>CM077308.1:46968897-47573320 GCA_039655065.1 Glossophaga mutica
AAAGATAGCAAACTCACAGATATTAACAACCACACCTAAAACAAAAGCAAACAACTAGAACAGGAACAGAACCACAAAAATGGAGATCGCATGGAGGGTTAGCAACAGGGGAGTGGGAGGAGAAGAGAGGCGGAAAAGGTACAGAGAATAAGTAGCACAGACGGTGAGTAGAAAATAGACAGGGGGAGGGCAAGAATAGTGTGGGAAAAGTAGAAGCTAAAGAACTTAAGACACATGGACATGAACTAAAGGGGGGGAATGTGGGTGGAAGGGGGTGTGCAGGGTGGAGGGAAATGATGGGGGAGAAATGGGACAACTGTAATAACATAATCAATAAAATATATTTTTTAAAAAGTGTCACATAATAAGGCACTCAATAAATATCAGCCACTAATAGCAATATTTAAGTTATTAAAATGTTTTATATTTTATAATATATAAATGTATAAAATAATATACTTAAAACAAAAATTATGTTATTAGAGAAATATGCTATAAACATTAAATAAAATTCTTAATATATGTGAGTTCTTTAAAAACTAAGCATAATAGGCTGTGTACTTTTTCTGCTTCACTTTAGTACACTCATACCTTGTAGTTCATCAATCTGGGGAATCTCTGAATGCCCACAATAAGAGTTTAAGAAAAATGTGGAGAGTAAAATTTGAATATTCAGAAAATTCTATTACCTTAATTTATTCTGGTAATTAACGGGCCCAAACCTTGTATAGGTAACAACACTCAATAATAATACCTACAATGTATTAAGCATTTGGTATTTGCTAGGTACAGCACTAAGTGATTTTTCACTATTATGCTTAGTTTTATTTTTTTTAAAGAACTCACATATAATAAGAATTTTATTTAGAAATGGGACAACTGTAATAGCATAATCAATAAAATATATTTTAAAAAAGAATTTTATTTAATGTTTATAGCATATTTCTTTAATAACATAATTTTTGTTTTACATATATTGTTTTATATATTATTTATATATGTATATAATAAAATATAAAACAACATTTTAATAACAAATATTTTCTCATTTAATACTCACAGCGATGTAGTGAGATACATCAATCAACACCCCACTTTGCGGATGAAGACTCTAAGGCTAAAGAGCTTGGGCAGCTTTCCCAAGGTCACACAGAGCAAATGGCACAGCTGAGATTCACACCTTGTTTTCTCAGACTCCAGTGTCCTTACCAGCAGGACTCCTGCCAGTGATACAAAAGCCTCTTGGGCAGACCCACTGACAGAGTCACAAGGAAAGAACCACTTACTACTTTAGGAGGATGCTGGGCCTGGAAACCCTGCTCAGAAGGGAGGAGGGGGAAGAAAGCAGGATGCAGATGAGTTCAAAGGTAAGATTTTCTGAGACAGCTTTTCAAACAGGACAGGAACAGGCAGGATCTGTGAGGTAAGCAGCTAAAGTGTGGACGAGAAAGGGGCCACAGGTTTACCTGACAAGCTCAGGGGAGGCCTGCATAGGGACCTTAAAAACTCGGAGACCAAAAGTAATCACATAGAATGGTCTGAAATTAAAACTTTCCAGCTAAAGGTGAGTCACAGTGGGTAATCAGGTCTCAGGCAGACATCTTTCTTAACAAAGGTGGATCTTTACCTTAACGAGCCTGTCTATTGTCTCAAATGTCAGGGTAATTTCCTTTTTCCAGGCCCCTCAGGGCACAATTTCCCACCAGAGCAGGTGACCAGAGAGCCCCTCATTTTTGCTGTTATTGTGTTAACTGTCCTATACTCTATACTGGCCTATGTAAAGGAAGTACATGCCTATTCATTTTACTTCTTATCCAATCCCAAAGGTTCCCCCACTTTGCTTTCTCCCGCCCTCCCCCAAACTATCACCAATGAATTTCATGTAACCGCCTCACATCTTCCCCTTTGATTCTGATGTATAAAGTAAGTGGTAAAACTTCCATGTTCTGGAGAATTTTTGGAGCATTTTCTCAGTCTGTTGAGATTTTGCTTTCCAGCAACTGTTGTCAGTTTGGCTTAAATAAACTCATAAAAATTCTTATAGGTTTGGATGTTTCTTAAACTGACAACTATTTTCAATATTCTTGGACTTCTCTCTGTTCCTCAGTTTCCAGGAAAATTCTTTGGGAAAAACTCCAACTGGTTCCAGCCATACTGATAGAATTTGCATTACAGCCACGATTGAACTGGGATTTTCAAGCAGCAGTGGCTGGGCCACAAGGGTTGGGGGGGGGGCGGCGACAAGAGTGTGAGGGCTGTCCCTGTTGTGAGGCCCCGCGGGACTGCAGCTCTGTGGCTTACACTGTCTTTGTGACTGGATCAGTGCCCAAGAAGATCCTGGCACACACAGGCGGGTGGGCACTCAGACTGGTTCCTAATGCCTCTCTCGCTTACTGATCACATCAGTCCCCTCTCAACCTCTCCACCTCCAATTCACTACCACTGCTGTTAGAAGAAAGATAAAGCTCCTTACAATGGCCTCTAAAGCCCTGTGAAGTCTGCTTATTCTCTGGACTCCTGGCACCAGCCCTCTGGGTTGCAGGCCCATTACCCTTCTTCGGTTCTTTGTGCTTGCCATTGTTCCTCTTTCCACAAGGCCTCTGTAGATAACAGTTCCTTCTCTGAGAAAGCTCTTCTCACCTTCTTCACCTAGGTTAACTGCCCCTCATTCACTGCAGAGCTCAGGCTCCCTCTGGGAAGCTTTCCCTGACCAGAGGAAATCTATGTGAGGCACTGGGAATTCTCCGTACTGCCCCTTTGCAGCTGTAATTTCACATTTGCACAAGTAAGGTCCTACAAAGCTTTAAACTCCGTGAGGAGGGGTCTGTACATGTATTTGGCTTACTGCTGATCCATTAGGGCCTAGCCCAATGCCAGTGCATAGTAGGCACTATTAGTTTAATGAATAAATGATTAATACTCCGTTTTAATTATATTTTTTGAAGGGAAGTCAGTTCTGATTATAGATTTATTACAACTGTAACTACCAGCAATCATCTAACTCTTACCATTTACAAAATACTTATCCAATATTTAGTATTTAACTATTTACATAAATAGTGAAGAACACAGCAATGGTCTGACACCCCCAAAACTCACAGTATGATGAGAGAGAGAGAGAGAAGGAAACAGATGATCAAATCCCAAGAGAGGGTAATAAGTGCTATCACAGAGGAAGTATAGGGTGTGGGTACTTGGAGGTTCAGGGAAGGCTTCTTGGAAGATGTGACACCGATGACCCAAAGGAAGAGTAGTTTTCCAGACAACAAGAGTTCCCCTGCCTGGAACTCTCACAAGACCCTGGGAGGGTGGTCTGACAGGTATCATCAAAGATACTTCACATCTGCCCTGGACAGTGTGGCTCAGTGGACTGAGTGCCAACCTGTGAACCAAAGGGTCACCACTTCAATTTCCAGTCAGGGCACATACCTGGGTTGTAGGCCAGGTCCCCAGTGGGGGTGCGTGAGAGGCAACCACACATTGATGTTTCTCTCCCTCTCTTTCTCCCTCCCTTCCTCTCTCTCTAAAAATAAATAAATAAAATATTTAAAAAAGAAAAAAGATACTTCACATTTGAAAAAGTTGAAGAACCACTGCTCCAAGGCCATACAGTCAACAGGCAGTAGGGCCACTATAGGCTCAATCCCAGGGCTGGGCTCCTCCCCAGAGAGGTGCTTCCCCCGAAGCTACCTAGTAGGCCCTGCTGTGTTCTTTGCTCCTGGACTCTGCCAACCACCTGACTCTGCTGGGCTTCTGGGCAGTTGACTGGCTGCTTCCACAGCTCTCCTACCCATCGAGTTCAGAAAAAGCTGCTAATCCCATCTTCCCCAATTGCCTTCTGCTACCAGGGAGCAAATAAGCAGGGCCTCAATAGGTTGCACAACTCAGAAAAGGAGCAAGGCCCTGAGACACACTACAGAACTGTCTGTCTGGTGAAGGCCCACTGGGGATTCAGTGTGAGCGGAATCCTTCCAAAGAGACTCAGTTTTCTCTGCAGAGCTTAACACTAGGAACTGTATTTCAAAGTTCTCAGTGGGAACCCCATTAATAAGATTTGGAAACTAAGACTCAGAAAGGGAGTTTCTATAACTTATTAAGGGTCATAGAGCCATTTAATAACTGTGTCAGAAGTGGAATCCAGGACTTCCAATCCTAAAAATCCTGTATTCTTTCTGTAACATTACATTGCTTTCTAGCATCTCAGCGTTCAAAAAGCCTGTGTGGGTTACACCCTAGCATTCAGAAAATGGTGCCATGATCTCGCTACACGGATCAAATTATAAGAGCGATGCCAGTTAGGCCTTGACCTTTGGTCCAGGGCAGCGATTTTCAACCAGTGTGCCACAAGAATTTTTAAAACATGCAGTACCTGCCTATATAGTCAGGGGCGCTGACCTCTTTTCCTTTAGATTGTCAAATAAAAACAAAACAGCCAATGACACAACTGTAGCCATCTGGTGTGATGAATCAAAATTATACCTTTTTTCCCTGGTCAGATTGGCCAAAAATACATTTTTGGTGTGCTGAAGAATTTGAGTAATTAGTTTATGTGTGCCATGAGATGAAAAAGGTTAAAATGGCTGCTTTAGGACAGAGCTTTTGTTTCAATCTATTGCAAGCAACAAGAACATTTACATATTTACTAGTTAAGAGAGCTGTATATTTTGGTTGATCTGATGCTATCATTAATATCTTCCCGTTCAGCCAAAATGATACACCAATCGATAAACAGACAGCCCCTCTGAGGCGCTGAGACAGCCAAATGTATTTACTAGCCAGGGTTTTTGTTAATTAGATAAAATCCCTTGATCAATGTGCAAAGCATTTACCTATGCTGTAGCTGCACACACTGTGGACACCTTAATCCTGGCACATGGACAGCAAGGGTCTCAAGCCCCAAGCTGGGGCATCTGGGGACAAGAACCAAACCAAGCCATCAATACAAATCTAAAATAAATGTTTTTAGCCCTCAACAAAACCCAGACCTTTTTTTCTTCCTGAACTACAAACCAAATCAGACTTTTTTCTAAAAGCATCTAGTAAACAAGTTTGAGCTGGTATGAAGTCCTTTAGTTTCTAAAGTCATCAAACCAATCTCTAAACTGACGGAGATTTTCAGAGGCAGTATGGTACGTACAGTGGGAAAAGTCAAAAAGACACATACATTCAACTTCCTAGTTGACATCTCCACTTAAATATCTTACCAGCATATTAAATTCAGCGTGTTCAAAACTGAACTCAAAATCTCCTTCTCTCAACCCAGTCTTCCTCCAGCATCTTCATTTCAGTGAATGGCAATAGCACTGAGGCAGCTGATCAAGCCAGAAAACTGAAATTCATTCTTAACACCTTCTTCTCCCTAATCAATCATATCCAATTCTATTCAAGCAGTCAACATTCATTTATTGAGTACCTACTATGCAGCAGGCCCTGACAGAGTTCTAACCATCACTAAGTCCTGTCTAGCTTCCTTCCTCCACCTCTATTACGGACATCTTAATCCAAGCCATCATCTGCCATCATGCACTAGTATCACTACTCCAGTCACTTTCAGCCAGCCTTCCTGCACCTACCACAGCTCTGTATCAATCTTTTCTCCACAGAGCAACTAGAGTGATCTTTTAAAATAACGGACCTAGATCGTGTGGCCATGTCTTTGTCTCTCCTCCATGGAGCAATCAAGGTGACCTTTTAAAATTACAGATCTACTGCTGGACAGAAAATCAACAAGGAAACAGCAGCCTTAAATGACAGACTAAACCAGATAGACAAAATTGATATTTTCTGAGCACCTGCCCCTTCCACCCCCAAGCAGCAGAATAAACATTCTTTTCAAGTGCACCTGGAACACTTTCTAGGACAGACTACATTTTAGGACACAAAACAGGTCTCAATAGATTTAAGAAGACTGAAATCATCTTTCCAACCACAATGGTGTGAAACTAGAAATCAGTTATAAGAAAAAAAACCTGAAAAATGCACACACAGAGGCTAAATAACATGCTACTAAATAGTAAAGGGTTACAATGAGATCAAGAGAGAAATCAAGACACCTTGAGAAAACTGAAAATGAAAACACAACAACCCAAAATCTATGGGACAGAACAGAAACAATCCTAAGAGGGAAATTCATAGCATTACAGGCCTACCTCAAGAAACAGGTAAAATCTCAAACTATTTAACCTTACACCTGAAGAAACTAGAAAAAGAACAATAAACAAAGCCCAAAGTGAGTAGAAGAAAGGAAATAAAGACAAGAGTAGAAACAGCCCTGGCCAAGTGGCTCAGCTGGTTGAGGTACTATCCTGTGCACCAAAAGGTTGTGGGTTCAATTCCCAATCAGGGTACATAATATGATTGCAGGTTCTATCCCTGGTGTGCATATGGAAGGCAACTGATCAATGTTTCTCTCTCACATCGATGTCTCCCATTGATATTTCTCTCTCTCTCCCCCTTCCTCTTTCTCAATAAGCATATCCTCAGGTAAGAATTTTCTTTTTAAAGAGTAGAAATAAAAGAAATAAGAGTCTAAAAAAATACAGAAGATTAATGAAATCAAAAGGTGGTTCTGTGAAAAGATATCTTGATAAACCTGTAACCAGTCATCAAGAAAAAAGAGGACCAAATAAAATCAGAAATGAAAAAAGTAACAATTCATATCACAGAAATACAGAGGATTATAAAAAAATATTATGAACTATATGACTTCCGGCTAAGATGGAGGCATAGGTGGACACACTGTGCCTCCTCTCACAACCAAAATTAAGGACAACAAATATTTAGAAACAAGAAAACAACCAGAACTTATAGAAAATTGAACTGTACGGAAGTCCAACAACCATTCATCCAGACCGGTAAGAGGGGCGGAGTCGTGGTAGGAAAAAGTGGAGGTGCGGACCCGGGAACGCAAGCAGCAGCGGCTGGCAGTTCCCAGGTGCACGGGCGGTGACTGGCGGTCCTCGGGCGCACAGGCAACAGCTGGCGGACCCCGGGCACAGGGGGGCAACTGTGCAGACCCAGTGAGGACGCACAAGGCGGCTGGCTGACTAGGGGGTCCCACATTCGGCACGCAAACAGTCCAGGAAGAGGGGAAGTGGCGGAAGGGACTGAATCCAGGAGAGAGCGGAGCAGGTGCCATTGTTCCCTCTCAGACCCCGCCCCCACATACAGCGTCACAACCCAGCGACTGGGCTGCCCCACACTGGGGAGCGCCTGAGGCTCCACCCCTCACTACGTAACAGCACGCGCGAGTAGGCAGATAATCCAGGCGAAGGGGAAGAAGCGGAAGGGAACGGAGTCCAGAAGAGAGCGGAACAGGCGCCATTCTTCTCTCTCGGACCCCGCCCCCACCTATAGCGTCACAACCCAGCGACTGGGCTGCCCCGCCCTGAGGAACACCTAAGGCTCCACCCCTCATACGTAATAGCTACGACCAGACTAAAACCAAACCAAAACAAAACAAAAAAACCCACCAAAAATGGCTCAAACCGGAGAAAAAATGAAAACCTCAGAGTCAATTCCTCTAAGCAACGAAGAGATAGCCAACCTATCAGATGCACAGTTCAAAGCACTGGTCATCAGAATGCTCACAGAATTGGTTGATTTTGCTCATAAATTAGATGAGAAAATGCAGGCTACAATACGTGAAATGAAGGAAGACGCATGGGGAACCGGTAGAGATGGAAGGAAAACTGGGACTCAAATCAATGGAGTGGACCAGAAGGAAGAAACTAACAACCAAACAGAAAACGAGGAAGAAACAAGAATTCAAAAAAATGAGGAGAGGCTTAGGAACCTCCGGGACATCGTTAAACGTCCCAACATCCGAATTATAGGGGTCCCAGAAGGGGAAGAAGAGCAACAAGTAGAAAACTTATTTGAACAAGTAATAAAGGAGAACTTCCCCAATATGGCAAAGGAAATAGACTACCAGGATGTCCAGGAAGCTCAGAGAGTCCCAAAGAAGTTGGGCCCAAGGAGGAACACATCAAGGCACATCGTAATTACATTAGCCAAGATTAAAATGAAGGAGAGAATTCTAGAAGCAGCAAGGGATAAGGGGACAGTCACCTACAAGGGAGTTCCCATCAGACTGTCAGCTGATTTCTCAAAAGAGACCTTACAGGCAAGAAGGGACTGGAAAGAAATATTTGAAATCTTGAAAAGCAGGGACCTACATCCAAAATTGCTCTTTCCAGCAAAGCTGTCATTTAGAATGGAAGGACAGATAAAGCCTTCTCAGATAAGGTCAAGTTCAAGGAGTTCATCATCACCAAGCTCTTATTATATGAAATGTTAAAGGGACTTATCTAAGAAAAAGATCAAAAATATGACAATGAAAAGACAGCAAACTCACAGCTATTAAGAACCACACCTAAAACCAAAGCAAACTAAGCAAACAGCTAGAACAGGAACAGAACCACAGAAATGGAGATCATATGGAGGGTTAGCAACAGGGGCTTGGGAGGAGGAGGGGGAGAAGGTACAGAGAATGAGTAGCATAGATAGTGGGTAGAAAATAGACAGGGGCAGGGTAAGAATAGTATGGGAAATGTAGAAGCTAAAGAACTTATGACACAAGGACATGAACTAAAGGGGGGAATGTGGGTGGGAGAGTGTGTGCAGGGTGGGGGGAATGATGGGGGAGAAATGGGACAACTGTAATAGCATAATCAATAAAATATACTAAAAAAAAAAAACCAAAAAAAAACAAAAAAAAAAAAAAACCCTGGCTGGCGTAGCTCAGTGGATTGAGCGCGGGCTGCGAACCAAAGTGTCGCAGGTTCGATTCCCAGTCAGGGCACATGCCTGGGTTGTGGGCCAGGTCTCCAGTGGGGGGCCATGCAAGAGGCAACCACACATTGATGTTTCTCTCTCTTTCTCCCTCCCTTCCCCTCTCTAAAAATAAATAAATAAAATCTTAAAAAAAAAAAAACAAAAAACAAAAAAATATTATGAACTATATGACAACAAATTGGACGTTCTAAAAGAAATGGATAAACTACTAGAAACAATCTTCCAAAACTGAATCAAGAAGAAACAGCCCTAACCGGTGGCTCATCCCACTAAAGGAAAGGTTGCAGGTTCAATTCCCGGTCAGGACACATGCCTGGGTTGTGGGTTCAGTCCCTGGTCAGGGCACATACAGAAGGCAACCAGCTGATGTTTCTTTCCTATATGGGTGTTTGTCACTCTTTCTTCCTCCCTCCTTTCCCCTCACTCTAAAAAGAAATAAACAGTATCTTTAAAAAAAAAAAAGTCAGAGAAAAACAAATACTGTATGATTTCGCTTACAGATGGAACCTAAAGAACAATAGAAACAGACTCGTAGATACAGAGAACAAACTGATGGTTGTCAAGAGGAGGGAGGTTGGGGGACTGGGTTAACAAAGTGAAGGGATTAAGAAGTACAAATTGGTAGTTACAAAACAGTCATAGGACCTAAAGTACAGAGTAGGGCATATAGTCCATAATATTGTAATAAACTATTATGCCAGGTGGATACTGGAAATGTTGGGGTGGAGGGCACTTTGTAAAGTATATGACTCTCTAACCACTATGACATACACCTGAAACTAATGCAAAATAATACTGAACGCAAACTGTAATAGAAAAATAAAATTAAAAATATAAAATTACAGATCTAGATCATGTCACCATCTCTCTCTCTCTCTCTCTCAAACACACACACACACACACAGAGGCTTAAAACTGTTCAATGGTTACACACTGCTGTTAGTAAAAATAAACGTTCTGAACGTGGCCTACAGGTCCACCGTGGTACAGTCACTCCCAAACCCAACCTCTCCAGTCCCTGTCAATCACTAACCTACTTTCTGCCTCTGTGGATTTGTCTATCTGGATATTTTATATAAATTGAATTATATAACATGTAGCCTTTTGTGCCTGGCTTCTTTCACTTAGCATAATGCTTTCAAGGTTCATTCATATTGTAGCATGTATCAATACTTCCTTCCTTCGTATTGATGAATAGTATTCCAAAAATGGCTTAGATTTTTTATTTATCCATTCATCAGTTAATGGACTTTGGGGTTGTTTCCCTCTTTGGGCTATTACAAATAATGCAGAAAAAAATAATGCTGCTATGAGCATTCATGTATAAGTACATTAATGTACATGTTTTCATTTCTCTAGGGCATACAAAGTCAGTCCAGAAGAAAACCAACCATTGTTAATACAATGAGAACAGTATGCATGACATCGATGTAACCTGGCAGCCAAGTTGAGTGGACTGGAATGCGCATGCATGAATAGTGACGACTTCACTGGACTAGTCAGTGGAGGTGGTAAATGCCACTGACTGAGCATGTGTACTGTGTGGCCGTCATATTCAAAATAAGCAAGTAGAGCAGCAAATCTGCATCAAATTTTGCATTAAGCCTGAACATTCCTCTGCAGAAACTATTCAGATAATTCAGAAGACCACAGCTATGGACAACTGGTAATTGGCAGCTTCATCACGACAATGTGCCTGCTCATGCACCACCTCTCCTGCAGTTTTGTTGCGAAACATCAAATCACCCAGGCGACTCAGCCTGCCCTACAGCCCAGACTTGGAGCGGTGCAACTTCTGGCTCTCCCCAAACTAAAATCACCTTTAGCCCTGGCTAGCGTGGCTCAGTGTATTGAGCGTGGGCCTGCGAATCAAAGGATCACAGTTCGATTCCCAGTCAGGGCACATGCCTGGGTTGCAGGCCAGTTCCCAGCGGGGGACACACGAGAGGCACCCATACATTGATATTTCTCTCCCTCTCCCTCTCTCCTACCCTTCCCCTCTAAAGATAAATAAATAAAAATCTTAAAAAAAATAAATTCTTAAAAAAATAATAATAAAATAAAATCACCTTTAAAAGGGAAGAGATTTTAGACCATCGATGAAATTCAGGAAACTACGAGATGGGGCAGGTGATGGTGACTGGGAGAACTGTGTGAGGTCCCAAGGTGCCTACTTTGAAGGGGACTGAGGCATCATTATCCTATTACAATGTTCCTTGTATCTTCTTCAATAAATGTCTCTATTTTTTGTAATGTCTGGCTGGATACTTTCTGGACGGACCTCGTGTACCTAGGAGTAGACGTGCTAGGTCATAAATGCTATGTTTAACATTTTGAGGAATGTCAACTGAGTTCTAAAGCAGTCAACACCATTTCATTTCCCCACAAGCAATATATGAGGGTTCCAATTTCTCCACATCCTCACACACTTGTTATTATCTTTCTGATTATAAGCATCCTGAATGGGTATAAAGTGGTATCTCATTGTGGTTTTGATTAGCATTTCCCTAATGACTAATGATGTTGAGCATCTTTTCACGTGCTTATTGGTCATCTGAACATCTTCTCTGGAGAAATGTCTAATCAAATCCTTCGTCCATTTTTAAATTGGGTTATCTTTTTATTGTTGTTTCTTTTTTTTAAAGGTTTTATTTATTTTTAGAGAAAGGGGAAGGGAGAAAGGCAGAGAAACATCATTGTGTGGTTGCCTCTTGTGCGCCCCCCACTGGGGACCTAGCCCGCAACCCAGGCATGTGCCCTGACTGGGAATTGAACTGGTAACCCTTTGGTTCACAGGCTGGCACTCAATCCACTGAGCCACACCAGCCAGGGCTATAACTGAGTTTCAAGGTTTTTTCTTTTACATTCTAGATACAACTCTCTTATCAGATATATAATTTGCAAATATTTTCTCCCATTCTGTGGGAGAATCTTTTCACTTTCTTTGAATTTGTCCTTTGAACACAGTAATTTTTAATTTTAATAAAGTCCAACTTATTTACTCCTGTGTTTTCTTCTAAGAGTTTTCTACTTTCAGGTCTTACAGGTAGGTCTATGATCTATTTGAGTTAACGTTTGTGTATGGGTGAGAGAGGCTCCAGCTGCACTTTTTGTACACTGATATCCACTGTCCCAGCAACACGTTTTGAAAACACAAGTTGTACTCATTTTGAAGTACATAATTGTAATTGCACAGCCATCTGGCTCCCAGTTAGCCTGTAAGTACCATGAGGGCAGGGGCTGCACCCATCTCACTCACTACTGTATTTCCAGCACTCAGCCTAATGCCTCGCTCCTAATAAGCACTCGTAAATATTGGCTGAATGAATTAATTTTATTATTAACAATAAGCACTATAATTCTATGCATTATAGTACAACATCATCATCTTCATGTTATTTAGGCTCATAGAAGTTAGATGATGTGCACCCAGTATTGCTGGTTCTCAATTTTTGACTCAGATGCCCCCTCCTCACCTAGGAAGGGGCTATGAGCTCCTCCAGGGTGAGGACTATTTCTCCTTCCTCACTGTTTTGCCACCAACACATAGTTTAGACTACGCACAGAAGACAGGCTGGACAGATGAGTAACTGTGGGACAAATGGACAATGACGCGCAGGACAAGGTCCCTACCTATTCGAGTCCCTCCTGGCCTCAGAATGTGATCCAGCAACACTGAACAGTATTGGATTCCCCTCCCCATCACATGCCCTTGGCTGTTTCTTGCCTTGGTACTGCCACTCATGCTGTCGCCTTTGCCTGGAATGCCTTCCCCTTCTATTTGCTGTGCCCTACTGATATTTTAAGACTCTAATTAGGTGCCATTTCCTCTAGGACACCTTCTCTGGTACCCCACATTGGTTAGGGGCAGCATGTCGTGGGCTCCTGTCTCTTGGCACTAACCATACTAGTTGTTACGGTCTTTCCCAGTCTCCTTCATCGAAGGTGGGGATCACACCTGGTCAGGTGCCCCCAGTGCCAAGCCTATGACCCAGCATGACAGGTGCTCAGTAAATTTTTGTCAAATGAACAAATGAAGCCTGGAGAGATCAGGCAGGCAGTCTGAAGTCCAGGTTCTACGCCATCAGAGTTCCTTCATTAGAAAATGTTTGGGTGTCATGACAAACTGAGTTAAGCAGTTAGCAGAGAGGCCCAGCTCCCGGCCAGGAGAAGGGAAATCAGTAGGGGTGTTGTCTTTTATCCAAGCTTGTTCTGAAGGAAATGTGATCTCCTTCAGGACCCAGGGTGGGGTGACGGACGGAGCCCTCACTTTCCCCAGACCTGACAGCTCCCTGTACAGCTCAGGCCAAGCCCAGACAGATGTGCCTTCAATCTATGCTGTGCCCTGGTTTCGGGTGAATGATTCTTGAGTCTAGAAGCCGGGCTCAGGTTTAGGCTGAGCCCAGAAGCAGGGCCACCTGCTCATACTGCTGACAGGTGAGATAGGGGATCCAGGACTGATTTTCACTCCTAAAGAGCTGAATGTACTAACAAGGTTTAAGTGCCTTGGGGAGAAGGAAGCAAATAGTTGCCACATAAGGAGAAAGGAAGAGAGAGAAAGGAAAGAGAAAGGGACCCAGCCTCCCTCTGATACAGCCAATGGAAATAAGACTCTAGGCTGCATATTTCAGGTTTGCTAAAAAGTCAGAAAAACCAACTTTGCCCAAGTTCTGCTATGCTAGAGAATACGGTAAGAGACGTGGGGAGTTAGACCTTGTTCCTGTCCCGGGGAGGCACTCATCCAGTGGTTTAAGGTGAAGTGTGGTCCACAACCTTCTTCACATAAAGAACAGAGTGTGGAAGTGGCAGATCCTGCCCTGCCCCACCAGCCAGACAGGCCCAAACCACACAGTCACCCAGCGCCACATAAAGCAGGTCAGTAGTACCCACATGCCAGGGCATCTATCCAGAGTTCTTGGCTTGATCAACTCACACTCTGAGGATTCCTGATCTGCTACTGATTAAATCAGCATGTGAACCTTGCTGGTTTGTGGACTGAGTGCCTCAGTCTGATGTTCAGCCCTACTTCTCTTACCTGACCTCCAATTTTGTTTCTAGAAAAGGATTCCTCTCCTCCCACAGGCTGGTACATCCCTTCCTCGATGACCCTCATTCCCTCCTAGACCAGTGACCAGCAAAGGCACACCCCTGCATCTCCAGTGTCTAGCAGAGGCCCACTCATTCACATATAGGAACTGTTTGGGGTGAGAAGGAGAGAAAAATGAAGTCCTAACTCAGATCTTTATAAACTTGACCTTGTCTTACTAAAATAAACTTTTACCAAATCTGCTTTCAACCTTTCCTCAATTTGGTTCATCCTTCGCCTTTCTGAATGACTCTAACTGGGCAATTTTCCTGCTTCAATACTTCCCTTGTCTTCCCAGTGATCATAAGAATTCAAAACTCCTTATTCTGGGCATTCTAGAATTTGCACATTCCAACTTCTCTCAAATCACCCTCCCTCCCCTTTCCCCGCCCTGCACCTCTGCACAAGTACCACGCCAGGAGCATCAACATGACATTGGGCCCAGCAGCCAACTGGCATCCTCTGCCCCCTGCCTTTGCCCAGCTTATTCTCTGCTCTTTCCTTCTGTGGGTAGTAGGGAGAGCAGGGGAGAGACCGTCATGCTGAAGGGCAGGGTCTATGCTTTGCCCATCTCTGATGCCCTCACAAACGGCAAAGATTCTGACTGAGTCATCACAATCAAGACAGATGGGACAAGAGGAGGGAGGAGAAAAGTGAGCTAGAGACTGGGGACACACGTGAAAGGCCCCTACAGACCCTATCCACACAGACTAGTATGAATGTGGCTGAGTCACACACACACCACAAATCCCATCACTTTATTCTTCAGGCAGGTGTTTAACTGCTATTAGAAAAAGGTATATCTGAAAGAGCTATAAAACAATTAACACACGGAGGCTCAATGGAACAGGGTGCACTCAGCCTGCCTGGGTGGAGGCAGAAAGGTGGAGTCGCGGCACTGCTGCGCTGCAAATGCGCCGTCTACATTGCACTGCCAGAGGGAAGCGGCAGCCCGGCAGCCCTGAGCAGTTACCAACAGGTGATTCCCAGGGTCAGCAAAGGCCTGGGGGCGGGGGGAGGGGCGCCCAGCCAGCATCACCCCCTCGGTTCCTCGCACTGCAGAAGGAAGCGAGGCTCATCTGTTTCTGAGGGAATGAAGATGCCACGCGCAGCCTGCAGTTATGAATGGCTCTTATAACAACAAGTTGACATCTGTGCTTGGTTTTTAAGATGCATCATCGCATGTTTATTAAACTATTGCTCTATCATATTTATTAGTCTACGAAACAACTCCCAGCCCATACTTCCAAAAGTGGTTTATTAAAAACTAAGCCTTGAACATTAATACTCAAAAGCACCCTTGAGAATCAATAATAACGCTGCAGATAAAATGAAAGAGAATCAAAGCAGTAAGTCTTGGTGGGGGCTGCAGCTGCCTTTCAACACTTTCTGGTATGTTCAGGCAGCTGGAGTGGGGAAGAGCACCAAGGGTATGTAGGACTGGGTGCCGGGCTAGCTCCCCCAAACACCAGACTTCCTGTCTGAAATGTGGACTTGGTAGCATGGAAGGGGGAGTGTCTTATGGCCATTTTGATCTACACAACAGGCTGAGATTAGGCCCAGTGAGAGCCACTACTTTCACTGAGAATAAAACCTCTGCCCCTAACCAATAGTCCCATACTGATGCCCTGGGCTGACCCAATCTGAGCATCCATCATGGACACATACTCTGTCCTGGGCCCTGAGTTGAGTCCTGCCCTGCCCAAGAAAAGCCTCAAATCCAACCAGCCAGTGGTCATATGGGACCCAGGGAGACTGGAGGAATGCAATCAGCCCATGGGCAGGGATCCAGCATGTACACCCCTGGCCTTTCTAAGCCCAGCAGACCTGGCCAAAAGGTCTCTTCCAGCTTCCTCCCAAATCCACATGCCTCTCCACGGGTGCCCACCCGTGGAGCAATGATATACGGCCAGTTCCGCAAGGAAATAAGAACAAGTTAGAAGATTCGGTGAGGAAACCAAAGGATGCAGAGGGGACTCCAAACCATGCCCTGTGAAGAACAGAACAGTGGAAGGATCCAGGGGTGTTTGCGGTCAGAAGAAAAGGAAACACAGGACTCACCAAGGGAGCCCAGGTGGCTCTGTAACTACAAGGTTCAGTTCCCAGCTCTGCGTGAGGATTTCCTCTAAGGCAGTCATCACCAGAGGAAGGGGCCCACCCCATTCAGCCCCTCCTGTGGGGGAGAGCAAGGCCTGGGGTTCAACACTCACCTGCTGACTTCCTGCACATTGTTGGTGCGAGCAGCTTCCAGCAGGGCTGCATCTGAAGAAAGAGAGGGCACTGGTCACATCCCTGGCCAGAACCTACCTCTCAGGACAGCTTAGAGGACCCAGCAAGAGAGTGAAAGTAGAAGCACTTCAGAAACATGGGCTTTAACAAGGCATGCCTCAGAAACACTATGTGTTCAGTTCTGGACCACCGCAATTAAGCGAGTGTCTGGGCTGTAATCTTTTTGCTGGTGGAGGGTCTCGCCTTTGATTTGTAAAAACAAACAAACAAACAAACCCGCAACATCTGTGAAACACAATAAAGTGAGTGCAGACAAAGGAGGTATGCCTGGAGGTAAACAGAAGGCTAACCATTCCACGCCCACATGTTAACAACTTGTCTTCCACATCTTTCTGTTATAGAGCCCAAGCTCTTAGCTCCTCTCATCACATAGGTGATCCCAATAAAGTGCTGGCACCAAGTGTTGTCAATGGTAACTGCTCAGGATGTGGATTCCTTCGCTCTTTATTGGCTATACAGCTCTATCACAGGTGGCAAACACAAGACCCATGGGCTGAATCCGGCCCTCCACCTTGTTTAATCTGGCCCGGCACCTTGTTTCTACCTGGCCAAGGTGCTGAGCTTCTTGCCCATAGTTAAGGAGTAGTTACATTTATACAGTCCTAAAATTACATTCGGCCCTTTGAAAGCAACTGCAAGGCTGATGTGGCCCCGGTGAAAATGAGTTTGACACCCCTGAGATGTTTTAAGTGACTATCGTTATTAGCCATTCCCTAACCTTGCCCCACTTTCTCTCCCAGCTCATTTCTCAGCCTAGTTTTGATGTCATAGGTCACAAGCCCAGAGGTAGGGAATAGGATGGGGAGGGACAGGCTAAGGGGGGTGTGGGCCCTTCTGAGAGTAGAGAGAGAGTCGACCAGGAGTCAGGAGGCCTGACTCCAACACACACTGCTCCCTCCTCACCCTGTGCTGTGGCAGCCCCCTCCCCTCTCAACCCCAGCTTCCCTGACTTTAAAGTAGACGCAATAATCCTTGCCCTGCCAGGCCTCACAAGAATGCTGAGGAAATGAAATGATGATTGGTAAATCTGCAAACTCCCTCATGCCAAGCCCAGCAAAGGGAGATCCAAAGTATAGGGTTCGGATTCTTAGGAATTACCTAGCATGATGCTGGCACCACCTTGTGGCCACATAGAAAAACTGACTCAAAAAAAAAACAAAAACCCTCAAAAGACAACAGCCACACAATTTCTTCAGAGTTAATACCAAGCGCCTGGGAGACCTCTGAGCCCAGCCTGGGTCTGAGCTCCAATGGTGAACACTGGAAGGACCCACACCTAGTGCTGCCTTAGGGAGTTCTCAGTCCAGCCAAGAGACTCACCCAGTAAAACAGGAGGCAGCATTGGAGCAGGGTAGAAAGCAGGATCTGGAGACAGGCAGACCTAGGCTCCCATCACAACTCTGCCCCTTACTTGCTGTACCACCTGGCCAACTCACCGAACTTCCTGGGCCTCAGTTTCCTTATCTGTACAATAAGGGTAAGATGCCCTTATTTCAAGCCTATGCAAACCAGTCCTGTGGTTCAGACAGTAATGATTCCACCCTACCTCCAAGCCTAGACTACAAGGCGAGGTCTTTCCTGGTTATCCTCCCTAAGCACATACCTGGGCAGCCCCCAGCTGGAAGGGAAACAAGCCTTCCTAAGAGGTGGCTATGTCCACTCTTCCTTCACTCTGCTGAAAGAAGTGGCTACTGCAAGGTCACAGAGGAAGAGAAAAATGACCTGAGATTAAACCTGGGCCTCCTGGTTCCTAAACTGTACAGTTTCTACCACACAGCACCGAGGGCCTGAGTTTACAACTCTGAGTCAGGGAATAGGGTAGCTAGCAAGTCAGAAGGGCTGGAAATGGTCATGGCCTTGGTCATTATCTATTTTGGTAAATAAAACTCTGGTCTCCTTGCTGGGGTTCACATGCCACAAAGTCCAGTCCAGAGCCCCCAAGAACCCCTAAAAGGCAAAACCTTGGATACCTCCTAATACTTCTAAACATTCTGGCCTCTGGACATTTCCTGAGTTCATGGCTCTCCGATGCCTCCAGGAGAAATTCCAAACCATGCAGGCCCCACTCCATTTGCTCTCACCTCATCCCACAGAACCCCTGATCTCCAGCCAAGTTGGCCATTCTACTAGCTCCTGCACACACCATGCTGATCTGTGACTCCCATACCTTTGTTCCCGGAAGCCTTTGCATGGAATACCATCCAACTCAAGACACACTTACTGAGTACCTACTAAGTTCCAACACTATGGTGGACACTGTGGAGGTATTTTAAAAAGGAGCTGGTAACAACCTGAAAAAAAAACAAAGAGATAAGATGCATTCCCTGCTCTCATGGAGGTCACAGTGAGGCCTTTTCATCTCTCACCTCAGCCTTCAGAAGGCGAGTTCAAATTCCCCATCCTCCAGGGGTCTCCAATCCTCCAGGAGAGCTTTCTTGACCCTGTTGGCCCTTTAATCCCCCAAACTACACAGAATCAGACCACTCACCAGACCCACAGGCCTCGCTGCCTATACTGTCTTAAGTAACTTTGTGTTGAGTTAGGAGTTCCACACCTGGCCCAAAACTAGACACACAGGTGGTGTCCAAAAATGCCAAAAGTTATAGAATCATAGAATGCCTAAGCTACAAGAGCCCTTAGAGCTCTATTTCAACATCCTCGTTTTGTAGATGAGGAAACAGAGGGCCAGTGAGGAGAAGCCAGGGTCTAAAGTCACAACGGGAGTTAGAGGTAGAACCAAAACAAGGTCCCCCAGTTGTTTTTACTCCCACTCCAAGGCCCATCCTTCACAGCTGCTGAATAAGCAAATTTCAAGGCAGTCCCCTGCCACCCCCTTGCTCTAAAGTCTCAGAGCTGGGGATGTATGGAATCTATGAACACCATGCCTCAGTCTTCCCCCCATGAGGAACTGAGAACCTGAGTGGTTGGACTCATGAAGGCGAGAAGCCTGGCTCTCTGCCTGCTCTCCCAGTCCCTGCTTAGCAACATGCCCCCAGGTGAAGGTGAAATTCCAACCCAGCCTCCACGGTTGCTTTGGGTCCCTAGCGCACCAACTTCCAAGCCTTCCTTCTGCTAACTGCCCCACACGGCAAGATCAACTCATGCCTGAGGCCAGGCACAGCAAAACCCTGGGAGTCTGATGGGCAGACCCAGGCTGCTAAACTTCAAGAAAGTCAAAATAACAGCACTGTAAGAGTACTGAGAAATCATCTTTCACTGTGTAAATGAGGAACTGAAGCCAGAGAGGAGCAAAGGGTGAGGAGTGGTGAGGTTGGCATTGAAACCAAGTCTTCTTCCTTTCTTAGGCCACCTTAGGGGGTAAGTTCTAAACCATTTAGCAGTTGCCCTCAAAATACACGCAGTCTCCTGGAGACCTCTTAAAGAGAAATTGTATCAAGCAGAATTTTAGAGCTTAAAGGACGATGCTCCTGTTGTACAGGTCAACAAAGTGATGCCCAAAGATGGGCAGTATTAGGCACTTAACTCTCCAGTGCAAATCCTACCCCCTTGATGATGTCTGGTCCCTCCAGGTCTGAAACTCTGCTGTTCTAAATCTATAAGCAACTCCCACACCCAAAGAGAATCAGGACACTCCTCCCGCCTCTCTCTTCCTCGAACCCAGGCTGTCCCAATAATCACCCTTGCTGGACGGGTTCTTGCCGTAACAGTGAACCACCAGAGCCGTGGCTAGGGCCCACATGCCCAGTCCGACTCTGTTGGGGAGCTCATTCCAGCAGTCGTGTCCAGAGAGTGTTTCTTCGGAGCTAGGAAGGCGTCCCCCTGTGGCGGTTGCGAGGCACTGGGTCTCGGGATGTCTTCCCTGGCGCCCCCCGGTGATTGCCCCTCTGCGGGTGATCAAAGCGAGCGACGTTCCAGGACGCCCCCCAAAGGCGGCTCTCAGCCACTGAGTCTCCCCGTAGCCCTCGGTGGTCACACTCCGGCCGGAGGGACTTTGGTGTCTCTGGAGCGATGGAGACCTAAGCAGTTGGAGGAGGGGCCGCCGCGCCAGCGCTGTTCTCTTCAACACCAGGGAGCCCAGCATCATGACAACTGCTTAAATAACCACCTGGTACCGGCCCCCGTGCTGGCCACTGTGCTGGCCACGTCCAACATGGCTGCCGCGGCGCGTTCGAAGACGCCGCGAATGGGGTGGAATTACGCACTGCCTCACGGGAGTGGTAGTCCACAGCTCTAGAGTTTCCCGCAGCTGGAGGACAAATAAACTACAATTTCCAGAAAGCTGTGGAACGCGTGTCACAATGACTGTCGATTTACAGGGACCCCGGGGCATGTTGGGAAATGGAGTTCGGCTGAGGGGCGTGGCGATTAAGATGCGGATACCAGAAGACAGCTCAAACACGCGCCGGATTTAAATAGGGATCTTCCGCAACGACCTATTGTGGAACATACACTTATTTCTTTCAGTGTATTTCTCTTTTCAGCCTGAGACAGCTTTTCAAACAGATGTCTAGGGTAACCGGCCCCACCTGAAATAGGAATTCTTTTTATTTTCCTACCTTCCTTTTGATTGAAAAGCTGATACCGTGTCTTGCTTTCTCGCTTGTATTATTTTCAAAGGACTGTCCTGTGAGCCATTTCATCTTGTCTTCATGGCAGCTGCGTGTGGAAAACTGAATGAGGACTATTATTCTAATCTACAGGGAAGGGAATTTAGGCTCAAAAGTGAAATGATTTGTCAATAAGTCAAATAAAGCTCAAGTCTTCCGACTCTGAGCTCATCTTCTCCATGAACACCTGCAACCGATCCTGGCCCCTGAATTCACAAAGCAGACAAAAGGAGGAAGCTCTCCCTGCCAGTGCTATCTCTTGCCCTTGCACTTCCTATAGGTCTCCTTCCAAACTTCCCTCAGAACCTTCCCTCACGATTCTATTTAAAATAGCAATTCCCCCTTCCCCATCCTTTTTATCCTGATTAATTTTTCTTCTCAGCACTTACCAGCTGACATACTAAATATGTGTTGTTTTATTGTCTTTCTCCAGTAAAACGTGACCCCCATGAGACAGAAACTTTGGTTTTCCACTTTTATATCACTAGCATCCAGAACATGACTGGAACAAAAAGAGGTGCTCAGTATTCTGCCAGTGAATGGATTACTCTCACCTTATTAGTGTGGGGGAATAAATATGAGGTTTAGAGTGTAAGCAGTCCTGGATTTCAGTTTTAACTCTTGGATTTACTACATGCCTGATCTTGGACAAATTTCTTTACCTGATTGTTAATTTGCTCATCACAAGACAATTGCTTGCATTAAATGAGATAGACCTGTGTTAAATGGGATAATATGTAGACCATCACCATCCCAGTCTTACAGTCGGTCTTCAAGAAATTGTGGCTACCATATTTCCTAGCCTAAATTTCTTAAGGGCAGCGATGGAGTTTCTCATTTCTTCATCCTTTTGTTAGGCACTCAGCAAATAGCTATTGAATATGGGTAAATGAATGTATATTTTAAAATTATTCAATAGCTGAAGCATTTTGACCTCCTATTTTAGGAGATTACCATGGTATCCTGTCTTGTTAGCCACTCAATTCACTGTAGCGGCTCCACCCTCTCTGCATTCTTAGAATAGTTCCAACCTCTCAGTTTAGGGTGGGTCAAGACAGAGTGCTTCTGAGCATTCAGGTAAACATCACCAGTAATAAGCAGAGTTCAAACCCTGTTGCTGTAGACACATTCCAGGGCTCTTCCATTTACTTAGTACTGCATAATTTTCGAAGTCTGTACCCACTGATTCTGTCATTTGATTTTCACAAATAACATCCATTAGGGCTGCAAGGCAGGGATGAGTCACTATCGGTATTTGGTAGGTAGTATTGAGAGGTTAAATGATCATGTCTGACTGGTGGGAAGTAGTGGGGGAGCAGAGCATGGGATTATCAGTTAGAATCAGCCAGGACTTACAATGGATTCTAGATCTTCAATAACCAATTCAAAACCTTATATGTCACATTGCTAATGTTTTATTTAAAAAAAAAAAAAAAGATTTTATTTATTTATTTTTGGAGAGAAGGGAAGGGAGGGAAAAAGAGAGGGAGAGAAAGGTCAAAGTGTGGTTGCCTCTCATCTGGCCCCCACTAGGGACCTGGCCTGCAACCCAGGCATATGCCCTGACTGGGAATCAAACCTGTGACCCTTTGCTTCTCAGGTCCATGTTCAATCCACTGAGCTACACCAGCCAGGGCACATTGCTAACCTTTTTAAAAAAATCTTCAACTCAGGATGACTTCTTTTTGATCTACTTAGAAAGCAGAGATTTATATCAGGTTCCAGTTTCCCTAACTTGGTCCGGAGTTTCTAGCTCTTGGGGCATGGGACAGAGAACTCCAGCTTCATTTAGTTTATAATGAGGTGACAAGGAGATATTGGAGTGGGATTTAGAAGGAAGTGGAAAGTGAAGGATCAATGAATGCAGTTTCTGTGGTTATCTACCTCTGGACTAGAGTTAGAGGTCATTCTATAGGTTTTCAAAAGAAAACACTTCCCTGGGGGGGGAAAAAAAACAAAAAAATACCGCACATTTCTTCTTTAAGATTTTATTTATTTATTTATTTATTTATTTATTTATTTATTTTTAGAGAGAGGGGGACAGAGAGAGAAGGAGAGGGAGAGAAACATTGATGTGAGAGAGAAACATCAACTGAGCCACACTGGTCAGGGCAATAACACCCATTTTTAAACGAATGAGTAAGTCATACATAATGAGAGCAGGTTTTTCTCGATTGGAGAAAGAAGTTATAAATGAGGAAAGAGAATGATACAATGAACCTAGTGGTATTGGATTGGAATTGGGGGTATCAGTATAAACTTACAATTTTAAAATACATGTACAGATAGATCAATACACAAATATAGATATGTACGTATACATATGGGTTAGGATAGTCCATATATTGTCTATCTTGTCAAAAGACACAGGTGCCACTTTGAAGGAGTTTCTCATGACCAAAACTGGAATAATTAAGCAAAAAATGATGGCATGGGGTTTTTACCCACAGAGTAAAACAAATACCCATGAGGTCTTACTGATATAAATAGTCAAATAAATAAATAGATAAATGGGGGCGGGGTAGAGAAAGAGATAGCTCTTTCTGACAGTGGAAATTAAATTAATAAATGTACAAGGAAGAGGGAAATAGAGATCACCATTAGGCAAGTACCACAGCAATAAATATTTCAGACAAGATCCACAGATGATACTAACATTTGGTAAAATGTGGATAAAATGTGAGGAGAAACAGGATTTGTACAGTCTCAAGGCATCTCTTGAAAGATACTTACCGACTACAAACACTTTACAGTGGAGAAACCAGGTGCACACCAACTTAACCAAGGGATCAAGGTAAATGTCACCAGTAATAAGAGATGCAGGACTTCTGGCCAAGATGGAGGCATGGGTGGACACACTGTGGCCTCCTCTCACAACCAAAATTAAGGACAACAAATATTTAGAAGCAAGAAAACAACTAGAACTGATGGAAAATTGAACTGTACAGAAGTCCAACGGCCATTCATCCAGACCGGTAGGAGGGGTGGAGTCTCGGCAGGAGAAAGTGGAGGTGCGGATCCGGGCCCACAGGTGGCAGCTGGCAGAACCCGGGCACAAGGGGGCAACTGTGCAGACCCAGTGAGGCCACACAAGGCGGATGGCTGACCAGGTGGTCCCACATTCGTGCGCGCAGACAGTCCAGGCAAAGGGAAAGTGGCGGAAGGGACTGAATTCGGGAGAGAGCGGAGCAGGCACCATTGTTCCCTCTCAGACCCCGCCCCCACATACAGCCTCACAACCCAGTGACCAGGCTGCTCCACCCTAAGGAACACCTAAGGCTCCACTCCTCACTACATAATGGCCATGACCAGACTAAAATCAAAACAAAACAAAACAAAACAAAAACGACCAAAAAATGGCTCAAACCGGAGAACAAATCAAAGTCCCAGAGCCAATTCCTCTAAGCTGTGAAGAGATAGCCAGCCTATCAGATGCACAGTTCAAAGCCCTGGTCATCAGAATGCTCACAGAATTGGTTGATTTTGCTCACAAATTAGAAGAAAAAATGCAGGCTACAATACGTGAAATGAAGGAAGACGCATGGGGAACCAATAGAGATGGGAGGAAAACTGGGACTCAAATCAATGGAGTGGACCAGAAGGAAGAAACTAACAACCAAACAGAAAAGAAGGAAGAAACAAGAATTCAAAAAAATGAGGAGAGGCTTAGGAACCTCCTGGGCATCGTTAAATGTCCCAACATCCAAATTATAGGGGTCCCAGAAGGGGAAGAGGAAGAGCGACAAGTGGAAAACTTATTTGAACAAATAATGGAGGAGAACTTCCCCAATCTGGCAAAGGAAATAGACTTCCAGGAAGTCCAGGAAGCTCAGAGAGTCCCAAAGAAGTTGGACCCAAGGAGGAACACACCAAGGCACATCATCATTACATTAGCCAAGATGAAAATGAAGGAGAGAATTCTAGAAGCAGCAAGGGATAAGGGGACAGTCACCTACAAAGGGGTTCCCATCAGACTGTCAGCTGATTTCTCAAAAGAGACCTTCCAGGCAAGAAGGGGCTGGAAAGAAATATTTGAAGTCTTGAAAGGCAGGGACCTACATCCAAAATTGCTCTATCCAGCAAAGCTGTCATTCGGAATGGAAGGGAAGATAAAGTGCTTCTCAGAGAAGGTCAAGTTCAAGGAGTTCATCATCACCAAGCCCTTATTCTATGAAATGTTAAAGGGACTTACCTAAGAAAAAGAAGATAAAAAATATGACAGTAAAAAGACAGCAAACTCTCAGCTATTAAGAACCACACCTAAAACAACAGCAAACTAAGCAAACAGCTAGAACAGGAACAGAACCACAGAAATGGAGATCATATGGAGGGTTAGCAACAGGGGTGTGGGAGGAGGAGAGAGGGGGAAAAGGTACAGAGAATAAGTAGCATAGATGGTAGGTAGAAAATAGACAGGAAGGGCAAGAATAGTGTGGGAAATGTAGAAGCTAAAGAACTTATGACACATGGACATGAACTAAAGGTGGGGAATGTGGGTGGGAGAGGGTGTGCAGGGTGGAGGGGAATGATGGGGGAGAAATGGGACAACTGTAATAGCATAATCAATAAAATATATTTAAAAAAAGAGATATGCAGACATCATGAATCCCTTGATCCATTATGATTAACCCTCATGAGTCAAAGACCTTTTTAAATATATTTAGCACTGTACCTAGGGGTTAATACATAGAGTTTGAAGACATAGAGTTCACTTGCTATGGATCCTGTTGCATATTGCCATACTACTATCTCCACACCCACTTTCCCACACAGATGAACGGATTTATTATTAATACCAGCAGCTAAATTTTATATGTTTCAACCACTGTGCTGCATAACCTACATGCATCTATTATTTACACAGATGCTCAAAGAAGTTTCCCTCAGGTTTCCTGGGTGTTTTTATGTGTGTGATCTCTCTAGCCAATAAAGATGGCAATGCTAGCATGTAAACACATCTGAGAAATCTGGGAGGAACTATTTAAGCAAGTTATACAAACAGAAGAAATTAGTAGCTACTGAACATTGAGTATTTCTTAGTCACTTTATATGAACAAGCTCACTTAATCCCTACAATAACCCATGTATTGCAAACTGCCCTACCTGGTTTCAGAAGCTGTAACCTCCCATGGCTAAGGCTGAGTGAGAGACCTTGGGACCATAAGCCACTAAGGAGACAAAGCTTATCTCCTGGCAGGGGCACCGCCTCTGCCCACTTTTACCTCACCCTGCTTGGCCCTGGGCAGATGACTGGTTAGCCAACGACGGGTAAGATTCCTCAAGGGAGGGACGACCTAAGACAGGCATGGTTATGAAGGGGGCCCTCAGGGAAGGACTTAGGGGCTATAGAAAAAGGGGGTGATGGACCCTCGTCCCTTAGCTTTGACATAGCCTGAGTCCTCCTTCTGTCTGTAAGAAGTCTCCTAATCTCTTGGCTGCCTTACTTCCCCTGCCTGACTTAAACCTGAAATAATGCCAGAGTTGGGTGCAGCTTTACTGGAAAGGGCCCCAGGGGCCATCAGGCCTAAGAAAGAATGCATAAAATCCTGTGAAACCTGCTTTGCTAAGAATGTCCTCAGTTTTCTGATAAGGGTCCACGTATAAAATATGTTTGTTCCCCAAAGTTTTATAGCCCTTTAGCTAACTAACCCTGATCCAGAATAAGCTCTCATAATTCTTCTAATGTTATCTATTGTTTGATCATTACCACCTGACAGTGATTGATGAGCTTTACCTGTATTCCTGTGCAAATTGAGCCCAATGAGGGGGGCTCTGTGAGCAAAGCTTCCCCACACCCATGAGTTAGATACTATTAATATTTCCAATTTTGTTGGACTCGGAACTCAAACTATTACCCATTAACACAGTTTGTTTTCTGAGGAAGGAGGTGTGTGTGTGTGTGTGTGTGTGTGTGTGTGTGTGTGTGATATCTATGTGTGTTGGGGAATGTGTAGAAGATTGTCTGCATTATTTTTTCTCAAACACATTGCACACTTTCCTGTACAACAAATAGAACATAGTGAATATAGTTTAATCTTTTCCTGACGATCAAGGTTATTGCTATTGTAACAAATATTTTTTGTACCATGGTATCAATGTAGAAGTCTTATGCTCTGATCCAAACTATGCTCAGTAAATATTTTGCTAAATAAATCTCTTATATCAACTTCTTTTCTTGTCATCTGTTTCTTTCCATTGAATCAAAGTATAGTGTGTGGCCCCTGGGCAGAGTAACATAGCTACTTTTCACACTAAGAGTAAGAATTTCATTTATGATAAATCTGCCATTTACCACATAAGTGAGGAAAAGATGAATTATTTAGTAAATGGTGTTGGGACCACTGAGTGGCCAGGAGAAAAAAAGAAATTGGATTTATATCTTGCCCCTCCAACCATAATAAATCCTTACTAAATCAGAAGATTTAAATGTGAAAAAAAGAGACCAGAAAAATGCTAGAAAAAAAAATCTTAAGAATAAGTGGAGTAGGGAAACAGGTGTGACACAAAACTCAGAACCTACAAAAGAAAAGACTAATATATTTGGCTCTACATAAAACAATTCTGATGGGAAGACACCATAAACAATTAAAAATACAATTGATTATCTGGGGAAAAAATAGATTTGAACCACAGTGGTGAAGGGCAGTATTACAGAGAATGCCTGTAAAATACGAAAAACACCTACAATGCAGAAGATAAATGGATGAAGGTAATGCCTTTGTACACAGCACAGAATGGGGCTCCCAAGGTATGGATTAGAAAGAGGGGACCCCACAAAGCATGCATGGCTAGGAGAGCCGTATGTGGCCAGATTTCAGCTTCCACTTTCAGAAACTGCACATCCAAACTTAGCAACCCTGAGCAAAGGACTTGGCCAAAGAGCTCACAGGAAAAAAAATGTAACATATGCAAATATGCTCAACAACTCCTATGGTAAGACCTGCAGAGGCCCTGGCTGGGTGGCTCATTTGGTTAGAGCATTGTTCTGATACACTAAGGTTTCAGGTTCGATCTCGGTCAGGGCACGTACAAGAAGCAACCAACGAATGCATAAATGGGTGAAACACCAAATTGACATTTCTCTCTCTTTCTGTCTCTCTCTCAAATCAACCAATAAAAAAAGAAATGCACACGTTAAAGCTGTAATGATCCATATCTTGCTCAATAAACAAACATGATCTCAAAATGGATTATAGACCTAAACATAAAACCTAAAATCCTAGGAGAAAATTTTTGTGATATTGATAAGGCAAAGATACAACACCAGAAACATAATCCATTAGAAAAAAAAGATAAATCATACTTCATCAGAATTAAGGACTTTTGCTCCTCAAAAGCCAGTGTTAAGAGAATGAACAAACAAGCCACTGAAGCTCTCTCTGAGGTATTTCAGGCAAAAAAATATATCAAGGCACAGAACATTTGCATTGCATTACGCGTAATCATTGGTGCTATTTCAAGATATATACATATTTATATTTGTGTGGCTATGTGTACTTCAGATATCTCTGAAAGGATAATAAAAATAGTTGCCCTTGGGGTAGACAGAATGGGACTGAGAGATGAAGGAAAGAAGTAGGGAGAAGGGAGAGGGTTTTTTTTTTTCACATACAATTTTAAATTTTGTATCATGTGCATATACTGCCTATTCAATTACATCAACCAATCTCTATAATTTCTTTATCAAATTCACTTTAAACTGATTTTTGGCATCAGAGAGTGGGAGTCCTTTTAATCTCAAACCACTGTATTATTTTTTCTCACATGGAAACACTGACATCTTGTGGACTTTTCAGGTAATGCTGCTATTTTAAAATTTTATTTTCTAATTACTGTTGACATACAACACTGTATTAGTTTTAGGTGTACAACATAGTGGTTAGACATTTATATACCTCACTAAGTGATCACCCCAATAAATCTAGTGTTCATCTGACACCATACATAGTCTTTACAATATGATTGACGATATTTGATTTGCTGTGGTACAGACACTTTGGAAAACAGTTTGGCAGTTTCTTATAAATTTAAGACTTGACAGTTCCACTGCTAAAAGAATGAAAAGTTAGCCCTGACCATCATGGCTCAGTGGGTTGGGCGTTGTCCCACAAACCAAAAGTTAGAGGTTCAATTGCCGGTCAGAGCACATGCTTGGGTTGCGGGCCAGGTCCTTGGTTGGGGGCATGCGAGAGGCAACCAATTGATATTTCTCTTGCACATTAATGTTTCTCAGCCTCACTTTCTCCCTACCTTCCCTTCTCTCTCAAAATTAATTAATTAAAATCTTTTAAAAAAAGGAATGAAAAGTTACATTCACACACAGACACTCACACAAGTGCCCTTTTTGTGAATGTTAATAATGGCTCTGAAAACATTACTATACCGGCAGGAGTGATTGACCCTAATTATCCTAATGAGCTAGAGTAGCTGCCACAAAATGCGGAAAGTGAGACTACCCGGAATACTGGGATTTAATGCTGTCTCCCCACACTTCCGTGCCTGGTAATACATATGAATGAGCAACTCCAGCACCCAGCACCTGACCAGGGCAAGGCAACCAAAAGCTCACACCCCTGAGGAATGAAGGTCTGAGTTGTCCTACCAGGCAGGCGAACTAGATTAGGTGAAGTCCTAGAAGGTGGGCGGGGGCAGGGGTGGAGAAGAAAGACAATACCGATTACCACTTTAGGACTACTGGAAACAATTGGAATTGTAGCTTTTTTTTTTTTTTTTTAAATAATCCTGGTCTATTAAATCTTTTGCAGAGGTTGCACTGGCTACTGTTTTTAAGAGGACAAATTTAATGTGGGATGCAAGGGGATCTCCGTGGTACGAGGACTGAGGGTGCCAGAGCCTATGGTGCCCAGTGTCACATCTCCTTAACTGAACTCTGATTTTAGCTGTCACCATGGTTGACAGTTCTTTGTGACTGCAAAGTCCTCTTGTGATGGCAGCTTCCCACCTCAAGCAGGAACCTGCCTACGTTATCACTTAGTATGTTGTTTTTGATATTTAAGTTCTACCAAAAACCAGTGGCAAAGATTTGCTTTTCAGATGGAGACTGGCCTGCAGAAAGAGTCATAGTTTTACTTCAAACCCCTAGGGGTCTGCACTATGATTCTCCCATTGGGGTCTGACAGAGGCTTCTTGAAAAATCCCTTTTGCTGTAGATACTTCTCTTACCATTGAGTCTGCTGAATCTCAAGACCTAAGCGGCACAGCCACTTGAACAACTTTGACCCACTGCACAGCTTTTCCTAACTTTGGGTCCCACTCAAAACCACAGCCATGGAACCACTTGGTAAATGGGTTTCACAAACATGCTCAAATGTAGTGTATGTCCCAAATCCAAACAGGCCCACCAACTTCTGTGCCTCTTTATTCATGATGTTCATTGCAAGGTGAAGCAATCTGCCTCTCATTTTTAAAGCTATATTTCAACATGCGCTAGGTTATTGGAGCCCTAGAAACTTCATCTATGTGTCAGGTCCCTGAATGTTCACAGGGCTTATCTTCCATCCTCTGGAATGCATGTGTTTGCCAAGGTATCTAGGCTGCTTGCTCCTTCCTGCTCAGGAGATCCAATTGGCATAAGGTCATCAGTGTAATGGTCCAGCGTGATGTTCTATGGGCTATCAAAATGATCAAGACCCCCTCTGGCTGTACTACGCCAGAGAGCAGGAGGTTGACATGGCCCTGAGGAAGAATAGTGACATAATACAGCTACCACACCACACAAAGGCAGATTGCTTTGGGGCTGAAAAGAAAACATTTTCCAGATGCGAGGAGCCATGTTGATTTGCTCCAATAACCACACCACATCCAGTTGCAGCTGTCATTGAATTCAGTACCTGATTACATTTCTCATAATCCATAGTCATTCTCCAAAATCCATTAAGCTTTTGCATCTGCAAAAGGACAAAATTAAATGGGGTTGTAGTAAGAATAAAGGCTCCCCATCTTTCAAGCCCTGTAGGTGGGGCTAACTGCAGTTGCCTCAGGAAAGCATTAACTATCATGCTGCTGGGGGAGAGGATGGTTTTGTTTCCTCCACAGCCGGCGTACATAGGTCTGGGCAACCATAAGGTGTCAGGAGTAGGATTCTCTGATCACCATTACTCCCGATGACCCTAGTGCGGAATCCATGTTTCCTGTCCCATAATCTTAGGCTCTGACAAGTTCCTATTTGTATGTGCACACATGGGTGGGGGTGTGCATGTGTGTGTGAGGGTGTGTTTCCTCTAGGGAGCTAGAGGCTGTGACCTTGGTTTGGCCCCTCTGCGATCCTCATGCCAGTGGACCAGCAGACAAAAAGTTGTTCCAGCCCTGGCAGGGTAGTCAACCCTGATTCACAGGAATAGCAAAGGTTGCCATTTCATAATGGATAAAGAGTGTGCCTGGAATTCAGGGGATTCACTGGGGCATCTCTTGGGCACCTCTGCCCGGTGATAACTTTGAATGGGTAACTGCAGCCGCCATGGCCTGACAAGACCAAGGCAAGGGGGCGGAGGGTCTGGAGGACCCCACCAGGCAAGTGACCCAGATGAGTCGAAGTGCTGACTGAGGGAGAGGGGAACCTAGAGGGGTTGGTAGAGCAGGGAGATGATGAAGATCAGTTATGACCCTGGGCAAAGCTGTAATGAGAGGATGTAACTTGATTTTATAACCCCATTGTAAAAATTTGGAATTGGCTGAAAGCTTGAAGAATTGGATTTAAACTTCCCCTCTTGGGGAATAAGTGAGACATTTTTTTTTCTCTTACATAAGATCCAGATGTAAATAGGTATGACCAGATCTAAGTGGTGTAGTGTTTGTATAATATCTAGTTAATTTTACCCCAGATATGCTCAGCCTGACCTGGCCAGTCCTCTCCTAGGCACCTAAGCCACTTGCCCTATTTCTTGGCAGGATTGGCTCCAGGAATGGCTCATTTCACTCTGGTGGTCACAGCCCTGGTCACCACATCTCCCAGCTCTGAGCACCTGAGCCTGAGCTCAGGGTTCAGGACCAGGCATCAACATGGCTACTATCACATCCACTGGCATAGGAGCCACAGCAGCTCCAGCACCAGGTCTGACCTGACTGGACCAGGGGCTCTGGCCTCCCCAGTGGCTTCGCAGAGTGGTCAGTTACCCAGGAGGAAAGTCATAAGGCATTACTGTCCAGTGGAGAGGAGTTTTGGCCAATGAGAGACAGGACAAACAAAGATCCCCGGAGGTAAGTGGCTTTCTTCTCTTCCCCCCACAGTGCGGTGTTTTTAGATGAGGAGGTTCCACATGGCTTCTCTGCAGGTGTCCTCTGAGCTCAGGGGTTGCCTCTCGCCTGCCACCAGCTGGGGACCTGGCCTGCAACCCAGGCATGTGCCTGACTGGGAATCAAACTGGTGATCTTTCAGTTCACTGGCCGCAGCTCAGTCCACTGATCCACACCAGCCAGGGCTGGATTTATCTGTCCTTTGGTTCTGCATTCAGACAGGGGGCTGTTTTCTTTGCTTGCATTTGGTGTGTGTCTACTTATTTCTAAGACAACATTAAACTGAAGCAAACCTTTGTATCCTTTTAATTTTCATTCCTGCACCTGTTTTATATAACTCTTTGATTCTTTATCTTCTTTGAAAGGAGTCTATTTTTAATTTCCTGACATGTCGCTCATAACCTACTGTTCTCTTTTTCTGTTACTCTGACTCCTTTTACTTTAACTGCCTTTGTACTTTTTTTTAGCTTGTTCAGCCTGACATAGCTCGTTCAGCTGGTTTCCACATTTTCCAAGCAGTGCACAAACTCTTCTCCTCCTTTTCACTCTTCAGAAGGATTGGTGACCTGTACACAATAACCTGAGTTTACTGACATTGCACATTTTAGTTCTATTGATTAACCTGATGCCTTCCCTTCTTCTCATATAGAGTTCCTGTCTGTTCAGTAGTGCCCACCTACAATTTATCCACTTTTTACTTACAGTTTTCCATCTTCCACAGCACTTCCCTCATCTTCTACAAAATTATCCTCACTTTCTACAAATAATTCCCACCTTCCAAAAGCATCCACCTACCTTTCATAAATATTTCCCATGTTTGACCTGTGTTTTTCTAGGACTCCTTTTTTTCCCCAAGCCTACTCCTATAGCTTATATTTTGGGGTTTGTTAAAATACCAGTGCTTGACTCACATAGTTTGGGCTGAATGTGTATGTAAATTTCAATATGTAAAACTTTATCTTATTTATTTACTTTTAGAGAGAGGGGAAGAAAGTGACAAAGAGAGGGAGAGAAACATGAATGCGTGAGAGAAACATCAATCAGTTGCCTCTTGCGCATGCCACCAGCTGGAAACCTGGCCCACAACCCAGGCATGTGCCCTGACTGGGAATAGAACTGGCAACCTTTGGGTTTGCAGGATGACACCCAATCCACTGAGCCACACCAGTGAGGGCAATATGTAAAACTTTAAAGCAGTAATATTGCAAACTAGCATGTACTTTTTTGTTTTGTTTTTGCTGCTTCTAAGTTTTTAGTTTCAAGACTTTTTGCAAACAAGCATCTATACCAGTGTTTTGGGTGAAGGTGGGAGAAAAGGAGAGGGGAGGGGAGGGCAGGGAAGGGGAGGGGAATTCTACTCTACTGTTAATAAAGTTCCAGGTTCACCCCATCATGAATTTCATAGCTCCCAGAGAAATGTGGTCCTTAAACATCGTGTACCACTTCTTTACTATGATCTTGTTCCAACAGGTACCAGTTTGTGCTGTGATCAGCTTCTTAGGTCACCACTGGTGTCGTTGGTGTTGCACTTCTTGCTGACCTTCTTCCCCAGACTGTTGCTGCAAACGTGTCAATCATCCCGTCTGGAGCTCCAATGGCCTAGAACCTGCTAATGCCACAAACTCCTCCCTTGGGAGCAGAACCAAGGCCATAGTGTGTACCTTTACCACCAACTTTTAGTTCCTTTGTGAGACCTTCCCTCTAACTACTTAGGATTAATAAAAGAGCTCACAGTTCTTTTAAGAGACAACTAGTTCTCATTCATTGGGGTCATTGCTTCTCTCTCTTGGGTTCACGTCGGCCACTCTTCGGCGACTCACAGCCCTGTTTTTAGGCTGACCTTTCTGACCTTGTCAGTTCTGCCCAGGTATCTCTGAACATGTTCTTGCTTTCTTGAATAAATGACAGGATTTTCCAGGCTCAGTCTGAAATGTTTCTTGCTTCAAGAGATGGAATTACTTTCTTTCCCAGAATCTTAGTTCTTCTTTCAGGAGAAAAGTATTAGAGTCAAAATCTGGGAGTGGGGTGCACACTAGCTGGTGCCCCTCCTTGGCAGGAGCAAGGTAAATGATACTAGAATGTTCTCAGGACACACTGATGTCACAGGAAGACTTTTCTTTTCCTGTTGGCTTTATACACCCCTATTTTATAAGGCATTTAAGTATATCATATCATGTTTCCAAATAACCTCAACCTTTACCAGGGCTCTTGTTACTTTTCTGTACTATTAGATATTATTAGTCAACTTCTCCCCCTTTCCAGCTGATAATTTTTCCATTTTCCCACAGTGATGTGCAAAATTGTCAAACCAAGCCCAATGATTTCATTATAGTTTTATCTCTTCAATTTACAAGTCCCCATTTTAAAATATTTTCTCTTTTAACCCCCAGCCGACACATCCTTGGGCTCAAAGTATGCATGTCCAGGTGACCTGACTCATAAACATCACTCATGTGCCAATCATTCGCAAAGAAAAAGTAACCCCAGTCTTTCTAGAGTAACTTTCATTTCAAAGGGAGTACCCGACACTTCACAAAGGTAGAATGGAGACAAGTACTGTTTCTCCAGATTTCATTTAAACTTCTCCTTTACTTTTCTCCACCTGAGGCCTACAGTTTAAATCTATTTTCTTTCCCCTTTATATTTCCCCTTTTCCTAGGTGCCTAAAAGATTTTCGTTGTTGTCAGTAGTTTTAGAACTGATCTACGTTTTCTTATAGGTCTTAAGATACATCATTTACATGCCTTCCTAATCCTCCTAGTATGCTTATAACATTGTTTTTGGTTTCTTTATTTATTACATTTGTAACTTCAAGTGTTAACTCACACATTTGTATCTCATTTTATCCCCTGTATTGTGTCCCTTGACCCCAGATTTTAAAGAAATTGGTGTCCTGAAGATGGAGGCATAGGAAAACACAGTTCATCCCCTTGCACAACCACATCAAAATTACAACTAACAGGGGTGTCCAACCTTTTGGCACCTCTGGGCCATACTGGAAAAAGAAGAGTTGTTTTGGGCCGCACATTAAATACACTGCAACACATAATCACAAAAAAATTTCATAATATTTTAAGTAAATTTATGATTTTGTGTTGGACTGCATTCATAGCCATCTGAGCTGCATGTGGCCCGAGGGCTACAGGTTGGACACCCCTGCATAGAACAACCATCATTCAGAACCATCAGAAATTGAGTTTAACGGAAGTCTGACAACCACGGAACTGAAGAATCCACATCCATCCAGACTTCTAGGAGGAGCAGAGAGGTAGAGATGAGCAGACACGGAGACACGGAGCTGGCTGGTCCCACTCCCACATGTGGTGGATAAAAATTCAAAGGGATATATTGGGATTGAGGTGTCCCAGCCCCACAGCAGGCCTCACCACCCAGAGTTCCAGTGTCAGACAAATAAGTCGCCATAAGTTCTTGCTGTAAAAACTAGAGGGGATTGGGTTGGTAGAAGAAACTACTGGAGTCCCAAACAGTTCTTCTTAAAGAGTCCACACACACATACTTACTCAGACTTGCTCCCTCTGAGCTCCAGCACCAGGACAACAGCTTGAAAGGCACCAGCAGCATATAGGGAGGAACTGAAGTGTCTGGCATCAAGGTGAGTGCTGGAGGACAGCTTTCTCCCAGACAAAAAGGTGGGCAGAGGCCATTGTCTCTTCTCTGAACTCTTCGACCAGAGAGTCACAGGGCCAGCAGGCAGGTGCCTTATATGAGACCACATCAACCTGGCTAACAGCGTTTGCCCTATCCTGGAGATCCCCTGAGACCCCATCCCACCCAGCTTCCAGACCCACCCAATCTGATAACTGTGACTTTCCCATATGAGCAGCTGGTCTTAGTTCATGCTTCACAACTTCCTAAATTATCTTAAGCAAGCAACAGCTGCCCTCACTGAGCCCCCAGCCCCCATAACTCTTGCTAAGTGGCCCAGCACGAGCAGCAGCCAGCCTTGAATAACAGCTTGGCTTCACCTGGAAATGTCCAAACCCAGCACAAGTAGCAGCCATCTCAGATTGCTTAGTAGCTCGTGTTGGTGGGCCCAGGAAGAACACAGGTAGTAGGTGACCTTGGCATATATCATCCAGGAACCCCAGAGACTGCATACACAGTGCACAGCTACAGACCACGTAGGAGCACCACCACCCTGCCCCTGCACAGCTGATCCTCCATGGAGGATGGAGATTAGTGGTCAGCAGTCACAGCCAATCCTTGCAGCTGACTGGTCTGGGTAAATTCTTCCCATTGAACTGCCAACAACAGTCAAGGCTCAATTATAAGAGGGTGTACTCAGCCCACATAATGGGCACAACTCTAGTATCCAGCTTGAGTGAAAGGGAGGTTGTGCCACTGAAACCTAGAGGACACCTACTACATTAGGACACACTAGCAAGACAGAGAGTCTTAGCAGCTCTCTCTAATACATCAACACAAACACCGGGAGGCCGCCAAATTGAGAAGACAAGGAAACATGGTCCAAATGAAAGGACCAATCAAAACTCCAAAAAAAGAACTAAACAAAATGGAGATAAGGAATTTGTCAGATGCAGAGTTCAAAACACTGGTTATAGGGATGCTCAAGGAACTTAGTGAGGACCTCACTAGTGTAAAAAAGATTCAGGTAGAAATGAAGGATACACTAATTAAAATAAAGAACAAAACATTAAAAAAATTTACAGGGGAACAAAAGTAGAGTGGATGAAGCTGAGAATCAAATCAGTGATTTGGAACATAAGAAAGCAAAAAATGACCAATCAGAACAAGAAGGAAAAAGAATTTTTAAAAAATGAGGATAGTGTAAAGAGCCTCTGGGACAACTTCAAGTGTACCAATATTCACACCATAGGGGTGCCAGAGGAGAGGAGAAAGAAGAAGAAATGGGAAATCTATTTGAAAAAATAATGAAAGAAAACTTCCCTAATTTGATGAAGGAAATAAACATTCAAGTCCAGGAAGTACATAGAGTCCCAAACGAGGTGAATGCAAACAGGCCCACTCCAGAACACATCACAATTAAAATGCCAAAGGTTAAGGATAAAAAAAGAATCTTAAAGCAGCAAGAGTAAAGCAGAGAGTTACCTATGGGGGAGTTCCCGTAAGACCGTCAACTGGTTTCTCAAAAGAAATTTGAGGCTAGAAATTTGAGCCTTTGCAGGCTAGAGGGGATTGGCAAGAAATATTCACAGTCATGAAAAGCGGGGACCTACAGCCAAGATTATTCTATCCAGCAAAGCTATCATTTATATTTGAAGGACGGTTAAAGAGCTTCCTGTACAAGAAACAACTAAAGGAGTTCATCATCACGAAACCATTTATATGAAATGTTAAAGGGAATTAAGAAAAAGAAGAAGATAAAAACAACGAACAATAAAATGGCAAAATATACATATCTATCAACAATTGAATATAAAAAACAAAGTAAAACAAGAAGAACAGGGACAGAATCATGGATATGGTGAGCATTTTTCGTGTTTGCCAGGTGGGAGGAGGTGTGGGGGAATGTGTGAAGAGGTGAGGGGATTAAGCAATACAAATGGGTAGTTACAGAAGAGCCATGGGGATGTAAAGTACAGTATAGGAGATGGAGAAGCCAAAGAAGTAATATGCATGACTCATGGACATGAACAAAGCTGTGAGAATTGCCTGAGGGAGTGGAGGGTGCTGGGTGGAGCATGGCAAAGGGGGTAAAACTGTGACAACTGTAATAGAGTAATCAATAAAATACAATTAAAAATAAATTTAAAAAATTGGTGTCCTTGTTATTCGTTTTACTTTGCTTCTACCTTCCATCTCTGTTTCTATCATCTGTACTTTTAGTTTTATACTGTCGCAGTCAGAAGTATCTATCTTCTCACCCTGGCTGTGTGGCTCTTTTGGTTGTAGCATTGTCCTGTACACCGAAAGGTTGTGGTTTTGATTATTGGTCAGGACACTTACCTAGGTTGTGCACACAATCCCTTTTCAGGGCGTGTACAGGAGGAAACCGATTGATGTTTCTCTCTCTCTCTCTCTCTCAATTCAACAAGCATATCCTCAGGTAAGGATTTTTAAAATAAAGTATCTTCTCTGCTGTTTCCATAATACATTCTGTTCGATCAGAAAATTAAAAATCAAAAAGCAAATATATAAAGTCTATGTCAGGTGAGAATATTTTTGTTTTATGCAAGAGAAAAATATGAAAGGACCCAACCATTCAGCACCACCTGGCTGCTTAGAAGGAAACCCTGTGCGTGCTTCTCTTCCAAGTGGACATGACTCCCCGTGGACGTGCTGGTCAAGGCTGCTCTGGGCCATGGCTCAGCTCTGCAGGTCTCCACTTCCTGAGTCCGGGGGAAACCCCAAGGAGATGGGGGAGATGAAAGTGTCTTCCTAATGGGGCGGATGCAATATGAGTCACATTGGTCCGAGAATGACCAGGGCCCAGATATTTTACATGATCCTCTCTGTTCCACTCCATGCCACTTTTGCATCCCATCCTAACACTCTTTTATTTTTTAAAAACAAATAGAGATTTTATGTATATATTTTTAGAGAGAGAGGAAAGGAGAAAGAAATCGAAGGGGAAACATCAACTGGTTGCCTCCTATAAGCTCCCTATCCCAGAACCGAACCCACAACCCAGGCATATGCCCTGATTGGGAATCAAACCGGCGACCTTTCCTTTGCGGGATGACACACAACCGACTGTGCCACACAGGTCAGGGCCCATCCCAACACCCTTGAACATCCCAGTTGAATCTACCTGGACTCTTTTCCTCAAAGATTTCACATCAGAAAAGGGGACCTTATTATTCATTGGTTTATTTCTCATAAGATTTAGTTGTGGTCTGATATTCTTTTGTCTCAATGATTTAATTATGCTTAGGGACACAAATTTAGTAAAGTAATATATACTTCTGGCTGTATCATGTTGACAGATACAAAATAACTTTTCGTAATTGAAGAGTCATCATCATTTAGTTTCTGGACACTGCCTCTATATAAGGAAGAGGAAAACTATCTGAAGAAACAATTCCCATACATAGGATGAAAGTGCCTTCATCTTTTTATTTTTTTTAATTATATTTTAAATATTTTATTTATTTACTTTTAGAGAGAAGGCAAGGAAGGGAGAAAGAGAGGAAGAGAAACATCAGTGTACTCAAGATACATGGACTGGTTCCTTCTCACCACCCCCCCAATCCGGGGACCTGACCCTCAACCCAGGCATGCTCCCTGATTGGGAATCAAAGTGGCAACATTTCTTTCCCAGGCCTACCACTGAGCCACATCAGCCAGGGCTGGCTTCATCTTTTTAAGTGCAAGCTCTCAGGCAGAACTTTATGAAAAAATATTTTTACCCTGAGTGAAGGGGACAGCTGCCACAGAGAACTGCCGGTGTACACCGCCATTCCCTGTTACAGCGGGTGCTTGACAGACGTTTGCTGCATTGACGAGTTTTGGGCTGGAACTTTGAATGCCTTTGCTCGGGTCGCTGTAGGCCACTCACTATGCAGGTAGCATTAAGTACTCTCAGCTGCAGGGAGATGGGGCCTAAGAGGCTGACAAATAGGGGGAACCTGCTGTGGAGTGTTTGGCAAAGGGGAAGGAGCAATCATTAGAGTTGATACACTTTCAGTTCAATTTGAAGCTGACTCTGGTTCTGAATTTATTTAAAGGTTCACTGTACACGATGTTTCTAGCACATTGTAAACAGACACTCTCAATGCCCTGCCTGTATCTTCCCTCAGACAACCATCTCTGTACCTGATAGACCTCTGTACCTGAGGGCTGTTCCAGAACTAGGGAAAGCTGTCTCACTCACCCAAACTCAGCAGCTGGAAGTGCTGGGGGACGAATACATCTTGGATCAGCCCTCAGCCAATGACTGCTGAGGCCTGGAGTAAAGCACCCCAGCTCCCCCGTCTCTCCGGTGAAATGACTGGGAGGTATGCTTTGCACCCTTTTCCTGTTGGTCTCTGTGGCAGTTGGCTTAGTAACATACCCTTTTCTGGCTGCCTCCCCGTCCCCTTGTCACTTCCCTAACCCCCCTGCAGGGGGCGCCTGCATCTCCCAAATGAACTACCTGCATTGGAATCTTGCGGTCAGCTTTTGAGGGAACCCCCACTAGGACACTTTGCTTGGTTGGTATCTGTTCTGGTCTGGGATTGAGAGGAAAGTGGATACAAAGACAGGGTAGGGGACAATTTGTTTAAGGACTTAGACACCGTACTGAGAGTTTAGACTCGACCTAGGAGACCATTCATGTGCTGGGTCATATTTGAGTATTTTTGTTACAATTTACTATTTTCACCTTTGATGTATTAATTCCTAGGTTTCTACAAATATTGCATTTTCATTGAGTTCAGGCTTATAAAATAGTGCTGAAGTCAGAGATTGCAGCCTTCTTATGTGCTAGTTGCTTGTAAAAAGAAACTGTAGAGAGAGGAGTGTCATTAAGGCGTAAGACAGATGAAATCCACAGCGATGAAGCTATTCTCAAAACCTTGTTAGAGACCAGTGAAGGCTGAGATTAGTAGTCCCAAGACTATTGCCCTCATGACAGATTTTTATTTGTAGCCGTCCTGTTCAACATTTTACAGCTTTGTGAGGTTAAATGAAAAGTCTCTTTAAACACATTGGGTCTTCAAATTTTTTTATATTATTTTCTATGGTAGGACAACTCAAGCTATAATTGCATAATAATTGCTTGTCATTAGCAACTGCATAACTGTAGCTGGTGTCTGTAACTCCTAAAGGTATGTAAATAGCCTAACTCCCTTTGCTGTGCACAAGTCTCAAAATTCCGTATCTGACTCTTCTCATTTAAACCCAGAATAAAATTAATGAAGTCAGTGACTCTTTGTCCAAAGACACCACATTTGGGAGATTGAAATTAGAAATTTGGCAAATCTTTCATATTCCCTCTGCCTTGCAGGCTTAGAAACCTAGATTGATGTTTTGTAGACGTATTTCCCTCTGCTACAAAAGTTCAGAACTTAGAATCATCTTTTCTGTGTGGAATCTTCTTAATCCATTTCCCAGAGAATGCTTTATTTTATAAAACATAATAACTAGGTTTGTTGATTCAACTGGAACTCTGTCTGCACAAGGGAATGGATATTCATATTCTCTGGTCAGAGCACCTTTGCCCCATAGGCTGGCTACCCAAGGAGTCAAATTATAATCAGATTTTGGTCTGGCACACATGACGTCAAAACAAAGGGAATCTTGTCCTTTGGGAGGTTAATGGCTTCATGCTAAGTTAGAATGACACTCTCATCCTGCTCCCAGGACCAGAACACTTGATGATGTTTTTGGTTCAGAGTCCTCTCTCCCATGCATGATATTTGGATGGACACTGATAGTGAGTGGCCTTGTGGTTTCTTTTTTCTCTACTCATGCCTAACCAATATATTTTCATAGGGATACTTTCTATAGATACTTTTCATAACTTTAATCAGTCCAGAACCGCATGGGTCCTTGACTATGGGTTTATGACTAAGATAACTGAAATTCTGGGGCACTGAAAATTGAATGTGTATTTTGTGTCTGTGGGAATTTTCTCCAGAGAGGATCCTTAGCTCTCACCATCCCCCAGACAGCTCCTTGCATCCTCCTGGAACAAGACCTTGGAGGATAGTCCTGCCTAGGGTCTACTAGAGATCATGGGTCCTAAATAGGAAGAATTGTTTTTAAAAACATAAAGCTAAATAAAAGCCATACAATGTAGTTCTTCTTAGGGAATTAGTGTGGATTTGTTATACACATTTCATACACGAGCTCTGTGGGGAGAAAGCATGAAATTTCATTCTGAGGAGAAGCCCATGCTGTGAGCTCTGAGTGTACACATGCTGACACCACGCTTGATGACTGGTATGTGGGCTACACTGAAGAAACAGAGGAAAAGGCACCCCAGCTGTTTAAAGAACTGGAAGCCAATGAAAACTTTCAAACTGAATGTAAAAGGACAGAGGGAAAATGGAGGGAAAAACAGAGCAGAATGAGCAATTCAGTGATTTCCACGGAGCAGCCCTAGCTGCCTATACTGGGCACACTGCAGCAGAATTCAACAGAGCTAGGAGAATTCCATCAGCTCAAAGCCTTCCATTATTATTGGACAAGTCTCTTCAGCTTCTCAACCCAGGGAATGCGTCACACAGTTCGTAGAGGCTCTCACACCAGGTGCCTGAACATTCATTACAGTAGGCAATTTGCCTCACAACCTGTTCTCAACAAACAGCTGCAAACCCACCTTATTTTAGTGGAAAGAATGTACTCTTTGATCTCAGAACCTTAAGAATTTCTGTTAAAGAATATGCTTTTCATCCATGTAAAGATGAAGTGTGAATTTCACTTTATAGGTTTTGGAGTGTCAACATTTTTTTAAAAGATAAAGAAAAATCTATTAAATATTAACTTTAAAAAGTGTAATTAAAAAATTAACCTTGAATATTATTTTTATATGACAGTAATTTCAACTGCTTCTCCAGTGGCTCAGGTGAGTCTGGGACTGTGTTGAGTGTGGAGAGGTGGGACCATTGCAAAATACAGGAGCCGGTGTTCTGCATCCAGAAACCACAGGGCAGAAAACAACAGGGCCTCCAGCCAACTGCTGGAGAGTATCAGGTTTCTAAAAGGACCTGGCTGATATCCTGGCATAGAGAGCAGCTCAGGCCGTTTCTACTCCAGCCCAGCTCTCAACCCCCCTGCTGTGCAGAAATGTCAGAAAGACCTGCTGGGACACCAGGAAAACGAGTTCAGGAAAATACCAGAATGGTGACAATGGAAAGAGGGGAGTCAGACAAACTGGTTTCAGGCAGAATGGTATGGTCACTGAACTAATTCGGGCAAATATCCAGGTGCCTGGACTGAGGTGGTAGCCGCAGTGATCGAAGGAAGTCAGGGACTGGTGTTCTCTCTGAGTTGTTCCAGGAGGAAGAACCTGAAAGCTGGGCAGAGGGGGAGAATGGTCAGGAAACAAGAGCATGGACCTCAAGACCTCAAAGGTGGAGTAATTTAAAAGTCTGATTAGATTCTAGGATATTTCCATGGAAGTGTGCTCTGCAATCTCTAAAAATTGAAAGTATTGTAAAGATGGAAAACAAAAACCTCAGAGAATTTTCAGAACTGTTTTCGGTTCTAGGGGATCTTTAAGCTTTTTCAAGGAGTTTTCTAAGATTATATTTATTTATCTATTACATTTCATTCATTCATTCATTTCCCAGGAAGGGAGAGAGAGGAGAGGAAGAGAAACATCGATGTGCGAGAGAAACATCGATCAGTTGCATTTTGCGTGCCCGGAACAAGGGACCCGGACAACAGCCCAGGCATGTGTCCTGACTGGGAATCCAACCAGTGACCTTTCTGTTTGCAGGACAATGCCCAACATACTGAGCCACACCAGTCAGGGTGCAAGGACTTTTTTAAAGAATTTTAAAAATTCATACCAGGCCTTAATCAAAACAAGTAAATAAGTCAGCAGAGCAAGATGCTACCCAACATTTGAATGTAACCACCAGATACTGCTAAAGAAGCTAGATTCATCAAGAGTCAGAAAAACAATTAACATGTGAGTAGGACAAATATTTCACAACAGCTTTAGTCAGAGAAAGAATTTGTTCCAAATAATAGGAATTCCATAAGGCCAGAGCCAGAGATACGTTCTGGGGTGGAGAGAGATAAGCACAGAGGGATCCCTATGCTGGCCAGAGGCGCTCCAGGCCCCACAGGAAAGGTCTCTCTCACAAGGAGCTGCATCCCCCAGGGGGCCAAGTACTCAGAGCTGAGGACTTGAAGCCTGAAGAGCCAAAACCTTGAAGCAGGAGGGACTAAGTCACCTATCAGGCTTGCCAGCGTAACTACCTGAGACTCTTGGGACAGAGTTTCCAACAGAGAGGAAAAGGACTGAAGGTCAATGTCCTTGAGATCTTCCTGGATGTTGCAGGAATTCCTGGTGAGTAAGAGAGATTTCCAGCTGGGAGTCCAGAGGACAGGACCTGAGAGCGCCTCTGCCTGAAATTATTGATCAGAGTGTGCTGCTGGAAAGGTCTAAGAGGCCCATGTTCTGAAACGTGTCTTCCCTTGACAGGTACGCAAGAAGGTCCTGTCCTCCTGGTTCACGCTCCCGGAGCTGCTACTTCCTACTGAACAACAGTCCTCACCTACTTCCTGATTTTACTTTTTCTTCATGTAGAGCCGATATAAAACATAAATGTAGGGGTCTGACTGCTTCCATTGTTATGGCAAATATTTGGAGACATAAGTGGAGTCCTTTCCTTGGTTCACAAGTTACTGCTTTAATTCCCCCCCTCTACATAGAAATCCAAAGGATCTCTGAGTTGCACTACGAGATCACGTCATCTGCCCTGACTGGTGTGGCTCAACCTCTACGTCTCCTTCCAACCTAGTTACCCCAAAAGCTTCCATGCATATTAGCTCTCCCTGATCATGGTGAAAGTTGACAATGTTGAGAGATATTCAGAAGACTGGACTTAAGTTTGAAACCTGGGTTAACAAAAATTTGAGAAGAATTTTTTTAAGCATTTGTGAAAAGACTCATGGTATTTCTCTAAGGGGAACTAAAATGTCAGGGACTGTGAAGAGTTTGTCAAAATGTGATCTAGGCTGACAGTCACCAGAGGGGAGAGGGGAGGGAATTTCAGAGGAAAAGGGGAAGGGTTTAGAGCAACAAGTATAAAGGACACGTGGACAGAAACTAGAGGGGGTGGAAATGGGAGGGAGGTGGGGAGGGCTGGGGCGGTGGGCCGGGGTGGGAGTAAAAGACAGAAAACTGTACAAGAACAACAATTTTTAAAAAATGTGATCTGTTTTCTCACTGGCCATCTGAGTGACATGCAACTCGACCAGTATCAGTTGTTTCTTTCCCAGCTCCCTAGTGAAGGCCAGAGAACAGAGTCCCTGAATGCAGGGCTCAGACAGAAATCCTGGGTAGCTGTGAAGAAAGCAGTATAATAGGAGCCTGGACCTCTGGATTTGAGGTTGTCAGCATACTCACAGTGAGACTAATGTTCACACCTCACTTTCATTATCTTATATTTATTTGCAGTTACTTTTGAGCTTGGAGATGACCTCTCTTCTAGCTACAACAGTTTGCTTTTTGATCCTACATAGTGGCTAATGCAACATGTAATGTATATCACTCCCTCCCACCCACATCCTGCTGACCTTGGTTTCCCCTCACATCTTAGAAACTATAGAGTTCCCACACTTGAGTCTGACGCTAAAGCCAGTTAGAGACCATGTATCTGAAAAGATTTTTTTTTAAATATCAGGAAACTGATATTTAGAGTTTCAAAAGCTAGATTTTTTCTTTTTACACTACTCTTAGTATAAGATTGTCTTCATGCATGTATCATATATGCATCTTATGATAGGAACATGTCAAATCTCATGCTGAGCAAGAAGTCCACCCTGTGGGCTCTGGGCAGCATCCAGTACATGCACATGGGTCAGGGGTCACTACCTCTTCTTTACAGGTGACTGGCCTGGCACAGTCAGATAATTTGCATGACCTAGACATGGCTTCCAATGCATTTGATGAACAGTATGAGGGCTGTACTAAAGAAAAATGATTGAAAAAAGCACCCCAGCTGTTAGAAAAAGTATTGAAAGTGAATTAAAAGATGTCTAAAGATGTTATTTATTTATTTCTAGAAAGAGGGGAAGGGAGGAAGAGTGGGAGAGAAACATCAATGTGTGGTTGCCTCTCACATGCCCCTACTGGGGGCCTGGCCCACAACTCAGGGATGTGCCCTGACTGGGAATGCAGCTGGCATAGTTTGCAGTCTGGCTGTCAGTCCCCCGAGCCACACCAGCTGGGGCTGAAAGTGAATAATTTTTTTTTAAAGATGAATGGAAAAAGGCGCTGATAAAATGGAAGGAAATAAAGAATGAAATAGATTTTCAAAACAACTCAATGATTTCCATGGAATAGATTTAGTGGCCTATGCTGGGGATGTTGCAATAGAATTTAACAAAGCTGTAAGAACATTTCATCAAAATTCACATAACTTTCCATTTAAAGCCTTCCGCTATTATTTTACAAGAGCTCTCCAACTTCTCACTGCAGGGAAGTGTTCTACAGTTTAAAGAGGATGTAAGACAAAGTTTCATTACCGTGGAAAAGGAAAAGTAGGTTTTGACCAATTTTCATCATCACATTTGTAAGTAAAGCTAAAAATATATTAAAGATGGGAGGGGACACCGTTTACCATCAAAACCTGCTTGGGTGTTTGTATTAAACCATTCTCTTTCAATCCACCTGAAGAGGAAGTGCTAATTCCAGGCTATGACATATTTGAGCAAGTTACCATAACAAACATAAATAAAACAAACAATGAAATTTCACTTGAAAGGCCATGAAAAATTTTAAAAGTATTTTATTTATTCATTTTTATATTCTTTTTAAAATCATACTTTATTGACTATGTCATTAGAGTTGTTCTAATTTTACCTCCTTTGTCCCCCTCCACCCAACACCCTCCATTCCCTCAAGTTACCCCCCCACCATTTTTCATGTCCATGGGTCATGCATATAAGCTCTTTGGCTACTCCATTTCCTATACTGTACTTTACATCCCCATGGCTGTCCTGTAACTACCTCTTTGTACTTCTGAATCCCTAAACCACTCACCCATTCCTCCTCATCCCCTTCCCATTGGGTTACTATCAAATTCTCTCCAATCCATGATTCTGTGTTCTTGTTTGCTTAGTTTTTTTTAAAGATTCAATTGTTGATAGATATGGTTTTTTTTTTTTTTTTGCCATTTTATCCTTCATAGTTTTCATATTCCTCTTTTTCTTAAATAAATCTCCATAACATTTCATATAATAATGGTTTGGTGAGGATGAACTCCTTTAGTTTTTTTTTTTCTTGTCTGGGAAGTTCTTTATCTGCCCTTCAATTCTAAATGATAGTTTGGCTGGGTAAAGCAATCTTTACTGTAGGTTCCTGTTCTTCATGACTTAGACTATTTCTTGCCAATTCCTTCTAGTCTACAGTTTTTTTTTGCAAAATCAGCTGACAGTCTTTTGGGAACACCCCTGTAGGTAACAAACTTCTCTTGCTCCTTTTAGGATTCTCTCTTTATCTTTAACCTTTGGCATTTTAATTATGATGTGTCTTGGGGTGGGCCTCTTTGCATCCATCTTGATGGAGTCTCTGTACTTCCTGGGTCTGAATGTTTACTTCTTTCACCAAATTAGGGAAGTTTCCTTTCATTATTTTTTCAGATAGATTTCCAATATCTTGCTCTTTATCTTCTCTTTCTGGTACCCCTACGGTGGGAATATTGGTACACTTAAAGTCCCAGAGGCTGCTTATACTTTCTTCATTTTTATTTTTATTTTTTTTCTTCTTGTTTTTCTGATTGGTTGTTTTTTGCTTCCTTATGTTCCAAATCATTGATTTGATTCTTGGCTTCATCTACTCTACTGTTGTTTCCCTGTAAATTGTTCTTTACTTCAATTAGTGTATCCTTCATTTCTGCCTGGGTCTTTTTTATGCTGTTGAAGTACCAAATGAGTTCCTTGAGCATCCTAATAACCATGGTTTTGAACTCTGCATCTGATAGATTGCTTATCCATTTTGTTTAGCTCTTTTTTGGAGCTTTGATCTGCTTTTTCATTTGGGCCATATTTCTTCATCCCCTTGTTTTGTCAGCCTCCCTGTGTTTGTTTCTATGTATATTAGGTAGAGCTGCTTAGACTCCTTGTCTTGGTAGTGTGGCCTAATGTAGTAGATGTCCTATAGGATCCAGTGGTACAGCCTCCCCATCACCCAAGCTGGGTACTTGAGGTACGCCCTTCGTGTGGGCTGAGTACACTCTCCTCTTGTTGTTGAGTCTTCATTGCTGTTGGCACATAAATGGGAGAGTTTTACCTAGTCTAGTCAGCTGCAAGGATTGGCTCTGAACACTTACCACCAACCTCCAACCCTCCATGGAGGATCAGTTGTGCAGGGGCAGGGTGGTGGTGCTCCTACGTAGTCTATAGCTGTCCACTTGGTACACTGGCCCTAGGGTTTCCTGGGTGGTGCCAGGCCAAGGTCAGCCCTTACCTATGTTTTGCCTGAGGCCACCCTGCCTGAACTATAAAGCAGTCCGAGATGGCTGCTTCTTGTGCTGGGCTTGGAGATTCCTGAATGAAGCCAGGCTGTGAATTTAGGCTGGCTGCTGTTAGTGCTGGGCCTGGGGTTCACTGAGGCCAGCTATTGCTTGTTTGAGAGAATTTAAGAACTTGTGAAGCATGAGTAAATACCAGCCATTCATATGAAAAAGCATCTTGGGTGGGTCTGTAAGTTGTATGGGGCAGAGTTTCTGGGGATTTCCAAGGAAGGTCAAACAGTGTTAGCCAGGTTTATGGAGTCTCACAGAATGTACCTGCTTGCTGGTTCTGTGCGGGAACGGTTTAGAAAAACGACAATGGCCTTTGCCCATCTTTCTGTCTGGGAAAAACTTGTCCCCCAGCTCCTTCCTTGATGTCAGACTCTGGTTCCTCCCTGTATGCCACTGATGCCTTTCAAGTGCTATCCCAGTGCTGGAGCTGAGAAAAAGGAAGTCTGAGTGTGCCTTCTTTAAGAGCAACTGCTTGGTGCTCTAGCAGTTGCTTCCACCAACTCGATCCTCACTGGTTTTTGCAGCCAGAAATTGTGGGGACTTATCTTTCTGGCACTAGAACCCTGGGCTGGGGGGCCTGGTGTGGGGTTGGGACTCCATGCTCCTGAGATATTCCTTCCAAATTTTTATCCACTGCATGATGGTGAGAGATCAGCCAATTCTGCATCTACGCCCCTTCTACCTTTCTGGGTGAATTTGCTTTCTTTAGTTCCATAGTTGCCAGACTTCCATTCAACTCAATATCTGACATTTCTGAATGATGGTCGTTCAATATTTTTAGTGTAATTTTGATGTGGTTGTGTGAAGAGGCGAGCTATGTCTTCCTATGCCACCATCTTGACCAGAAGTCTGAAAGTCCCTGAAAATTTAAGAGTAACTTCAATTGCTTCCATATTTCCACTAACAATTCAAGAATAAAGGCAGAAATTCCAATAGTTCAGGTGAGTCTGGGACTGTGTTCCAGGTGGGAGTGGTGGGGCCATCGTGAAATAGAAGAGGGGGCTACCAGAAAACACAGGGCAGAGAACAATGGGGCCTTCAATTAATTGCTGAAGAGTATTAGGTTCCTAAAACCATAGGGCTGATATCCTGGAACAAAGAGAAGCTCATGCAGTTTTTAGTCCAGTCATGTTCTTTAATTTCCTGAACTACAGAAAGGTCATAAAAAACAGGTGAGAACCAGGAAATATGAATTATAAAAACTGCTGATATGTCAGGAAAGGCTTAGGGGAATTGGGAGACTTGGTCCAGTCAGAACAGTGTGGCCACTGCAGGAATCCTGCCAGGAGGTGAGGGTGCCTGAACTGGGCAGGTCACCATGGTGATCAAGGAAGGTCAGGGGACTGTGTTTCTCTACGAGGTGTTTGTTTTAGGAGAAAGGGAGGGAAAGCTGAGTGCAATGGAGCTATGGTTAGAAAATCAGGTGGTGGACCTTGAGGTTTCCAGTGTGGGTAGTTTACAGGTTCTAAAATGGTTGAAGGACATTTCCATCGAAGCCATTGGCTATATTGCAGAGCAGGTGAATAAGGTTGGAGCTGAGGAGATCAAGGGACTGAAAGGCTTTGCACAAATGGGTCCCCATTAGACACCATGCACAGGGATGATGGCTAGACTGATGAAGGTTAGAGATGGTAAAAGCAGAGAGCACGCACCTCGGTGAAGGCACACCAGTAATGGCTGGAAACAGTAATGGAGAAGGGCTATGACCTGTCCGGCCATCAGGAGCTGCCTCCGCCTCAATTGCCTCATTTGTAAAATAAGGATACAAATAGCAATATTTTAGTACTATGTGGGAATTTCAAAAGTTCTTTTTTTATTGCCTGGCACATAGACATTGCTGAGCAAATACCGTCTTTTCCCCGCCATAGAGAATCTGGTATAAGACATACCCTCACCATCTCTATGATAATAATTTGTTTACACTCTGGTGATCTCTTTAATGCCAGACACTTTGTCTTCCTGTGCCCTCTGCACCCAGAGCCTGTCATTAATGCCTGGCTTGAACCAGGGCTCCTGCATTTGTGGCTGAAGTGAGTTAAGTTTTGCTGAGACAGCAGGGTCCAGCCAGAAGGGGATCTGAGCGGCAGAGGAACTGAGTGTCCAGCCAGCTTCAACCAAATTAGTCTTTATGCTCTGAAAAGATGCTGGAAACAAGACGACTGTTTGGGGTAGAAATGGGACCGTAGCCAGTGATTACTGGGGGACTCTGAGCTCTTCCACGCAGAAATTTTGAATTTGGATCAAGCCCAATAAAAACAGGATAGCCAGGCGAACAATGCAGCAGAGGAAAGCTGCTGCCCCCCATGTCAGGCAGGCTGAGCTGAGAACCCCAAGGGAGGAACCAGATCCCACCCAGAGACAGGACTGCAGTTAACACTGGCTGGTGGAGAACAGTGTATGTGCCGTTGCAAAGATGAATGCCTGTGAGGCCCAGACCCAGAAACACAGTCCTAGGTGGACAAAGAGCACAGTGGCCAGGGAGCTGCAGGCCTTTGAACTAGATTAGGGTCCTGTTAGTCAGGAGGAAGTGTCCTTTGCCCTTTTGACAATGATCTACCCTCTGCTTGCAATTCTCTGCCTTCCCTTGAGCACCCAGGATATTTCTTTATTTAACGCTCACTACCTGCCAGTACCCTGCCCTCAAAACTCAAAGGACCCATCAAACCTGTATATGTTACTTATCAATAAGGAGTATAAAGAATGATAATTTGTTCTTTACTTCAGAAGGGATGTCCCAGCATGCCTTATACCTAGACCCTCTAAAGCCTTCACCCAATGAGCAGGCTCTTGATTTTTGTATAGTACATCTCCTATCCTCTGGCACATATGTGCCTTACTCAGACAATCAGGTTAATACCATATTCCTGTTTACCAGGTCAAATTAGCATGATGTCATCAGTGTAGTGACCAGAGTGAAGTCCTGCAGAAAGTCAAGATGACCAAGGTCTTTGTAGGCTAAATAGTGACAGAGCAAAACAGTTATCAGAGTCTTGGGGCACAATTGTGAATGAATAGTACTCTTTCCATATACGTGTGAACTGCTTCTGCTTCTCCTCACTAATGGGGACTGGAAAGAACACACTGACAAAGGTGAGGTCCAGTGCCGGAGGCTGTGCTGATCTGTCCCAACGAAGATACCTCATCCAGCAGATGAGCTGCTTTGAGGCTACCACTTGGACCACATGATAATCACATGGTCCAAAGTGATCCAAACAGTTCATTCAGACAATAATGTAGAGGACTAAATGAGGGATATAACGAGAGCCATCGCCCCTGCATCCTCTAAGTCTTCAAGGGAGACAGTAGTTTCCGAGTCCAAACAAACAGCCATCAGTGATTCAGGAGCTGAACAGTGGCTCTAGTTTCAAGCGATTCGTCATGGAGCAAAAGCGGCACCGGATACGCAGGTTGGGAACGGAGAAGAGAGCTCTGAACAGAGCGTGTGGGTTTGGAAATCATACGATGGCAACTGAAGTCAAAGGAATCAATGAGACTGTCCTGGAAAATCACGTAGAGTAACAACAGCTTGAGGCCCCCGGAGTCATCATTACCACACTCAGTCTAATGATTCTACCTCAAGAAATCGCACTGCCACCCACCCAGGCACTGAAGTGGAGACCTGAGCCTTTGGCAGCACACATCACGCCCTTCATCTCTCCTTCTGGCACCCTAGATGCCAGCAAAAGGGGACTTTCGGATGCTCCCAAACGTGCTATGTTCTCATCTTGCCACCACGCCATTGCCCATGCATTTTCTTCTGTCTGCAATGCTCTTTCCCGCCTCGTCTTCATATATTTAACTGCCATTTCAACTTCCCATGGCACTGCTTCTGGGGAGCCTTCCCTGACCACCCCTAAGGAGAAGTTAGACTTTCCTCCTCCCGTATCTCTCTGTGCACAGTTCATAGCGCACATCATTGAGATGATTGTTTTATCTCTGCCAGCCCTTCCCAGCCTCCCCATGACTGTGTGGCCCTGATGTGCCTTTCTGGCTGTAGGCATGTGTGCTTACGTATGGTCAAAAACTAAGGGTCTCTCCCTGGGAACAAATAATCCTGAGCAGGGTCCAGCTTGGGATGGGGAGATTTCAGAATGGCCAGTTTGAATAGCAGGTCTGAATAATTTTTTTCTTTTTCTTCAATAGAATGCATAGCAGTCACTGTTGATGGGCGAATGCAACACACATTCTCAAACAATTTTTCTGCCGTGCAGGTAGCTCAGTTGGCTAGAGTGTTGTCCCGCTAAGACGCCAAGTTTGCAGGTTCATTCTCTGCTCAGGGCACATACAAGGAGCAACCAAAGAACACATAAGTAAAAGGAACAACAAACCAACCTTTCTCTCTCTTGATCTCCCTTCCTCTCTCTCTTGCTCTAAAACCAATGAAAATATTTTTAAACCATTTTCCCTTTGTCCCCTTAAGTAGAGAGGCTCTTTTCTAAATAACCCTTTAGAAAAACTGAGGGGTTGTTTTCTCAGGCTTCCTTATGTTTAGCATGGCAAACAAGGTGGGGCGGAAGTCTGCTGCAGGTTTCTAGGAAAGCTTTTGCTTTTCTGATCAAAAGGACACTGGGCAGGCCTTACCCCTTTCCCCCATCCTCCTGCTTGAAAAATGACGTGAAGCCTGGAACGACATCAGCTAGCTTGTACTTGAGGCAACAGGCCAGCACGACAGTGTGACCAAGCAGAGAGCCACCGTGACTCTGAGCCTCTGATGGCACCTGAGAAGCACAGCCCCAGGCGTGGAATGAGTGCCTCCTGACCTCTCCTTACCTGAGATTAATTACGTGATCTGGCTGTTTGAGACACTGCCTGTCAGGTGTTCTGTCACAGAGCAGCAAGCAGCCCTGACTGACGCTGAGCACGCAGAGCAACAGGAACTGGCTGCCGGAAGACGTCCCCGAGTCAAGGTGGTGCTGGGACCAGTGTTAGAGACAAGCCCATCATTTTACGAATAGATAGGTGTTTTTAAAAATTGTATTTATTTATTTTTGGAGAGATGGGAAGAGAGAGATAAAGAGGAGGGAAACATCAATGTGCGAGGTAAACATGGATGGGAGCCTCTTGCGTGTCCCCAGTTCCTGCTGCCCAAGCAACCCAACAGGCAAACCTGCTGCCTGCATACCTCGGAGCAGTGGCCTCAGAGAACACCTGCTGTGGAGGGGGTGTGTTGCCTTGGTGCCCAGGCCATGCCTACAGCCTGCAAGCTCCTGCCATTCTTTTCTGCCTGCCCAGGTTGATCTCCCTGTACCCCCACTCCCACCCCGCTTTCCCCCTCACACGAACTGCCCTCACTCTTCCTGAAGTGGGCTACCCTCACCCCAGCGCACATGCTCTTGCCCACACCATTCTGCTCATTTCCTGGGAGAAGCCCTGCTCCCTCATCCGAAAGGGCCTCTCGTTTCCTCCTCTCCTCCGAAGCCCTCCTCTTCCTTGACCTGAGCTGAGTGATCACACAGTCGATCATCCCAAACTGCGATGCTCTGAAGAGGGAAAGGGGGCACTGTCAGTCGTCCCATCAGACAACACACAAGCCAAGGCAAGTGGTCTCCTGTCCAGAGCTCAGTGCTGACGGCTCAGGCTCCAGACTGCCTCTTCCACTGTTGCCTCACCATTTCCCAAACTGTGTGCTGTGGGATACCCGGGAGATATCTATAGGGCTTCACAAAAACAAAAAGAAACTAAAGGTTCCACACTGAAATAACTTTCAGAATCTCTGCATTAACCCAAGATAAACAGGTTTCCTTAGTGCAGGACCCCCCTCCTCCCTGCCAAATTACCATGCACAGGTAAGAGGAGAGCATGGCAGGTCACCCAAACCCATTACACCTGGGAATCCTTGAGCAGAGAGCACCTGATGGAAGTGACACACTTTCAGAAATACTGTCTGACACAAACGGAATTGTTCCCAAAGCTTAAACTTACCTCCGTCCTAGTTTCACTGTGAAGATATGAACAGCAGGATGCAGCTGGCTCCCACCCGGCTCTGCCTCTTCCCAGCTGGGGACCATTTGGCATCAGGATGCTTCTGGCTGCAGCCAACAGAAAGCTGTAGATGTTATAGGTTACACACACGCACTCCTGAGATGAGCACTTCCAGGACCGCAGTGTCCTCAAGGACCCAGGTCCCCTCCACTTCTTCACCCTGCCATCTTCATTCAGCACGTTGCCCTCTCCTCTCAGGGACACTGGACGGCTGCAGCTGCTCCAGGCCCAGCACAGGGACAAAGACGTCCAGCAAAGAAAGGCGTGTCCTCCTGTGTATGTCTTACCACTTGTTCTTCCCAAGGAAAAATGTTACCAGATGCACCCCATCTTCACTTGACAGCCCTGTGTAAGTCTTCCCCCTGGTGTCAGTGGTAAGCAGGGTGACCAACCATCCCAGTCTGCCCAGGACTATTACTAACGCTAACACTGGAACATTCCTGGGCAACTTAGGTGAGTTCATAACTGTTTCGGAATGAATCACATGACTGCCTAAATCAGTCATTGAATATGGGAATGGAATTGCCATGATTAGATTAGACTAAGCAGGATTTATACCCTGAAGAAAGAGAGAAGGCCAGCTTTCCTGAATACGGAATAATGAATACCCAAACAAAACCTACTTTCTAAGTAGGGAAGAGCAGAGAAAGCTGTTGGGTAGGCGTTCAGCAGGGCTGCCTTATGCATAAAATGAGGTACAGTGATAATTCTCTCCTTGTGACACTGTGACAGTTACATACAATGACATATGACAGTGCCTCCCCTAGACAACCAGCACAGCAGCTTTTTATTAAGCACTTGTTGGTATAAGCACTGTGCTAAAAGCAAAAAATATATCATCACTGCATCTACACAACATTCTGGGACAGAGGAAGTAAATCCCATATTACAGATTGTCATAAAGCATCAAAAGGTAAGCGATTTGCCTGAGTCACACAATTGGTAAGGGGCAGAGGCAGGTCTCAAACCAAACCAAGACTGTCTGACACCACGATGCTGTCTTAATCTCTCTACCCCAGGCCTCAGCTCACACAGCTGTGCATCACATGTTCATGTCCCTCCCTTTAATCTCCAGCACCCAGCACCGGGTCCAGCAGACAGGAAGCATTTACTAAATACTTTTTCAATGAGTAGATGCTAACACCAGATATTCCTGCAGCCATTACGATTTACAAAGGACTTTTGCCTGAATTTAGGATTTTCTCCCCCTATCCAGTCTTCTTCCAGGGATCATTCTAGCAAATGGTACCAATATCTTATCCACTTGCCCAAACCCTAAAACTAAGAGTCACCATCAACCCCTTTCTCCCCCCATCATATCCAACCCAGGATCAAGAGCATCTCTCAAATTCATGCATTCCTCTCCATCCTCCACGACCTTGGCCCATGTTACCATCACATTCTCACAAGCACTGATCAGCCGGTCTGCCCACAGCCCGCTTTCCATCTCCAGCCTCTTCTCCACGCTGCAGCCGAGTGGTCCTCTGTTTCTCTGAGTGGTTCAGTAGGTCACCGGCCTACTGAAAACCATCGGTGTTCACTTCTTTTGGGAGAAAGCCCAAATCCTTACCACTGCCTGGCCTCTGCCTGCCTGCCTTGCCGCACTGTGCACCATCCTCGCCCTCATACTGTCCCAGCCACTTTCCTCCCCACACTGACCTTCCTGAAGTCTCTCTTTCCTGGTGCACTTCCACCTGCCATGAGATCTTTGCGCATGCTGTCCCCGCCTCTGTGCCTAATTAACTCTCACCTCGGGCCTCAGCCCAGGCAGCTCTTCCTCTGGGAAGACGCCCTGACCACCATGCCCGGGTTAAACCGAGTTGTTGAAGGCTCTCGTGGCACCATGTATTCTCCTTGCCACCCAGCTGGCACAGCTGCAGCTTTCCATTCACTTGAGAGCTTGTTTGATCGGTGTCTGCCCCTCAGCTAGTCTATGAGCTTGGTGTCTGGTTTGGTCGAGCTCTTTGTAGCCCTTCCAGGGCCCAGCCAGGGACAGTACATAGTCTGATTTGATAAATGTGTGTTTAATTAATTAACTAGTTGATTAATTGAGTAACATTTTATCCAGGTTGCTGTGAGCTCCCTCGGGACAAGGCCCTCCCTTAATGCCCCTACACTACCACCACCCCGTGCACCCAGCACGGTGCGGCCTGGGGAAGCATGTAGTGAACACTCTGAATGATGATGACCACGCACGGGTGACAGGGATGGGAGAGCTTGTCAGAAACAGCCTGCAAGAAGTGAGGCAAGCAGGATGTGAGGAGGATAGAGCTGAGAATGGATGTGGCCTCAGGTAACTGCAGCCTTGGCCTGATGGGGAAGGCATGTTTGGAGCCAAATCATAGACTGCACTGAGGAGACATCCCACCTTGAGGCAGGGGGCCAGGACTTCGTGTGCTGTGTCTCAGATGGTCTTCAGTGATTGGGCTGTTCTGCCAACTGGACCCAAGACACCAAGCTGGAAAGTGATGGTCAGCTGTGTCCCCTCCCCGCTCCAGTCTGCCTATCCCATGTGAGCGGAAGGACCTCTCTCCTGCCTCACCCACAGTGTCAGATTCCTCGAGCTGCTCTAACAAAGCGCAGTAAACTGGGTGACTTCCAACAAGAGAAATGTAGTGTCTCATAGTGCTGGAGGCCAGAAGTCTGAAATCGCCGAGTGGGCAGGGCCATGCTCTCCCGAAGGCTCTAGAGGAGGACCTTTCCGTGACCCTCTCCTGGCTCTGTGCTTGCTGGCAGTCCTCGGCATTGCTTGGTTTGCGGTGGCATCACTCCAGTCTCTGCCTCTGTCTTCACAGGGCCTTCTCCCTGTATGTCTCTAAGTCCAAGTTTCCCTCTTTCTATGAGGACCTTGTCTTAACTCATTCACATCCACAAAGATCTCATTTCCATATAAGGCCAATTATCAGACCCCAGGGGTTAGGACTTGAACACAGATGTGGGGGTACACAAGTCAATACACTCACCCAGAATGTCACTGTTACCTCTTTCCAACTCTTCTGAATCTGCCCTGTCAGTGTCTGGGGCTTCCCCCTAGGGCTGCACGCTCCTCAGAAGGTTTGCTTTCTGATTCCCAGAAATGCACCTGGGAAGCCCTGTGACTCAGACAGCTGGCGGCTTTCACAGTGATTCTCATGCTTCCCATTGAATCCTCACACACACCACAAGACAGTTTATTATTATCCCATTCTACTGACGGGTAGGTTGAGACTCAGAGAAGGTAAGTGCCTTATGCAAAGTCACACAGCAGGAAATGGCAGAGCAGAGACTTAACCCAGGTGCCTGATGCCAGACACCACAGCCCTAACCACTGCATCTACTGCCCAACTACTTCCCAGGGTGGGGTATATGCCAGTCATCAAGGGGTCCTTGTGAACCCATCCAGCACCTTGGAAGAATGTCATGGAGAAACTGCTAAGATAGTGAGAGAGAGCACAAAATTGGAGACCTGTGTTTGGTCACTAGGACCCAGGAACAAGCAGTCCCAGATCACAAGAAGAGATGAAAACGAATACTCAGGGGCAGTCTGGGCTGACAATTCTTTAAAGAGGAATTTTCCATTGGTCATATTTTGAAATTGATTTGATGATGGTGTAATACAAACCTGATTATTTTTCTCTATCGCAGTTTTATATCCCGCACTCACAGTGAATATCGTTTTTGCATCCTGGAGCCTGCTAGTCAGTGTTCTGGAGGCCAGCTGGTTTTGAACAATGTTCTGCACTGGCCACACAAGCGGGATTCCACTGTGAACGAGTCCTCGGAAGGGAGGCCTGACTGTTCATCATGCAGGCCTGGTTTTACTGAGCAGGCTATTTTCTTTAGAGGAACGGGGCAACTCTTGCACGTCCGTGATTACTACTGAGATGCTCCTCAAGATACGCAGGCTGCCTCAGACTCCTCAGAGGATGCAGTCACTTGGATCAGACTGATACTGCAATGACTAACCTTTCATTTAGCAGTCAGTAATTTTTTGCTGAATGCCTTGCCTTCTCTGTCTTAGGCTCTGCGCTAAGTACACTAAGGATATAGAAATAAGCCAGACTTAGTCTCTCCTCTCAGGGAGCTCACATTTTCTTGGGGGAGTCGGTTAATCACAACCAATGGGATCAGTGCCTCAAGAGAACTATCAGTTGAGGTTCTTTGCTCTACAGGCCATAGTCCACAAAGGTTTAAGTAGAAGGAGAAAAGAATCAGGCTCAGTGCTGCACAGCTGAAGGTCAGGCACAATGCAGCCAGCCAAAGCGCCCAACAACACCGGGAGAACTTTCCAATGGAAATATCACCATCATGCCATCTGTTGCTTGGCACCTACGTGATGGGCTAGCTGTTAGAGACTCTGTCTTGGGTGCCCCTAGAAGGCCCAGACACCTCCACCATAGCTGCTTCCCAGGTGATGTCATTGACTTGCCTGCAGTCACCACGCCCATCGTGTACTTCCCACCCCCACCAAGTCTTAACAGGGACACCTTCTAAATGGAACCCCGGTCACACATGCAACACAAGCTGTAGTGGAGCGTGGGAAATGTTACTTTAGATTCCATACTGTGTAACACAGGGAAGCAACCTAAAAGGGACTGGCAATTGGATGTTTGCATCTAGGGTTCAGGAAATATCATGAACCAGTGGGCTGGGTCAGATGACAGAGGGTCACCCAGATGCAAAGATTGGTGAGAATGGTGACCAAGGCCAGCATGAGGGTGCTTCCATCTTGGTTCACCACTGACATAGTGAATGCTCTGGTAGAGACAGAGACACAAGTGTGAAGGTTGTTCCCTGATGCCTCCCTAACACCTCAGTAGAGATGCACTTGGTCTAATGGTCAAAGCAAAGAGTGAAAAACCCATCAGGGTCCCTGTACGGCGCGGCTCAGTGGATTGAGTATTGTCTGTGATCTAGAAGGTTGCTGGTTTCATTCCCAGTCAGAGCACATGCCTGGGATGTGGGGCTGGTCTGCAGGTGGAGTGTGAGAGAGGAAACCAGTCAATGTTTGGCTCCCTCTCCTTACTGTCATGAAGGGAATTCCCTCATTGGTGAATCTGAAAACCTATCCTGATACAGAGAGTTTCTAACAGTGAAATACTAAACTGTTATGCATTAAAATTTAAGTGTGTACTGAAAGGCAAAACACTCTACAGAAACAGAAAAAGTAGTTTTTCCTTCTCATTGGCCACCAGACAGAGGCTGAAAAGTTGAGTCCAGATGGGACCTCTGATCAGAGGCAGATCCCTGGTTACAGATCAGGAGCTAAGGAGAGAGACCACCACTGGTGAGCCTTCTTCTCTCCCGAGGAGGCGTGGGATTCTCATCCTGCATTTGAGAAATCTAGGATTAATTTCATCTTGTTCCCTGACTCTGCATCACTATTTCTCTCTTGTTATCACAAGATTTCATAAAATTTTGTAGAACTTTCATAGCATGGTTTGGGAATATGGGAAGTACACTTATCTGCATTTAATGAGAATTGAAAAGAGGGAAGGGAAAATCTTGACAGATTCAAGACACATTATGAATCACAAGCAGGGTAAATACTAAGAAAACCAGACCTAAACACATTCTGATAAAAGTGCTGAAAACCAGAGACAAAGATAAAATCTTCGCAGCAGGCCCAGAAAGAGATTCATCACTTTCAAAGGAGCAATAACAGAACTGACAGCTGACTATGCACCAGAAACCGTGAAGGCCAAAGGGGAAAGAATGTTATCTTCAAAGTACTAAAACAAAACACTTTCTAACAGAATTCAATCACTCCCAAAATGTTCTTCAAGAATAAAGGAGAAACAAAGACATTTTCAAACTGATAAAAACCAGGAGAATTCATCACCAGCAGACCTACACTAAAGGAAATAATGAAAGGGTATTTTCAGGTAGACGGTAATCATCCCAGATGGAAGCTTTAAGATATACATCAACAGAAATGGATAAATATATTTATCCATTTCATACAATGGAATAATATACATACATACAGTTCATATATATATGAATATTCATGAAATCATTCTAATAGCCAAAATATTACTATCCAAATGTCTTTCAGTATTGGTACATGGAGTACTGTACTGCAATAAAAATTAATAAAATAGACTTATACTCACACCAAAGATGGACTAATAAAGACTAGATTTACCCCCCCGCCTGAAATAATAACAACAAAAAGAAGGACAAAAAGTATGAGATAAACATTTTCAGGGCACTGGATAGCTGGCAATGATATTCATCCTTAGCTGGCTTCCCCTCCCCACCCGCAGACCCCACCCACCCCACCGCCAGTCTGCATTCACCCATCTCAAGGAGTCTGAGCTCTAGGATACTAAGTAAGCAGCCAGGACAGTAAGACCTTGACCCCAGCACCCCCAACCCTCCTCCCCACCTGCTTTCCTGGTCTATCTGCACTTCTCTCACCTCCTGTCCCACACCTCCCCATCCAAACTTCAAGACTCTCTGAGCCCAGCCCTCTCCTGATGCCCCTTCACACTCAGCTCGCTCCTGCTCTGATCTCCCTCCACGTCATTTGCACAGGACCAAGCCTTGCAGTGCCCTCTCCTAGTTAATTCGTGCCCAGAGATGGGCTCTGCCCACACCCCATCACAAGGCTGGTGCTGCCCCACCCCCCAGGGATTTTCTGGAGAGGCAGGCCACTCAGCAACAGACCGTCCTCCAGAACAAGAGGTCTCTTACTTAGGTAGAACTGATGGGCTTCGGTCTTGTTCAGAGGGCCGCAAACGGGGCTGGTAGCCCCTGAGAAATATTTCCCATTTTCCTTGTGGATTCTGTATAGAGTGTACCCTGAATAGATTGTGGAGTCTTCGTGAAGACTGTGTCTACGTATAAAAGAGAATGTATGTATGTATGTGAGAATGTGCTTGAGTGTGAGAGTATGAGTGGAGCGGTGGGAGATGAGCCCCTACACACCCTTCTAGACTTCTGGGGAGATTAGGAGTTGGGTGCCCTGTGGACAGGAGTTGGGCACCACCTGGTGGCCAAGAGCTGCAGTACAAGTCCCGTCCCAATCACCTTTTATGATGCCATCACCCCCATCCCAACCTTCAAGACCCACCCATGGAACTGATCCAGAGCTTTCTCTGGGGCCCCACCCACTTGCTTACCCCCCTATCCACATCACAGTCCTGTAGAGACTGAGATGGAGACCTTGTCCTTAATCTCCTTCCTCTATCCAACAGGAAGCCCTTGGATGGAAGTCATGTAGGAGGGGTGCACACTCCAACTTCGCGACTACTTAACTCTCTGAACCTCAAGCTGCTTGGCTACAGAATGAGGTGATAGTACCTATTCCACAGAATCATTGAGGTTTTATGGAAAATGCAGCTCTATTGAGATGGGAAGGCAGGGCAACTACAAGAGAACTTGGAGCCAAATCTCATGCTCTCCAACCTGGTGAGGGCTCCCACAGGCTCGGTGCTCAGGCACATCACTCCCACCCTCCCCACCTCCCCCAGCTGCCCACACAGCTGCCCCGCCCATCTCCCCTAAGGTCTCCCTCCTGCCAGAGGCTCCACCCAACACCCGGTAGCTGGTGAGAGTGGCGCAGAGCTGCCACCCAGGGTTGCCATGGGGCCACATGGGCCCCACTTTCTGGGGCACCTCTCGGTCCTACCTCTGCCCCCAACCCCACCCAACTGGTCACCAGATTCTGCCAATCCAATTCCTCCTCTCCTGCCCAGCTCAGGGCACGGTAAGAGCCCTACAACGATCCCGCCCAAGCTTGACCCTTGCCGTCCTTTCTCTGGTCTCCAGGAGGATCTTTCTCAAATGCATGTCTGAGCCACTCAGCTGCTGACCACCTTCCTCTGGCTCACAAAATGAAGCCAGACTCCACAGCCTGCCGTTCAAGGCCCACCCTGATCAGGCCTTTTATCCCCATCCATCTCTCAAACCTCGTGCGCCAGTCACCCCCCTTCTCTGAGCCTTTGTGTGAGCAGTTGCTGCTACCAGGAGTGCCTGTCCCCTTTTGCCCACAGGAAACGACCCCTGCTTATCTTCCACACCTCACTGCGGCTCTTCTCAGGGTTATGATCCTGCCTGGAGCCCCAGGGTCAGATGTGCCATAGGGGTGTCACGGCCTGCATCTGAGTTTGGGTCGATCTCCCCCACCAGGCTGCTAGATGCTCCAGTTCAGTGACAAGGGCAGTGTTGGCTCCAGTTCCCAGCTCAGGGCCCTGCATGCAGGAGGGCAGGAGGAGATGTTTGTGAGTTGTTCACTCAGTTTGGTGGCAAAAGGGGATGTGTCGCCACATGGGCCTGGAATGAGATTAAAAGGCCTCACAGGACAGCTGGCCTGAGGACAGACATCAGAGGCAGTGGAGGGAGATCCAGGCCCCAGGATGTGTACCCAGGTCATTCTTCCCCTTTGCCTGAAGGCTTGTGGAAGAGAGACGTGCAGACACGTTCGGTGCTGGGGTCACAGACAGCGGTGTACCTCCGTCAGGCCACACTGAAGCAAGTGTCTGCCGGCACCATTAGAATAGCTGCCCCTTGTCAGCCTTGGGCCAGGAACTGATCACCACCCTCACCTGGGGCCCACTGGTCAGACTGCTTCTGAGCTGTGAGAGGACAGACAAACCGGGGGAGCCCAAAGCGGAGGCTAGGCAGGGGAGGGGCCAGGATCCCAAGCCGCCACCCCAACCTAAGGCAAGAAGCCCTGAGGCTGTTGAGCCTGGAGGAGCAATTCCAGACCACAACAAGTTGTGGCTCGGGGGAAGTAGACAGCCTCTGTGGTCCCCAAGGCAAGGCTGGCACCCAGTGACATTTTGGGTGGTTGCAGGTTGGCACTGTCCATCTCCCAGCCCTCCCCTTCCTCCCTCCCCCAGGACAAGCGATCCCCGTGGCCGGCCCTGAACACGTCAGCTTTAGTGATCTAGAGGAGATGAACACGGAGAAGACATGGGAGGGGCACTGGCAAGTGAGGAAACGGGGTCTGGAGACTTTTCCAGTCAGAGCTGCCTCAGGGGCCCCAGTCTTGACTCTGCCCTTCTGTCCGTTACTGCGAACGAACCCGTTGGGGAACCCAGATACTGTTACTCAAACCAGCCCCCTCCCCCAGGGTCTTTCTATACTAGGTTTGTCTTGCCTGTGCCAGGTGCTAGGAACTGTCTCTCAGGGCGAGAGTTAGGTACAAAGGAAAGGAATTATTTATTCAAAAGTTAGACAGGTTTAGGGTAATGGTGGAACGTTGCCGTTAAAATCCCAAAGTCCCTTTAAACACCCACAAACACACACACAGTCCTGTCTTCCCCGCTTTGCCCAGCCAGGCCAGTCAGAGGTACCGTATCTCAGGAAAAGAAATAGAAGTCCATGGCTCCGCTAGACTCCCAGTTTCTCCCAGTAATGGTGCTGGGCTGGGCAGGCCTCCTGCAGTCTCCAGCACTATCTGCTGTATCGCCGCAATCTCCAGCTCTTAATCCAAAACCACGTGGCACCCCCTCGTGGCCCACCAGTGAGAGGCCTTTCTTCTCTTTTCTTCCCAAGTTGCTTTCCCTCATTGTCTCCCCGCTGTCTCTTGCCTCCCATCCCTCATGGCGGCCCACCTTCAATTTAAATCCCAGCCTGGAACCTCCTCCATGACCCCATTTCCGACTCTTCCCACAACTGGCTACACCTGCTACCACTCCCATATTGTCTGCCTTTCTGGGCTGCCACGGTAAGTCCGGGCAGGCATGTCCCCATGGCAGCGTGGAGCGAACCATCTCCAAGCTCTCACGCAGGCGCTGTAACCAGGGGAACGTCCTCCCAGATACTAGTGGGTCAACCTCACGCCCATCTCCCTAGCTAGCTTGCTGTTGATATGCTAAATAACCACTTTCCATATGGGTTGGGGCTAGCCTACTGCTGCTGTGCAAAATAACTCTCAGTGGCCCTGCTCCATGTCTCCCATCCCCCAGCCAGACTTGGGGGATACCCTATATTCCTGGACACCCCAAGTTCTGGACCCCATTACAATACCCCCTTTGGGTATTTGTCTCCCAGGGTGTTGCCTCCCAGCCTATACCCTTATTACGTGTCTGTGCAGAGGCAAACATTAGCACACCCCGGATAGAAGGCAGCATGGCTCTATGGAACATCCCAGGGCTACACCTGGTATAGAGTCAGACTTAGGAGTATCCCTTTGGTAGAACTTATGGGGATACAGGCAGACATCCCTCTGGATGGAAGGGGCTTCACAGGCCCAAGGCCTGTCTGTATGGGCACTCATGATCAGAGCAGGCCAGCAGACAGAGGGTCTAGGAGGAGTGGAAGACCACCTCCCCCAGGCAGCCTCCCTGATTGCTTCAGCCCCTCAGTTCTCCCTCTTGAGTCCACAATCTCTGCTAGCTAACACGTCCTCTCACTGCCCCATGCCCAGGACTCCTCATCTTTCATCCACCCCTTGGGCCATCCTGTTGGGCCCACGAATTGCCCAGTATGTCTATAACTCCCCCAGAAGAGGGGCTAGGCACAGGGGTCGAGCTTCCTGTAGCCAGGCCGTTCTAATGGGCATATGCCTCCTCCAGTTTGTTTCCCCCCACCCCATGCGCAAAGTCTGAAAACATCCCCATGGGGGAGGGTTGGTAGAAAGAAATAGATTTATTCTCATGTACAAAGCGGTCAGCCCACAGGACCGTATACAACAGTTCCACAGAGTCCTAAAAAACACATCTCTCTAAAGGCAACTCCGAATAGGTAAGGCAGGTGGCCCCCCTCCCCCCACCCCACAACACATACAGAACAAGAGAAGGGAGAAGCTGCCAGGGCTGACCCAAGAGGCCCTGCCCTATGGGGTCTCCCAAGCCCTGGGGCATGGGCAGATATGGCCTTGAAGAGGAGAGACACCCGGCCAGAGCTGAGACCGGGTTCCTGTCTGGCTGCAGGAATGGTGGAGGGACTCAGGCTAAGGGGGTTCACTCAGGGGGCCACTGAGGGACTCAGGGTCAGCTATCTGCCTTAGGCTCTCAGGGGCATTCCATGGCCTCTCCTAGGACTGCAAAGAGCTCTGGGAACTGTGATCTAAAAGGGGTCTCAGAGAACAGATTGTCTCACCTCCTGTTTCGCCCAGATGGGGGAAGGGGCTTGCCCAGGGTCACACAGCAAGGGGCCAGTCTGCCAGCCCAGGGGTCCTTCCTGCCCATTGCTCCCATCCTGCTTTCCTCCTGGGCCCGCTCTCCCCAGAGCACTTAGTGCCCCGGTGGCAGCTTCCTCATGGAGCCCCTGCATCCATCGCTCCTAGGTCCCCATCCTCACCACAAATATAGTGGCGGACCCCAGAGCACCTGTGGCCCTGTGGCTGTTTCTAGTCCTCCAGCAGAGCTAATGACTGGTTCTCAGGACCCTCACCCCTGCTCACTGAGATGTCCCACCTTCTTCCTTGCACGAGGATCCTGGAGAGGGGAAAAGGGCCCAGATCTGGCTGGCAGGGCAGGGGCCCAGGAGCAACCAGCCAGGCTGCCTCAGGAAGGAGTGGCTTGAGGAGGACTCGCCAAGCTGTGGTCAGAAGTGCAGAGCAGGGCCCACAACTCATGGGTCACCCCTGTGCTCTCAGAGGACAAGTGACAAAGTTTTGGTGAGGCTGCACATCTTGCTTCCATTATACAGATGAGAACGCTGAGGCCTGGAAAGTCAATACTTGCCCAGGCCACACCGGAAGTTCTGCCCTAGAACCCAGGACCCATGGCGCTGGTCACAGGACATCTGGCCAGGCCAGTGGAGGACTGTAGCAGGAGACCTGGGCAGGGAAGGATCCTGGGAGTGGTCACTCCGCGTCGAGGCTGCAGCAGCCGTTGACAGGGCCCCCAGTGCCGTCTAGCTCTGGCACCTCATACTCCTCGTCCAGGAAGTCCAGCGAGTTGTTGCTCGGGAGGCCTCGGATGGTGAACTTGTGCGACACCTTGGTCCAGTGCTCGCGGTTAGAGGCCACACGTTCGTATAGCTCTGCCGCTTTGGGGAACAGGTCCTGCAGCAGCCTGGGGGTACACAGGGGCAGGGTTTAGGGGTTTAGAGGTTAGAGGTCAGAAGTCAGACAATGACAGGAAGAAAGATTAGGGCTTTTCCACAGATAGAACTTCCATAATAAGAGTGTGAGGCATAACACTGCACACCCAAGGACAGCTCGATGGTCTCTTTCCATAGCGGGCAAAGGATGAAGTGAAGGGTTCATTTAGGGGCAAAGCTGTGTGCGGAGGCCTGGAGGGGGGCGGGGGGGGGCGTCAAGGGAGCTGGGCCGAGCCATGCCCAGCCCTGCGTCTGCTGTGATGGCCACGGACAGCGCCGCCCCGCCCCTCCCTCTCTGTGCGGAGTCCCCGGCAGTGCCCGTGAGCCCCTCACTTGTAGATGGGCATCGCGATGTGCTCCATGAAGCTGATCTGCAGCTCAGGGATGTAGGCCTTCTCTCGGTCCATCATCTCCATCGGCCTGTTGCCCATGGCCTTCTCCTGTGGGCACCAAGGCATCAGACCTGCCCTTCTTTTCTCTCCCTTGGGCACAAGGATTGAGCTAACCCAACCCCAGGCCAAGAACCCACCCCAAACCTGGACACCCTGCGGTCATTCCTTACATACCAAGTCTCCCTGGGAGAAGAACTCTTTGTAGATCAGCTCCTGAAAGGCCAACACTCTCATCAGATCCCGCGAGTGGGACCCCTGCACCCAAGCACCTCAACAGCCCACTCCCCGGGAGGGCAAACTGAGGCCTCCCTCACCTCCACCTCAGGGCCTGTCCTCACCATCCCCAGCCTGTCAGGAGGATGGCCCCAGGTGGGGAGGTGCAGCTGGGTTCTGGCCCACCCTCCGTCAGCCACTGACTTGCTGTGTGATCCTGGGTGAGTCCATGCCCCCTCCTGAATCTCCCTAGCTGTCACCCTGAGGTGGTCTATGTTTGTCTCCCCTGAATACAGCCAAGCTGATCTCAGCACAGAAAGAGTGTTCAGGGAGCAGGAGCCACACAGAGCTGGGCAATGTTTGCAGCCCGTACCTTCCCAGGAAGGGACAGCCCTTACCGCAATCTTCCTTGTGGTCTTCCAGCCCTTGGTCTGGTCAGAGAGGTCACAGGAGGTCATAAGGAGGCAGAGGAGGAGGCTGTGATGTTGCTTATTGGTTCGGTCATAGCCCACTGTTGGGGAGAAGACAGGGTCGAAGGGTGGAGCCCAGACTCCCGGACCCTCTTTCCAAGGACGAGGTCCCCACAGTCCACTGCAAAGTGGTCCAGGGAATTTGACCTCCTGTGTGGGAGCCAACGGCCAGGGCTGGGTCTGCCTGGTGGTTTGATGCTGGAGGGGATGGGTCTGAAGTCCTGGAGATGCTCTCCAGGCAAACCCCTCTCTTGGGAGTCCCTCCCCAACCCCGAGGCCCGGGGCTAAAGGCAGGCACCTTCAGACATCTTCTGGAGGTCCTTGAAGATGCGCAGGTGGTGGGCCAGGTCTGTGGCCAAGATGATGTCGCGCATTAGGTCCAGCATGCGCTGATAGTCCTGGGTAGGGGCAGGGAGATGTCACAGCCTCCTGCTGGACAGACCCATCCACTCCCTGGCCCTGAGGAGCCTCCACCATCATCCTGTTCTCCTGGTTTGCGTCAGCTCCCGGCTCCCACCCTCTCACCTCCACCCTGGCCCTGTTACCTTCCGGGAGAAGTGGTCGAAGATGTTGCAACCATGGGTGTTGAGAATGGCGATGGCCTGAGCGAAGTGGTGTCTCTGATGGGGGAGAGGAGTGATGGGGCCCAGATGGAATGGGGGCTCCCCCTCACCACTCACCCCAAGAGAAGGAGCAGACCTGGCCCAGCCCTGGCTCCCAAGGCGAGCAGAGCAGGCAGACACAGGGAGGCAGCATCCTAGTCCCCTTTCTGGGCTCTGCTTCCCCCTCAGTGGGACCCAGGCAAGGCCCTGGCTGGCTCTGAGCCCCACTGTCACATGCAGGGGCACAACACAGTAAGCTCTGAGGGCCTCTCCAGCTGAACAGTTCTAGAACGGTCCCTTGCAGCCCTAGACACTAATTCATGCAGCTAGCATTTGTTTGCTGACAAGGAAAGGCAATAACGAAGCAAAGGCAAAATGTCTGTCTCCTGACACTGAAGGGCTGTCACAGTCGGAGGAGACTAGGCTCAACCCAGGGTGGGAAGGGCAGAGGCAGGGCTGCTACCAGGCCTCCCAGGCAGGAGTGAGCTCCTCATCTCTAGGGGTGTGCAAACAGGGGCAGTCTCTGGAGGGCGTAGCAAGGGGAAGCGTGGGGAGAGGTAACCTTGGAAGTTTGGCTCCCATTCTGTGGCAAGCCCTGTGCTAAGTGCAGAGAACTCAGTTATCTCAGACTTTGTTCCTGCCCCAGGGAGCTCCCATCTGGGGGTGGGCAGGCCCCAAAACCAAATAATCTAAGGCAAAGCTGAGTCTGATGGGAGTGGAGCACAGACTTGGTAGGGAAGGTTTGCACAGGGCATTCCCCAACATGCACAGAGAATCGTGCTAAATACAAATCCTCGCTTTGGAAACCTGGGCTCCAGCAGAACCTGGAGCCTGACTTGCTCCCCCATCCACAACACCTGCACCCCTCCAAGCCCATCCAAGGAAACCAGCCAGCTATGCCCTGGGGCAGCTGCAGTTCTCACAGCCTGTCTGAAAAGCAGGGTTTGGGAACAGGAGGAGCTGGGTCACACTCTAACTTTGCCCATCGCCCGCCTTGTGAGGATGAGGAGGACAGGGACTGGGGTTGGGGAGGGAGGAAGGGGGCTGGGGGAAAATGGTGGTACCTCCATGACAGAGCCTTCAGAACTGTAGAGCGCAGCCAGCACAGATTTCTGGAAAAGTCAGGAAAATTCTGTCACTCCTCGCATCCAGATCCAGGTGCTGGCCACACAAGCTAAGCGCTGCCCTGCTCCGGTCGTCCTCCTCTCTCCTCCCCCATCCCGGGGCCCAGCACAAAGCCTGGGAGAGCCTTGGGCTCCTGGTCTCACCAGCTCCCACCTCTCCTCAGGCTGGAGAAGTGACAATCCCAGACACCCAGGGGAAGGTGCCCAATGGAAGGAGGGCAAGATCTTACCGAGGCCACCTGGAAGGAATTGTTTGTGCCTCTGTGGTCCAGGTCATGACACATGCAGGAAATAAACAAGGCAAAGATCTCCATGTCCCTGGTTGGGAGACAGAGAGGACAGGTCCAGTCACAGCTCCCTCCCCAGACCCCCAGAGAAAGGACCGCTGGGTGAGACGTCCAGGAGCAGCCAGGACAAGAGCTCAGGACCCCTGGGTCCCTTTCCTGGAAAGAAGCCCTGGTCTGGAGTTTGGCAGGCCCCCCATGCCCTGGGACTGTGACTGTGAGCAGGTCCAGCCCAGAAAATGGGGCTATGCAACCTTCCTCACTGAGCTGTTAAGAGGGTCCCCTAGGTGGTGCAGGTAAAGTTCCTGACCCAGAGGAGGTGTTTCTCTGTCCCAAGGAAGGGGAGCCCAGTTGGGGGGCAGTGCAGCCACTCACTCGAGGTAGTTGGTGAGCTCCAGGTTCTTGTAGAGCAGGTAGCAGAAGTGAGAGACAGAGAAGGCGTGCATCCAGTTGTGGTAGGGTGGGTCCCGGTAGCCCTTCTTCACCATCAGACAGAACCTGGGGGAGGGGAGAAGGCAGCAGACAGGCCTCAGGCTCTCCTCCTCCAGGCAGCCCTTCAGGTTCTGTCCTTCCCCATTCCTCTCCTTTCCTCACATCCCCGTGTCTAGGAAGGGATCCTCCCCACCCCCACAAGACTGAGCCTCCCCTAGTTGGCCCAGAGACAGCCCTCCCCAGTAGGCTGGGGGATGGACGTGAGAGTCCAGGACAGAGGGAGGCAGAGATGGGGCTGCCTGCACGCTGAGGGGACGGGACACACACCGGGCCAGTGTCGGGCAGTCAATTTTGTAGTTGTTGATGAAATTCATGTCCTGCAGCATGCTCAGGACCGCCTGCAGGGGGCAGAAGGGAGAGGTCAGAGGGATTGTCAGTTTCAAGACAGGGCCCCTGCTTTGGCCCTTTTGTTGTTGTTTGTTTTTGTTTTTTTACAATAAGCAGCATTTTATTTTTTTTTATTTTATTTTTTTAAAGATTTTATTTATTTTTAGAGAGGGGAAGGGAGGGAGAAAGAGGGGGAGAGAAACATCAGTGTGTGGTTGCCTCTCACGTGGCCCCCACCAGGGGCCTGGCCTGCAACCCAGGCATGTGCCCCGACTGGGAATCGAACCTGCGACCCTTTGATTCGCAGCCCGCGCTCAATCCACTGAGCTACGCCAGCCAGGGCATAATAAGCAGCATTTTAATAGCTCCATAATCTTACAGGAGTCAATTTGAAAAATCATGCAGAATGATTTTTAACTTTATACTTATATTGAGCATTATAATTAAAATGCCTTCTTGTGCATTTTTATTATTTGTTTTTCTGACTTTTAAGTTTATTTTTTAAATATTTGTTTCTTCTAAAAGTAGAGTTAGTGCAACTTTTTAAATTGTTGTTCAAGTATAGTTTTTCCATTTTCTCACTACCACTCCCCTCTGCCCCACCCACCCCCACCTCCCACCCTCAATCCTACCCCCCTATGGCTCTATCCATGGGTCCTTTACACGTGTTCCTTGACAACCCTTCCCCTTCTTTCTCCTGTTATCCCCTCCCACCTCCCCTCTGGTTATTGTCAGTTTTTTCTTTATTTCAATGTCTCTGGTTATATTTTGTTCACTTGTTTGTTTTGTTGATTAGGTTCCACTTATAGGTGGGAACATATGGTATTTGTCCCTCACCACCTGGCTTATTTCACTTAGCATAATGCTCTCCAGTACCATCCATGCTGTCACAAAGATAGGAGCTCCTTCTTTCTTTCTGCTGCATAGAATTCCATTGTGTAAATGTACCATAGTTTTTGATCCACTCATTTACTGATGGGCACTTAGGTTGCTTCTAGCACTTGGCTGTTGTAAATTGTGCTGCTATGAACATTGGGGTGCATAAGTTCTTTCAAACTGGTGTTGCAGGATTCTTAGGGTATAATCCCAGCAGTGGAATTGCTGGGTGAAAAGGCAGTTCAGTTCCATTTTTAGTTTTCTGAGGAAATTCCATACTGTTTTCCACAGTGGCTGCACCAGTCTGCGTTCCCACCAACACTGTACTAGGGTTCCCTTCTCTCCACAACCTCGCCAGCACTTGTTATTTGTTGATCTGTTTATGGTGGCTTTGGCCCTTCTTGATGCCTATAAAATTTTGGAGTCTTAGATCTTTAGATCTTTACCGGAGAACCATAAGATGGCAGTACGAAGCATTCTCAGAGCCAAGAACTTTTAGAAATATGGAATCTAAGAACTCTTGGAACCAAACTCACATAAATTCTTTGAAACACAGGGAGTGAGGTGCCGACCTGGAGGCCACAGGCCAGAGCCGTCCTCAGCAATCACCCGGCTAGCCCGTGTCCCCTGGGCAGGCCCCATGGCCCATGCTGGCAGACCGCATGCTCACTCCATCCCTAAGGGAGATGCTATAGCCTTCCTTGATGACTCTGTCTTGCTAGCAGGAAGTTTCTGGGCACATTTAAATTAAATCTCTGCCTGTACACCCTCTGTCTCCATTGGGGGTGGGGGCGCGCAGCTCACCATGGAAGTGTCATCCTCTGGAAGAGAGCGAGGGGTGTAGGTGAAACTGGCGAAGTTGGAGTCAATGGAAGCCACAGGCTGGATCCCATCATGGAGAAGTTTGGTGTATTCGTCATCAGAGACCTACAGGGGACCAGCCTGTGTATTAGAAGATGACCTCCACCCATTCAGTGTCCTCGCCCTCAAATTCTGGGTGAGGTGGCCCCTCACCCAGAGAGTACCCAGGTGACTGTCCAGTCCATGGGTTGACACTGAACAGGAGATCACTGCCCTCTCCTCACAGCCCTGCAGCCCACCTACTGTGCCTGCTTGCCTGTGACCGTCCTCATCTGTAGCAGCCTATCCTCGTCAGAGACAGAAGACACCCTTTTGTGACCATAGCAGCCTTTCCTAGACACTAACTTGAAGATTCCTCATTGGGGGGTAGGGTGCATCTCAGAGTCTAACCTCAGTCCTTCCTACTACAGCTCTGACTCTATCCACAAAGCCTGGGACCCTTTGGTTTAGACACAGGTGAGTGTAAATGTTCAAATCAATGATGACCACCACATACTCCAAACTAAAGCCGGGGGCAGCTGTGCTGACACGGGGTCCGAGAATGGGACAGAATGTCACAGTTAGGACTTCTCAGGACTGCAGGACCACCGTACCTTGGGGAGCTGCAGCCAGGGCCCTGAGCGTGCTTCTCAGCCTTCAGTCATTCCCAAGGTGGGAATTATCCCTGGGTATGGGGGACACCTGGCCAAACCAGGTTCTTCCTTGGGCTGGGCCCTGCTGCCAGCCAGCCTAGGGGCTGACCTAGAACGCACCTAGAGCTGGAGTCCAGGCATGGCGCTGGGTCTACCTTCCTATCTTCAAGAGAGGATGATCAGAAAGCACTGCCTGGTCCTGGGCCCATGAGGATTCAAGGAGGCACAGGACCTTGAGACCCTGGGAAGGAGGACAGAAGCTCCGTGCAAGCCTCACCTTCATGTGGTACATCATCATCTCATTGGCGAGGTGGCTGCGATACTGGGCCTCGTTCACTTTCTTGTAAAGGAGAGACTGGGGGGAGAAAGGGAAAGAACGGAGCTCAAGCAAGGTGGCTGTGGAACCTCAGAATACACGGGACTGGACAAAAGGGTCAGACAGAACCTCCCGAGCTGGCCCTAGTCTGAGTCTTCAAGCTCCAGCCCCAAGTATGGAGCCCCCTCCAACCTTCATCTAGATGTCCCCTTGCTCCTCCCCTGGGATCCCTGGGCATTTTTGGTCTGGCACTTTGCCTCCCTTCCTGGGCCTGCCCTGGTCTTCAGTGATGGAGCCCGAGGCCCACAGCAGAGGAAGAGAAGCAAGGAGGGGAGGTGGTGTCAGGGACCAATGGGTTCGAGTCCCATGGCAGAGCTGCCAGCTATAGACAATAAGACCTAACGTTTCTCAAAAAGAAGTTGACCTGGGGCTTGATTTGAGGTTGCTTCCAGAGGAAGGTGGGGGTGGGTCAGGTGAATAATGACAACTGGGGTTTCCCATGGTCCTGTGTTGCTAAGAGGATAGGACAGGAAATATAAATTTTCAGATGGGAAACTGAGGCCAGAAGTGGCCAGCGGTACAGAAGTGACCCGCTACACACCCAGTAGCGGGGCTCTGAGTCCCAGGTGGGTCAGAACAAGGAGAGCCTATGTGGCCAGAAGGGCAGAGGGTCCTGGCCCCACCCCTGTCCCTACTCACATGGGCGATGCTGATGCCGCAGTAGATGGAGAAGGCGGTGGCCAGGTCCTCGTCGAACTTGCTGAACCATGGTCCGTTGATCTTGTTCACCAGCTCGGCCACACCGATGACCTCTAGGGGCGGGAGAGAGGCTGGGACCGGCTGGTGGACGTGTCTGGTGGGGATCTGCCATCCCAAGGTGTCCTCAAGGGACGCCCCACCCCCACCCTCCGCCGCCCGCCACACCTGGGAAACCTGTAGGCCTTCTGCTAGGGGACCGCTAGAGCGGTGAGGAAGGACTACCAACCCTTCTACTTGGCTCCGCCCCATCCAGCTCAGGCCCCGCCCTGGCCTGGCCCCGTTCTGACCCTTTGCCAGGAATCCGCACCCTGGTTCTCATTCTTGATGGGGAAGCAGAGGATGTTGCGAGTGCGGAAACCGGTGCTGTCGTCCACGCCGCGATAGAAAAGCGGGTGTGCGTACGCGTCCGGGATGTTCAGGATCTGGCCTGTAGTCGCCACATGTCCCGCTATGCCCTGGTCGGCCGGGATGCGGATCTCATAGCTCTGCCGGGGCAGGCATGGATTGGGAGGAAAAAGCGGCTGACCTCAGCGAGGGCCACCGACCTGTCCGGACTGCTCCCCGGCGCCCCTGTGGACATCACACCCCCAGGACCGCAGCAACACTCTCTCCACGCAACCCGCCTCACCTCGTCCTCCACCACGCCCCCGTCGAACACCTTGGCGACCAGCTCATTCTGGTCCAGCAGGAACACGGAGCAACTGTGGGGAGACAGCTTTGGTCCACAGGGCCCTGACACCTCTCTCCAACCACCCCCACTTCTCACAACTTGAGGCAAGCCCGGATTTCCGAGGCCAGGAGGGAGTGACCCATGCTGAAAGACTCCTCAGGGCTGACTGACTCCAGACATTAGTGCAGCCCAAAGATTTTTTTTTCTTTTAGTAGCACCTACTCTGTGCCATGCACAGTATTAGGAGCTGAGGACCCCTGGCCAGCAAAGCGAGCCCTGCCCCTGCTGTCAAGGGACATCACGGCCTAGTGATGATCACAGGCATGCAGTAAAGGACCGCACAAAATGTGACGGGGTCCTGCAAGAAGGCAGTGGAGGGGGAAACGAAGGGAGAAAGGAGAGGACGAGGACTGAGGCCTGGGGCCTCTCTCTCCCCTCTCAGGGGTGAGTTCACTCACATCTCAGCATTGCTGAGGTTTCTGGCCTCTGTGATGATCTCCTGGAGCAGCACAGAGACGTCATCTGTGAGGGAGGGGCGTGGGGGGCAGTCAGGAGACTGGACCGGAATGCCAGGGCCAAGCCCTCCCACCTCTCCGCTCCAAACTCCAGCGCCACTCCCACCCCACAACCACGCATAGAGGAGCACAGTGCACTCACCCAGGTGAGTGAAGAGGTTCTTTGCCACTTGGAGAAGAGCCTGGGATGGAGAAAATAGAGATCATAAGAGTTCAGGTTATAGAAAGTGACCCTCTCCAACCCCCCTGGCCCCAAAATCCCCAGGAACTTCTCTGCACATACTGGAGATTGGCAGAATCTAATTACGTATGCCATTTGGCTGCTAAGTGAAGGAGCGGGAGGAGTCACCCCAGTGAAAGTGTATAGAAATCTAGATAGAGTCTCAGATGCGCATTCACCTCTAGCTCCAGCCACCCAGATGTTGCTGTAGTACCCAAGTTGAACACTAGAGGGTGATCGCATACAGCACCTGCAACCAGTGGCCCACCTGAGGAACTAGTGACCTCGCTCTTTGAAAGGCCTCCAGGGCACTCGGTAATCCCCCTGCCAGGGTCCAGATACACATGGGCTTTTCCCTTGTGGATGAATCTCTGGGGCTGAGAGCTGGGCGCCTTGGTCCCTGAGAGCAGTGCCAGGCAGGTCACTCACCTGGCACTCGCACTTGAGCTTCTGCTCCTTCTGGAATGCCAGGGTGCTGGTGAGCACCGTGCTGGTGTAGTGAAAGCAATGCTCGATCACATGCTTGTCCTGGTCCGTGAATCTGGGAGGGAGGCAAGGTCATCAGAGAGGGAGCTAATGACAGACATCCCTCCCCATTTATCCTCACATCCATTCCTCCAGGAAGCCCACTCAGAGGTCCATCGGCTAACCCCACTCTCCTCCACCGGGGCTGCTCACTGCACAGACGGCTTGGGGCAGTTCCCTCACACTGGAGGCTGCCTGAAGGGGGAGCTCTCATTCTCCTCCTCCCGCTGGACAAGCCCAGCCATGTCCCGGTCCTCTGACTTCAGATTTACCCACACTGAGGCTGGGCCTCCCCCCTCGGACTGGAGACTTGCCCAGGCCAGAGGTGTGTGTTCCCCTGCTCCTCCCCAAAGGCCCCTCCAGGCTCAGGGATGGGGGTGGCATTGCCCTGTCTTGTCCAGCTTTCGCCACTGTCCAACTTTCCCCAACTCTCCCCTCATCTTTGGGCATCTCTCAGCTTCAGCCATACTAAAATCCTCGTCATTCTGAGGGGACCTCTGGCTCCTTCACACCTTCATGCTTCCCCCCACACTGTCCGCTCTGCCTACAGTACCTTTCCCGCCCACCTCCCTCTATGCCCTGAGATAAACTTTAAGTCTTGAAGGCAAGAGCCACAACTGTACCACCCTGTGCCCAGTGCAGAGTCTGGTTCAGGGGAGATATTTGGAAAGTGTTTGCTCGATGACTAACTACTCTCCCTCTGCCCTTGCCATCAGCCCCACCAGACCTCCAGCTGAAGGGATTCCGGAGTCCCTGTTCTCCGAATTCCAGGTGGCATCTCTGCAGTCAGTGCTTTGAGCTGAGCCCTGCCTTGGCTTGTACACTCAGCACCCACTCCCTGAGATTATGTGGAGGCCAGAGATGGCCCTGCCCTTGTTCTGGGCCTCAAGGCTGTCACCAAGGCCCCGTCTCCTTTGCTTTCTGATACCACCTCTCCTCTAGCTCTAGGTCTAGGTCTAGAACCCAGTCCTACAACCAGCAGACAGAGGTCACCGCCCTGCTGGACCCCCACTTGCTCTGCACTCCTCTCCTGAAAGGCCACCTGGTGAGCACACAGGTGCACACAGTGGGTGCTCAGTGTGTGTTTACTGAATGGCATAAACTCTCCCACCACTAGGAGACCCACCCGTATCGAGTGACAGATCCCACATCAGCTCACTCTCTTTATTTCCCCAGGTCCACCCACTGCCTGTAGAGTTCCATGTTGGAACATCCTGCTACACAGACCTGCAACCCCCAGATCTCTGCCACCCCTGCAGACCCCAACCCTGGGCCTCTGACACCTCTCTGGTCCTAACGTTCCCAGTGTCCACTTCCTGCAGGGGCCCTAGACCCTCAAACCCAGACTGTTGTGTGAGCCTTGGGGGCCAAGCATCTCATCAGCATTGCTCTGCATCCTGGAATCCAGACTCAACCCTTCACCTGTCTGCTCTTCCCTTCCTGTAGGACTCCGCCCAAACTGCTAGACCTGCTGGACCAAGTGTGGCAGCATCTGCATCCTGACCCTACTTCCAGGACAGACATAGCTAATCAATCATAGTACTAAGATCCAGTCTCCACATGATGCTTCAGGCAGGCAGCTACTGCGAATTAGTGAATCGGTATAGGACATGCAATCTATTTATGGTACGACTCCTGGACCCCAAATCTGAACTCAGTTCTTGAGATATTCTTCCTAACTAAACTTCTTTACCTGACCTGTGTCCTGCCCACCACTCCATTTTTTATGATTCTTACAGCTGCCCTGTCGGTGCCTATAGAAACCCTCAGCTCAGCCCGGCCCGCAAGCCTGTATTCCCTTTAGCCACTGTCCTCTCTGTCAGTGACCGGCTCTGCAGGTCCCAGAGAGTTCACTCGTCCCAGAGCTCACTGCCCCTCCATCAGGGAGCTCCCAGCAGAAATGCCAAAACAGGGGATGGCGAGTGGGGGAAGGCCAATACCCAACCGCAGGAAATGAGCAAAGAGAAGGAGAGTTCATGGGGACCTCGACATGATTTTACATAAGCGAAAATAGGTGATGGAGAATCAACAATTAGCTGTGCCTCAGCTGCAGCAGCTGCAAGAGCCTAGCACCCCCATAATTTCATGATCTTTTGCAATGACAAACCATTCAGTCTACCATTGCTGGGATAGCACCCCCTGCCAAGTACCCTTCCAGCACTGTTACCCTAGTAGAACCCTGTCCAGGCTCTTGGCTCACCTTCTGACCCACTTCATCCCACCCAGACTCACAAATCTCCTCCGAGCTTGTTGAAGGCACAGGCCAAGGCCACCACCTGGTCCGTGGCCCGGCTGATGACAGGGACACACAGCATGGTCTGCAACTCACAGCCTATCATGCTTTGCAGCTGCTGCACATCCTCCTGCAAAGGGGAGGTGAGTCAGGGCAGGGGAGGAGGAAGAGGGGACGCCTTCCCCCAGCCCTTCACCACACTCTGCAACAGTGATTCTCAGGGACTCCTACGGGGTGGGAAGTGCTGTGACATGGGGTGGGTTAGGAGAAAGTCCCCTGGTCTTGTCTCCAGCATTCCCAGGCTGCCCTGTCCCAGAGATCGTGGCCCTGAGGACTGGACAGGGTGCTCTCCCTTTGTCTCCTCCCCTGGTCCAGCCAGGCTGTAGCTTACTGAGGTGAGATCTTTCTGCTGGATAGACTCCTTGTCTTCCACCACCTTGCCCAGGCGTCCCATGGTCAACTGTAGAGTAAGGGGAGGCTGAGTCAGGGTGCAGCCCGGCTGGAGGTCAGGCAATCTCAGACCCCATCCCTCACCCCAAAGTCTGGAAGTTCCAGGACCTTTTAAGTCAGTCCAAATGGTGGATGGAGTCAACACTGAGAAAGGGGGCGCAGCATTCTGCTCCTGACCAGAATGCCCTATGGAAGACTTTAGGGTCTCCCCTAACTAGGAGAGAGAAAAGCAGGCTCCAGATTCTCATTGATCTCAATGGATTCTACCAGAGCCAAAACCAGAAACACCCCAACAGAAGTGAATTGGTCCCAAGTAAAACTTTCTGCAGATTGTGTGAGAGTTCTCCCAGTGAATCCTAATCAAGAAAGGTTGTGAGCTCTCATGACATTTCTAAGTACATCCCAAGATGCAGATAATCCGCTCAGGCTCCCAGAGAGTCTAGCAGATCTCAGTCTCTCTGGGCAGATCCCAGATGTGCCTAGCTCGCACCTTCACTGCTCCTGCAGACTCCAACCCAGGGGACGACACAGGACTCACCGGAAAGCTGATCTCTTCCCCCAGCACTTTATCTCCGATGACCTGAGGACAGAGGGGCAGCGACCCGTTTAAGGATAAACAAGGTTTTTCCCCTCGGAGACCTGGGTCCCTCTCGGTCCCACAGCAGGCCTGAGCCCTCACCTTACAGGAGAGCTGGAGATTGTCCTCGGACACCAGCAGGAGGCAGCAGCGGGATGCCTGAGTCTCCTGCTGCAGCTGAAAGGGAAGGACAGAGGGAGAAGCTGACCGCGGATCTGGGCCACCCCCACTCCCCACCCTCTCGCCCCTCTGCGGCTCCTCTGGTAGACAGAGGAGAGACAAGGGGCGGGACGTCGGAATCTGAACGAGGCAGAGAGCTCTAGAAGACGTCGGTCCCTGGAGGAGCACAGGGGAAGGGGCCTAGGGACTCACGTATTGGAGGACTTTGAGCTGCAGGGAGGAGGCATCCAGGTCGTAGAGTTCCCCTGAAACGACAGGGCGCGGATTAGAGAGAGGGCCCTCAGACTCCCCCAAGCCTGCCCCACCTCCCGCTCCACCTGCCCGTCCTGCGGTAGATCTACCCCGGCCCTCCCCGGCCGCTCCCCATCTCTAAGGCCCACCACGTAGGCCCCACCCCTCCAAGTTGGACTCTATCCCGCTCCCAGGACCGGCTCTGCGGGATCCTCACCGCACAGTTGCAGGATCTTTCGGTCCTGGTGGGTGTATGCAACCCCGCCCTCGTGGTCTCCCGCCGTCCCCGCCGGGGGTTTCTGGACTGCTTCGGGGGCCACTCCGGGCCCGCGCTGCTGCAGCGCCTGCACCCTTCGCAGGGCCACCAGGGTCTGGAAAGGGCCAAGCGACCAGCTAGCCATTTGCCCCACCTTCACCCCGTCCCCGCCTTAGGACCCTTCGCCTTTGCTCAAGCCATTTCCTGTGCCTGCAGTGCTCACCGCCCCCACCCCCGTCCCAATCATCCCTCAGAGCTCCACCCGCCGGCGGGCTCCCACTGCCTCAGGAGCGTCCCTCCCTCCGTGAACACAAGGTACAGGCTTTGTCTCCACCCCGAGCCCCAGACTCTTCACAGAGAGGCCAGGATCAGATTTCTCTGTGTCTCTGGCCACAGGAAATCCTAAATCCTTGTTAAAGTCCCAACATAAAATCTCAGAAAAGAGCCTCAGTATCATTATGTAGGTAGTCCCTCCTATATACTGACAAGATCCGTGACTGGCCTTATCTCACCAGTACCCTAAGTAGGTCAGTGCTTTTCTTATCCTCCTTTTCAGGTGTGAAACTGGTGCTCAGAGAGGTTAAGTGACTTGCCCAAGGTCACACAGCCCAAAGGTGGTGGACTGGAACCCTGGTCTCCAGCTCCCTGACCAGCTCATCTTCTCACCCATTGTGCCTGAGGGCCCTCAGCAGCCCGCTCCTGCCCCAGCCCTGCCCCCCGCTCACGTGCTTCTCCACGGCTTGGAGGCTCCGCTCTTCATTGTCACCCAGCTGGCCACAGTGCACCTGGAGGCATGTGGAAGACGGACTAGCAGGGACCTTCCCTAGCCTCCTCTCTCTGCCAGAGGACCCTCCCCATGCCTGGCACACACCTGTCCCCACCAACACATACATACTCCAGTCTGTGGGCTTCACTGATAACCTGTCCTTCTGGCCAAGTACATGGCCCCAGAAAAACACCCGCCTCTCCAGGAAGCCTTCTAGGGCTAATCCAAATAAAAGTGGGACTTTCCTGACCTCTGCCTTTTCAGTCACTGTTCCATAACAGCATGATCCAGGTGTATAAAAAGGGAAGGGGGTGACCTGGGACTCCTCTTCATCTCCCAGCCTATGGAGCCCTGCAGGACCTGATCATGGAATCAGTACTATTAGCCTAAGCCTTCCATCTCCATCCTTTCTGAGTCAGGGTTTGTGCTGCTCCTGAGTATGGGTTAGGAAAGAGGTCTGATATATATGATGCATCTGCTGTGCCTTCAGAACTTGAGAGGATGGGTGATTGAATGAATGAATGGAGAAATAAAGTGCTTTGCCTTATATGGGATTCTCACCATCCAGTAGGGCAGGCTTTCACCGTGCAGATAAACCAAGGCCCAGAAAGGCTGAGTGGCAGAGTCAGGATAGTGCCAACCACTCTCTTACCTTCTCTGCCCAACCTTCCACTCTCTAGACCGAATGTCATCGCCACCCATATGAACTTGTCCCTCCCTAACTTCCCTGTGTCAGCCATCAGAAATCCCCCAGCCCCTCTTTCATGCTCAGTGAAGTTCCTTCTCCAAACCCTGCTTGGGTGCTTGACAGAGCAAATGGGTGGGTAAGAGGGAGGGGCGGCAGTCTGAAACCTGCTACAGGCCCTGCCAGCAAAACTCCACCTGCGTCACCAGCTTCTGCTGGTGCGTGCTCAGAGCTGCTCACCACCTGTGGGGCACCCCACGGTGACTGCACGGGGTCCCCTTCTTCTTCCTCCCTTCCCACTCAGCAGATGCCTGCCTGCCTCTCTCTAGGCCCCTTGCCAGGAGCAGATGGAGGAGACCAGCAGGTTCCCAGGAAGCTCACATCTGGCGGTGCAGGATGGGGGATGTGGTTGGGGGTACAGAACCTCATACCCGAGGGAGGAGCAGGCAGACTGGGTGGATTGGAACTTAGAGACTGTGGGAGCTCAGAGCGGGGGCACCTGAGAGGCCTGACGATGTGGCACTGAAGCGAGGGGAGGGCAGGAGAGCCCACAGAGAGGGGCTGTGCTGGCGGTGCTGGGTAGCAGTCGGCACAGGGAAGCGAGGACGGGGCAGGAGTGGGGCCCACGGTGCCCCAGGAGGGAGGGCCTCGGGTGCCAGGCCAAGGAATTGGACTGTAATTTGAGGGCCATGACCTGTGGGTGTAAGGGGAATTTGGAGGGAGCAACGCTGGAGGCAGGAAGACCTGAGGCCGAGTCTGTGACTCTCAAGGAGCAGGGATTTGAAAGAGGCTGGGGCGAGGTTCGTCTGAGTGAGGCTCACATGCACACGTCGGCAGTTTACTGTTCGGAGATGGGGGAGGACGCCTATTTGTTCTGTCTGCTTGGGCCCATCTCTCAGGAAAAGGGAAGGGTGGGACCCCCCTAAGCCTATAGGCACACCCAGCTTCTGGGCTGCCGAAACAGCTTGGTTCCGTATAGAGCTGGGAAACTGAACGGGCGTCTCTGAAGGCCCCGAGAGAAGGAACTGTGGAGCCCTCCGCCCCCGGGGCCTCACCCCACCCTGGCACACACTCCTGGGCTGCCTCACCCCTTCCCCACCCAGCAGGTGCACGAACACAGCACACTCTCTCATGACGACCCCCAGGGCGCCCACCACACACAACCATACTCACACTCACTCTCCCATGGAGATACACAGGTGTGTACATACATACACACAAATACACACGCAATTCGGTCTCCAACTCAGACACCCACACACCCACACCCACAGTTCCTACACCACCCACACATTCATAACTGTCCACAGGGTACTTGAGTTCGCATACTGAAGGGCCGTGCACGCATTCTGCTCCCCGCAGATGCAAGCAAGCACACCACCAACACTTACACATGGCTTTTGCTCAGCAACAGAAACACGCACTTACACCCACTCTCGCTAATCAGGGAGCTTTGTCTGGGCCCAGTGGTAATACTCAGAGGCGAGCACTGGGGCTATAGAAAGGGTTGAGGACCCAGCCCAGCCCCTACACCCCTCATCCTCACCAAGTTCAATGTGGCCAATCCCCATGTAAGGAGCTGGCGTGGCTGGCACAGCTGGGGGGAAGCGTGGGCGCACATCATGCATCGAATGCCAGAGACCAAGTGCCGCCCACTTCTCAAAGGGACTTATTATCCCAGAACTGAAGAACAGAGCCAGACACTCTGTTCCTCACACAGAAAATCTGCAATCAAGGTGCTCGGAGCCTCGGGCTGCAGCGGCCCGGGACCCGCCCAGGCCGTCCCACCCCTGCCCTGGACGGCCCGTTTCTCAGACAGCCTGCCATGGACCACACACCGTCAGGCCCCAGTGTTCCTCGAAGCACCTCCTGGTTTCCTTGCTTGCATTTGCCATCGTTTGCAGTTCCACCCTGACTTTGCCCCCTTGTTTGTCTGTCTCTATGAGCCCTGCAGACTTGGTCTGTGGAAGCAGGGCCTGTCTGGTCCGTCTCCAGCACTGCTGCGGTCACAGCACCTAGCACATAGCGCCTGGCAGTGCTCGAGAAATATGCCTGTGATTGATGGATGGGTGGGTGGGTGAACATCAAGAGCAGAGACTCAGAGAGGGGAATGGGGCTTGTTAAGAAAGGAGCCAGTGAGTCAGCCCTCCCAAAACATCTGCCCTGTACACCCCCTGTACCCTGTGCACCCTCTGCCCTTGAGATATGGTCACAGCTGGGAGGTTCAAGGCTGCCTGTGCTGCGTCTGGGAGGATGTGAGGGCCTGTGCACTGGGTGGAGCCGCAGGACAGGGTGTGTCAGATGTGTATGCACGGGGGAGAGGGGTGTCCTGGAGAAGTGCTTTTCTACTTGAGTAGGAGGGCACGGGCTTCTCTTGGAGAAGAGGCAGACTGGGAATAATCCAAATACCTTTCCAAAGCTCTTCACTGCCAGGGGTGTTCGAGGAGGTGAAAGACGGTTTGGGGGAACATCTCCTGGGAGCCAAAGTCCCAGGCAGCATCTTCCTCACCAGCAGGCGCCCCATGCCTCAGCCTCCCCAGGATCACACTCTTCCCCCAACATTCCACCACCCTTCCCCCCACCTGCCTTTGCTCATGCTCTTCCCTCTGTCTGGAATGTCATTCCTTCTCTGCCCGGCCACCTCCTACCCAAGCCCCAGCGCCCACTCAGACGCTCTCTCCAACTGTGAGGCACTCCTTGCCCCCCAGCCTCTCCCAGCGGAGCACCAGCATTTATTTTCTTTGGCCGGTAGGGGTCTGAGGGTGCTCCTGCCTTCCTCCAGACTGAGAGCTTCTAGAAGGCAGAAATGGGTCTGACTCCTCTCCCTGCCCCAGCACACAGCCTGGCGCAGGGCCCAGAGCAGGGTTTTGCTAGAGTGGGTTAAATTCAACACAACACACACCTACACACAGGCCGTTCTTCCCCAGGTCGGAAGGCTAAAGCCTGGATTCCCGGCCCAGCCTGAGCCAAGGCGGACAGCAGTCATGGAACCGTCCTCCTGCCCACAAGATGAACAGCCTTCCAGACATCTCCCCCTTGGCGGAGTTGCTTCTCTTCTGACCCAGTTCTCACAGCCTCAACACGGGAAGTCCTTCTCAGAAACCTGACACCCCAGACTCCTTTCACCCAGTAAAGGTGGGTGGCCCAAGACACTGCCTCCCACCTCCACTTCTGCACATTGTCCTAAGCCCCATCCTCTTGTCCTCTTGTCCTCTTCGAAGAGACCAGCTATGGCACAGATTGGGACCAAAGGAGGGAGGGAAGCTGTGCTCAGAACTCTGTGCCAACAGCAGATCTGTTCCCTGTGGGAACAGAAGCTGGGGGGTGGGAGGAACCAAGGGGGACATGTCTCCCTCAGTCAGGCAGATGGGACACTGAGGAGACCAAGCCAAATACCCCTTCCTTCCTGTCCTCTCCGCCCCTCTCCCCCGACCCCAGCAACCCCCTCCCATCCACTGCCCTCCGCCTTCCCCTCCAGCAGCTCTGGAAAGGTCAGCTACCTCAGAAAGCTTTGATTGTACTTTAATGAGCTCAGAGGAGTCCGGGGTGCACCGAGGCCAGCTCATGGACCTGTCTGCACCCCAAGTTGGCTCCTTATTGAGGTCATGGTGATTTAGGGGTGCTAACCCTTCTGTTCCCAGGATAGGAAGAAGACTTGGAATGTCCCCCTCCACGTGGGAGAAGAGCCTGGGGAGGGGTAGAACCCAGCCACTCGGCCCTGCATTCACAGTGGGGCAGAGCGGGGTGGTGTGGGAGGAGCCCCAGACTTCTCCGAGACCCCATTTTTACAACTCCAGCCCAGCTTGCTGCTCTCAAAACACACACACACACACACACACACACACACACCCCTCCATCCATTACCCCCTCCCCTGCTCTCCTCTCCCCATCCCACCCCACAAGGGCTCTTACCAAGATGACTGCTGCCACAGCCCCAGCCTCCTTGTCCACCAGCGGTATGACCAGCACTGAAGGGGAGAGGGCAATGAGGTGGTCCTGCGGGGCCAGTGAGGCTCAGAGATACTGAGCTAGGACCCGGGGAGGGAGACAAAGACACAGACAGAGAGAGGCTAGGACAGAGACACAGAGAGACCCAGAGACCCAGAGAAACAGAGGGGTGTCCTGAGGCAGCGACAAAAACAAACACAATGAAGACCCCCTGCGTGGAAGGAAACCCCCTCACTTGACAACCTTCTTGACATCCTCCCAGCAACCCTGAGAGGGAGGGAGGCAGGTCAGGCTGAGCACCCCTATTTTACAGATTGGGAAACTGAAGTCCAGAACGGGGAAGTGACTTGCCCAAGATCACACAACAAGTCAGGTCTCCTGACTCCCAGTCTTGTGCACTTTCCACATCGAAACAGAGGACAGAGACCTAGAGAGACTGAGACACGAGGTGGAGAGACATGGCGGACAGGGGGCACGGAGAGGAAGAGAAAGAAAAACAGAGACAGTGACAGAGAGGGCATGACAACAGCTACGCCCATCTAGCAACAGGCACAAACACATCATCACTGCGGCCACCGGCCACCAAGCCCTAGTATGTGGCAGGCCCTTAACATGCGTTATCTTATTTGCTCCTCTTCGCCACACCCCCTCAAGGTAGGTTCTGCTGTCCCCATTTTACAGATCAGGAAACTGAGGCTCAGCGGTTAGTAGCACAACAGAGAGAGAATTAGATGGAGGGGTTGCTACAGACACAGAGCAAAAGAAAGAAGGAGACCGACAGATGAAAGCAGGAGACAGACGCGATCTGGGGAGCAGGGGCCACAGTCCCTCCTTGGCCCTGCCCAGCTCCCAGCCTCACCTTGGGTGTCAGGAGCCAGTGGGGCCACCAACTTGGCCAAAGGCTTCCCGGGTAGGTCCGAGGGGCCCAGTCCATTGCAGCCCAGCCTCTTCTGGGAGATCAGAGCCTCTCTGAAAAAAGGACATGATCCCACCTCTCAGCCCCTGGGTCAAAGAGAACAAGCCCTGGCACATGGGCACACAGCAGGCTGGCCCCTGCACACCTGCACCCGTCTGGACAAGCTGACCTGCTGCAGGGAGGACGTGAGGAGGACAAACATAAGAGTCAGGGACCCTAGCCAGCCATCGTCTGGCCTCTGGTGCCTCTTGCTAGTAGATATGTGAAAGGGACCTTAGGAGCCAGCCGACTTGCTTTCCGGAGCAAGGAAAGCAAGAGGGTGGAGCTAGGCTGCCTGGGTTAAATCTGACCGTGGCTACTACTTGACCTTGGCAAGTGACCTACCCTCTCCAAGCGTCCCAGATAACCGCCATAACTAAAATTTATCAAACTTTCTCCTTATGCCTTTCGCAGTCCAAGCAACTTGTATAGATGAACTCAGAATTCCCAACAATCCTCTGACTCAAATATTATCATCACCATCTCTATTTTCAGGTGGAAGAACTAAGGTGCCAAAAAGTTAAGTAACCTGTCTAGGGTTGCATGGCTAATAAGTGGTAGATCCAGGATTTGAACCCAGGTAGCTGGCATCAGAACCCATACACCTAACCAATATGCCTGAACCTTCTTAAAGATCTAAGGAGGTGTGAGCCTCCAACAGGGAATTGGCACGAATGTTGAGGAGGCAAAGGGCGTAGGTGTGATGGAGGGAAGAGGAGGCAGGTGTAGGAAGAGTGAGTTCCTCTCTGCCCTCACCACACCTGCCACCCCCCGCCCCACCTCAGCCTCTGGCTCTTTCTGCTTAATTAAGTGCCTGATTTTTCACCAAACATCACTCCCTGATGATTAATTGTCCTGAGTTCCTCATCTCTCTTACTGCCTCCACTTAATTGTGCTTGTAGGAACTTCCTGGCCTAGCTAAAAGAGAAGCTTGGTTGCTTGGAGGGAGGTGCTGGGACCCCCTTGTGTGTGGGAGGGGGGATCACTAAGGGGAGCCCAGCAAAGGTCAGATGAAAAAAAGGAGAGCCATCTTCCTCCAAGTCTCCAAATCAGGAGATCACAGCAGCTGGAGAAATCAGGGACCAAAAAGTTGGGCATCTTAGTTAGGTCACGTGGCCTTCTGAACCAGAAGTGCCTGCTCGTGGCCCTCGGTTTAGAACCTGTTAAGAACCAGTGGTGTCTCCCAGCTTCCAGTCCTCACACCCTGGACCTGTAAGGCTCCTGGTGTGCTGGGCTCCCATTCTGGGGTGTGACCAAGGTGATCACCCCAGGAAGGACTAGGAATCCAGCATGGCGGGAGGGCAGTGGCAGCTACGTTTTCTGATGACTAAATTGGTAAAGGCTGGAGCTTCATGGAGGCCAGGGCCTGGCCTTGGTGACCTTTGTCCACATCCTCTTTGTGGACCCTACCCAGCCACTTGGGCTGGGACAGTCTGGTTACCAGGCAGCCACAAGGTGGCACTGGTCCCTGCACTGCTGGTTAGTGGACTCTGCAGCTTCATCCCACTGGCCCCTGGCCCTTCGCTTCCAATCCCACCCCCTGGCCCTGTGCCCATCCCCACCGCCCCACACAGACCCAGGTCTGCCTCGACCTCCTCTCTCCCCACAAGGGACCCTGATGAAGGAATCTACCCTCAGCTTCTCTTCTGCACAAAACTCCTTCCTCTGTGTTAATGGCCTCGTGACTCTCCAGTGCCCCTCTCATGAGCTCCAGGCACCCAAAGACCTCCTGGAGGCTTGTCCTGCATGTCCTTGAGATGTCAAAGGCACCCAGTTCCAATCTGAACTTACCCTTGCCACCAATACCCCCGAAGTGGCACAGCCATTCGCTGGGTCCCTTGCGGCCACAAACTGTAATGATTGCCTCCCTCTTCCTTACCTCCCCCAGCCAATGAGGGAGTCACCTCAGATCCATCTATAACGATTTTCCTCTGAGTTCCGTTCCTAAGCCACTGCCCGGTTCACACAGAGCCACCTCTCCCCTGGCCCTGCAGCAGCCTCTAGCCTAGCTTCCTGCCTCCTGTACGGTCCCTAAATCCATTCCCCATAATAGAGCCAGATCAAGTTTTTTCAACTAAATACTATGGGAACACTCTGCTTGAAGTCTTTCATTCCATGAAGTGTTTATCCCAGGGTCCTTCTGGGTCTGGTTTGGTACTGAGAACTGAGTGAGAAGAGGAGGCAGGTCACATGCCTGACTCCCGGAGTCCCATGTCATGCAGGGACTGACAAGCAGACCCCTGCTCCAGTGCGGCGGTGCGGGCTCTGACAAAGGGAGGAAGAGTACGCCCAGCCTACCCAGGTGCAGGACGGAAGTGGGGTCAGAGAAGGTTTCCGGGAGGAGGGTACGCCGGAGTTGCGTCCTAGAAGACATGCAGAGGTTAACAAGGCAGACAGGAAGGAAGGTGCCGGCGGAGGGAACTGCATGTTCAAAAATTTGGAGGAGAGAAAGAATGTGTGCAGTGGGGCAGTCCAATGGCAAGGAGCTGGTGTGGCTGGACAGCAGGGAGCAAGACCAGAGGCGAACAGGGACCTGAGGAGCTGGGCTTGACCCTGAGGGCAGAAGGAGGCCCGGGAGGCACTTCAGCAGGGGAAGGTAAAGGTCAGGTTTGATTGCTAGCTGCTGGGAAAAAACTCTCACTACACAGGAAGAATCCGACAGACAGGAAACTCAGTAGCAGTGAGCGCCCCACAGCCTCAGTGCTCCCCAGACAGCAGAGGAGAGGCTGGGCTGGGTCAGGTCAGCCTTGGCAGGGCCTGGCTCTCCCACTGAGTGCGGGGCCTCTGCGGATCCTCAGCCCTCAGGGGTCCTACGCCCTGGCACGTCGCTCCACATCCTGGCCTCGCTGGCCCAGCCGCACCCCACGGCCCCAGACAGACCATGCTCGCCTCCCTCAGCCTGCCCCCATCCGAGACCTTTTCCTCTGCTGTACCTTTCCCGGAGCTGCTGTCCTCACCCCAGATGGCGTGGGGGCTTTGTCTGCTGTGCACACCCCAGATGGTTCTCTCCTCAACTCAGAGCCCCTGATCCACCTGCCTCCTTTCCCCTCCTGACTCCCCCACCCCACTTCTCTCTCTCTGGGGCGGATGGTGGGGGCTGCGGGCACTCCACCCCGGGGGCCAGCTGTCCCGGTTGAAGGCTAATGACTCAGCCCCGGGTGCCTGGGTGGTCACGATCTGTCCCACTGAAGATAAAGACAGATGGGCAGAGTGGAGAGAGCGGAATGGGTGTGGACTTTATGACAGTTCCGTCCCTTTAACAACTATTTGTTTAGTGGAAAGAGTAGACGGAAAGGCTTTTTGTTGGTGGGGTCGGTGGCCTGGAAAGAGCTGGGTGTGCAGGCCACCTTTCACTCTTCCGAGACCCTTCTTTGGCATGACCCCAACCATTTTCCAATACCCCTCCTCCCAGCCTCAACCCTGCCCTGGCCTTCCTCTCTCTCAGAGACAAATTGTGATTCTGGCCAGGACCTGGACGCTCCTCCTCCTTTCCTTTTCCCAGAGTACTAGACTCCAAAAGTGGGAACAGACTATTCCCTGTGTCCCTTGAAACAAATCAGATAGACAGACAGATTCTGCTGTGAGAAGGCACCAGCTCTAAGGAAGCAACCCCTCAAGGTTGAGCCCTGGGAAGCCCTAAGTGGTCGTGGTGGTGGACCACCAGCTGGGACTAGTGCAGGCGGTGTCTCTGTTTTGGCTCAAAGGCCCCGGATTTCGCTGCACTCAGCAGTGGGTAATCAGAGGCTTTAAGATGGCGGGAGGCACAATAAGAAGAGGAGAGTGGCAGGCTGGGGACTGAAACAGGCTGACAGATAGAGGCGGGGAGCCCAGAAGAGGGAGGTGAAACCTTCCATGAAGCCCTTGGCCCAGGCAGCCCTCCAGGATTCTCTCCCATTCATCCCTGAGGCCCTTTGCAGCTCTTGGAATCCAGAGCTGGTCCTGCCCTCATATGTCAGCATCTGATCCTGCCATCTCACGGAAGTTCATCCTGAGTTCCTAGGGAGAGTGCATGGGATTGTAATTGCAGCCACGTTGTTCTGGCTCCCAGATCTCCCAGCTCCCAGCCCAGGGTGCTGCTTGTAGATGGACCAGCTACGACCCAGGCACCTTTTCCGAAAACTGGATCTTCCTTAGGGCCAGGCAACTATGGAGCAGACCTCCTAGAGGGCCTCCATCTGGGCCTTGGAAAAGAAGCGAAGTGTGGGCTGGTTGAGATGGAGACGGCAGGGGAGGACTTTGCGGAGGAGAGAGCACGTCAAGCATGAGGAGGCAGGAAACCCGAAACACACTGGGAGGACAAAACCGGGTGTCTGTGAGCCTGAGGAGTGGCAGGGGGCCCTGGCAGGCGGGGCTGGGTAGCTGGTAACCGCCTCACTGCCCGTGGCCCATCCCCACCCTGCCTCCCCGCACCGTTCTCTGCCTCTCCCCTTGGTCCCTATTGACCTGCCTCCACTTCACACCTGCCGTTGGCCAGCCCTCCAGGGTTTCTGGAGCAGCAGCCCCTGCACTGGGCACCATCTGCGCCTTGGGCTCCACCTCAGCCAGGCAGGGGCCTGGCCTTGGCCTCCTGTTGGAGCCGGTGCCACAGAGGACACCCCTGGAGGTGCCCTGTACCCAACCCCACCCATTTTCTAGAAAAAGAGACTGAGGCCAGAAGAGAAATAATTTTTCAAGGCCACCCGCTGTGTCAATGGGAGGGGACTTGGGGCTGGAAGGCCAGCAGCAGTCCCTGAGCCCCTACTGTGTGCTGGGCACTGTGACAAGCACAGGCCCGTCTGGCAGCCATTCCAGTGCTCTTCCCCCTCCCCATACTTACATCTCAGCCTCAGTGGAGGAGCAGGCTCACCACCAGATGTGGGGGCGGAGTGCAGCTTCACCCCCAATCTTCGCCACCCTGAATGAACTTCAATCTCCATGTCCCAAGAGACGCCGCTACCCCCTCACCTCTTACCAGCCTTACCTCCTCAGCCTCCTGCGGTTTCTGAGCCCCGTCCCCCGGCAGGCACTCCCCCTCCATGCCACAGAACTCTAGGCTAATTGCATTGAAACATTCACTCCTAATCGTCCTTTTTTTTTTGTACCTTTTCCAAAGGCTTCACTGAATCTAAAGTGGTTGGGGGTTAGGGGACACTGAAAGGATCTGAGCCCCCTCCAAGATGCCCGGACCACAGACCCCCATCCCCAGTAGCAGGGAGCTTGAGAGGAGTGTTTGCAGTCCCAGAAGGGGCAGACTGAACCCTGAGGATGCTCCTGCCACCTTCTTTTTTTTTTTTCCAGCAGGTGTACTGGTGTTCACAGCTCCCACCTACTGTTTTATTGATTATGCTATTACAGTTGTCCCATTTCTCCCCCATCATTCCCCTCCACCCTGCACACCCCCTCCCACTCACATTCCCCCCTTTAGTTCATGTCCATGTGTCATAAGTTCTTTAGCGTCTACATTTCCCACACTATTCTTGCCCTCCCCTGTCTATTTTCTACCCACCGTCTATGCTACTTATTCTCTGTACCTTCCCCCCCCCCTCCTCCCACTCCCCTGTTGCTAACCCTCCATATGATCTCCATTTCTGTGTTTCTGTTCCTGTTCTAGCTGTTTGCTTAGTTTGCTTAGTTTGCTTTTGTTTTAGGTGTGGTTGTTAACATCTGTGAGTTTGCTGTCTTTTTACTGTCCTATTTTTTATCTTCTTTTTCTTAGATAAGTCCCTTTAACATTTCATATAATAAAGGCTTGGTGATGATGAACTCCTTTAACTTGACCTTATCTGAGAAGCACTTTATCTGCCCTTCCATTCTAAATGACAGCTTTGCTGGATAGAGCAATATTGGATGTAGGTCCTTGACTTCATGACTTGGAATACTTCTTTCCAGCCCCTTCTTGCCTGTAAGCTCTCTTTTGAGAAATCAGCTGACAGTCTGATGGCAACTCCTTTGTAGGTAACTGTCTCCTTATCCCTTGCTGCTTCTAGAATTCTCTCCTTCATTTTAATCTTGGCTAATGTAATTATGATGTGCCTTCGTGTGTTCCCCTTGGGTCCAACTTCTTTGGGACTCTCTGAGCTTCCTGGACTTCCTGGTAGTCTATTTCCTTTGCCAGATTGGGGGATTTCTCCTTTATTATTTGCTCAAATAAGTTTTCCACTTGTTGCTCTTCCTCTCCCCCTTCTGGTACCCCCATAATTCAGATATTGGGACGTTTAAAGATGTCCTGGAGGTTCCTAAGCCTCTCCTCATTTTTTTTTTGAATTATTGTTTCTTCATTCTTTTCCGTTTGTTTCTTTCTTCGTTCTGGTCCACTCCATTGATTTGAGTTCCAGTTTTTCTCCCATCACTATTGGTTCCCTGTGCGTTTTCCTTCACTTCACTTATTGTAGCCTTCATTTGTTCATCTAATTTGTGACCAAAATCAACCAATTCTGTGAGCATCCTGATCACCAGGGCTTTGAACTGTGCATCTGATAGGTTGGCTATCTCTTGGTTGCTTAGATGAATTGGCTCTGGGGCTTTGATCTATTCTCCCATTTGAGCCATTTTTTCTTTTTGGACTGGTCACAGCTGTGGCAGGGTCTTGGTGTTTTTAGGTTTTATTTCCTGGCGCTGGGGCCCTGGGTTGCAAGTTCCGTCTGGCTCCCCATTTTTGCCTGTATTATCTGCATGCGAACGTGGAACTGCCTGGTCAGCCAGCCGCCCTGCGCCTGGGGTCCGGGGCCCACTAGCCACCGCCCACAGGCCCAGGTCCACCAGCAACTGCCTGCACACCCGGGTCTGCCAACCTCAGCTTCCTCCTGCTGCGACTCCGCCCCTCTTACCAGTCTGGATGAATGGTTGTCGGACCTCCGTACAGTTCAATTTTCTCTCAGTTCTGGCTGGTTGTTTTCTTGTTTCTAAATCTTTATTGTCCTTAATTTTGGTTGTGCGAGGAGGCACAGTGTGTCCACCTATGCCTCCATCTTGGCCAGAAGTCTCTCCTGCCACCTTCTGAGCCTGTGATCCTGGGGCCCTTTCCCAGGGAGACCTTCCTAGCCTCTCTGAAGAAACTTCCTGAATAGGGCAAGCTCATATTAAGCAAAGTTCTTGAGAATTAGGGGTAGGGGAGCTGGCTCAGAGGAGAAAAGGGAACATTACAGTATTTTTTCCCCTTAAGATTCCAAAGCTCTCCCAGCCCCATCCTGCCATCTTACAGATGGGACAGTAGAGGCCAGAGAGGAGCATGGCTGGCTTGACTCACTGAGTCCCTGAGGGGAGGAGTTGACAGGAAATGCTGAAGGGGAGAGTGTCACCCACCACCCACCCTGTGGGGCAATCAAATGGGAGAAATGGAGGTGGGAAGGCTGTGGGGTGCTGGACAGGGAGAGACCCAGCATCCAGGAACCGGGGTTCCGAGAACCAGGACCACCAGCATGTCCCACATCAGCACCATCAGCGTCCCCAAACAGCAGTTCTTCCCATGGCCTCTGAGAAAGGTAAGTATCTTGCCAGCCCCTTCTACCACCTGAAAAAACCATGGCCCTGGACTTCCCGATCTGTTGGAGAAGCTCTCCCCCAGGGAGTGGGGCGCTGCCTTCCAGTAACACCCTCCATGCCTACTCAGCCCCCAGATTCCAACCTGGGGGTCCCTGGCCCTGGTTGGGCCTGCGGTGCTTAGAAGCCAGTGAATACATCCCCTGAGTCCCGCCCTCCTTTGGACCAGCACTCCTGCCTGTCAACGCTTTCTTGTCTGACAAGTTCCACTTCCCCTCATTGTTCCCCGAATGGCCAGGAGCCAGGAGACCATGTCCCAGGCCTGGCTCTGCCTCACACTAGGTGTGTGGCATTGGACACACCTCACGTTTGCCCAACCAGAAAATAAGGAGACTGAACCCACAGGCTCAGAGGTGTCAGGGGCCCAGAGGGCGCTGAGCGCATCTTCCTAAAGTCAGTGATTCTAACACTCTATCTTAACGAAAACAGAAGCAGGCATTTAGCATTCATACAGCTTTAAGTGTTTTACATGTGCTAAACTCATTTCATTCTCCCAACAACCCTATGAGATAAGCACTATTGTTACCACCACTTTATAAACAAGAAAACCCGAGGCATAGAGAGGGCGAGTATCTTGCCCTAGGTTATACAGCCAGCAACAGGGAGCTGGGGTTCGAACCCAGGCAGCTGGGCTCCAGCACCCACAGCAGGACAGCGCCTCTGCACTCTCTTCTCAGATACCCATGTCCCCTGCAAGCCCAGCAGTCAGCGATTCCAAACCCTGCAATTCTGGGATTCTGCAAGAACCTTCCAGGCAGTTTTCCTAGCCTGCTGGGGTTCTAAATGATAAACTGCAGCCCTGATATCCCGAGACTCGGCTCTGAGGAGGCTGCAGCAATTTAGAAGAACTCTTTCAGAGAAAACCTACCAGCTGGCACGTTCCCTGTGCGGTTCACTCCCCCAACCCAACACAAAAGAAGACATTGCTTCTCCCCTCTATGCTGGGGTCAGTGGCCCAGCCAAGAAACCCCACCTGGCAGGGAAGCTTAGGTCAAGGTCAGATGGGGAAGGTCAAACCAGGTGACCTTGAAAGGTGCCCCAGGCCTGGGACCCTTGACCTTGAGGGATGGCAGTAGGATGAAGAATGGCTCACCGGACTTTCCCCTCCTGGGGCAGTTCGTGGGGAGGGTCCTCACACACCAGCCGGGACTCTCTGTCCAGCAGGTAGGTGTAGATGGTCTCCTGAAACAGAAGGCACTCGTGACACCCTGCAGACAGGGCTTCCCAGCCGCCCAGTTCCAGCCTGTACTCAGTTCTAGGTGACAAGGTCACGGACCCTCTGGGAGTGGGTGCAGGTGTCTGATTGTGATTACTCCCCAGGTAATTCTAAATGCAGTCAGGGTGGGAAAATTCCCTTATGAACTCACCACTTCACCTTCTCCGCTTGGAAGGGGTTCTGAGCAGGCAGTGACCCATGGCCCTGCGGGCTTTTCTCACTTATCGCCCTAAGTCCAAGGCACTAGGGACAGGGTCTGAAGGTGCAGGCAAGTGTCCCACACCCACCCCAGGACGTTTCCTTGCTGTGACTCCAGCCACAGCAAACAATAGCTGAGTGTCCACTCAGGGCCCTGCTGCAGGAGCAGCTCAGAATGCTCTGGAAGCTTTCCTCCTACCCCAACAACTCTACAAGAAACCACACATTGTGACTCAAGCTGGGAGGGCTTCCTGGAGGAAGTAGCCTTAACATTGTAACTGGAAAGGAAATTAGACTCATTCAGGGAGTGAGTGAGACACAGGAGAATGGCTCTTGGGCTGAGTGGCAGGTATGTAGGTGTGAGAGCACTGAGCATTTATGGAACTGACAATGAGGGTAGGGGCACAGGAGATGGGCTTGGAGGCCACAGGAGCTGAGCTGGAAGGGCCTGTAAACCAAGCTGGGGGAGGATGCCAGGGGCAGCTGCTGCGTGGAGGGGGTGTGGGGTAAGCCCCGAGAGACAGGAACAGATTTATATTTTGGAATGATCACTTCCCAGAGTGAGGTCAAAGCTGTGCTCAAAGCTTGTCAAGTCTTTAGTTTGTCAATCCGCCCTCTCCAAGAGCCCAGAGCAGGTCTTGGTAAAATCAGTTGCCTTCACTGACCCCCACACAAAATTACACATTCCCTCCAGGCAGGACTAGCTACTCTTAGGGCTCTACAGCCAACCCCCGTTCAGCACAGCCTTGCACAATATCTCCATGACCACACCGTGTGTGACGAGGGAGAGCCAGATGCCAGTGCTGTCCAGCAGAGCCCACACCCCAGTGAGGGGCCATTCACAAGCTCAGCTGAGTATCCTGAGGGATGCTGTTATCTCCGAAGGAGAATGGAGGACTATGCTGATGGTATCAGGGAGGGCTTCTGGAGGAGGTGACACATGAGCTAGGTGTTGGAGGCCCACCCTCAGGGAGTGTGGAATCCTTTTCAGCAAATGCAGTTGCCCTCACGACTGAGTCCATAATCCTACCAGCCACTTATTGCCTTTGGCTGTCCCCAGCCAGACCCCACCCTCTCCCAACCCCCAGGAGTTGGCCCAGTCCTTCTCCCAGAGAACCCAAGCCAGACACAGTATGGTGTGGGATGGCAATGACAGGGGCCTGAGAGGAGTGAGAGGGGCAGACACAGGCAAGGCCTGGAGCCCTCTCGTCCTCCTGGGTGAGGGTCCAGGCAGGGAGTTCAGGGGTGAGGAAATCAGTGGGAAGGAGGCCACCCACTCCTCATCTATATCCAGCCTCCTTCTTGTCATACAGCCGTGTTAGCAGCCCGGGAAGAGCCTGTGGGAAGTGTTCCTTAGAGATGAAGAGGCCCCATAGCACCCAGGGTCTCACAGAGAGCCCTTCCCTGGCAGAGAGAGGGGTGGATGATCGGGGGTGGGGTGGCAGAGAGGACAGCTCCTTACTTCATATCCGCTGCCTGTCTGCCTCCCACCCCCTCGCTCTCCTCAGCCTCTGGGTTAAAATTAGCTCAGCTTACTGGAGAGAAGAAGGGAACTGTTTCAGACACATCAGCACCATCTGCATTCGGGGCTGCCTGCCACAATGGGTGCTGATGAGGGAGCCAGGTGCTAGCAGCGTCCTCATGGCGGGGGTGGGGGAGTGGGGTAGGAAGACCCCTCCCCGCCAGTCTGAGGGCAGAGCAGACTTCCCATTTCCCTACCTCTGTTTGAAGGCTAAGCCTCTCCATGCAAACCAGCCAAAGTCAGGGCTTTCCTAGCTCAAACAGGTCTGTCGAATAAGCCAAAGTAGACATTACCCACTGTTCTGGGAACCTAGTCACCTGGACCACAGCTGTCTGTCCAGCACCCAGCTTTGGGGATGTAATTAATCCAGTGCAGGGCATCTCGGCTGGCACAACCAGGCACCCCGCCTGTGAAGGCCTGGCCAGTCGCCTCCTCCTTCCCCTCCCAGGACAGCTTCCGTGGCCACAGAGGGGCCCGAGCAGCCTTGCGGACGCTGACCTGCCACCTTCCCTACACCCTCCTTTCCAGATGTGTCTCCACCCCAGGCCAGATGTTGCCTCAGTCCCATCCTTCTCCGGAAAGATTTATTTTTGGGTGCCAACACACCACCCACTTCCTGACAATTTCATGCTCATAAAGCTCACTCATCAGCTCTCCTCCTGGGCTCTGAACTTCTAGGAGGTTTTGAGAAGGCAGAGCTGAGAGGGAATGAGGGTGCTCAGGTTCCAAGTCCCATGTATCTCTGTCATGCTGTGTGACCTTGGGGGAAGCACCCGCCCTCTCTGGGCCTCGGGTGGTTTATCCATTAGCAGATTCAGACACAGCTAGCCCCGGGAGTAAGGGGTGCACCTTCTGAATTACCCTTATCTCTTGAAGCAGAGGTTGCCCTTGGCTGGTATCTAGAGTAGAGTCCCCGTTCCAGGACACGGGGACTCAGTCGAGGCCTCTCCTCCTCTAGGAAGTCTTCTGTGCCCCTTAGGCTGGGTCAGAACCCCCTCTCCAGATTGATAAGTCCTCTGCTTCCCTCTGTGGCACAAATGAGACTCTGCTGCTTTGGGTCTTGAGGGCCAGTTATTCATCCTCCTACCTGAAGGATGAACGGTGACCATTGCAGCCAGGTTGGGGGGTGGCCTGGGACAGCTAACAAGGGGCAAAGTTTCCCCACCAAGACACTCTGGGCTCAGGACACCATGGCGACCAGGTGACCATGGGCCCAGGCAGCCACCCTCCTCCTGCGCCCATCTTCAACCTCATCCAGTGTCAGGATGGGTCAGAGAGAAACTTAAAGGTTCCTAGAGGCCGTCTCATTCAGCCCGCTGTCTCCAGGCAGGACACTTTATGTCGGCACAGATCCATTCATCCTGGCTGAGCCCCATGCCAGCACCTCCCAGACCTCACATCAAGTGAGTTCTTTTCCACGCCTGCCCTCAACTCCTCCTGATGTACGTATTCCAAAGCCCCTGTGCTGCCTCTATGTCCTAGCTGCTATCCTAGGTGAATCCTTTCTATTATCTGAGACTTGATCTTATCAGTTAAGCTTGAAGGCCCCTTCTGTCTCAGGCCTTCCTGGATTCTTACATTGGGGCTTAGGTTCAGCCCTCCTCCTCTAGGAAGCCCTCTCCAAATGCTCAGCCAACCCCTTCGCTTCCCCACAAGAATCCTCTTGGCAGCAGCCCTTTCTCTTCCTTCCTGCTTGACCCTGTGTGAGGTACAGCAAGGAGCTGGGCAAAGGTTTGGAGGGCAGAGGAAGTGTGGAGCCAGGCACCTACCACTCTGGGGAGCACGGCTGAGAGGGCCTCCTTGACAGCCCGGTGCAAGCCTGCAACGTCGATGACAGAGCCCAGGCTCAGCAACGCATCCTGGAAGAGAGGAAAGGGCAGTGAGGGCCTTTGCCAAGTGGGCCAGAGCAGCTGAGCACACACTCTCAGCTTAAACCAGAGCCCAAGGCTCTCAGACACTGGCATCCAGGATCTGCGGATCTCAGAATCCAACAAGTCTTAAGGCTTTTGAATGTCCAAGCTCACTCATCTTACAGATGGGAAAACTGGGGCTCAGGGAAGGGCCAGGGACCTAGCGAAGAACTCTCAGTGAGTCAAGAGGTCAAGTCTAGGCTCAACCTCGGGTTTCTTTTCCCTTAGCCAAGGACAACCCTGGCAGAGTAAGGAAAGCACAAGCTTCCACATTAAAACAAAGCAAAACAAGGAAACAAACAAAAAAACCCCCAAATTTGAGTTCTAGACCCACTATTTATCAGCAGTGAGTGCCTTGGTCAAGTCACAGAGCCTCAGTCTTCTACCTCTGAATTGGAGGCAGCTACGGCTATCTCCCTCCACAGGCTGATATGAAGCTAAAATAAAACTGAGCCCTAACAGGTGCCTCCCAGATGATCCACACAGAGTAGGTGCTCAGCTAAACACCTGTTGAGTGTGGGTCAGTTTCCCACATTCACTTTCCCACTCACTACTCCCACTCACTTTCCCCAAGAGGGAGGTGGTCTCACCCAGTCTCATTTTTCAGCCTAATGAGGGGCTGGGTTGGGAGTAGCAAGGGTCCAAGGCAGGCCTGAACCCACAAGATGGAAGAAACACAGTTGGGCCAGCCCCTATCTAGATGGCAGTGGGGTGGGGAGGAGAGGTCAGCCTTGACTGCCTCCCAGCCTTCCCAACCCAGGAACAGGCATCGTCCTTGGAGAGCCGGAACGGAAACAAAGAAGGTCCCTGCTTCTTACTCTATTCACTTGGCCAGAGCCACGGCGATCAAAGGGAAGGGTGATAGAACAGGGGGTCCAGGGCCAAGGCAGGATCATGACTCATACTGTTCACTCAGCCAAGCCCTCCCCACTAGCCCTTGGAAGTTTCTTTCTGATATATTCCCTGTGGATGGCTGGGTCTGTGTTCAGAAAGCCAAGCGATTACCTATGGAATGAAGGAGACATGGCCCAGCCCCCATTTGTGTGGAAATAATATGAGGTTGAGGGTCTTAGTGGACCACAATCTCAGCAGGAGCCCATCGTGTGAGGGCTGGTAATTAACTAAAATGCTCAAAATGCAGGCCATATTCACAAAGATCTGTTGACCTGAATAGGGAAGATGAGTTACCCTACTCCTGCAGTCCGATTAGACCATCCCCAGTGCACTGTGTCCCAGGGAAGGACAGGATGAGACTCAGAGTAAGGAGGGAATTGGAAACCAAGTCCTTCATGTGACTGAGACTGAAGAACCTGGGGTACCTAGCCTAAAGCCAAGCAGACCCAGGGTCTCAGTCTTCAACTCTAACCTGTCAGGCTTTCCAGGGCAGGGGGGCCGGACTCTGTGACCCCAGGGACAGCCTGGAGACTCATAATATTTCACAGGAGGCTGCCCTTGGCCCAGTGAGAGGAAGGATGTTCTTCCAGGCAAAGCCATGCCACATAGGCAGAGGCCACCAGGACAGATGCAGGGAATGAGCTCCCCGCAAATGGGTTAACTGCCCACTTTTCAGAGAGGCTACCACAGGGAGGAGTCCTGCCCTGGAGTCCAGGCTGCAGCCCCAGATTCCACCCTGTCTTCTTCTTGGCTTCTGTTTCCTCCCTACCCTCCCACTCCTGTGTTCCCAGGAGCGGGAGCAGTGGGCTTTCTCCCCACATGCTTACTCGGTATCACTTTCCGTAGCCCCCACCCTCCCTCTGATCCCTCCCACTGCTCAAGGATAAAGACACATTTCGATCACGGAGACTTGTCTCTGCCCTCGGACAACAGAAACTGCTGCTTCCAAACAATGCAACTCCCAAACTGGATCCACTGTGCTCAGGTACTCCTATTGCAGGGCACATACCCTCAGCAGCACACATAACTGTGCACGGCTGCCGGCCTTCACACCTTCGGAGAAACACGCCAGCGTGCCTTCCGACACGCTCCCGATACACACACAGAGACTCGCATGCATGCAGCTGTTTCCTTACGGATTCACAGGGCCAGGGCTCAGAAACACCTGCTCACATCAGGTACATGTAGGCTATTGTTGCCATTAGAAGTCAGTTCTGCAGACTAAAGAGGGGAGGAAGAGCTGATACCTCATATAATCCTGAAATAAAGTCTGCCAATCCAGACTCCTCAGCCTGGGGCTCCCAAGGGAGGGTGCTAGAAGGTCGTGCTGGTTTGGGTCTGCTCTGGGCTGGAGATGGGTGGGGTGGGGGGTAGACAAGCTAAGTGCTGAGGGGCCCTGTCCTGCAGTCTGATATGAGTGTGCCGTGGAAGTTGTAGGAGAGAGGCCAAGGTGATGAAGTAAGTTCTATGTAGGGGGAGAAATTTTTCAAAATCACTGGCTTGGGACAGTTATGTATCCCCATTTGACAGATGAGAAAACTGAGGCTCAAAAAGAAGCCCCATTTGTGGTCAGCCAGCCAGTCAGGGAAGAGCCAAGTTCAGAATCCAAGTCTTTGGATCTCCAGACCCTGTTTGGCTCCTGCTCTGCACCTGACCCCCAGTTCTCTCCCCAGGGGGTTTAGAGAGAATAGTCTGTCCTTTGCTCTGATTGGTGGGCTCCTGGACCTGCCCTTTATTTGGATTGGGGGATGTCCTGACCTGTCCTTTACTGGAATTGGTGGGTGCTTGTCTGTCCTTTGTTCTGATTGGTCAGTTTTCTGTGACTCTTCAGGCTAAGGGCAGTGATGGAAGAATGGGATAGGAAACTTGGGGAGAGTTAGGGTAGCAGCAGGGAGGAGGAGTCACATCCAGCCAGAGTGGGCTGGATGCAGACAGGCCAGTAAAGTCTGGGGCTCTCTGCCTGTTGTCTTTCTGTCCATGTGCTTCCTGGCCCTGCCATGCCCATCCCAGGAGTGGGGGGTGTTGGGTGCAGGAAAGACAACTGGGAAGGGTCACTTCACCTTCACCCTCTCAGAGTTCAAGGCTTGCTCAAATACCGCAACCTCCTCCCGGAACCGATCTCAAAGCAACATCTCAGAGCAACATCACCTCCAGTGCATCAACTCAAGGAGCAAATAACTCAAATTGCAAGGCCTAGGAGATGGGAGCAGAGCGGCTGCCCCAGAGAAGGGAGGAGGGAATCAGCGGGGAGCAGCTGAGCATGAGAAGTGGGGAAATTCCCCTCCGGGAGGCACAGGTGGGGAACTAATAAGGCTCAAGTCAAGGGCTGGAGCCCCAGCAACCTCAAAAAGAGGAGGAAAGGGAAAGTTCAGATGGAGCCATACCTGCTCTCATGCACATCTGCACATGTCACACACATACATATCACCCTGTGCACACCACTGCCCAAACACATGCACACGCCCTCACGCAAGCATGCACACACACTAATAAAAACGCAACCATATGTAAAATGCACACACAGATTAGCACTTAGCACGTGAGCGCGCACACACACACACACACACACACACAACCCAGGCTCTGAATGGGGTGAAGGAGGTCACGTTTCCTGCCTTCGAAGCTTTTTTGAACAAACATCAGTATAAATGTCAGCATAACCAGGCAATTTCCCAGACCACAGGGGAGAACTGGTGGTGTGTGGAAACAAGCAGCGATGTCCAGTCTGGCCTCAGACGGACTACAGAAGCTTTGTGGGGCCTTAGCAGGCTTCCTTCATCTTCTGAGCCTGTTTCCTCAGTAAAAATGAGTCTGTCCAGCTCTGCAATGTATAGTTTTACGTTTTTTTGTTTTGATTTAACATGGATGGTAGATGGGTGGAGCCGTCCTGCTTTTCCCCAGCTCCCTACCTGTAGCTCTGTGGTTGGAGGCAGTGCCACTCAGCAGCATAGACAGTGCCGCCCCCACTCACTAGTCTTGCACCCCAGGCACTAAGAAAGGGAGCCTGTTCTGTTCCGGAGGAGGCGGAGTTCCTCTGGAGCCAGCACTGGGTCTGGATCAGCATTTCTGCACTCGTTCGGGCAGGGGAGAGGGTCTGGACTAAATTATTTCTAACTCCTTAATGCCTAAGATTATATGAAGCCAAAGAGCTTGGCTCTGTGCCTTCCGGTGCCACCAGCACAGGGACTAATGCCCTTCTTATGTGTCAGTGTCATTGTCACAACCCATTCTGCTGTTTCATCATCTCCATGGGTTTCTTTGTCTTTCCCACCTCCATTAACTACCCATTGCTCTCCCTGCTGCCTAGAACCACCCCTCCATCTCTGGAAGAAAGCCTCCCAGTGCCCCACATGGTGGCCTAGAGGAAAACCAAACATCAAAGTCACATCAAACCCAATAGTCAAGTACCTCCCAAGACTCAAGCTGTGTTACTGGGACGGGCAATACATACTGATTTTTCCAACTCTGCTTATGCTAGGTCCCCTGTGTAGCCTGGGAGGGGGCCCTCCTCTCTGAGCTTCGGTGTCCTCTCCTCTAAAGGAAGGGGGTTCGTCAAGATCCTCCAGGACCCTGGAGCCCCTTTCCCTCTCTAATCCTCTTTCCTTCCCTCCGGGGCTGTGTGTGTCTCTCTCTCGGGCTACGTCCATTCCTTTCACAGGCTGTCCCCCTGTCTTACCTCCCAGAGTCTCGATGCGTTTTCCCACCTCCAAATCCTCTCTCTTCTCATGCCTTCTCCTGCACACTCCTGCCCCCACCCACCCCTGTCTGTCCTGCCCACTTCGTCCCCAGACCTTCAGGGAATCACCTTGAGAACCTGGGGAGAAAGAGCCTGACCCAAGATGTGTACCCACAGAATGGGGGAACCCCATAAAGGCAGCCTGTTTTCTCCGTTGGGAGAAGTCAGGAGTGCCAAGGCAGATGCCATCTATGCTCTTTTGGTTCCTGCCTCCTGTTCTGGTGGGCAATAAACACAGCCCCTTATCTTCCCAGAGAACAGAGCCTTCAAAGGCAAAGGAGCAAGTCTGTCTCTGTGCCCAGCCTGGCTCTAGCAACCCAGATGCTTCATCAGGATGACTGGCAGAACTCCCCAGAGGAGGCCTCCTAGGGACCAGGTCAGAGTAGCCCCCTTTGGCTGGGCCTCAGACCCCAGCCTGAGCCCGAGCATGCCCAGCTTATTCTGTGACTCTCACAACTTCTCAGCATGCCTAGCCCTATAGACTTGGAGACTCTACAAGGAAGTGGGAGAGGCAGCCCCTCCCCTCCTGCCACCCACATTGGCCACCTGCCCAAGGAACTTACTAACAGACATGGTGCCTTAAATACTCAGAGAAGACCTGCCCAGGAATACTAATATCTTACAGCTCCAGATCTCCCCTCACCCAGGCCGAGCTGGAGCAGCGGCAGGAGAATATAGAGGAGAGAGGCTTGGTGACCCTCGGAGACAGGACCTGAAGGAACCAGAAGGAGAGAGATCCGGGGCACAGCTGGACAAACTCAAATGGCAGGGCCCTGCTCGCCTGGCTTTGGGAAAGGGAAGGCCCATTTCTCAAGTGCCTACTGTGTGTGAGAAGTGTCCACCAGGGGCTCTCAAACGTGAATGTGAATCCCCTGGGGGGCTTGTTAACATGCAGATTGCTGGGCCCCACCCCCGGAGTTTCTCATACAGTGGGTCTGGGATAAGGCCAAGAATTTCCATTTCCAAAACACTCAGATGACCGTCCCATTTTATAGGTGAGGGGGTTAAGGATCAGAGAGGAGGGGCTTTGCTCAGGTGAGAATGCCCATCCTCTGGCAGCAGGTCCATGAAGGGCCTTCTCAGGGAAGGTCCCAAAGGAGGGTACTGAATGGAGAGAGTGAGCTAAGATGCGAGGCCACTGGGTGGGCCAGTGCGGCCCCGTTTGGCACCAGGGCATATGGAAGGGGCCACCTAGAGCTGAGGAGGCCAACCCTAACAGAAGGGCCTGCCCTTCCCCCTCCTCCCTTCCAATCCTTCTCTTCCTCTCCTTCCTCCTTTATTTCCTCTCCCCTCCTCCCCTCCATCTCCCTGCCCCCACCCTTCGCAGACTCCAGCTTCAGTTGTTACTCCAACAGGGCCGCGTCTCCAGCCTCCGAGCCACACTGGAGACACGTGCACTGTAGAATACACCTGAGCCCGGTCCTGGCGCCCCCCAACCCTGGTGAGTGTCCCCCTCCCTGCAATGAGCTCACCCCTCCAGTGGTCACAGCTGGTTCCTCCCAGTCCCCTCACCCTTTCTAAGCCAGTCTCAGCTCCATGTTAGCTCCAGCCCTCTTGACTGTCCTAGGGCCCCCTGGATCTCTCAAGGACTAAGTTTGGGGGCAGATGAGGGGTGAGAAGGGGGAAGGAGTTGGGGAGGCAAGGAACTGTGTGAACACTCAGATCTCTGAAGGCCTGACTCACTAGGATCCCTCAGTCCCTAGCATGAGGGTGAGGTCACGAAAGGAAGGGTTGGAGAATAGCCAGAGTGGGCAGAAAGAGGGAGGCAAGAGCTGGGTGTGGGGCCATTTCCCCAAATGGCCTCTGGGGGCAGACCTCAGATCCAGAGGCCAGGACAGGTTCAGGGCTCCTCCTGCACCTTCAGCTGCCTCTCCACATGGCAGAGTCTATAGTGCCTCCGTCCCCAGTGCCCACATTCTCCTCCATGCCACGGCCCCCTCCCAAGGCATATCATGAGCACGCCCCTCACCACTGCTGTCCCAATCATCTTGGTCACCTGATGTCCCTACTGTCCTAGACTCTTGGTCAGAGGTGCATGTGGGCAGAGTTAGGCAGAGCAGGCAGCCACAAGGAAGCGGATGTAAGCTTGCTGTGAGTCAGTCGTACCACAAAGGAGAAGCTTAAGCAGTGGAGAGGGGTGAGCTCCCTGTCCCCAAGAGTGTGCAAGGAAGGAGGCAGGGTGGGCAGGCTTCCAGGTAGTCTGTGCCCTGAGGAAAGGTCTTGGTGAGCTTGGCTCTCCCTGACTCTGTCCCTAGCTCTGTTTCTGTCCCTCAGTCTCCGTGGCCCTCGATGTCTGTCCCCCTTGCTATCTGTCCCTCCATGGTTCATGTCTCTCACTGCCCCCCTGCTCGGCTCTATCTTCAGGGCCTGGCTCATCTCGACTGTTCCCCAGATCCCGGGGTGGGGGACAGTATGAGAAAGAAACTGTGACAGACAAGAACCAATTCAGAGGCAGAAGAACAGACAAGAGTGAAGAGGGGACCTTAGGGACAGGGGCTGGGGAGTGTCATATGGCCAGGGTCACAGAGCCTCCCCAGCCTGGAGGGGAAGACCCTGAAGACAAAACCAGAGCTGGAAGGAGTGGGGTCCACCCATTCCCTCTGCACTGGCTCCTGGCCTGGCTCCTCTCCCTGCCCCTGCAGGAATGTGTGAGCACTTTTATTGTCCCTAAAAATAGCCTTCTATATTGGGGGTTGGAGTGAGGAATCCTCTGGCGGGGTTCATGTTAGGCATGCCCCAGCCTCTGGGCTCCCATCCACTCTGTCCCCCAGGGCAGAAGTCTCTATGAGTTGCCCCACACCCCTACCCAGAGCCAAACATAAGCCTGTATCCCCACTCCCTTGCGTAAGACTGCCCTGGCTCCTGGGCCCCGGGATAGGCTCTCAGGGCTCAGGCCTTGCTGGGAGCTGTTTGTAAAAATCTAAGCACCTTGACATTGGGTCTGCTCTTCATGGTGACGCCCATGATCCAGGATCCCCTGCTCCAGCCTCTTCCCAACTTCCCAAGCTTACTCCCCCCACCCCCACCTCTTCATCCCTCCCACCTCCAGGCCGTGGCTCCTCCATTTCCATCTCCTGCACTATGATGTCCTCTCTTCTCCCTTCCTGTCCTCCCAGGCCTGGCCCTAGTCCTGCCCCAGCACCCTGTCCCCACTGCGCTATTCTGCTCCCCTGGGCCTGTCCTCCAGTGTTTGCCTCCCCTGCACTCTTCCTGGGCAGATCAACAAAGGTCTGAGCCGCAGGGGCCCTGAGCAGAGGTTGGCACTGAGGCACAGCCTTTCTCCAGGGAGTGGGGCACTGGGGGAAAGACGCTGCCGGCTCTGGGGCCCTGCACCCTGCCCTGAAACCTGGACCCTACTGGCCACTCCATCTCCCCTCCCCAGCTTTGGTTTTTTCCCTCTGCACCCTAGGCCTAGAATGCCTCTCAATTTTAGTCTCCAGGAGAGAGCCCATAAGGTCTCACCACCTCCTTCCCTCCATTTTCTAGATGGAGGAACTGAGACACAAGGAGGGGAGGTGATGAGCCATTGAGCCCACCGGAAGCGGGCCCTGGGCCTCAGTCATGCTGCCTCCCTGTGCAGGGTGCCCATCCGCAGAGCTCCAAGCCAGGGGCAGGCTCCTCACGCAGCCTCCCACCCCACCCACTTTCCCCGGGCACGCAGCTTGGCATCCACAGTTATTTGCCTTTGGAGGGCCCAGGAAGCCAGAGAACAAACATCCGGAGTCTGTGGAACTTCTCCCTCCTTTCTCTCCTCACATCCCAAGGATCTGGGAGCCACTGGGCGTACATTCTCGCACACACAGCCCAGGGCTGGGCAAACGCGGGGCCCGGGAGAGCTTGTGGATCGCTGTGCCTGTGCGTCTGCGGAACTCCTTTGGAAGCCCTGCAGATGGCCTAAAAAGATGATGATGCCCGCCGCCCCCACCCCAGGCTCCATGTAAATTTTGTCTTGGAAATAAAAATTAACATTGCTTTCGTGTGACTTCTTTTGCCTGCAAAATTCTGGGTGTGCTCATCAAAACCAATACACTCATCACAACTGACCTTTTCTCTCACCTCATGGGAGCTCCTACTTTGCTGGTGACTTAAGTACCTGTGTGGCCTGCCCATCAGTCATCTGGAAATCCTGACCCTAGGTGTCATCACGTGACCACAGCAGATGCTGTCCCTTGAGTCACTAGGAGGACATCTGCGTGACAGCACACGGATCTGTGATGCTGTAGGAGCGTGTATGTGACAGTTAAATGTGTGAGCATCCCTGTGTCCACGCCGGCACCTGAGCCACTGGCATGTACAGCGACCGTCACAGCCTGTGTCGGTGTCTGTGTGAGCCTGGGTGTGTGCAGGGAGCGTGCTGCTGGCTGAGGGACTGTGAGCACATCCCGGGCTGGCTTTGACTCGGAGTGAGTGAATGAGTGCATGGCTGAGAGTGTTGCCCTCTGTGCATGTGGGGTTCTGATTCTCCTCCTCCGTGTAGCCCCATCCCCTCTGCCAGACCTGGGCTCACACCTTCACCCTGCCATGTGTCACCTGTGTGGCACTGGACAAGTCTTTTAACCTTCCTGGTGCCTTCTCCCAGCACTGCTGAGAAGACTGAACTGGAACCATGCAAGTCCTGCCTAAGCAGGCTCCCAGCAGGGGACTAGGCCGCCCCTGTGCACGTTAGAAAGAGGTGACCCCAACCACCCAGGCAAATGCAGCCCTGAGGGGCAAGGGCTGGTGGTGGAAAATGGGCTGGTGTCAGTGCCGCCCGCTTCTGTGGGAGCCCCTGTGCAAGGTACGACCTGCGAGGTTAGAAGCATCGGCTCTGCAGGCGACTGAAAAATAGCAGCTCCCTTTCTTCCTGCCCCCGCTCCAGGTGTGCGGCCTGGGACTAAAGGGTTTCTGACCCTGGGACTGGGGTGGACGCGTTCCAGATGAGGCTCTGAGGACACCACCCACTCTGAACTTCCCCTGAGGTTTGCCCCTCCTCCCCTCCCTCCCCAAAGCCCGAGAGAAGGCCCTCCTGAAGTCATGAGGGGGGCAGAGAAGACCTGGGATGCGAAGACTAGCTAGCTGGCCGGAGGCTCAGAGACTCAGTTGAACAGGGGCTTCCCCCGGCCCAACTCTCATGGTCAGACAGGGAGACCGAGACATAGAAAAGACCAGGGACCCTTCTGGGGGCACAAGTGAGCCTGGTCACAGGGGCACAAATGAGCCCGGTCAGTCCACACTTCGCTCTCAAGGCCTCTCTCTGCAGCTGGAGTTGGGCTATTCAAGCTTTGGACTCTGTTGGCTCCAAAATGGAGCCCAAGGGAATGGGTGGGGGTCCCGAACAGGCACTTCCAGACCTGTGTTCTCAGCTGTTGGTATCCACCCCCACTCTCCCCACCCTGGCCAGATCCCCTACTGGTGTGATTAACCAAATTATGAGCTTTTTTTTTTCTTAAGTAAATTGCATTGGTCTAATTGAATGAGGCTGCAGGGGCCTGGGCTGGAGGCTGGCAACGGGTGAAGATGGCAGGAGCCGGGGAGGGGAGGGTGTGGGAGCAAGTGGGGGGTGCACTGACAACCCTATACTGGAGACGAAGGGGTGCAGACATAGGAGGACATAATATCACTCATTTAGTACACCCTCTCTGCACAGCCCCCGTGTCCCTATCACTCCAGGTGCCTGGGCCAAGGGATGTGAGGAATGTGCTTCCCAAGAGACCAGTGATCATTTGCTTAGCGCCAGAGATTGTTCATTTAAAAGCACTATTTCATGTAATCCTCCCAACAGTCCCATTCACTACTTGAGGGAATTGAGGCTCAAAGATAAAATGATTTGCTAAATGAGAGAGCCAGACAGGGCTGTCTGATACCACAGCCCTTGCTCTTAACTGGTACCCACAGCATCCCATGGATGTGCACCTGCCCTGCCTCCAGGAAGCCTTCCTGGGGAGTTCAGAGGAAGGAGGCCTCACTCCAGCTAGGGCACCATTTCTGGCCCTATCAGGCTTTTCTCCTTGTCTACTCCATGCTGGTCAGCAGCTGAGGCTGGGGCTAATCCAGCATGGATTACACACACACCCTGTCACCCACAGCACACCCACTATCCTTATCACTCCCAAACAATGTTCCATTCATCACCCCGGGACAACACACAGGGACGTGATTGCTGTCACCTTCATATGGCATGTCCCACATACTCAGTGATACACAGTCATTTCACGGTGTCCACAGGGTCACACATCACTGGTGTCACAGGGCCACACACAATGGGACTGCCACTATCACCCTCACTGAGGGTGCCCCGTTGGCAGTGCCACACACCCTGTTCCCCGTGTCCACGGTGTCACCTCACACAGCATCATCCACACAGTTCCACTCTGTGGCTCTGGGTGGCCCCATCCCATTTCAGCATCATTCAGGACCTTCTGACCTTAATAAAATCCACCTTTGGTGAAATGATTTAATGTCTGGGATTTACTTTAAAATACTTCAGCAGGCCCTGGCTGGTGTAGCTCAGTGGATTGAGTGCAGGCCTGTGAACCAAAGGGTCACTGGTTCAATTCCTAGTCAGGGCACATGCCTGGGTTGGGGGCTAGGTCCCCAGTAGGGGACATGTGAGAGGCAACCACACATTGATGTTTCTCTCCTTCTCTTCCTCCCTTCCCCTCTCTCTAAAAATAAATAAATAAAATCTTTAAAAAAATAAAATAAAATACTTCAGCAAAGCAACCTACAAAATGAAAGAAAACGTTTGGAAATCATATGTGTAATAAGGGGTTAATATTCAAAATGTATTTTTTAAAGTCCTACAACTCAACCATAAAACAAACTGATTTAAAAATGGGCAAAGGACTTGAACAGACATTTCTTCAAAGGAGATATACAAATGGAGAAAATAAGCAAGTGAAAAAGATGCTTAACATCGCTAATCATTAGGGAAATGCAAATCAAAACCAAAATGAGATACCACCTCACACCCATTAGGATGACTACTACCAAAAATAAAAAACAGACTTCCGGTCAATAAGGAAGTGTAGGAAGATACACTTTGCCTCCTCACACAACCAAAAGAAGGACATCAACAAATTTAAAAACAAAAACAATTAGAACTGTCAGAAAAATCTAACTGTATGGAAGTCTGACAACCAAGGAGTTAAAGAAGAAACATGCATTCAGATTGGTAGGAGGGGTGGAGATGGGCAGCCAGGGCAGAGAGGACTCAAGACAAGGCGGTGGCTAGAGGACCAGACAGTCCCACATTTGTGTGCAGATAAACCGGAAGGAACAACTGGGGAGCAAGACAGACTGCGAAACCCAGTATTCCAGCAGGGGAAAAGAAAGCCTCAACACCTCTGGCTGGAAAAACCTGTGGGGGGTTCCAGTGGTGAGAGAAACTCCCAGCCTCACAGGAGAGTTTGTTGGAGAGACCCACAGCATCCTAGAATGTACAGACCCACCAACCCAAGAATCAGCACCAGAAGGGCCCAATTTGCTTGTGGGTAGTGGAGGAAGTGACTGAAAGCCAGCTGAGAGCTGAGCGAACAGCACTGTTCCCTCTCTGACCACTCCACCACATACAGCACCACAGCGCAGCAACATGGGTTGCCCTGCCCCAGTGAAAACGTAAGGCTCCACCCCTTACAATGTAACAAGTGCACCAAGAAAAAGAAATATGGTCCGAATAAAAGAACAGATCAAAACTCCAAAAATAGAACTAAGTGATGAAGAAAGCCAACCTATCAGACCAAGAATTCAAAACACTGGTAATCAGGATGCTCACAGAAATGGTTGACTTTAGTGGCAAAATTGAGGAAAAAGTGAAGGCTATGAAAAGTGAAATAAAGAAAAGTATACAGGGAACCAACAGTGAAGGGAAGGAAACCAGGACTCAAATCAATGATTTGGAAGAAAAAGAAGAAATAAACATTCAAGTGGAACAGAATGAAGAAATAAGAATTGAAAAAAATGAGGAGAGGCTTAGGAACCTCTGGGATAACTTTAAACATTCCAACATCTGAATCATAGGGGTGCCAGAAGGAGAAGAGGAAGAACAACAAATTGAAAACTTATTTGAAAAAAAATGAAGGAGAACTTCCCCAATCTGGCAAAGGAAATAGACTCCCAGAAAGTCCAGAAAGCTCAGACCCAAGGAAGCACACACCAAGGCACATCATAATTGCATTAGCCAAGATTAAAGATAAGCAGAGAATCTTGAAAGCAGCAGGAGAAAAGGGGAGAGTTACCTACAAAAGAGTTCCCATAAGGCTATCAGCTGATTTCTCAAAAGAAACCTTGCAGGCAAGAAGGGGCTGGAAAGAAGTACTTGAAGTCATGAAAGGCAAGGACCTACATCCAAGATTACTCTATCCAGCAAAGCTGTCGTTTAGAATGGAAGGGCAAATAAAGTGCTTCCCAGGTAAGGTCAAGTTAAAGGAGTTCATCATCACCAAGCCCTTATTATATGAAATGTTAAAGGGACTTACCTAAGAAAAAGGAAACCAAAAATATGAACAGTAAAATGACAACAAACTCACAACTATGAGCAACTGAACCTAAAAAAAAAAAAAAAAAAAAAAAAAAAGCCAAAACAAACAAGCTAAGCAAACAACTAGAACAGGAACAGAATCACAGAAATGAAAAAAACATGAAGAGTTGTCAGTGGGGTGGAGGATAGGGAGAATAAAGAGGAGAATGGGGGGAAAGTACAGGAAATAAGAAGCATAAATGGTCGGTACAAAATAGTCAGGGGGAGGTTAAGAATAGTATAGGAAATGGAGAAGCCAAAGAACTTACATGTATGACCCATGAACATGAACTAAGCTGGGGGAATGCTGGAGGGAGGATGGATGCTGGGCAGAGGGGAATAAAAGGGAGGGAGAAAATGGGACAACTGTAACAGCATAATCCATCAAATATACTTTAAAAATTAAAAAAATAAAAAACAAAAAAGAAACAGAAAATAGCAAGTACTGATGAGGATGTGGAGAAATTGGAGCCCTTTTAGTACACTACTGACGGGAATATAAAATGGAAAAGCCGCTATGGGAAACAATAAGATGTTCCTCAAAAACTTAAATAAAATTACCATATGATCCAGTGATTCCACTTCTGGGTGTATATCCTAAAGAAGTGACAGCATAATGGGGAAGAGATTTGAAGAGATATTTGTACAGCCGTGTTCATAGCAGCATCACACACAACAGCCAAAAGGCAGGGGCAAACCAAGTGTTCATCAATGGACGAATGGATGAATGTGCGGTGCGTACGTGCAATAAATATCAGCAAGCTCAAAGAGGAAGGAAATTATGGCACAAGTGGCAGCATGGATAAACCTAGAGGACATCATGGAAAGTGAAGGAAGCCAGTCACAAAGGACAAATACTGTATGATTCTACTAACATGAGGAGCCTAGCACAGTCAAATTCACAGAGACAGAAAGTACAGTGGCGGTTGCCAGGATCTGGGGAGAGGGGAGCTCTTCAATGGGTGCAAGTTTCGTTTCCCAAAGTAGAAACGTTCTGGAGACTGGCTGCACATCAATGCGCACTTACTTAACGCTACTGAACCATGCGCTTAAACATGGTTAAGATGGTAAATTTTATGTTATGTATATTTTACCACAATTTAAAATTTTTTCAAGTTAATTGAAACAAGTCTTTATTCACTTTTAATATCAGAAAAATAAAACTCTTATGGAGAAAAAGAAGTAGAGAAACATCAATGTGCGAGAAACATTGATTGGTCGCCTCTCGCACACACTGGGGCAACCAATCAATGACTGGGGACCGAACCCACAGCCCAAGCAAGTGCCCTGACCAGAAATCAAACTGGCAACCTTTCAGTTTGCAGGATGATGTCCAAGCAACTGAGCTATACCTGTCAGGGCTTAAAAACTTTAAATAAAATACTTTAGGAAAGAAAAACGAAAAAAATGGAGGAAGGAGGGACCGGTGAACTAAATGTATCCATATCTTGGTAACTTAGATTTGGGTGATGGACATATGGCAAGTTTATTACATTCTCCTTTCTACTACTGGTTTAAATATTCCGCAGTGAAGCACTGTGCTCTCCTCCGCACTCACAGCCCTTCCCAGCGCCCATGCCCTTCTCTGCGCCGTCACAGGCAGCGCTCCAAAGGCCTGCCTATGCTGCCTTCTCCTCCCTCTCACCGTCTGCCCAGGCCGTCCGGCCCCACCTTTCTTTCTAATCCTCACCCAAAGGTATGTTTATCGATTCTAGAGAGAGAGGAAGGGAGAGACATTGATGTGAGACAGAACCATTGACCAGTTGCCTCCTGCACACGCCCCAGTAGGGGACTGAACCCACAACCCTTCCGTGCACGGGATGATGCTTCAACCAACCAAGCCATCCGGCCAGGACTCCGACTCGGTTCTAGTCCGACAGACCTGTGCGCGTGGCCCAGTCCAGCACAGCTGCCCCATCACCCTCACCTCACTGTGCAGCAGCATCCCTCTTCCCTCGAACCTCCCCCTACCACACTCCTGGGCTCCTCCACCTCCCTGGGGGCTCCTCCCTCCTCTGCGTCTTTGCCGTTCCTTTACACACCCCCAGCCTAGATGATGGAGTAGGCGGGACTCAGGGATTGGGCTCAGACCTTACCTCTCCAGCCAGATACACTGTTTTATAAACCAGCTATGCCTGCCAACTCCCAAATATATCCCCAGCCTGGCCTCTGCCGCTCACTGGACCTCTTCACCTGGGTGTTTGACTCATGGCCAAGCAGGTTTCATTTCTGCCTCCTTGCTCCCCCCCGTCCCAGTAACCCTGACCTTCCCCCAGTCTTCCCCCACCTCGGTAACATCTCCACCCTCCATCGCTTGGTTCTTCAAGTGAGACACCTGGGAGCCATCCTCCATTTCTCCTCTGGCTCGTCCTCTCACTTGTCAGCAAGTCCTGTCATTTCTACCTTCCAAATATCTCCAAAGTTCATCAGTTTTTCTCCAAGTCTTCTGCCACCCCCTTAGCCCAGGCGCCACTGCCTGGGCTGCGGTAGCCTCCTCTCAGCGCTTCCAAGTCATCCCTCACGAGCGCTCTGCCGCCACAGCGGTGCTCCGAAATCACAGACTGAAGGGGGTCCCTTCCCCTGCTGAACCCGCCGGCGTCTTCCCATGACAGTGCCATACACAGTGCCAGGTGCTCCCATTTCCCGTCGTCACAGCCATCACACACAGCATCACACGTGCAGTGTCAGGCGCAGGGTCACGTAGCATCACACACTGGTTTTCACACACCTTTGATGTCACTGCATGTCGCACTCTCGGTTGCCCACTCAGCCTCACTGCGTGCTTGGGGCACGCACTCAGCTTCACAATTCCGCGTCAGACACTTCGACCACAAACGCAGCACCATACCTGTCATCGCACAGTGTCCTCCGTCCGTGTTTACGTGTTTGATCCTCCTGATGCCACACCCTCAGTGCCACACACTTGGTATCACCCAGCATCACAAAACCAAAGTCACTCAGTGTCACCATGTTGTACACTTGGTGACACACCCACTGTCTCACAGCCTTTGACCAGTGGTGTTACACACTTGGTGTCACTCGCTGTCACACCCAGTGTCACACTCAGTGACTCACCCCTCTCCCCTCGGTGTCCCATGATTGAGGTCACACATCACAAGCTCAGTGTCACACACTCAGAACACCGCCTGCCCCACAATCAGTGCCTCAGTGTCACCTTGACATCATTCTGGGTGCCCCAGGCTCCCTTCTCCCCCACCACGCAAGGCAGTCGCCAGAGCTGCTGCCCCTTGTCAAAGTTGCTTCCTGTTGTTGTGCTCCACGTCCTCAGCCACTGCCTGTTCCCAAGGATTTCCTGTTGTCAGGGCCCCCGCCAGGCCTGGCCCAGCCTGGGACACACAGCCCAAAGCCCCAGAGCTGGCCCTCGGAACCCTGGGCCCCTGTGCCCCTCGTTCTGGCTGGACCCACGGGATTTTCCCCCGATCAGTCAACCTTGCCCAGTCTCAGCTTGTGCTTCCATGTTCCCAGCTTGTCCTGGCTCCACCGAAAGGGCCTCTGCACCCCGCTCCTCTCTCAGAGTGCCCAGGCCTGTGCTTCCAGGAGGGGCACCCATGGGCAGCCTGGAAGAAGCTGACTACACTGTCTGAATAGCTTGGGACAAGAGCTTAGCCGGTCTGAGGGCTCAGTCTGAAGCTGCTGGGAGCCAGAGGAGGAGGACAGACAGTGGACAGGGAAGGACAAAGGGTTAGGGTGTTAGAGAGTTAGGGAAGGCTTCCCAGAGGAAGGCAGCTGACAGCTGGAAATTAGAGGAAGAAAAAAATGGCACCCCAGGTAGGGGCGCCAGGCTGGAGCAAAGGCTTGGAGGCAGGAACCAAGGAGAGCAGGGCTGACAAGGATGACGATAGGGAGTGAGAAAAGAGAAGTTTATGTTATGAGATTTGGAGAGAAACCAGTTTCTCTCCTCTCCTCCAAACCAGCATTCAGACTCTGGCTCCAAGCAGGAGCCTCAGGGCACACCCTTCCTGCCCTGCCTTTGGCCCCACAGATTGCCCCCAACAGCTGCCAAGCCCCCTCACCTCCTGCCCCAGGCCATCCCGCAGGAAGGACACGCAGAGGCCAGCACACGCTCCCCACACGGCCTGAGATAAATATTTCCCGAGAAACGGAACTTGTTCTCTCTGTGTTTACAGCCAAGGGCCAGGCGGGGGTGGGGAAGGGGCCGGCCAGAGGAACCTCACCCTGGACCCAAAGCACCTAGCCCAGCACTGCCTCAGACTGGCTGTGCGCCTCTGAGCCAGCCCCTAGCTCTCTCTGAGCCTCCATTCCACCCCCGCAACAAGCCGGACCTCCCTGGGCCTTGGCCTGCGAGCAAACCTCGTGCAGTGTCAGCTTGTGGCTTCTCTAGATGTTAAGTCTCTGGTGTTGATGTCTACTGTTCAGACTAGGCTTCTCTGATGACAGGACCTGTGTCTGCCCATCTCTGCCCTGTCCTCAGTTAGTCAGGGGTATGAACAGATGGATGGACAGCCAGACAGAGAGGCGGGCTGGAGTGGCAGCTGAGACCGCCTCCCCGGCCCCAAGTCCCTGCACACCCCAGGCCTGTGCTGCCCAACAGGTGCGCACAGACAGATGGCGGGGCCTCAGGGCCCCTACGGATGCCAGATGCTTCGCTGAGTTGTTGACAGGGGCTCCCTTGGGGCCATGGGGCATCATTGAAGCCACTTGCTCCTGATGTGCAGAATCCAGGAGGAGGCTGGCACATCTGCCAGTGAGAAGCACTCACTCAAAACTCTTAAATACAGACCTGAGAAGTCCCGCCTACAGCAGCCCTTCCAGACTCACCCCCATGCTCCCTGCCTAGTCACCTGGGCTCCACCGACACGTCGCCCCTTCTCCCAGAGGGACGGATGCCCTAGCACAGGCTGCTCCTTTCACCTGCGAAGCCTTTCTCCACCCCCATGGCAGTCCTACCTCACAACACCCCCCGGGCTCCAGGCCCTACCTATCACCCTGTCACCATGCCGGACCCACTCATTCACCATCCGTGACCTCAGCCTCAGCCCGGACTCTGAGACAAAGTGGTCCTTAGCCCAGGATGCAGGGTGGAGAGTGTTTGGAGCTGGGTTCTCAACACCGGACCAGCCTCCCACAGCCCCTTCTAGGGCTGAGTCCTTGCACCAGGCCCCCTCTCTGCTGCCCCCAGTCCTGTGCTGGTCCTTGTGCCCTCAGGCGTCCTCTCAGAAGCTGACCATGTGGACCTGTCTGACGGTCCAGTTGATCTCTCATCAGTCAGCGGCCTTGACCCTCCCCATCCTTCAAAGTTCCAAGGCTTCCTCTACCAGGAAGTCCCCAAGACTGCCACCAATCCAGCAACTGCCCACTCTGGGAACTACTTGACCCCCCTCACAGTCCTTCTCATTCAATCAAGAAACATTTATTGAGCATCTACTACATACCAGGCCTGCACCAGGCCCCACATGGACCCAGGAGAGACCAAGGAGACAGCCCTGGTTCCTACCACTCAGGTGTTTACAACTGCCTGGGAAAGGATATTAACCACACAGGACAACAAGTTACCTGACTGTTAGCTCAGGGAAGCTTGGGGGCTGTGAGTGTCCAGGAAAGAGAGGAGACTGACTTGACCTGAGGTGGAGAGAGCAATCTGAGAGGACTTCACAGAGGAGCTGACATCTAAAAGGGAGTAGTTGAGGGAGAAAGTGGGAATGTCACTCCAGACAGAAGGGTCAGTTCGAACAAAAGCAGGGAGGCCAAGAAGAGCTGGTGTCCTGGGGAGCACTGCCATGTCTGTGGCCTAGGGATGAACACGGTGGGGCCCAGCAGGCAGGGCTGGCGATGCCACCCAAGGGGTCTTTACTTATCCCATGGGCAGCCATGGAGGAGCCAGTGCAGGCAGAGCATTCGGGTGCTCAGTGTGGATGCCTGTGCCCTTGTCTGTGTCTGCCCCTCCCCCAGCTTGGGGTACCCAAGCCCCCATCTGGGCTCTGAGAGCTGATGCAGAGAGGGCAGGGACCCAGTGTGCTGGGTTCACTACAGGAACCACCTCAGCCGTGACACCCAGAGTGAACAATGACCCTGTCCTCAAAGGAGGATTCCAGGCTGAGTTGAAGAGCCCCACCCCCAGGCCCGCCAGCTGGTGCAGGGGCCAGGAAGCCGTCCCAGTGGGTGAGCTGAACAGATGACTGCTAGGTGGGGTAGGGTGGATACAGGCAGCCCTGCTCCCTGGCTGTCACGCCGCCAGTGCTAAGAGAATGTGCGGTGCCCACAGAACCTTCACGAACCCCAGCTCAGCCCTGCGGTGCACCCTGTCTCACAGGTCACAGCCTAGTCCCGGCTCCAAGGAGCTCACCCTTGAGGGAAGCAGGGAGGGTGCCAGCTGCCTCCCAGGGCCTGCTGTGGTCCAGGAACTTCACACATGCTGTCTTTGTGACTTCTCCCAGTAAGCAATTCTGTCTAATTATATCTAATAAGTGATTATGCCCAATAATGATGGAGCTTCTTATCCCTTTGACAGGTGAGGAAGCAGATGTTTAGGCTGGTTAAGGTACTGGCCCAAAGTCACACACCCAGGATGCGGTGAAACTGGGACTTGAACTCATGCCCACTTGACCCCATGGTCCGTCCACTAGATGAGGCTGTCTTGTCTCTCCAGCCTCCACCCTGACAGGAGGGCTCTTGTCATCTCCCCATCCCTCTTCCCTCTTTCCCTCCAGCTGTCCCTATAGTCTAAGCAACATCCTAGAGTCCCTACTCTCTCCAGTCCTGTCCTTTCTATGTTGGGGAGTTCCCAAGGGTGGCAACCTATCTCTCCCAGCAGGACTGAGCGTGGGTCTGGCGCTCAGGATGGGGTACTAACTGGACCCAGAAATAGAGTAGGCTCTGCCAAGAGGCCAGACAGACGCCTGCCATCTTCTGGGTGAGCATAGGGTTGGGCAGGGGCGGGACAGAGCTGAGGGCTCGTAGACAAAGATCCTTGGTCTGAAGAGGATGGGGCAGCAGGACCCAGACAAAGGAAAGGTGGAGAGAGAATAGAGACAAAGGGACCAAATGGGGATGGCCCAAGGAGGCCCCATGGCAAAGGTGAAGCTCAGCAGGGCTGGGAAGGAGGGCAGAATTGGAACTTGTGGGGAGCAGGGCCATGGGCCTAGGCAAAGGGGGCTGTGCCTAGAGGCATAAACAAGGAGCCTGGGGCATGGCGTCTTCTCACAGGGCCCAGCTCCCATTGTCCAGGAGGGTCTCAGCTTCTCCAAAGCCCTCTTCCTTCATGGCTTCCTGGGAAGATGACAAATACAGTCTTTCCTGGCGAGTGGCAGTGGCTGCTGAGACACTGCTGGCTCCCAGGAACGCCATCTGTCCCAGCCCTGGGGGAGCCCCGCCCCACAGGGAATGGCCATAAATAAATTAATAATGACACTCCAGCCACCCCGCCCCACCCCAGCTCCCAGCTGAAGGGATATTCTCAGGGCTCAGGGCTCGGTGCCATGTCCCAGCAGCGAGCCCATGCTGGCCCCCGCCCCCGCCCCCAGGCCCTGTGTGGGCCTCTCCTTTCCCAGTCTCACTGAGGGCTGGGAGAGAATGAGCATGGGTCAGGCAGGAGACATACCTGGGCTCCACTCTCAGTTCTGCCTGGTCTCACTCACTGTGTGACCCGGTAGGCCTCAGTTCCCCCAAATGTGAAAGAATAACAGCCTCTACTCGTAGGGAGGTTGTGAGGGTTAGCAGGGAAGTGGGTCTGAAGCTCCTGGCACAGAGCAGAGGCTGATACAGCAGCAGCCCCCCTTCCCCTCAGCCTGGCCTGGGCACGAGAGTGGCCTCAGGCTGGTGTTGCTGCTTGGTCCACGTTACATACGCCCTCCTCCATGCCTGCCTCTACCACCCCAGACCACCCAACTTCTGCCACTCAAGGCCCCTCTGAGCACTGAAAACTCCTAAGAGGCACCTCAAGGCACGGTCAGGGGCTAGGGATGCCAGCTCTCATTTCAAAGGAAATGCACTCAGTAAAACTGAGAAACGAGAAACAGCACAGTCCTCGGGCTCAAGGAGCTCACGGTTCAGAGGGGAGCCGTACAGAGTCACATAGTGGAGAAGACAGGGCACTAATGGCACAGACAGCAGATGCCCAAGCGTCTGGCTGCCTGGGCAGGAGAGCTCAGAGGAGGGAGTGCAGGGCTGCAAGGGCTTCCTGGAGGAGGGGAGGCTAGAGCTGAGCCCAGAAGGATTTGGGAAGCTGAGGCAGGAAGAGGTCAGCAAGAGTGGTTCTAGGGGGCAGGAATGGGTGAAAGCGGGTCTGTGGCCTGGCTGGGGCGGCAGAAGAAGCAGGGGGGTGGGTAATAGGGTGAATTTTTGAGAAAAATGACCAGCTCAGGTTTGCGTGTTAGGAAGCCCCTTCTGGCAGCGACATGGAGGTTGGGGGCAACTGAAAGCAGACAGCAGTGAGCTGTCCAGGGGGAAGGTGATGAGCCCCCGGCCGGGGGCAGGCAGCGGGAATGGAGAGGAGGAGACACATTCACGAAATACTGAGGCGGAGAATCCATGGGAAATTGTTGGATGAGGGTAGGGAGGATGAGGGAGGAGTCCCAAAATGACTCTCAGGTGACCTGGGCCAATCCTCAGTGGGAGCAAATCCCAGGCTGGAATAGGGTGGGGTCGGTGGTCTTGGTGTGGGGCGACCCTGGGCTGGAGGGTGTGGGGCTTGGAGTCGGCTCCAGCCTCCCAGTTCTCCCAGGGGTGGGGGCAATGCTCAGACTGACCCGCAGCCTGTGCCCCCAAGCCCGCCCATTCCTCCCTCCGCTGAGCTCTCACCTCCAGTCGGGCATCTCTACCTCCTGGGGGCAACGGCTCCTGTGCAAGGAAGTCCTGGTTGGCTGCAGAGACAAAAAGGCCAGGGGCTCAGGCCTGCCAGTCCTTCTCCCCAGTCTGTTCCCCCACCCGGGCCCCAGCAGACCCCGGGCTTCTTGTCCTCGGGCAGCCTCGTCCAGGGAGCCCAACTTGATTGCACCTTGCTCTCTCCCCACACCCTTTTCCTGCTCCCTGCTTCCCGGGGCACCTCTAGCTCTGGCATATTTTCTGGCTCTCAACTCTGAGAACAAGGGCCAGCTCTTTCCTTCAGTCAGGGGCCCCTCAGAAGTGGAACTACATTTTTACCCCTTCCGAGGCCCCCTCCACTTCTGCTTCTCTCCAAGGAACTTCACTAGCCCTCTCTAAGCCTCAGTTTCTCCATCTATTAAGGGGATTTGCAGTACCCAGCTGACACAGTCGCTGAGCTGGGCTCCCAGCTCGGGTTGCTGTGAATCCTAAATGTCCACAATTGTGTGTGAGCCTGCAACCCCAGCTGGGTACCCAACTGTCTGGGCTCCAAATGGACCCCCAACCCGTGTCCCATCGGCACCACTTCCACAGCTCCCTGAATGCTGATGGACACACCAAAGACCACTCATTTGATCTCCAGGGTTCCACCAGCCCGGTGGCATCCAGAAATCCCAGTCTCTGTGGGCGGCACTGCGCAGGGGCCGGCTGCCCCTCCCCACCCCCGCCTGACAAGCATACCCAGGCATGGGACAGACACAGGCACTGGGATATTCTGAGCCTGGCTTCGTTCCCGTCAGCTGCTGGCCGCCATGCCAGCCTGGCGCGGGCGCAGGGGCTGATTTGATTTGGCAGCCTTAGAAGCGGGTGGTAGGGACAGGGAGGGGGAGGGAGGATGAGACACCCATTCCTGCTAGGAAATAAACAGCCTCAGGCCCTCAGCAAGCTGCGGGGAGGGCACAGTGTGTTATGGGGAGCGCTGGGTTCCTGCCTGGTGCTCCCCTCTTCTCATCCAGGCCCTGGACACCTGCCCACACCTGCTGGAATCTATGGCTCTCCTTGGGTCACAGGGGTGACAGTAGCTGCAGCTGGCATGTGGATGCTTGTGGTGTGGCTGTGGCAGGATGTCTGGTTATCCCACATGTCCTTGCGTCCTGTGGGGGTCTCCCTGTTCAAGCACGCCTGCGGCTGGACTTGAGCACAGCCCCGGGTGATGGGGAGCGATGCGTGCAGAGCAATGGTCCAGAGGTGGCCCTCTCCCAGGGTGACTGGGCCACACGGCTGGGTCTCTATGGACCAGGACGAGGCCAGGACGTGAGGAGGTCACCTATTGCCCGAGGCCACTGTAGGGCCTGGTGTGCACTGGCTCCGACCTGCTTCTCCTTCTGTGCGATGACCCTGCTAACCCAGCCATGTCCGGCAGAGGAAGTGACGAGGGCTGAGATAAGTGCTTGACCCCAGGGCCCATCCATTTTGTCCACAAGCCTGGGCCTTCTTTTCCACGCAGCCTCCTCCTGTTCCCTGAGAGGGGGCAGCCATTTTCACTTGATTCTCCAACTGCCCCTCACCCTCTGGTTTCCTGTGTCCAACTTCAAGCATGGGGAAGGTAGACAGGGTGAGGAGCCTCGGCTAGGCTTTCACAGCCCCCCCATAATCCCCCTCCCGCCTGTTGCCACCCCCACCCCCTGCTCCCCGCAGTAAGAGCAGGCAGGCTCGCCCCTCCGGGAGGCCTCAGGTATCTGCACCGCCCTGGAGACCTGGCTTTACAGCCTGCGGCTAGAGACCTGCTGCTGGGGGCCAGGGGCTCTGGTTCTCTGGCCTCGGGTGTAGGGTCAGACCCCAGTCCCAAGGGCCCCACAGGCCAGGGCTGTGCCCCAGACACCAGTCAGGAGGTCAGGGGAGGGTGGAGCCTGCTTTGGGGAAAACGAAATGTCTCATCTGTCACTGCCTCCTCATTGTCCCACTGTCCTCTGGGGACCTCAGGGCTCTCCCCACCCAGTCACAGGAAGCTGAGCCCCTCCTGGAGACTGAAGGAGGGGCTCCAGGACTAGGGGGAGACTCAGCCATGTCCTTGGGGTCACGGAGGTGGAACCTAGGCTCATAGAACTCAGACGTCACAAAGGGTCTAGCAGGGGTGTCCAAACTTTTGGCATCTCTGAGCCACGCTGGAAGAAGAAGCATTGTCTTGGGCCACACGTTAAATCCACAAACACTAAGGAAAACAGAAAAATCTCATAATGTTTTAAGTAAATTTATGACTTTGTGTTGGGCCGCATTCATAGGCATTTTGGGCCACATGTGGCCCACAGGCTACGGGTTGGACACCCCTAGAATGAAGAAAGTCTGCAGCGAGGTCCTGGGGGGCTTCCTGGAGGAGGTGTGTGGTACCTCAAAGGAAGAGAACACTAGGCTCCAGGACAGCCTCCTAACTATGAGATATAGATTTCGACCTGGGACTTGTATGTACTCATGTATATACTTGGCATATGTCCATCGGTGCATGGGTACATATCCCAGTCCTGAGCCCTGGTGTGTGTCCCAGGCCGAGTCTGCCCAAGTTAGGGGTCAGCCAGGCAGCAGGCACAGTGACAGAGAAGAGAGTAACCTTGACAAGGAAGAGGAAGGAAGAACAGCTGAGGGCTGAGGAAAGAAGTCTGTCGTGTTGGTCATAACACAGTCCTCAAACCCAAGACGCCTGACGCCAAGGGCCGTGTGCTTCCGAGACCCAGGCTCCGCCACGGCCTACTGTGCAACTTCCCCTCTGAGGACTTCCGCTGTCTGAGCTGCCTTCCCCATCTGGAGATTAAAAGGTCGGACTTGATCTCCTCGGGCCCTTCCACATCTATCTTTTGAGAGAGACTGGCATGCGAAGAACAGCCAGAGACGCAGACTACAGAAGGGCGGGGCGAGAGCCTGAGGGAAGCAGAGATGGGAGTGAGGGATGGGACAGCAGGAAGGGGAGAGCGGCTGAGGGAGGAGAGGAGAACCCAGGGAGGCCCATTAGGGGTTGGGCAGCTGGGGAGGGGCTCCCTGCTGGGGACCCTAACCACGGGCAGGGCCGAGACAGGAGGTGGTAGACAATGGGGCCTTGTGGATGACAGGGAGCAGCTGCCACCACCCCATCTGCCTTCTGGCCTGTGGGAGGAGAAAGATGAGGTGACAGGCAAGGGCTTTGCCCCCCTAACCTGAGTCCTGCCTCCACTCTTGCGCTCCAAGTGTTTCAGAGGAAAGGGGGCGGCACCCAGGAAGGGACTCAGGAAGCCAGGTTTCGGGTCCTGCTGTGCTGTGTGCTGGGGGCGGGGGGGTGGGGGGGGCACTCCCAGCCTCCGTTACCTGATCTGCAAACCAGGCGGTGGCACTGGGCTTCTGAGGAACCCAGCTGGGGCGGGCTCTCCGGAGAGCTGAGATCCATCTCTCCAGCCTGGGCGTTTCCTCCTGACTCTGGTGCGGGTACTAAGGCATACGCACAACTCAAAAGGCAGGAAGCCTCTGGACGGATGGGCTGGCCTTGTGCCCGCACCACAGGGAAGTACCCATTGGTCATCAGCCCTCCAGGCATCCCGGCCTGGGACACCCCCTTCCTTAAACCCTTCTCGCAGCCACCCCCAGGGCGCAGGCAGGGTTCTCCCTCCTCAGTCTGCTCTCAAGGGGCGCTGATGGGTCACTGGCCGGTGCCCTCTGCCCTCTGCCCTCTGCCCTAGTCGGAGGCCCCGCACTTCCGGCCCTCACAGGCAGAGGTGCGTGTGTTTCCGTGTCTGGGTCCAGGAAGTGTTCGTGTCCTGTTTTCCCCTCAGGCCAGGCTGCCAGGGAGGCGCGGTGAGCAGGCCTCTCTGTCCCCCACCGATGACATGTCTGACTTTAGGGGCTGGGAGGCAAGGGTGCTCCTCTCCCTGCCACAGTCTGAAATGGCGGGGGTGTGGAGGCAGGGGGATGAAGGAAATGACCTCTTACCCTGAACGCTTAGGGAGTGGCAGCTCTCACACCTGTGCACACACACCAGTTCTGTTGTGCCAAGAGGAAGCATGTGCGCCCCAGGTTAGGAGGGTCTCATTTTCCCTCTAATGCAAGCTCAGCCCTCCCTGGGGGTGGGGGGACCACCTGCCGCCCCACGCTATCTGTTTCCATTGCTTCTTGTTCTGTTTTAATAACTGAACATCGACATTAACAAGGCAGGTGGTTGCAGCTCTTCCCAGCAGCCCCATTTAGAATCATTGAATCATCAAATCATCAAATCCTAGAATCCTAGAATGTCTGCATCTTTGGCATCTTAAAGTCACAGAATGTCGGAACCACACAACCACACCTCCACACAGCCCTGGCTGGGAGCTGAGAGTCATGGACGGCTGGAACTCCACAGGCGGACAGCGCTCGATTCTGCCATCCAGCCGCAGAGCTCACAAACTCCCTGGAGATAGTGACCCCAACTTCCTCCTGTTACAGATGAGGGAATGCAGCCCAGAACGCAGCCCTGTGCAAGATTATCAGAGTGGAAGCCAAGCAGGGTCCAACCGAGAGACTGCAAGATGGGACCTTAATATTTCGGTGTTCCAGAAACTGCGAAACCTGTCTGAAAGTGACCCCTGGCTCCTGCAACTCCTTCGTCCTTCCCATCCCCTTGCCCTGTACCTAGGCTCCCCAAATAAAGGCAGTCACAGATAGGGGGAGCTTGAGGGACCAACTCCCTCAGGGTGGAGGACAGGAAAGGTCACCAGCCAGAGGGCAGGCTCCCGAGGAGGTGCTCTGGACACAACAAAACCAGAAGGTCCTGGACCCCCCAGGGTGGGGCCGCCCCAGAGGCGGAGCTTCTAGGGGGCTAGGTCCAAAGTGGAAGGGGGCTGTTAAGGCTCACAAGTGATTTTAGAACCATCACGTATGTTTAGCATTTTCATAAATTTACATTTTATGGGGATGATGCATTCATTTTTGGATTTGAATTTTATTAAATATTACATTTCATGGATTGTTTTAATTTGTGAATCCTGAACGCTCTTTGCCCAGGGTGGATCCAAGTCCCCCTGCTACGCAGGCGCGTCCAACCTGTGACCCATGGGCCACAGGAGGCTCAGGATGGCTCTGAATGTGGCCCAACACAAAATCATAAATTTACTTAAAACGTTATGAGATTTTTTTGCGATTATGTGTCACAACGTATTTAGACAACTCTTCTTCTTCCAATGTGGCCCAGAGACGTCAAAAGGTTGGCCACCCTGCCACGCAGCAGATGGAACGTGGTCCAGGTCTCCTGGTCTCCATGTAGCCTCAAAGCTCCTGACAGAGGAGGCCTTCCTGAGACCTCTGGGTCCTTAGAGGGCCCTGGCACAGGCCCAGGCATCTGCCCTCAATTCCTGTACCCCTCGCCCAGATACCAGGGACAGCATTCTCTCTCCCACCTCACCTCCGCAGCTGACCAGCACCCTCTCCCATCCCTCGGTCCTCTCTCCCCTCCCCTCCCCTCCATCCTTGACATTTTCTTGTGTCGCCCTCATCACCCCTTGTCTGGACCACGCTGCCCCAGTCTCCACACAGACAGCCAGCCGGCCTCTCCCTTCGCTCCTTCTATGTTCCCCACCCACAGCCCAGGGGGCTCCCTAACACACAGGTCGGCGCCATCCCTGCTCAGCTTCCAACTCTTCACCCAGTGCCTGGTTCCCTCGGGAATAAGTTCAAGTTCTTTGACATGGCTTATGAGCGCTGCACAGTTTGGCCTCTGCCAGCCTCCTCCTCTTCTGAGGCTTCACTGCCACCCCGCCCCCAATCCCACTGACTCAGCCACCCTGGCTGTCTGGGTACAGCTTCATAGAACTGCGGAACCACGCTTTCCTTTGCCGGTCTGTCACCAGCAAGCCTTCACATTCGCCATTCTCTCCTTCTCTTTGCCCAGAAATCCCTCCTGGCTCTTCCTGGCTCAGTTTAGATGTTTCCTCCTGGAAAATCCCCAACTTGCCCCTCCCTCTCACTCTTTACAGTCCCCAGCTCTGTCCCACCACGGCCCCCTAGTTTCCTCCAGCATTGCCCTCTACCAGCATCAGTCTTTGTCTGTGCCCCTCCCCATCCCACCCCCCATTCACTGCCAGCCTGGCACCTGGGTCTGTCTACCTGCTTCGGGACAAATGCATTGTTACTTAGACGTGGAGTAATGTGTGACAGAACTTTAAGGCTCACACCATGCTCATCTCTCCCTACCCTCTTGTTTAGGCACATAGTAGGTGCTTACTTAAATCTACCTATGAAGGCCTGGCAGTACACAGTGTGTAACATGGACAGGCAGGACTGGGGTGCTCAGAGAAAGAGAGAGTCCCTTGGGCTGGGCTAGGGACTTCCTAGAGGAAGCAGTTAGGAGGAGCCTCCCCATGTTCTATGGCAGAAATTGAGGACAGGCCACAGGAAGTCCCCAGCCCAGTCCTAGGGGCATCAGAGCAAACCACCAGAAAGACACAAGAGTCTGTAATGAGAGAGATTCAGTGGCCAGGGCCCACGACAGGGCCACTGAAGGGGCTGGCAGTGCATTCAGAGAAGGCTTCCTGGAGGAGGAGCTACTTTTGGCTATCTGGGCGCGGGGAAAGAAATGGAGATGAATCAGGTTAAAGAAAGTGGAGAGAGAGAGAAACATGGAAGAGAAAGTTCCATCCCTTTTTGTCTTTACCCCTGAGGAAAAAAGGGAGGCGCAGGTGGATGAGCAGGAGGAGCGAAGAAGGCTAGGACAGAATGGAGGTAACATCAATGCCAACACCATGGCCAGGCGGGTCTGGATGGCTGGGGCTGGCAGGGAGCAGGTCCCCAGCTGTGGCTGGGAAACATTTCCTGTCTCCCAGCCAGAGGGGTCATTAATAATCATTTACCCGCCACAGGCAGTACAGAGGCCAGCCAGGGAGCAGCATGGTGCTGGGGCCAGAGCCCAGCCTGGTGGCCAAGAGAGCTGTATTCGGGGGCCAGCCCTGCCACCTTGCTGTGAAACCTGGACAAGTCACCTGACTTCTCTTGGTCTCTGGTAATGCTAGTAAAAGGAGGATCTAAAGAGGAAGTTGCCTAAAGTCCCCTGCTCTCCACTCTGCAGCTCAGTTTCCCCAGATGGCAGTTGGGCTAGCAGCCCTAGAGGAGGCTGTGACATCTGATGATGGGTATGAGCAGCTGGGCTATGGAAAGCTCAGCTCAGGCCACATGGGATGGGCAGTCCCCACCCAGCATCCGAAGAGGGAGCCTCATGGAACCAGGTGCACATCAGGCAGGGGGAAACAGAGAAGGGAGGGCCACCTGCACAAGGCCTGGGGGCCGACAGTGTGGCTGGGCCAGGAAGACAGGGCTCCTCGCACACAGAAGGTGGGGGCCCCACGACTAGCTGTTGGTCACTGCGACGACTAGCACTCACAACTGTGCCTGCCTGGTACGCAGCAGGTACTCGATAAATGCTTTTAGACAAGTGAATGTGTTAATCTGTTACATTTGGAAAGAGCTACCTAAAAGGTCACGATGGTGATTATTCTGGCTGAAGACAATGGGATGGGCAAAAGGCCTGAATGTGAGGCCCAGGGACGGCTATCCCAAGCCATACAGTATTGCATGGAAAGGACTGGCTTCCTTCAGATCCTTCGTTCCAGTTGCTCCAGAATCTTCCTCAGCCCCAGACCACATTTCTCTGTTCACCCAACATCCACTTCAAAGCCCAGCTCAAGCCCACTCACTTCAGAAAACTTCTGGAATGTGGTGCTAAGGCACTGGTCCCAGCCCCCTCTCCTGACTAACTCTGATATTGCCTGCCAACCGTGAGGAGTCCTGGCCTCTCACTCTGTCCAACACCTGTTGGCAGGCTACCCAAAATGTTCCCTCACAGTTTTCTCTGGAGGGTATAACCTGGATCTTTCTACTGATGGGAACTCCCCCATCAGACTAGAGGGTCCCCAAGGTATGACCAGGCCTTTTTTTTTTCAGATAAGGGTCTCTGTGAGGACAGGGACTATTCCCCTCAGCAGGTGTGGGATCAACAAAAGTGGAAATAGACTAAGATCTATCTCCCTGGTTGTCTCCCAGCCCGGGGGCCATCTCGGGAGGGCTCACAGGGAAGGAAAGGAGACAGGCCAGTGTACAGAAGGGGGCACTTGGCTGCTCAGCACCCTGGAGATGATGGGAACGAGGAAGGACACTGGGCCACCCAGGGGCTGAGACCTCATGGTTGGCAAACTCGCCCCACTCCAAGCTTCGCCCAAGGTGCTCTTGCACCAAGGAGGTGCCGCTGGGGATACTGCCCAGGCGTCATGCACTGCCTGTGCCTGCAGAGCACTGCGAGGCAGTAGTAAACACAGCGACCCTGCCACACGTGCTTCCTCTCCCCGCCCCCTTCCAAATCCCGGCCCAAAACATGAGACAGGCTAAGAGGAAAAGAACAAAGGTTCCCAGACTGCGACATCGCCTGCCGCCCGCCTGTCCAGCGCCTGCTCAGCCGGAAACCCAAGACAAAGGCCTTGGTCAAAGCGAGGAGGATGAAGGGCAAAGGGTGGACATAGCCTAGCCGGAGGGGGCCATGAAAGAACGTCACCGGATATCTCTGGGGACCTAATCGGGAGGGAAGCAAGGACAGCATGGCAGCCAAGCCCTCCCTGCACACACACGTCACTCCACAAACATTTACGGGACACCTGCTTGATTCTGCACACCCTAAACATTACAAACCCCATCCTTCAGCCCACACACCTTATGCACACACTCCCTTACCCCCTGTAGCACATTCCAGAGCCTGCAACACCCTTCACACCCCTCATCCTCCTGGACACCGCTCACACACGCCTTACCACGCACACAAACAGCTCAGGGAGAAAAGATCACACAATCCACATGTCACACTGAAAAGTTACAGAGCTCACACACCCACACTTCACACCACACTCACATTCCACCTCCCATCAGGCACCTCACACACCCCACACTCACCTCCCTAACCACAGACACACATCCAATTAAATTCAACACACACACCACCCAGACAGAGATACAGCCTGCATAGATAATGTGCACACCTAGTGCCACGCCAAAATGCCACATTTGTGGCTGCACATACAGCCCCTCAGCATAGACAAGCCTGCCTGCACACAGCACACCCCCATGTATGCACGCACACACACACACAGAGTCAAGGGGCTCCTGGCCTCGAACCCTCAGCCCTGGATGCTGCACTCCTTCCTACCAGAGTCGCTCAAGGAGCTAGCACACAAACCTGTAGCCCTCAAGCACCACACATAGGTCCTGACCTACTTCCCAAGCAGGCCCCAGGCTGTACGCAGTGACTCTAGGCCAGTCATCTCGTGGGAGAACATACTCAGGCACACGCAGCTCCCCACCCCCGCTCCTCTGCTGAGACATCAATGAAACCTTTCCTCAGGCCCCTATGTGGCTCTTCCCAGCTACACACAACAACCAATAACATACACAACCACGTACACAATCCCCCATGCAAACGGACCCTATGACTCCACCCCACAATGACAGATACACAACCACATAACATACACAGAAGTTCCCCCCACACACAATAGTCACATATACTGCTGCCACTCCGAACCCCCGACACAGCCTCCCTAGCAACAAACACATGGCCCGCAACACCACACACTCACAGTCCTCACACTCCCCGTCTGCCCCTGAGAGCCCCCCAAACAATCCCATCCCACACACGATGACACACACAGTATGACACGACACCACACACATGATCACACACAAGGCACACTCAATATGCACAGCGCAGACTGTCCTACACAGACACACAACCCAGACTCGCCCAGCCCTGGACACCTCCCTGCACAGGTGACTGACACCAGATTGCAGTCTACTCCTTCATCCCACACCCCCAGCTGCCCCCAGTCAAGACCAGGACAGCAGTGATGTGCGGGTTTATAAGTTCTGAGCCCCAGTGCCCCACTGCACTGCGCCTGACGGCCTTAGATCCCTGGGCACCGCCCAAGAACTACACAGTCCATGTTCGGTCACTTCCACCAGTGTCCACGTGTCATGCTTGACAACATGAGAGGGGTGGAGGTCCTGGGGACACCAGCCCAGCACCCTGAGTCTGCCCCTTCCTCACCCCAAAGCAGAGGCAGGTATAAGGTGACCACAGGGAGAAACCCTGGAACAAAGATAGAACCCTAGAGGAACTGGGTGAGGGCGGGTAACAGACAAACCAAGACAGGTGGGCACAGGGGCAGAAGAGACCAAACAAGAGAGACAAGGACAAGCAGAGAGAGAAGACACCCAGAAAGACTCAGAACAGCAGAGGAGAAAACAGAGAATAAAGTGGGACCACCACACCCAGAAAGAAACAAGAGGAGAGGGTGAGACAAGCCAGAAAAGACTAAGGGACCTCCAAGTGTTGGGAGGGGGGGCAGGAGGAAATACAGGAACGAGGTAGGAGGGAGGTCCTTCAGAGGGGAAAGAAACCGTGACGGAAAGAGGCCTTTGGACCCTGGTGGAGGGTCCCAGGTGAGGAATGAAGTCCAAATGTTTGAGTGGGATTCTGGGTGCGGGCACAGATGAGGCTGTGGATTAGAGGCTCCGGGGCTTGGGGTGAGGCCCCAGTTCTGAGGTGGGGTCCTGAGTGAGAGTCGGGGGCTCAGCTGTCCTGGGCATGCCTGGACCCTGATACACACAGCGACGGTTTAGGGGTTTGGGCAGGGGTTCCAGACTTCAACAGAGCTCTCAGTGTGGACTGGGGTCCACTGGGCATTGTAAGTTCACAGTGGTGGGGCGGAATCCGGATCGGAAAGGGGTTCCGAGTCTCGGGCGAGGTTTGGACTGTGAGCTGGGGCTTCAAGGGCTCCGGGGGTGGGGTGCAGTCAGCACAGGAGTGAGATTCAGAACTAGGGAAAGGGTCTCCACCCTGAAGAGGGCTCAGGAACAGGGTGAGCCACGGAGTCGGCGACGCCGTGCAGAGGACCCGGCCCGGCGCTGCCCGACACCCGCTTCTCCCGGTGCCCAGGACAGAGGGCCCCCCTACCTGCAGCCTGTCGGCGCATGGCGGCGGCGGTGGCTCGTCCGGCTTGAGGAAGACCTGCTGGCCCCGCCTGAGGAATTGGACAACAGCGATGAGGATGTGGTGCAGCACCAGGACCATGCTCGCAGCCGCCCGCCCGCCCGCCGGCCCCGCAGCTGCGCTCGGTCAGCGCGTCCGCGACAGCTTCGCCAGGTCCGCACGACTGTGCGCCGGGGCCCCGCCCCGGACCGCCCACTGCCCGCCCCCCGCGGCACCAGCCCCGCCTACCACCCCGCCACCCTGGACAGCACCTCTCAGTTCGTCCCATCTTGGGACCCCGACCAAATTCCCCCACCAGCTCTCACCTCCCTCATCTCCGATCTCATGTCTTCAGCTGGTCCGCTATTAGGATCCCCGCCAGGTCGTCAGCTCCCAACCTTCGCTCCCTTCTCTTGCCCCTTTGTCACTCATTTCACTACCTCACAGGGGTCACCTCTCAGAGCCCCTCTCCTGTCTGGTCACATCCTCTCCCCGCATCTCTTAGAAAGTCCTGGAGCCAAGCCAGAGCCCCAAGGCAGAGCGCAGTGAAGGATGGAAGAAGGGGGAAGGAACCGCTGACAAATTACAAGGAACCCTGGGCTTGCTTCTCTTCCAGGAAAAAAAAAAGGGTGAATTTTAGAGGTCGCTGCGAGATGGACGGACAGGCCCTGAGAGCAGTAGCAAATCTGGGAGGGAGACACGTGCGCACAGACGCGAACGCACACATGGACCCGCGCGCTACTCCTGAGTCGGGGGTAGGAGCACTGGGACCTCAGCACTGGGCAGGCAGGTCTGCGTCGGTGCCCTCGGAAGCCGGAGAGGGTACAGGCCCCAGGGTCACACAGTCCACAGTTCCGCGGTGGGACCCGCGCGCCCGGAGCGCAATTGTCCGCAGAGCCTCTGCGCTCAGGCGCCTGCGACAGCCGTGACGCTCCTGCGCCCCCTGCTGTCCCATCCCCGCGGCTCAGCCGGACCCTATTTGCGAACAGCCGGGCAGGGGGAGATGCGGTAAGAGGGTCACCGGGGCCATCTCCCTGCCTGAACCTACCCGGTTCCTAACCTTCGCCTGTCATGAGATCAGCTGCGGCAGCGGCAGTGGGACGTATCTGGGCTGGAGGGGGCGCTTGGGTCTCGCCTGGCCTTTGCCAACAACTTGCTGCATGACCTTGATCAGATCCCCCTCCCGGGTTTCTGGGCATCAGTGTTCCCATCTCCTTCACCAGACTGCCAGAAAGATCAACTCCGATAACGGTGGGAAGACAGCCAGAGCCCTGACAGCCCTTGCTGAGGTCCAACCTGCATCTTCCCTACTGCACTGCGGCCCCTCTCTCTGAAACTCCCCTCCCCTCTTGGAAGGTGATTCAATGAGCCCCCAGCCTCCCTGCCTCCCCACCGCACTGGGCTGATTCATCTGGGCCCTCTCTCCCAGGGGAATGATTTCCTTACTGTTGAGTCACTGAGCCCAGCCCTGGACTCGGTCCAGGCACCCGACACACAGGCTGTGCCACTAGCCCAGGGGGAGGCCCCCCATGCCAGGATTTCTCCCACCTCTCTCTCTCAGGCTCAGCTCTGGCCCTGCTTCTTCTCCTGCCTGCACACCTTGAGTGACTCCCTACTACAAGTACAGTAGAGCCCAAGCCCTCAGCCTGACATGGCAGACCTTCTGTATAACTTAGCTCTGGCTTGTTTTCCAGCTTTGACCCTCTGGCCACCATTCCTTAAATTTATACTTCCGGCTCTTCCCAGATGAATGACTCATTCTCACCTTCAGGCCTTTACCCATGCCACTCCACCGCCCAGTGCCCTCCAGATCCTGTTAATCTGCTTATCGTTTGGGGGCCGGACAGAGGCCCACCTGTTTCAGGAGGCTACCTTTGTTCTCTGGGTTCCCCTTTGTGTCTTTCCTGGGAGTCGTGTCTCCGGGCATGGGGAGGGGTAGGGAGTATCTCTCACTGAATGATCTGGGCCAAGTCAATGTATTTTACTGCACCTATAAACTAGGGGCAATTTGTCCTCGTTATTTTTTTTTTAATTTTTATTTTAATTATTGATCTTGTACAGTTTTCTGTTGTCCTTGTTATTAACACTGTAAAAAACATTACATGGGCTAAGATGTGTACAGGTTCTGGCTCACAAAAGGCCCTTTTTTCCTTTCTGGCCTCAGTTTCCTGCTCTGTAAAGACAGTGACCAATGTAAGGGCTATTGTTAGAAGTGAGTCTGAGCACCTGTCACCAGGTCAGTGCTAGACTCTGGATGGCCTGGGTGGGACACACGTACCCAGAAGGTAACTGTTACGGCCACTGGCCAGAGCTCTTTGTTCTTCAGAGGAGGCCAGCCATCCCAGACCTCGTAGTCAAGAGCCAACCCTGGCCTGGCACAGCCACCGTCTCTAGGCAGGACCTCCAAGGCACTCACCTGTTGAGAAGTTACTTCTGAAATCTTACTTTGTCTCTCATACTGCAGCTCAGTGGCTGGGGCCCCAGGAACACGTTCTGTGTCTCTTTCAACTCAGAGCCAAGCATCCCTCAGAGTCCTAACTCTGCCATAGAGTTGCTGTGTGACTCTGGGCAGGCCACTGCCCCTCTCCACACCCTATTTCCCTCATCTCTGAAATGGGAACACACTAGATTCAATAAGCAAACTTCTTTCTTTTGATGCTTGGGAGGACACACACCATTTCACAAATACCCCTTCACGTAATCCTTGAAATTCTCCAACAATCCTTCCTCCCTGCCCTGCTCCAGAAGAGGCAACCAAAGACTCCACAGAGTGGCAAGGGGACAGGCCTTGCCCCAGCTCTCACGGCCAGAAAGCGAGCCTTGCTCCAAGGCCAGGACCCCTCTACTCCCCCGGCTCTGCATTCTGTGGCTCTGGGCTGGGTTCTCACCCTGGCTCATGCCTGGGACACCCTCCCCCACCCACCACCACCAATACCAGGTATTTTTAAGTGTTCCCAGATGATGGTTCTAATTTGCTGCCAGGTTTACAAACCCCAGGTTAGATGCATCTTGGCTGACCTCAGGACCATGGAATTAAGGGTCAGGGCTGGCCCCTTATCAGGGGCTTGGGGCTTTGTGCCTGAGGGGCTTTAACAGTTACTAAGCTCTTGCTCTGTGCCTCAATGACAGTATAAGGTAGGACCTTTTATTAGTCACATTCTACAGATAAGGAAAATGGAGGTTCAGAGAGACAAAGTAACTGGCCCACAGCCACGCCGCGTAAGTAGGAGAGCCAAAATTCAAATCCAGGCTGTCTGGCTCCAATCTGCGCCTTCACCTCCCGTCCATCTCTTGAGGAAAGGCATGTGCGAAAAAACGGATGGCTCCCCCTCTCCTTTGTCTGCAGCAGTGCAGGGACTGAGGGCCTTCCACTCCCAGTCCCCGAACCCTCCACCCACCTCTGCCACAGAAGAAGGTGGCCTAGCCCGTCTAGACACCTCTTTTCATCTCCCTACTTCAGCAGCTGCTCTAAGGTACCCAGGGACCCAGCTACCTCGGAGTAGGTATTTTTGGAAAAGGTGACTCAGCTGAGAGTCTGGGTAATGGGCCACTTGACCTCAGGCCCTGTCCAGGAACCGACCCTCCCTTGTCCCTTATAATGACACCTCTGTGGGCCATTGTGCTTACAAAGTACTCCCTCACCCAGGACTGGTGAGCAGACTTTCCCGCTCGCCATCTCTCCATCTGAGAGCACTGAGCCAGCAGAGCTCGATGGGCCTCAAATCTCCCTTCCCCCCGGCCGTGTGTCCTGCTCCAATGAGCTTCTCTGGTGCCTGGCAGGCATCCGTCCCATTGCTGCTAACCATGGAGACTCCTGAACGCCAGGTTCAAGCCTGAGCCCAGCCCTGACAGGCTGGGTGACCTTAGGCAAGGCTCCGGCCCTCTCGGGCCTCAGGCTTCCCAGCAGCTATGAAGGTTGACCCGGTTCTCTTTGATGGCTCAAGCGGCTCAGGTAGAGGGAGGCAGGATCCAGGCAGGTCTAGCTGGGCAGAGGACCACTCTTCTGGGCAGGCAAGCCTGCCTAGGCATGCCAGGCCCGAGGACTGAGCAAGGACCAGATCCTGATACAGGAAGCCCCTTAGGAGAGAATGAGTGTGACTCGGACTCTCCTTGACTTAGAGGGAGCCCATGGACTAACAAAGGGCTCCACTCTCCAAGGGGCCAATCCAAGAAGCACCCTAAGGAAGCTGACATCTCCGTGAGTCCTTCGTCCATCTAGACGCTGTCTTCAACACTTCAGCCCTGAAGGCGCCTTGGGTGTGAACCACCCTTAGGTAGCTGTGTGCATGCGTGTGCACATGTTATTCCTGGGTGAGGGCGAGAGAGAATGAGTACAGGTTTGTAAATTTATATCTTTGTGAGGATGTGTGATAATTCCTTGGTATAGCTGAACTTATGTGTGTATACGCAAATGTACATGTATCTATGAAATATACACACGTGTGTTTGCAGACAGGTAAGTGTGTAAGTGTGCACAGGTGTCCAAGCATGGCACATAATGGGCATTCATGTTTGAATGTGTGTGCAAATGTGGGGGTATGTGTGTACCCAAAGTCACACCAGAGGTCCTGCCCATAGCCACCAGCCCAGGTCAGCTCCTGTGTCTGCTGGCTGTAGCCCTGGATGTGGGAGGGGCCCTCACAGGGAAAAACTCTGGCTGCAGACAGGTGCTGGGGACAATATGGATCTGGGCTCTGGGTGGGCAGGGCCTGCTTCCAGAGCCCCTGTAGCAGCTCTGAGTTCAAAAGAACACAGGCCAAGTGAACTCAGGCCCCCATGATGAGGGGGTGGGGGTGGGGTCAGCTGTAGGTTTCATTCATCTCTGCATCATTTCCACGTCCCTGTGTGGCTCTGGGCAGGCTGCGGCAGCTCTGCAGCAGAAGGGTGGCTCCATGACCCTAGAAGGGGGAGGGAACCTGCAGGATTCTGGTCCAGGACTAATCCGGGACCTGCTGGCTCACATCAGGGCTGAGGTCCTGGGAACATGGGCCATAGCACACCTTAGGCCTTGGTATCCGCGTGCATACACCCTAAGGTCCTTCTACTACCCCAGGCTACACACAATCATCTACACACTCACTGACTTCCCACAAATATGTACCCCCCTCTCTCCTATACACAGACACACACATTCCTACATACAGACACACAGCCTATATACATGATCACATGGCTCCTACACAGAGAGATACAGGTGGGCACACCTGCCCCAGTGTCTCCTTCAGGGGCCACTGTGCCTTCTTCTCCCTGATTCCCATAATGCTGGAATCATCTTTTCTTCACCCCATCCTCAGCCTGCCTCACCCACATCCTCATGTGTCCCCATTGGGCACAGGATGAAGTAGTAGCCCTGGCCTTCATGGCCTTTAACGCCCACCTCCCCACCCCACCCCTCCCACCCAATGCTCACTCCTTCCACAACACCATCCTGTCAAGCTTGGATCATCCTGAGCCACAATTCCCATGGAAACCAGGAAGGAAGATGAGCAAAAGGAAAGATAGATTCCAGTTTTCTCAGCAGTGCTACCAACCTTCTCCGCTTTGGGCAGAGGTAGGGAAAGGAGCACTTGGCTCTCAGCCTAACCCAGGGACAGGCAAGTAGGTTCAAGGTGCTCGACCTCCCTCAACCCCAACCACCATCTTTAGGAGTCTGGGGTAATGCAAAAGAGTGCAGTGTGAGAAACCTTTTGCAGCCTCCACTGAGCCCCACCCCCTCACTGAGCCCCACCCCCTCACTCAGCCCCATCCCCTCACTGAACTCCATCTCCTCACTGAGCCCCACCCCCTCACTCAGCCCCATCCCCTCACTGAACTCCATCCCCTAACTGAGCCCACTCCTCTCATCCCCCAGGACCTTACCCAGCCCATCTCCCCACCTCACTGGTGCCTCTTCAGTTCCAGTCTGCAGGATCTTCTGGAGCTGCTTTGATCTCAGCCCTAGGCTACTTATTCCTGAGCCCTGGCTAGCAGGCTGGTGGATAGAGGAGGGCAGGCCTGACCCAGGCCAAGAGCCAATGCCCAGAATCCCACTCAGCCCTGCCTGGACAACTGCAACCCCTCTATGGTGTGCCCAGCTTCCCTCACTAACCGTTCCTGCCCCAGGAAGTGCCCCAGGCTGCAGTCACTGACCCCAGCCCTCCAATAACACACACGTGTATACATGCGCACACACGTCTGCCGTGCACATGTACACACATCAGGGCTGCTCTGAGCTGAGCCTGTAAGGAGGGCTACTAAGGCACAAAAAAAGTCTAAGAAGGAAGGAAGGAGGGAGGAAGGAAGGAATGAAGGAGGAGGGAATGAAGGAGGAAGGGAGGGAGGGAGGGAGGGAGGGAGGGAGGGAGGGAGGGAGGGAGGAAAGTAAGTCAGTCTAAGCAACAGGGACCCAAGGCCCCATGCTCTGAAAACTCCTGCCATCTCAGAACCTGTCATATAGGGAGGCCCCAGTGTGTGACTTTGAGGTTCCAAGAACTCACAGATCTTTGTGTTCTAAGAAAATTAGAGCCTCTATTATACCACCCCATTATTTGAAGAGTCTGTGCTTCCTACACTCTATGAAAATGAGAGCCTGAAGTGCTGAGGCTGTAGGCGCCAAAGCTCCTAATACTCTATTATTCTAACTGCCTGAGATGCCAGGGCTCAAGGACTCCAGCACCAGGGTTTCCACCCCTCAGAGCCTGGTGGTCTGTGGGCTGGAGTCTCCGTGAACACCAGGTAGGCGCAGGCCCCAGTGAGCCGCTGCACCTGGGAGGGGCATCCCAGCCTCCACCATCTTGCTTACACCCTTGTGCATGCCTAGGGCTCCACCACCCTCCTCTCTGCTAATTGCATCTTAACTTTAAAGGGGAAGGGAGGGGACTGCCATCAGTTACTACCTTCTGAGCGCCAGACCACCCGGCTGATTCTCTCTCTCATTTAATCCTCATGATACTATTTGCCTGAAGTTACAGTTGATGATACTGAGGTCCCAGGACACGAGGTCATTTGTCTCAAGTTACACGGCTGGAAATAGTAGAACAGCAACCCGAACCTGGCCCCTGGCAAACCCGGGTCTCCCAGTAGCAGGCTAGCTCCCCAAAGAACCTGGGGACCTCCCTCCTAGCCCCTCCTCTGCTTTAGGTCCACACTGAAGTAGCTCTTCCCACCCTAGAGCCCCCCCCCCCAGCTCCAGAAGGCGGTGACTGTGGTCCCCTCTTCTCTCACTTCCCCAAGCTAGAGGCAGTTTAGAGCCCCTGCATTTCCTATCCTGATTGATCTAAAGGCGTGAGATCCACAAAGACTCCGTGGTGGGGCTGGGAGATGTGGTGTTGTTACTAAGCACCGGTCGCTATGGAAGCCAGGTGCTGCCAGCCCAAAGCCTAGCAACAAGGGGTGGTGTGGTGCGGGTGCGGGTCGGAGGGCATCGTCAGGGGCTTCTGAGGCAGCCAGCAAGAGAGAAGGGATGGACTACTCTGTTCTCCAGGCTGGAGGGCTGGACCTGCCGCCTCAGCTGGGCTTGCAAGGGGGAGGAAGGAGACAGAGGGAGCAGGGTCAGGTAGGTCCTGAGAGACTGGAACCCAAAGATAAGGGCAGAGGGGGACTTGCGGAGACAGACAAAGGGAGTCCAGAGACAGTGAAAGGCAGGAACACCACCAGAGAGAGGGAGATGAGGGAAGGTAGAAGACAAGAGCTGGTCGGAGTCAGAGACCACTTCGACAGACAACTGGCAGGGAGGGACTGACTCTCAGACAGGCCGACTCCCGGGGAGGGAGAGCACGCGCCTGGGAGCAGGAGGAAGCCACAGGGCAATGACAGAGATGGATGGACTCGTGACAGGAGGAGATAAGCCTGAGGCAGGAGGCAATATAGAAGCAGATAATAAAGGAAGAGAGGACTAGGAACGAAGCGGGCAGGCGGGCAACACAGACTGGGAGGCAGAGCCAATGGTAGCAGGCCCCCCCGCACCCCGCAGCAGTTATGAGGACAAGGGCTCCAAGGTTACAGGAGTCCTGAGCTGGCCCCAGCAGCCTGCCCACCTGTGGCATGGGCGTCACCAACCTTGTACAACCACCCCTTCCCCACCCGGCCTCTCCCCCAGAACGCAGAATCATCTAGGCAGTGACCCTCAGAAAAGAGACTGGCTCCCATGTCGCTCCCCACCTCTCTCCTGCCACAGGTCTTGCCTAAGATCGCACAGTGAGGCAGCGCCTGAAACGGCAGGCCTTGGGAATTCCAGTCCAGAGCTTCCTCCCTAGCCTCACCTGCGTCCGACCACTCCTTGGCTATCCACAGCGGCGCCTTCAGTACAGAGAGCACACTTGTCTCCCTACCAGAGTGAGGGAGCCTAAGATGCAACCCCCCTTTACTCCCTTCCTCTTCAACAACAGGCCCAGATCCAAGGATGGAGCAGACAGCATCCAGAGGGGAGATGGCCCACAGTGGTCCCTCTTGGGTCTGTGTCTAGGGAAGGCAGGCTCTGAGGAACCCACAGCAGCCTGACTCCTCAGCAGCAGGGAATTGGCAGGCACTTGACAGGTGGTATCTCAATCCTCACGGCAACCTGTTACAGATGAGAAGACCGAGGCCCCCAGAAGGAAAGTGACTGGCCCTAAGGTGCCCGAAGCAGAAATTGAACCCAGGTCTCTTGGGGGCCAGTGCTAGTTGGAGGACCTGGTGGAGACCCCCGTGACAGGGTGGAGGCAGCTGCCCCAGGAAGAGGGCCAATCCCAGCCTGCTCAGGGGCTCTTCCCAGAGGGAGAGTGGGCCTGGGTCCCGATTCCTGCTCTGGCCATTGCTCCTCTCAACAGCAGACATCTCCCCGCCCACCTAGTTCAGAGTGGCTGACAGGGCTTGGCTAGACTCTTTCAGGTGTCAGGTAATAATATTTCTCTTCTCTCTCTCTCTCTCTCCTCCCGCCCCCAATTGATAACACTGTCAGTAGCACCTGACAGCTGCTCTGGGTGCTCATGTGCCCTCAGAGGCACCCCATCTACCCCCAGAGCCTTGCTCTCTCCAGACTCCTGAGGGAGGAACAAGACAAAGGCTAATTAAGCACCCACTACGTGTCCCTGGTGGTATGAAGCATTTGACCTTCATTATCTCATTAAACTGTCCACTGAGGGCTCTGAGGGTTCCCCCCGCCTCCTGCAGCTCCTGGCCCTTCGCCTCCCTGCCCCCCTCACCCCAGCTCACAGCACCAGTAGATGCACAGAGCCGTCTGGGAACCGGTGGTGTGATTCTCAGTGGCGGTGCTCATGGTGAGGGGCGGGGGGAAAGCAGGGGAAGGTGTAGGGTAGGCAGGTGGAAGGCGAGACGAAGAGGGAAGGAAGAGCAGGGGGAGAGCAGGCTGCTGCACACCAGTCACTCCACACGTACACACCTTGCACGCTGGGCCTGGGCCACAGCCCAGAAGATCGACCTGCGGCACCATACTCCCCGGAGCCCCAGTTCCTGGAAGGTGATGCTGCAGCAACTATTGATTGACTGCCTCCCAGCCTTCTCTTCCGGCTGCCTGGAGGCTGCCTCCTCCATGCAGCCCCCCAGCGGATTGGTGTCGCTGCCAGGGTGAGAGTCTGGGAGCAACCTAGGGACAATGAGCGGTGACCCCTCCTCTCTTCCTCAGCCTAACACTCTCCCTACGCCTCAGGAACCTGGTTCAGGTAGACGGGGAGTAGAAGGGCCGACGCAGAGGCTCATGTTCAAGCATGCTCATGCGTACATATGCATACACACGTGTGTGCATGTGTGAATGCATAAATAAGCCAGTAGGACAGATGAGTTGTAATACAGGATGTGAGCTATATGACCTGGGTTCAAATCCCAGCTCCTTCATTTCCTAGCTATGGAATGTTATGCAAATCACTGAACCTCTCTGAGCCTCAGTTTTCTTATCACTACAGTGGAGTTACCAATAGTCACCAAGCAACAGGATGAATGAGATTATAAATGCAGAGCTCTGGCACAGTGCTTGGCACACAGTGTTTTCCGATACATGAAGGCTGGTATCACTGTTACTGTGAGCATCTGTGCGTGTGTGTGCACGCGTAGATGCCCTGGGTGGGATTTCTGGCACTCCAGCAGGGGGCTGTAAGCTGCTCCCTAACCCTCAACTCCTCTAGAATAGGGGCTGCAGCCCACTCTCAACTCAGCCTCAGAGAAGGGGAACCTATGGCACCCCCACAAAAAACCCCACCTGTGCTGGGCGAGCCCATATGAGGGAGATGGATGGCTTGGCGGCCACCAGGCAGGACTGGTGATTAGGAGGCTAACAGCCCAGCATCCGGAAAGGAGTGGGAGGGAGCCTGAACTGTGGGGCCATCCATCAAAGCTGGCAGGCCCAGCAATGCTGTACGGCAAGATGGGAGAGAGGCCAGGGGACAGCTGTGAGGTGGGGGAAGTGTAGACAAGCTAGGGGCCAGGCAGCCAGGCTCAGCCCGGCAATGACCCGCTCAGTAACCCTGAGTGAGTCACTGTAACCTTGGGCCTCAGTTTCTTCATCAGAACAATGGGGTCAAATGTCTGTCTCTACACAGAGAAGTTCCAGTCACAGTAGACACCGTATCAGGCCCTGGGGACAAGAGGAAACCTGGGGAGGTTGTGAGGGGTTCAGAGATGCTACTCCTACAGGTGCACAGCTCAGCCGAAGACCCGGAGTGCGGACTAAGGGGATATGACACAGTGTCTGCGCTGGCAGCCAGGGGACCCAAGTTTGAATCAATTTATGGGGGACCCTCATCCCTGCTGACCTGAACTGAGCTCCTGACTCCCCAGGCTCTTCCCTGAAGGCGCACCCCCTGCCGCCCACCATTACCACACACGCCTGGCCTGTCAGACAAAGGAGTGAAGGGCCAGAAGCACAGCCCCTGCCTGTGCGAATTTCACTCAACCTGCTACCTTTCAGAGGTAGCAGTTGCCTAGAAAAATCCTGGCCAGCAAATTCGGGGCAGCAGGGCCTGTCTGGGGCCTAGTGGGACCCTCACAGGGCCCACAGTCTCAGTCTATCTCTAACGACCTCAGCGAGCTTGATCAACTAACTCACTTACCTCTCTGGGCCTCAGTTTCTGCAGCCCTAAAGTCAAGCAAGGAACAGCAAGGATCTTCGGGGGCTCTTCTTTCCCTGTGAGACAAACTGCAGACTCACGGCAGCCTCTCCCCCCCAGGCCTTCCCCAGGCTCCCCGCTCACACCCCTCACCCGGGCTGCTCTGGATTCTGTCAGTCCCCATCGCTCCGTCTGTTTCCCTCTGGACTCCGGGCCGCGTGGTTCACCAGTCCACCTCTGGACCTCTGCCCCTGACGGAACTAAGCCAGACCCCCTTGCAGAGCCACCAGTGGCCCTCAGATGCCTTCTCTGGAGTGTCTGTGTCTCCATCTCACTGTGCACTGAACCTGATTCCTAGGGTCAGGGGAAGAGGTGGGCAGCTCAGGGGATGGCGCTTGGAGAAAATGAAAGGAAGGGAGGAAGAAGGGAGGAAGGAATGAAGGGAAAGATGTAAGAAAGGAGGGAAGCAGAGAAACAATGGTCCCCAATGTCCGTTCGGTCTAACAACCTGAATGAACTCAGTTCAGTCCAGGTGGAGCCCTCCACGCTCGGCCCCACACCACCCCGCTCCCACTCACCTCGCCTCCACTCCCCTTTGGGTCCAGCCCTCATCACATGAGTCAGTACAAAGGCCCAGAACCAAGGGGTCTCTGGCCTCTGCCTGCACCCTGACTGGAGGCTAAGAACAAGCCTGGTCGTCATAGCGACACTGCGATGCTGTCATCACTAATTCATCGTCCTAGCCCTGGGAGGCCAGCGAGGTGTCAGGAGAGCTGGTTAGAGCTGATGAGAGCAGCCACTGGGAGCAGGAGACGTGGGGCTGTGGGCCTGGGGGCAGGCAGGGATTAAATCCCCCCCCTCCACCCGCCTGTGTCCTCCCCTCAGTCTCCTGATGCCCTGGGAGGAAGCAGCACAGTCCTTTCTTCAATCTGTCCTGCGTACCTACTGTGTGTCCAGCTCAGTCCAACCACAGAGGAGTGGGGCTCGGTGAATGTCAGGATAGAAAGCCTCCCACCCCAGTGCTTACGAGCATGTGTCCGAGCCCTGCTGTCCTCGATAGGGCAGGGGGTGTCCCTCTAATGTTACAGGGGCTGAGGACGGGTGCAGAGAAAGGGGAGGGAGTAAGCCCATACTGTGTCCCCTCCAGGCAGGTAGGTGCCAGACATTCCTAAAAAGTAACTCACTCAATCCTCCCAGAAAAACTACAGGGTGTCATTACTACTCCATTTTACAGATGCCTGGATGTTCTCTCTGCCTGAATCCTCCCGGCCAATCCCATCTCCTCCTCCTCCTCCTGGTAGACTTTCAGGATTCGCCACCCTGCACCCATCCCCCTCCTGTGAACTCCCAGTGATGGTGCGCGAGGGTCCCGGTCCCCCCAGTCAGACTGGACTGCCGGCTGCTCCTTCTCCCACCCACGCTTGTAAGGAGCACACGGAGTGGGCCCTCCCATCGCACTCCCCTACGCTCCTGGAGGCGAGAAGACCGACCAAGCCCGGAGCTCAGGCTGAAGCTGTGCTTGGTTCGGAACCCTCCCGGGCCTTCCCCAGGGAGTTCGGCTTTTCCTGTTGGAAGTCACCTGCTCCTCCGCCTGGGAGAGAAAGGCCAGACTCTGCCTGCAAGGTGCCCCTGTCTTCCTTTCACCCAGTTCCTTCATTCCCAGAACCCGAAACAAGGAGCCCATTTGGAGCAGAAGAATGGAGATGAAACTAACACGCATTCACTCAACAAGCATTTGTTGAGCACTTACCAGTGTGTGGCCTGTAGTGGACCTTGAGATACAATAGTGAACAGAATGAAACTAATTCCTGCCCTTTTGGAGGTTTTGGTCCTGTAAAGTCAGAACCGAGGTTTGCTTTACACACATTAACCTACTTGATTCTTATGATATATATGAAAGTGGTATTATTACGCCTATTTTACAGTGAAGAACAATGAAGGTTAGAATGAAAGGAACCTGCCCAAGGCCATACACCAGTAGCCAGTAAAGGCAGAATTCAAACCACACATCTCATCTGAGAGGTGGGGCGGCGGGGGGAAGGGGGAGAGAGACAGAGAGAGAGGGAGAGAGAAAGAGAGAGAGAGAGAGAGAGAGAGAGAGAGAGAAACGTAGGTTGGCTGGCTGCCTCCCGTACGCACCAGAACCTGGGATTGAACCCACAAGCTTTTGGTGAATGGGACGACACTCCAAGCACCTGAGCAACTTGGCCACTGCTCATTCTTGCTCCATTTCTGGGTGGGGCACAGGGGTCGCAGACCTCCTCCTTGCCCTCAAAGAGCTCATAGTCTAGTTCACCCATCCCAGTTCTCCAACGAGCCCTGCGGGAGTGTTCCTTGAGTCTGATCTGAATCCCCCTGCTGCACCCTAGCTTGGCCCCTCTTGGTTGGGACCTCAGTGGGGTGGAAGATCAGCTTTCCTCTCCTTGCAGAACCTGGGGTGCTCCCATGAGCTCCCAGACCTTTCTCCACCCCCACTTTGCACATAGGCCTCCCCTCCGAGGAGGGAGTGAGGTGTGCATTCTAAAAATACCTTAATCCCTCCCTGCTTGTGCTCTAATTAAGCTGAGTGAGTCACTACTTTAAGTAATTTATTGCTAGTTACATAATTGCTTTAATATTTAGTTCCAGAACTGGGGAACAGAAGTGGCCCCTTTCTTTTCAGGGAATTGCTAATCCATAGAGGGGCGTATGGCCCCTAGTGAGGGGAGGTAGGGAGGGGAGTGGAGTCATCTTGGACAGGCCCCAGTAGGGACCAAAATATGGCCATGTCCGCCAGGGCCACAGGGTATCCCTGACCCGAGGAGGGGCAGACTCGTCGGGGCATCAACTTTCTACTTCGTCGCCCACTCTGCAGGTGTATGAGGGCCTCACTCCCAGCTGATTGAGCCCTGAGACCAAAAGCCCACCCTCAGGAGACCATGTCCTGAGCATCGCTTACCCTCCCTGCCTCATTGCCTCAGCCGGGGCGCAGGAACCAGGCCCAGAAAGGGCGCGCCGGTCCTTGGCATCTCCCAGCTGGTCAGAGGCGGCCCCACTCTACGTGCCCTGTTCCTCAGCTCGAGGAGAGCCCGGCACCCCTCGCAGCCCTGTAAGAAGTCCCACCCGGAAGGGGACTGACTGCAGAGAGCACAAGGGAAGTTGTGGGCGGTGGGGGATGAGAAAATACTCCTTTCTTGATTGAAATGGTGGTTATATGACTGTATATATTTATGAGAACTCATTGAATCATACACTTTCAATTGGTGATTTTATTGTATATAAATTATACCTCAATAAAATGGATACAAAAAATAAATTGTCAGAAAGGAATCGGACCCCCACCTTCTGGGCTCCCATAACATAATAGCTGGGCAGAAACTGAGGAAGAGAGGTGCGAAGAGCTAGCTATGGAGGGCACATAGTAGGTGCCACATGAAGATGTTTGTTTCACTCAGTTCCAATTAGCAAGAACTCACCAGGTGCCTCCTGGGGGTACTCACACATCCTTGATCTCATTAGCTCACCCCCAGCTCTCACGCAGTGCGGAGAAAGAGCGGAATTGCGCACCAGGTGCATTACTGACTGTCTCATTTAATCCTCTTGGCAGCCCTGATAGGGTGGCCTCTACTATCATGCCCCTTTTACAGACGAGGGAACGAAAGTCCTGTAGCTAGGAAGTGGAGGGGCTGAGATTTGAACCAGGAGACATTCCCTAAGGCTTGTGTTCGTCATCACTCACCTCTACTACTAAATGGCATAGGTCAGCAAGCCGGGCACAGAGGCTGTGCCTCTGACCCCAGGCCTTGAATAATGAGGTTTTACAAGTAGAGGCAGGGTACGCCCGAGCAGAGAAGGCAAGTGAGCGAGTGCGAGCTCAGAGAGGGGCGAGAGGCAGGGCCAGCTTTGGGAAGGAGGGAACTGGGTCAGGCAGCAAGCCTGGAGGAAACACGGACGAAGTCGGGCAGAGTCTGAAAGACTGAGGCACAGGGCACCCGGCTTACGCCAGCCTGTGGTGTAAATGCCTGCTCAGTACTGTTCCCGACTCACTCCCCCAAATTTGTCTCTTCCCAGTTTCTTGGCCCTACTTGCCTACCCACAACCACAGTCACCACTTTACCAAACACAGGCAAAAGCCTCCATCCCAGAACTTGTCAACGACTGGTGCCATGCGGCAGGGGAGCGCTCCAGGGTTGAGGGCAATGGAAGGGAAACCAAGACCTGAAGAATGACAGGAATTAGCCAGGTGAAGGGAGGGGGCGTCAAGAAAGGGCGCTCCGGGCAAAGCGGGCAGCACGCGCATCAATCAGCCCAGAGGTGAGAGGTGCTGTGCACGTGGGGAACCGAAGGTGGCTGCGCCCGGCCGCCCAACGGGCGGTCTCTCTGCCAAGTGTGAGCGTGTCTGCGGTGCGCGCACCTTGCATGTGCTGAATCGCATCTGGGTGTGTACACCTGAGTTGTGTGCACGGGAGTTGCAGTTCATTCTGTTTCTATCATTTCTAGGTCAGTTTTTAGATTCATCCTGCCCTGTGTCTGCTTCTCAGTGTGTATCGATTGTCTGCGTGTGTTGTCTGCCTCTTTGTGTGTGGGCTTCTGTGTCTGTTGAGTTTTTCTCCGTTTATGTGGGTTTGTTTCCCTGTGCCTGGCCGGCACACTTGGTTCCTTAGCTCAGGTTGGGGGGGTGAGGACGGCCAGAGGAGAAGTCCATGGCAGGGGGGCTGCAGCTGGGACCCAGGGGCACACAACAGCACCTAATGACTGGCAAGCACTTAGTAGGGCAGAAGGCTGCACCAGAGATGCTGATTAACACTGATACAGAGCCAGTGGCCTGGGGCTGAGCAGAGGCTGCAAGTGGATCCCCACGGCACTCGGAGGAGCTGGCAGGGCCAAGGCCTCCAACCACCCTTCACCAGGAGGGGACCATCACACTGACTCGCCTCCCAGGGAGGTCCAAGGCCCAGCCTCTAGAGAGCAAGAATTGAGATCAAACTGCAGGATAACGGTCTTAAAAAGGAGCACTTTTATTAGACTTAGCAGTGGATTGGTCACAAGTGTTATCAAAAGATGAGGCAACAGTGACACAGCTCTGCTCTTGGGGGCCATGTCTGAGGGGGTGACTTCTGGTGCCACGGATGGTGCTCTGGAGTGTGGAAGCCACAGGCCCGATGAGGTGGGGAGGGATGCTCCCGGAGGGGGGTCTACGTTGCCACACATCCCTGCATCGCTGGGTGGACACTGGGGAACCAGGGCCACAGCTCAGGCAGGTGGGTGGGTTGGGGGCGGAGGCTGCCACACTTTCTCTGACCCATCTCTCCAACTCATGTCCCTAGTCACCCCCGACACAGCCTTCTTGTCGCTGACCTGAGTCTCCACACCAGTCCCCCGCTGGCCCCTCTAACTTACCCTTCACTTACAGCTTCCTAAACCCAAAGGTAACCGTGGCCGAAATGGCATTCTTCAGCGGCCCCAGGGCTGCCCGGACAGGGAGCAGGACGATCATGGCAGGAGGGAGCTCCAGTACAACAGCAGACGACTGAGGGCACGTGGGGCACTCAGGAAGCCCTGGTGGTGCCTGAGTACCACCAGGATTCAGTGGATGTGTCAACGTGGGTGCTCGGAGGCAGGGCCTGGCTTCTGCTCTGAGACCCACCCAGCTGTGTGACCTTGGGCAAGTTGGTACCCTCTCTGGGCTTCAGTTTCACACCAACCATTTGTCCCTCCAGATCTTCCAGATGTACTCTGAGCCCTGGAGGCTGACTTCTAGTGCTGCCTCACATCCCCCACCCCCTTGCCCTCTGGCCTCCAGTGGGGCTCGGCCAATGAAAGGCGGTATTTGCTCCCTCACCCACCCCACCTCCTCTCACAGCCCCTCTCTGAGCTGGAGAACTCTTCTTGCCCCTCTGTCTTCTCAGATACTAGTCCTAAGTACCTCGACATACCTTATCCTGCACCACCTCCGTAAGAGTTGCTTCATCAAACTGCCTTCAGTTAAACCATTTGGGAGTGTCATCTGTTTCCCCTCTACAAGACAGGGCTAGCTCCTTGAAGGATCATTGAAGGGCGGTCTGTAAGCCTTATTTTCTCTGTCTAGCCCCCAAATACCACCTCGCATAAAGTTGTAAGATAACTGAATTCTCTGGCATGGGAAGGATGCTCTACCAAGCTGCCTGCTTCTCTCCTCCCCCCGCCACGGTCCCCGTTCCAGCCTAGCCCCCAGCACCAGGAAGCTTCCGTCCCTGCTCCATCCAGAGCCAATGTCCGCACCTCCAGCCATAGGAGCCATAGGCCTCCCACCCTAGATCCTCCCACAGCTCAGCACAAAGGAAGCTGTCTGTCTGTCTGCCTGTCTGCCTGTCTGCTCCAGCTGCACCAGTGCTGAACCAGCAAAGCTGCTGCGGAGATGCCCAGTCCTACCCATCGTCACCATCACCATCTCCACCAGAGGGTCCTCACATCCAGCCCCCTGCCTCCAATCCCAAGCCTCCAGAAAGACACATTTCTTCCCAGTTTTTTCCCAGGAAGGGGGGTCTCCCTGCTTCTAGCTGCCAGTCTAAGGAAAGATTCTAGGGAAAGCTTTGAATGTTAGCACAGTAGAAACCTATAAAGTGTCTGATGCAAAGATGAGGAAATTGAAGCTTCTAGAGGAGGCCTCTCGCCGTCCCACCCCACCACAGGGCTCCTCTCCAAGGAGTCTCCATGCTCCATGGCACAACAGACTTCACAGGTTCCCAGGAGGAGTCTCGCAGCAGGAAGACGCTCTGGTCCACACTTCAAAGGCAACATCTGAGGCCTGGGAGGAGTGGAAATGCCTTGGTACAGGAGGTGGCCTCCTGCCAAAGACTTCGATCTCTACTCTGAGCTCCCCACCTCCTCTAGAGCCTGGAAGGAGAGAGGGAGGGAAGGCCAGACACACCCCCCTTTCTCCTCCAAGCCCTGCCATCTGGCCCTGGATTTTCCTGTGTGATGTTGGGTTAATCACTACCCCCTCGCTGAGCTTCAATATTTGCATCTATACAACTAAGGGATTGAGCTGGAAGACCCTGAAACTCTCTAGCGGGGTGCAGGGGTGACTCTGAAGTGTTCCCAGGAGAACAGAACCATGTCATGGCCTCTCAGCCATGTCTAACATCTCAACCTAATAGCCCCAGGTCCTGGCTGACTCAACCTGAGCCTGAACACAAAGACAACCTGATCCTCCCAGGGTCCTCACTGACTGCGAGGTTCCCAGAGTCCCCTGAGGAAATCCCAGCCTCACACATGACAACCCTTCAGCCCACGCACATCATCTCATCTCTATCTTCAGGCAGGTAAGGACCCAGAAGGGAAAGTGTTGAGTAGCCAGACCATGGGCATGGCCTTGCTGTGTGAGCAGGTGTCTGAGCCTTTACTCACATTCCCTCACTCATGCCCCTGCACTCAAACTTGTACACCCGTATAACAGGGCTCCACACCCACACACAGTTTTACTAGAACATATGTACATAATGCTCTACCCACAGCTACACGTGCACAAACCACATTTGCATGCGCATAACCACTTACCTATGCATATGCATTACACACATGCATATGTCCACACTTTCATACAAACACTGATCCACAAGCTCTCACCCTCTCAGACCTATATATGTACATGCACAACTGGAAGCTCACATTCAGGCACACACACACACACACACACACACACACTCAGATGCAAACTTCACCCCCAACTCAGTATCAGGCAGTTCACAACATAGTAGAAACCCAGACCCCAGTGCAATGTTGTTCTAAATCCCTGTCCAAATTTAAACCTGTCCAAGAACTGTGAGGAGAAAATTTCTTGTTCACTGGCTTAAACCCTCCAGTGTGTCTGTCCCTGCTGTGTGAGGTCCCGTCTTCCCTCAGCCTTCCTTCCCCCACCCCCTTTCAGCAGGGCCCTCCCAGACCTGGCCCCATGGAAGTGAACAACAATGTGCTGTCCTCTCTTCACCCTTCATCTCTGCTCCTTGTCCAGCTTCTTCCCGCACCCACTCTGGCCTTTCAAATATAAGGTAAGATCCAGGCTGCAATGGACAGTATGTGACAGCAGCCCCTGCTGGAGACAAGTGGCATAACAGCACAGCTGTATGGTACACGGTCTACTCCCTTCCCCAGGCTGGAGTGCAAGGGAATATAGTAGAAAGGGGAGGAAGAAGAGGAAGAAAAAGTTGGGAAGTATGGTGGGGGAAAAGGAACACATCCTGGGAGAACCAAGGATGGATTTCAAGCCTCAGGCTTTCTTGGGTTTCTCCACTCCAGTCCCTTCAGCCCAGGCTGTAAGGTCAATCCTCCCAAAGCCCAACTCTGATCAGGTCGTGCCCCTGCTCAGAACCCGTGGGCAGATCCCAGTGGGCCACAGCAAGAGTCCAAACTCTGAGCCTGAAATCAGGTCCCTGAGCTGACTAGTCCACCTCTTAGCCTCAGCCCTTGCCTTCTGTCCCTGGAGCCAGGTCTTACTTAGCTCAGCTGCTCCTCAGTTGAGATGTCTAGTTGTTCATATCTTCCCTATCCTTGATGGCCCAGCCTTTGCCATCTGGAACTATAATCCATGGAAAGAGCAGGAGTTTGAGGAGCAAGCAGACCTGTGCTCCAGGCCCGGCTCCATCCATTACTGGCTAAATACCTCTGGGCAAGTTATTTCCCCTCTCAGATCCTCTGTTTCTTCATCCAGAAAGCATCGGTCTCTTGTGTTTGGAAGGAGGATTAAAGGAGGTCATGGATGTGAAAACAGTGCTCTGAAGCTGTAAACTTGTCTGTGAATTTGTGAGGAGTAATAACTATGGCTTAACCCTTTAACTCTGCCCCCAGCTGCATGCCTCCTCTCCAATACATAGCAGACAGGGATTCCTGAGGGAATGGATTGAGGCTGCTTCACCTTTGGGCCCTGCACCCCCCAGCACCCCCCAGGGCCTGCCCCCAGCCAGCCTCAGCAGCAGGGGGTGGATTTGGATCCGAGGAGGGGCAGTAAGTAGTAAGTGTACTTATTGCAGAGTCACAATGGACTACAACTCCCAGAATGACTCATAGACTATCATGGGTGTGGCCACAGGTTTAAACCCTTTCTTACCAAAACCCTTTCCTCCGTTGTATTTTCTGGGGATTAGTCTCAGACCAGACAGGGCAGCCTGGGGAGGTGGACACATGGCTCTGAGGCCCCTCAGCTCGTCCCACAGAGCAGCCACATTTTCTCACCGTGTACACCGCCACAGCTCCATTTCAGAGCTCCTTGTCTCCCACACGATGACAGCTTCTGGGCTCCCAGCTCTGGTCTCCCCGTCTGGGCCCCACCGAATCTTTCTAAAAGTGTAGGTGCATGTGGGTGGTTTGTAATGGCAACAGCTAACCTTTATAAGCACCTGCTACATGCCTGGCAGTACGATCTCCACTTCCAGATTCTTCAGTCATCCTGCCAGGAAAGTATTGTTATTCCCACTCCACTACTTACATGGGGTTTGGAGAAGTTAAGTGAGTTGCCCAGGACCACATGGCCACAAAGTAATGCTGCTGAAAACCTGTGCCTCTCTGCCACCTTCTCTATCCTATTTTCCAAAGCCTGCTCTGAACCCAGGGTAGCCATCCGAAGAGTGAGAGCCCACAAGCCCCAGCGTCCACACTTCTCAGCAACTACACTGTTGGGAAGTCCTCCCAGATATTTGATTTAAATCTCTTCTGCTGCACCAAGCTCCAGTTGCCTCCTGTTTTTTTAGGGAGGGCAGTAAAAAGGGTGACTTCAGGGACTTCAAAAATTGGACCACGTCACTGGGGACCTGGCCTTTCCCAGGGAGCGGGCAGCTGAACAATGGGAGATAAATGTGTTGAAAACATCTGTTACTAAATATATCAACTTCCCGAAAGGATGGGGGTGCTGACAGGGAGCCCTTGGCCCCCGCCCTGGAGGCCACAATCTTGTGGTGAGGCAAGCCTCCTGGCACTCAGAGTAGCAAAGACTGCTCCTGTTGTCCTGGGGGGTGGGACACCAGTACGAAAGGGGGGATGTCTCCTCCTCCAGGCCAAAGCTGCCAAGCCCAAGCTGGCTTATTTGCATATTACTTTGCATTCATTTGCATGCCACTTTCTGGAAGGGACCCACATTTTTCAGCCATTGCTTCTCAATTTCCAGGGTCTCTGTTTTCACTAAACGCCCCATTCTCAAGCAAAGGGGGGGCCCTCAGCAGAATTGCTGGGGGTACTAGGAGAGGCCAAGAAGGTGCAAATTGAAGGCTATGCTTACACAGCGATTCCCTCACTCTCTGCTCCTCACTGCCCAGTCCCCACCTCCCCCCACCCCCACGCTGCACTTCCTACTTGGATCACTTGGGCCTCCCACCGCTCTCAGGAGAGCAAAGCCATGCTTTCGCTCACCTCAGGGCCTCTGCACATGGTACTCTTTCTTCCTGGAGCTGGTCCTCAATCCTGCCTGGAGAAGTGATTCTTCCTTCTAAGGTCAGCCCCCAAGCCTCTCCTCTTAAATGCCTCTCCCGACACGGGCAGAGGTATAAAAGACCATGGTGTCCCTCCACGGGGCTGCTGACTCTGTCCATTTCCTCATGGGGCTGCCATGTCTGGTTGAGCAGCAAGCCAGTGAATGGCTGCTGAGTGAACCAAGGACTAGATGAATCCCCATCTCCCCCCACCCGCCTCTCTGGGCCCTTCTAGTCCCCCTCAGCCTAGATGACATCACTCACCTGCAGGAGGGCCAGGGAAGGAGAAGGCCTCTGCCTCTAACTCCAGCTCCTGTCCTGGGAGACTTCCCCTCCTGAAGCCAGGAGGTCCCACAGCCCCTCTGTGCGGGTAGGAAGTTCTTCCTGTTGTCTATGCTTACTCCCTTTTCTGGCCATGCCTGCTTCTTTATCATTATTTTTGGACAGGGGTCAGAAACTGCCCCATCTCAGTTTTATGATGGGTTTATGTCTCTCTCTGTCCAGGATATATTCATGCCACTCCTGAACCATATGCCTCAGCCTGGCCCTGCTTAGGAGGAAGGACAGTGACCAGGAGAGAGAAATGACACAGCCAGACCAGATGTCCTGGAGGAGCCAGGCCTTGTAGCAGGTATAATCACTACAAGGGCAGGGCTGCTGAAGATGGAAGGGGTGAGCACCCTGTCCCTGGGGGTATGTAAGCTGGACTGGATAGATCTGCGAGCAAGCTGCACAGAGGAGTAAAGCAACTTCTAGACGGTGGCCCAGAAGCTCTTCACACCCTCTCCCACTCAGAGGTTGCACTGAGCTTGGGTGCCCAGCCCTGTGCTGGGTGAGTAAGGAAGCATGAGGAGGTGGCTCGTCCTCTTGAGGAACTTGGCTAGTTGGGTAAGGAGCTCACATACAGGGGACATCACAGTGGAAGGCTGAATCTAGGCCATATTTTTGATCCTGTAGCATCAGAGAAAGAGACTTCAGGGAGGGTCACGGAGTCAGACAGTGAGAGAACGAAGGTGGGCTTCCTAGGGGAGGCTTCCTATTCAAAAGCTTTTCCCAGCTCCCTCACCCTACAAGGAAAAGTCCAAGCCCCTTAGCCTGGCACTTGAGACCCTACAAGGATCTGGCCCCTTCTGCCCTCTCTTCTTCCCAACATCCTTCACACTCCTGCCAACCCAAACTCCTTCTGCCCCTTGAACGTGCCACACCTTCTCACACCTGCCCACCTTTACATGCTGCTCCCTCTGCTCGTCACTGCTTGGGCAATTGCTATCCATCCTTTAAGATCCAGCTCAAATGCCTCTTGTCCCCATAGTTCCTGGGGCTTCCCTCCATGAGCACTGTCACATGGCAGGGCTCTAAGTACCCACTCCTGCCTCCTGCATCTGACTGGGCACTCCCCGAGAGCAAGGGCTGGTTGGTGTTCTCCCTGGGTCCCTCGTGACCAGCCCAGTCGGCACCAAGCAGGCACCGCAGAGTCCCTGTTGAGTAAGTGACTGAACGAATGGAGCACGCAGCGATGGAAGCGTGCTGAGAGGGTAGACTGTGTAGGCCAGCAGCAGAACCTGAGGACGGCAGGCCCGACCTAACAGCAGCATGGCTGAGGGTGAGACTCCCAGTCCATTAAGACTGAAGGGGGGACTGCCAGGAGTTCTGTCTCCCCCATTTGGCTAGATCCCAGCCAAGCCATCAGTAGTCCCTGGGGACAGGAGGCTGGAGTGGGAAGCAGGAAGAGTGGCAGGAGCTGCTCGGTGGGCAGGGAGAACTGGGGGGTGTGAGGAGCCTAAAGGCAATTAACCCTTCCAAGCAGACCTAACTCAGGCAAGCAAGAGGTCCTGTGCAGGGCCTGCAGGAGGCCCCAACCTTGTAGTCAGAGGAGGGTAACAAACCCACAGCCTCAGTTTCCCAGTCTGGACAAAGGCAGCTCTGCGGGCTCTGCCCCCTGCCCCCTGGCTGGAAACCCTGCAGGGCTCTCTCCACTACCCGGCATGCCTGAGGCTTCCAGGGGCTTTCTCTTCCCGACATCCCGACATCCCGACCTCCAAGGTTCGGCCACTGCACGCCCTCATCTCAGTCCAAGCCTGAGCTAGCAGGTGCTCCCTCCTCCCTCCTCTTCCCAGGCCCTCTCTGATCTCTCCCTTCAGGAAGACCCTGGTCTCCTCTGCAACTTGGCCCACTCGGACCCAGACCTCACCGATGTCTGTGCCGGCGTGGTATCCACACTGGCCTCCTGGCCCCCATTCTCCCTCTTCCAGTCCAACCCTGACAGTGCTACTGAGGTCGCTTTCTAAATCCCAAATTTGGTTATGCTCCTCCACTGCGTATTACCTTTCTGGACTCCCCAGGTCCCCCAGGAGAAAGTCCAAGAGGCCTGGGGTTCAAAACGACAGCATGTGGCTCCTGTCTACCCTCCAGTTTCCTCTCTGCATGTGCCCAATCCCAACCTGGGGCCTTTGTGCACGCTGTGCCCGCCCCACCCCCCACCTGTTAGCTTGATCCTAGCCTTCACTGCTTAATTATTCTCAAGCACTTTATGTCTAGGCAGCTTAGAAGGCCCCAGAGGGCAGAACCATTCTTGCCTGGTTTTTTTCTAGCACCTCCGCAGGGTGTGGAATGAACTGTCCTGGACTCACGGAGGCGGCCACACATTCAGCAGCCCCGCCCTGCCAAGGTGGGCCGCAGCATCCCAAGCTGCGTCCTTAACCACCCAGGAACGAAAATAGCCACCCACACACACTTGGATGAGCAAACAGATATGAACACACACACACAGCAACGCTAATATTCACACACTAACAAATACACCTGCAAACACAAACGCACATGGAATCAAATGACACGCTTCATATCAAGTCACTCTATTTTGTAGACACAGCACACATATTAACATGCATTTGCATTAACATGCAAATTCAAACTAACACATACACAAACCTGTACTCAGGTATGTGCAGATAAACTCTCACCATCGCACTGGGATGCTCACGCACCGTGAGAGGCTACTGCATATCCAACCACCAAGGACTCCAGAGCGCTACAGGCTCCTTTACACCCCATTTGTCCCCTTGCACCCCCCACACGTACAGATATACACATACCCTCCGGTAGCTGGGCGCAGACCTGCACCTCCACTGACTTGGAGACACACGGATCGCTTGCCTGCTACCTCAGCAACCTTCAGATGGTGGAGGGGCACCTCCACAGAACCCCCTCCACTCACCTGCCTGTGCATTCCTCTGCACGTGGGCAAACACGAGGCTGGTGCGCAGGGGCCTCATTCCAACGAACATTGTGGCTCTCCTTGGGACGGGTGCTTTGGGGTACAGTTTCCTAAACTGGCAGATCTGAATCCCAATCCCAGTTCCACGGAGAGCAGTCGCTCCAGACCCTCTCCTGCTCTCGGGCCACTTATTAATTTTTGTTCTCATTCTTCTTTTCTCTCACTCTCTCTCACACACACACGTGCACACATGTGCACACACAGAAGCCCTGGGTGGTCCAGACATCGTTCCTCTCCAAGGTCCTGAATCAATCTATATCAGCACTAGAGCTCCTTGGAATGCCCCCACCCCCACCCACCAACCTCAGACCCCCCAAACTCCGCCCCTGAAGGAATGATTCAGGTTTATTACCAAACCCTCCTCCAACCACAGCCCCTTCTGTGGGACCCCAGCCACTTCGCCCCCTAGAACGACACCAGGCATCCTCACACTGTACAGAGCTCCCCCTCTTCTACTGTCCAGCAACCAGATGACCAGTAGCAGGATCAATCCTCCCACGTGGCTCAGCTCCATACCAAACCCAGTTCCTTGGAGGGACTCTCAGGACCCTGCCCTTAACACCTCTTGCTGCCACTCGCCCGGACCCCAGCCCCTCAACAGTACTCACGGCTCAGCCGGTCGCGCTGCCGGGTACTGCTGACTCCTGCAGAGGATGGAGTGGCCGCATGCCTGCCCCATCACTCCTCATCATCTGCCTCCCCAGCCAGACTAAGGCGGTACCTCACCCTGCCCCTCTGCCCGGGGTTCCAGGCAGGGCACCTGGCCCAGCAGGCACAGGGACCGAGAGCAGCAGCGTGCCCCCTACTCGGATTGGACTCAACACCCCAATCCAGCTCTGCTGCCCCAGCTGCCTCCGGCTGCTCTCGCTCTCCTGCTGCCACTGCCTCAGCCGCTAGGCTGGCTCTGGGAGGAGACTGGAGCAGTTCTGATAATGCAGAAGGGGGAGGGGTGAGGGAGGAGGAACAGAGAGGCCCAGACAGAGAGGCAGGAGGGAGAGAGGGAGGGGTAGAGAGAGACTCTGGCTGGAAGAGGAAAAGACTCACACACAGAGGGAGAGACTGAGAGAAACAGAGAGGAACGGGGAGGGAATCACATGAAGAAAGAGAGGAGAAAGGGATCGGAGTCCCATCGAGATCTAGATGAAACTACAAGGATCAGAGAGGCGCAGGGAAACACACGCACACAGAGGAACAAAGACAGAAAAGGAGAGGGGGGAGGAGAGACAGAAATGGAGAGAGGGAGGGACTGATACAGGAGGCAAGACAGAGGCGAGGATGGGATCTAGGGTGAGGAGCAGGTGGAGGGGACCCAGACCCTCTGCTCCTCCCTCACAGAAGCCCTCGGGCAGGGGAACACTCCTGCACCCTCAAGCATGGAAGGGCCAGGTCTCCAGGAAAAACTCCACTGGGCTCCCTTATTGGGCCTGTATCACATCCTACGTGTAACCCCAGCATGGAGTTGCACACAAAGAAGGCTCACGTGCTTTTGCTGATAGCCATTGGACTCAGAGCCTTGTCAGAGTTCACTTCTTGGTGGCTTTGCTTATCTGGGAGCTGATGCTTAAGTATGGACTCCTGCTGGGAGCTGCGGGCATCCAAGCCACAGCACCCCTACGTGGCATTCACCATGGTGGCCTTCACCACCATGGGGGAAGGTCTGCTGCACTCCTGCCCTGCCCTCAGAGAGGACCCCTCTGGAGGACCGCTTAACCCGATGAAATGGGGGCAGTTTACACAATGGGACAGGTAGGGAGTTACCTCAGCAGAGCTCCTGTTGGACATAGGAGAAAAAGCTCCACACCCTGAGGCAGGAGATGGGGGTTCGGGTCTGGATGCACCATTAACATTCACTCATGCACAAACATCCATGACTGACCAACCTCATGTGATATGACTCGAACTGTTCCTTGCCTTGGAGAAGCACCCAGGCAAGATGAGGGGGAACTTGCAGTGTGACAGAGGGAAGCACAGGTTCTGTTGTGCCCAGAGGGGGCCCCTGGCCCAGGGAGGGCTTGGTGAACGTTTCTGGAAGCGAGGATATCAGCTAGGTCTTTAAAGGAGAAGGGAGTGTATTCCAGGCTAGAGGAGCTACATGTAACCCCCACCAGGCTCTAGACAGAGAAGCCCATGAACCGAGGGAAAGCCTGGCCCCTGCTGAAGGGCACGGGGATGCACATTTGTGGGGGGATGGACAGGAGCGACCAAGCTCCCGCAGGAGGCCTGTTCAGGCTGAGTGCTACAGAAAGCAGTTGGCTTAGGAAGTGTCAAGAAAGAAAATATGAGGGAGCTTTTGCTTCCTGCTGTGGCCCCAGAAGGTAGAATGTTTTTTTTTAAATCTCTGAGAGCTCTGGGCAAAATGCTTTCTCAGCCTGACCCATCTCTGGGACCACGATGCTCCATGCCTGCTGGCGGAGAAGGCATTCTGCGGTCTCAGAAAGCCAAAGCTCTGGACCATGTCCAGTCTTGGCCCTCACAGCTCCCCTTCACGCGCCGAGGAGCCTGGCGGTAAGGAGCTGAGTCAGAGGAGTTTAAAGGAGGGCTCCTCCTGGGCACGGGTGAGGGGGAGCAGGTGCATTGAGGCCTCACCTGGCCTTCATTCAGACTCCTGCTGCCCCACCTGCACTCAGGAAGCCTTGTCCTTGGAAATTTGGGAATATACTCAAGCAAGTCAGGTGGGAGGGAGGATCTCCACCGCATCCCATTGTCACACCACACTCTACGGCAGCCCCAGAAGGCATCTTCAGGAACGAGGTGCAAGACCCAGGATTCCTGGGTACTTCCAGGTGATAGGTCAAATCCCAGCTCTGCCATGTGTCCTGGGCAAGTTATTTAACCTGTCTGAACTTTAATTTAGTTTTTATCCATCTGAAAGATGGAGTCACCAATTCCAAGCTCAAAATAGCTTGGGGAATGTCTGCAAGGTTCCCAGTAAATACGTTTTCCTCTCACCCCTTCCTGTCCCCTGAAGAGGCTGAATTGATTGAGCTCACGGAGTAATAGCCCCAAAAGTTGGGTAGGAGCTCCAGTAGAGTAGAGCTGGGAGACGGAAGGTGCAGAAAGGGGAGAGAGCCAGAGACTAACCCGGCCCGTTCTTCCCTCCTCCACCTCGAAGTGGCCCGCAAGACCAGCCCTCGCAGGAACCAAGGGCCCTGAGCGAAAGCAGCGAGGCTCCGCCCCGCCCAAGGCCCCGCCCCTGGGCGCTCTCCACAGTGCTGATCCATGCGTGCCCCAGGCCCCGCTTGGCCCGCCGCTCTGCAGCCGGTCAGCAGACACGGTGCATGCTTGTTGCAGAGCTAGAGGGTGGTGGGAGGCAGCAGGATGCTCCTGGGAGGCGGATGGCTGCCCAGAGCGACAGGTGGATCCAGCCTCCGCCCAGGCTCCACAGGCTCCAGCTACTTCCTCCTGGCCAAAGGCGGCTTCTCAGCGCCCTCCCCCGCTCCATCCTACGAGGCTGTTTCCCTCCCACCTTCCAGACGGACCTGCTCTGTCTTGCTCACTGCCTCTTCCTACCTTCGCCCCCTAAATATGCACAGGAGCACCGGGCCCTGCCTCTCCTCCAAGCTCCCACCCCCGCGGAGCATGGATGGGGCTTTCCACCAACATACCAAATCGTGAGTGCCCCTTTAGCCCAGCCCTCTGTGGAGCCTCAGCTGTCTGGTACACGCTGCCTCCTGGACATCTCCTTGGGGGACATCGACAGGCCCCTCACACTTAAATATTCAACATCCAATACAGCTTTGGTCTCTATCAAATGCATCAGCAAACTTCTAATCGCCAGTCTGGAAACTTCAAAGTCGCCTTGACTCTCCCTCTCCACTTCTTGTATCAAGTCTGCTACGAAGGCCTGTCAATTCTCTCTCTGTAATTCTTACATCTACCCACTCCCTTCATTCCCTGAGCCTGAGTTTCCTTCCCCTCCCCCGGTCGCCCTCCAGACCCCATCCCAGTTCAAACCCTTTCTTCCACCTCCACCCTGGGCCCATTGCCACCTTTTCTAAGGCATCTAGCTGGTCGTGTAACTCCTCCTCGAAACCCTTGCATGGCTTCCCAGCTCCCTAGGATGAAGCCCAAGCTCCTCTGCCTGGCATTTAACGTCTCTCATGATCAACCCTGATTGACCCTCCACATGGGGCAGCTGCTGGTCCCCAAGTACACGCCAGTGTTTCCTCCACTTGGTACATCCTGTCTCTCCTTCCAGGCCGACTTCCCTCTCCTCTTCCCTCTCCCTGCCCATCCCAAATGCTGGCCCATTCTTCCTGGGCCAGTTCGGCACACACCCTGCCCCCGCCCACAGGGGACAGGGTAGGCAGGAGGGGTCACTGGATTCTGGACCGAGCAGCCTTTGGCAGCCTCTCTCTTCCTTAATTTGCCATCTGTCCCACCATCTCACTCCCCTGCTCAGGGTTTATCTCTTCAACTGGATCACATTTTCCTCAAGGACACGCCAAGGCCCTTTTCAACTCAGCCCCAGTCCCTAGCCTTTGGACAGCTTCACCAGGTACAAGTGAGAAATGGTGATGGAGGAAAGTAGGAGAGACACACAGTTGGGTGTGGAGATGAGATGGTGTACTTCAGAGCTCAACCCAGGACTGTCTTGGAGCAAGCAGCAGAGGCTGCAGGTGGATGTGGGGACACAGGAGAGGTAGAGGGGGCTGCCTCACTGACCTGTGGGAGTTCACTCCCACCTGGGGCAGCCTGAGGCCGTAAAGTGTGACACAGCCCTCAGTTCCCCAGGGAAAGCTGGTAATTGGCAGAACATGAATTTCAACACTGGAGGGTTGGCTTGAAAAGCCCTGGGCAACTCCCTCTGGCTAGGGGGCCAGGGTGGGCCCACATCTGGGTTTTGGCAATGGGGTGGGAAGCTTGGGGAGACATTTCAGTGCTTCCCCATTTCCTCCTTGGTTAGGAAGCTGCCACCTGTATCTTCAAGGACAATGGCTGGAGGAGTACCACGTCCTTGACATGGGCCTGGCATAGTTCCCTGGGTTCCCATACTAAGCACACCCCCATCACACCATGGGTGACAAAGCCTTTGCTGACAAAGAAACAAAGGGCTACCACAGCCTCCAGGCTAAGGTGGAGCAGCTTCAACACTGCAGGAAGGTGGCTTTGGGGACCCAGAACCCAGGGTTGAGTCTGCTTAAGGTTCCAGATCAGTCAGAGCTGCTCCATGAGGGAAAGGATGGCCCCGAGTGGGAGCAGTGAGCTCCCTGCTCCTGCTGGGCAGGGGATGAAGCAGTGGAACAGATGGCAAGTTTAGGGAGGCAAGAGGCAGCTGAAGCTCAGCCCCTCAACCCAGAATCCAGTGACGCTTCCTGTCTACACTGCCCTGCGGGTGGGGAGGGGAGGCTGAACTGGCCCAGGGAGGGTGGGCAGAACAAAAGACGAGGAGAGGGAAGTCATCCAGATACTTGGAAATGCCTTCTGGCTAAGGTCAAGGTTATCTCCAGGGGTATGAACCAGGCAGCATATGATGCAGCAGACTCCAATCCCTCATGCTCCAGATGGGAAAATGGAAGTGAGAGAGGCAGAGTAAATGGCAGGGCTGGGCGTAGGATCAGGGACTTTTAGCCACTGCCCCACCAGGCCACCGTCTCCTCTTTGTAATCTTCCACCTCTCTCTCCTCACCTCCCCCAGCTGGACAAAGGCCCAGGAAAAAAGGCTGTGGATACAGCTTCTGACTCTGGAAAGGAATCGCTGGGAATGAGATTTCAGAAGGGATAGGTCAGGGCAGAAGAGGCTTCTGTGGCCACATACTCTGGGGAAAGTTTTATTCTCCCTCAAGCCCTGGGCCCAGCTCCTGCCCCACCGCCCCTGCTCCAACCCAGAACACCAGGATCCTCCTTGCCAGGAGACCCTGAGCCACCCACTCATCCCTAATTACTTCTTCCCCCTTAAGTCTCTGCACCTGGTTGGAGGGGAGAGAGGAGGTGTGACTCAGTGGGATAAAGGCAGCTGCTATATTTGAATAATTACATAAGCCAGGAGGGAGGCAGCTGACGTGTGACTCTATCAAGATCAGGAGGCAAGTTGAGGCTGGCTGGAGGCAGGGCCCCCTTGCTCCATCCCCAGGCTGCAGCCTGGGCTCAGACTTGACTGCGAAAGGTTCTGGAGATTATGAGCTGGTTTCTGCGTTGCCAGACTGCAAGGGAGCTCTTCCTCAGGACTAACCACACAAGGCTCTGTTCCCTCTCCATCTTCTTAGAAAAATAACCTCCTGGCTTCTAGCGATTCCAAGGCTAGACCTAGACTAAGCCCCAAATCTTCCCTGTGAACTCTCTCCAGAAGGAAAGACAAAACTGAAAAGACAATTTGTCACTAACATAGAAAAAAGAGTGCCTGCCAGGGAGGCATGCAGCCTTGGCTTGACTGTACCCTCTGGGGAGGGCCTGTGTTCCTATCCTAGCCGCCCCACTTGTTAGTTACCTGACACTGTTTCCTTCATCCCCGTTTCCTTCACTTAGAACACGGGAACAGACAGAGTAGCTTCCTCATAGGGTTGGTTTTAAGGATGAAACAAGATGACACATGTAAAGCCTGAGCCTGTAGGTGGTTTATCACTATTTTCATTTCTGTCATTATTATTTCAACACTAAGAGCTGGCAAGAGACCCCCCCAGGGCAGGATGACCTCTTTGACCCAGTGACTGCTGACCTGGCAGCTAGGCCAGACTTGCTGTGTGGCCCTGGGCAAGCCGCCGCCCTCTCTGGCCCGCAGTCTCTAAACGATCCTGCAGGTGTTTGAGAGAGAGGATGCGCCCCTTCTTCCCCATTACTGACTTGAGGCATTAGAAGTTGCAGTGGAAGTAAACTTGGTCAGGGTGGGGGTGTCCTGGGGGTGACAGGAGCTGGAGGCTGGTGTGGCAGCCAGTGATGGGCAGCAATCAAGGCCCACCTCCGCAGAGCCTCACGGCAGCTCCTCCTAGGGGACTATGGGGCCCCTCCCAGGAGAAGGAAAGCTGTGCCCACCCCGGGCTGGGTTGCCATGACACTGGTCTCCATGGTGCCAGGCCCACAGCCCTCCTCTCACTCGGGAGGAGGTACAGAAAGTGGCAGGAGGTGAGGAGGTTTGGGCCCTGAACCCCTCAGCCTGTCCCTCTGTCTCCATCAGCCCCTGTGAGGTGCCCGTCCTGAGCCCCTCTGGAGGAAGAACAGAGGACAGCCTGTCCTTCCACCAGAGGGTCAAGAGTGGCAATGACTGCCGTGGAGGGAGGGATGGATGGGAGTGCAGAGAAGTGGTAGAGGGGAAGGGTAGGGAGAGCTGGGGAGACAGGCTGGAGGGGGAAGGCGGGCAGTGGGGGAGCACCCCGTAGCCAACGAGGGGGAAGTGCCCCCCAGGCTGACAGGTGGTGGGAGGCACCATCCAGCCCACCACTTTGGTCCCAGTGTTTTGAGGTGGGTGGCAGTGGGAGGACAGAGTGGAGAGGAGCAGCCGGAGGGAGGGGGGGCAATTTTCCTAGAGAGCTTTGTGTGTGTGGGCGTTCACACACGTGCAGAGTGTGTGTGTGTGAGAGTGCAGGCTGAGGTGTGCAGGCACATGTATGCCGGGCAAGTGTGTGCGGCACGTGTGCGCCTGTGCTACTGTGTCTCCAGGGTGATAAATACAGCAGTAGGAGCTGTAACCAGGGCAGAGAAAGTGTGGAAATTTCCACAGGCTGGAAGTGGCATGGGAGAGGGGACAAGCTAGGGCTGGACCAGCTGGGGTGACCAGGAAGTCCTGTCCATAGGTGCAAGTGACCAGAGCACACATGCATGCACGCACACACACCCTACATGCACTCAGTACAGTAGAAATAAAGGGCAATCCAGAAGAGCTTCCTGGAAGTGTCATATTGGAGCAGCGATTGCGAGGTTCATGTGAGCTGTACTTGCACGTGTATGAGAGACAGACGGACACTCCCCAGATTAGGGTCTGGGTCACTTAGGTCACAGAGCTGGCTAAAGGAATAGGAACTGCTCATTTTTCTGGTGGGGGAAGACTCTAAGGAGCCTGTTTGACTGCATTTTGGTCATATTTCAGAGGCGGGTGGTACAGGCAAAAATCCCAACACCAGGGGATGAGGGACAGGCCCTGGAGGGCTCCTGGGGGCACTGAGCTCCAGCTACAGCAGGCTGTTCGCTGCAGAGTGACATCACTTTGCCTTTGGCTCATGCCATTCCTTCTCCTGGAGGTGTCTTTCCCTCCCAACTCCACCTTCAGTAATACACTTCTTTTTCTAGCCTGACCTCACCCATGGAGTCTTTTCCAATCAATACCCACCTTCCACCAGAAGAGCCCCTTCCTTCTCCCACTGTTAACTCACCTGCTCCTGGTCCATATTCAGCAATGCTCTGCACACAGTAGGTGTTTAAGAAATGCTCATTGAATGAAAATATATTGAGCCTGGAGAGGATTCTGGATGCCATAATGTCCCCCCAGACACATTCGGGAAGGGATTACTGAGGGACAGTGCTAGGTACTTCCACTTATTGGCTCGTCTATCCTCCCATTAATAGGTGCAGGCACACCTCGGAGATACCGTGAAAACGGTTCCAGACCAGTGCAATAAAATGAGTATTGCAATAAATAGAGCTGTTATCTTTGCTGGTGGAGGGTCTTGCCTACAACTTGTAAAAAGCACCTCTGTGAAGCACAGTAAAACAAAGCGCAATGAAGTGAGACATGTCCCTGTATCAGTGTCTCCACAGCACAGACGAGATCGCGGAGGACCAGAAACCTTGGGAACTCAACCGCATCTCCACAGCTTGTAGGCGACAGCATCAGCATCCACACCCACTTCTCCAAAACAGCCAGCTGTGGACAGGAGGCCTGGGAGCTACCAGAGCACGGGGGTAGGAAAGAAGACCCCTTCCAATCCTGGGCTTAGGGGGAAGAAGGGAGGGGGTAGGGCCCATCTTCTCCTCTCCTGCCCTAGATTTCCTGCAGAGCCCAGGGGTCTCCTGAGGCCCAGGGGCCCTTGATGGCCACTTTGCAGAATGGGCTGGTTGAGCAAGGAGATGAGAGACAGCCATCCTACCCATCCCAGTCTCCTCTCCATCCACAGTGCCCCGACTCGCCACGGCTTTCTCTCCCAGGGCTCCCCGTGGTCCCTTGCGATTAGGCCCAGACTTGAGCCGACCTTGAAGGCCAGCCCTCCTCCCAAACACTCTACCCCACACCCACTCCAAGTCCCCCTGCTGCATGTGCCCCCAGTCTTCAAGGCAAGTTCAGCAGCACCTTCTCTTAAGGAAGCCCCCTCCCACTCCAAGAGCTCCTCCCCACACCTCAGCAGGTCCAGCTTTGGGCTCCTCAGCCATTCCCCACCGCCTCACCCAACCTCAAATAACATGTGAGCAAACTTCTCTAGAGGCCCCATCTCTAGGAATCCTCACAGCAGAGCCTCCTGACTGAATCTCCCCAACACTGCTGTCATTGCCATAATTCATTAAAGTCAAGGCCCTAAAAGCTCCTAATTTCAAGCAAAAGCACCTTAAAGCCCCAACAGTTTAGATCCCTTTCCCCAGAGAACAAGTGGGGACACTTATGAGAGCGCAGAGCTGGCACAAGGAGAGGAGCTGGAATAAGCAGGAGGGAGACCACCCCAAAGTGGGGCAGTGGAAATGGACCTCAGCCCAGATTCGGGAGAGCTGTGTGACCTTGGGAAAAGTCGCCTCCCTTCTCTGGGCCTTACTTTCTTCCTCTGCCAGGAGAAGACAGTGCATAGAGCACAGGCGCTGACCCACAGTAGGTGCTTCTAGATCTCAGAAGTCCAAGCACATCCCTGCACTGTGGTGTGCTTCTCAGAATATCACCTTGGGGTCAAAGACAGGGACAGGTCCCACTCCACAGTCTGAAAGAGCAAGACCTGAGCCAGGATGACCACAGTGGAGCCCCTTAGAACCTGTTCTGAGACCCAGTGCTGAACTGCGTCTGCCCCCTGGTGGCTCAATTAAGTCACTGCAGCCAGCCCCTCAGCCAGGGCAGAAACATTGGCAATTTAGCAGTGGTGGACCCCAGTCTCACCCACCCTCTCTCTGGGCCTCAGTCCAAGGTCAGATCTAGGGAAGAATCCCAGCCCCTGAGCATCTGGACAAGGGTCTGTCCTGCCTGTAGGTGGAAGGTCAGCCTGGCCTGGAGAAGCCCACCTAGGACAGGACAAGAGTCGGAGACTCAAGGGACTTAGGCCCAGCCTAAGTGAACTGGCCAGGGGACCCATTCCGGTCCACCTCTGGTGTCCACCTCCCCTTCTCAAGAAACAAGGAACCTGGATCCCAGCTTCCCAGGATCTGCATCCCAGCTTCCCAGGATCTGCACCCAGGCCTCCCTACAGAGCTAAATCACATGAGTCAGAGGTCAGGTGACCCATCCTTCATCTCTTTGCTGAGCCCCACTGGCTGAGACTGAGGCTGGGAGGTCAGCCTGTCTGCCCGCTGGGCCCCTGGAGAGAGGCCGGTAATGAGACTGGGCAGAGGCAGGAATGTGGTGTCTGGCACCTTCCCAGGGAGTCCCAAACCCATCTCTGAATAGCTCCATTTGCCAGGGCCTTGTCTTCTTGGAGGAAATGACCAGGCAGTGCCTAGTGAGGGCAACTTCCAGGTGGGAGGCAGGGTCCACCTCTGGAGGGGCAGGCACAAGGGCCAAGAGTAACCTGAGGCCCTTCTTCCTAATTTAATAAAGCTCCTATGACCCTGTGACCTTGTGTCTCAGAGGAGCTGGTGAGGGGCTGCCCCAAGCCACTGACATGCCACACTCAGGCTCCTGCTCAGGAACAGGGGCTCAGGCCAGATGGGGGTCTGTCCCGGTCGGGGTCAGGACTGGCACTCCCGACCTGGCCGCACAGGAGCACAGAGGGGACAGCGTGGATGGAGTCAGGCTGTGGCTCCGTCTGGGGCAGGGGAGAGTGGCTGAGCAGCTCAGGGCCTAGAGGCAGCAGAGCGGGTCCCCAGGCTTCAGGGCACCAGCGCTCGCCCCTGGGCCTCCGGATCTCTTCCCACACTGGAAACCCCCAACCAATCACAGGCCTCACAGCACCATAGAATAAAATATACAGATATATTTATATTATCAAAAGGTCCCCAAAGTGGGGAAGGGGCACCAGGTAACCTGGGCCCTCCCAGTCCAGAAGGTGGGCTGAAGTCCCCAAAGTCCACCGTGGGCCTGTAGAAAGTTACCCAAGAGCTCCCTTCCCACCCCAGCTGAGTGTTCCTTTAGAGTATCGGCTTTTTGCTGTTCTGGAGTTTGTGGTGAGGGGGTGGGCTCCCTTCCAGCGGGGGCCCCAGAGCCTTGAGCCTCTAAAGGGACGGTGTTCCCCCAGAGTTCCTGACTGATGCCCATCTCTCCAACCTCTCAAACTCAGGGAGGGTGACCCTGGAGGGGGGCAGACCAGGCCACGGGGGCTGACACCTGGACAGAGCAGGTGAGGGTTCCTCCTCAGGCAGACCCTGCTGCCCCCGCTCCCCAGCCGGGGAGCCCCATGCTGCGGTTGGGATGTGGGATGTGGAATGTGTGGTGCCGCTTCCTCATGCGCCCCTGCGGGCTCATGGCAGGCACTCAGGGCATGAGGGTGTCTGAACACGAAGGCTTCCAGGCAGCAGAATCCCAGAGCCAGGGCTGGCTGCTGCACTCACGCGTTTCTGAGGAGCTGTAGGGAGACACAGAAGCCCAGATCTCATATGCACTTTGTGAAGGCTCACAGGCGCCAGGTGGGCAGGGGACTCCCATGAGCATGTGAACCAAAGGGGCCTGTCAGGACTCCTACAAGGACAGAGGAAAGAGCCCAAGAGCATTTGGGGAAGCAAAGAGTGAGTAGGTGAGTCAGGTGAAAGGCGGGCTCCAGCCCAGACCCCGGCCACCTGCCCATGGGGACGGAGAGCCACTCACAGAAAGGGGGTCCGCAGCAAAAGCAGCCACGCTCCGGCGCATTTCGTTCTCAGTGCCACGGAGGGGAATCAGCGACACGCTGCCCAGCCGGACCTCAGGCACCGCCCGGGACACGCGTGAGGGCTCCGAGGGCCACACCAGGCCATCGTGCTGGGGGAGGGAAGAACAGGGGCATCTGGACCTGGGCTCAGCTTCGGCCCAGACGCTGGGCTTCAGATCCACCCTCTCTTCCCAGAAATGACTCCAGCTACGATCCGAGGTGACACCCTCAGCTTTGATCCCAGCCGATATGAGAAGCAGCTGTTAGGAGAAATGACTATATTCCTGGCAAACCAGCCAGTTGTGTTACCCAACAACTGTCCTCTCCCGCCCACAGACACACCGTGCTCCAGGATCGCAGCTTGGAGAAACAGCCTGCCTCCTCTCGCCGGGAGCCGAGAAAACTGCCGAAGCTGCTGTTTCCCTTCAGACCCTGACCACCGAAAGGGCTCGGCCCAGGCTGGGTCCACGCCTGTCTCCCTTCTCCTTAAACAACTCCGGGCTCTCACATGAAAACCTCTGGTCTAAGTCCAACCCCTCTGGCCCTGCCCCATGTCCCCTGGCTGTTCCCGCCTGGCTCGCTGTGCAGCCCCCTCGCTGGCCTCCTCCTGTCCACGCTTGGCCCAGATGCCCATCCTCCCCCGGTCGCCACACCCAGAATGCGCCCTCAAACTCAAACCTACACACCACTATTTCTTGATTAACACTCTCCCTTAAAACTGCCGACAAGGTCAAGTTCTGCTTCCCCAGCATGGCCTTCAAGGGTCTCTGAGATTTTGCTCCCGACTCCCTTTCCAGAGCCTGGCTTCTCCCTTTACGCCCCACTGGATGATCTGCAGTTCTCTTGCCATGCGTCTGCGTGAACTGTCCCCTTTGCCTAGAAGCCAGCCCCACTCCCCACCGTTGCTTGAACATTCCCCCATCCCCGTGACACCTTCTCCCTAATGCCTTCCCCACGCACCCAATTAAAGGCAGGGGTCTGCACCCTTTGTTTCTAGCATGCCTGGCTCTAGGATGGACCAGAGTGGGCCTAGGGAAGGGTTTGATGAGTAAAAAAACAAACTAAATGAATTAAAAGCAACTCCAAATTTCCTTGAAGCAACTGGTAGCCTGAACAGTGAAGCAGCAAACATCCCATTCACCACAAGGAGCGCCTCGTCAGGACCCCGCCCACACCCACCCCGTACTCTGCACCTGGTACCTGCACGAAGAGAAAGGTGGCGAACCACTCTCGGAGCTCCATCTGCGTCTCACAGCAGAGGTACCTGCAGAGCGAGGCTCAGGTCTGGGTGCCGCCAGGGGCCTGGCTATGCAGGGAACACCCTGCCCACCTCCCCAGCCCAGGGTGTCAGGGCAGGGCACAGATCTGGACAGTGAGGGGGACCCACTCAAGGGGGATGGGCTACCATTTCTCCTTGGCCTGGGGTCTCAAGACGGGGTCCTCACTCACCACTGCTGCTTCTCGTGTTTCTCTGTCTCGTGCACCACGGTTAAGCCCCAGCTGCAAAGGAGGGTGATGGGTCGGTCACTGGACAGACTCCGGAGGCCTCACAGCCCAGGCTCCTGGGACAGAGCCCAGGGCTACTGCCTCTCCTATCCTCTCACAGCCCCTACCTCCCTCACAGCCCAGGGCTCCCCCACCCCAGGCCTGCCCTAGTCCCTCAGATAAAACCACACACAGCTGCAGATGAGAGGAGAACGTTAGAACACCAAGCCTGGTGGCTCCTTAAACTAATAACAGTAATAATGGCTATGTATCACTTCTCAACTTTTTTTCAAACATAAAACCACCCTTTGAAACAACTATACCATTATTTTCCCCACTCTACAGACATGGAAAGTGAGGCATGGAAAGGTGCCAGAGACAGTAACAGGGTTTCAATCCGGGCCAGTGGTCCCCAAACAGGAGCAAGCGTCCGAGTTCCCTGCGTGGCTCGTTCCGGCAGATGGCCGGCCCACCCCCGGATCCACGAGTCCGCAGGTCTGGGTGGTACCCTGGAAGCTGAGTTTCTCCTGTGTTTCCAGGTGCCGCTGATGGTGCTGGTCTGGGAGACCATGCCTTCAGAACCACTGAATCAACCCGTCAAGGTCAAAGCCCCCAGGCAAGCCTTCCCCCAGCTGTCCCCACAGGCCCCAGGTCCAGCTCACCAAGTGGGCGGCCGGAGTTTCTTCTTCACCCCCAAGTGCACTCTGAGGCTCTTCACAGGCCACTCCTTCTCAGGGCGGTGACTCTGGGGTGGAAGAGGTCGGAGGGAGAAGGCACTTCAGTCAGTCAGGGTGACTCAGGGCACTTTTCAGACTAGGCACCTGCCTCCCTCCTGCCTCACCCAGGCCCCTTTGCATCCCAGCACCAGGAAGCCTCCCTGACCAAGCCCTCCCTGTTCACACTCCAGCCCGGTGAAGCCCCCCAGGCCTCTCCCCCTGCAGCAGCACCAGACAGTCAACCCTCAGTCCCTGAGGCGGCCGTGAGTCCCAGTCCCAGAGGCAGAAGTCTGCACGACACCCTCTGGCACCAACTGCACCCGTGTGACATCTGGGAACTCTGGCTGGTTGCCTGTGTCGTCTCAGGTTATTTATACCTCACCCGCTCCCTGCCCCACGGCGGCTCCAGGGTTGACTGTGTGAACAGAAAGCTGTGGGGCCCGCAGTCACTAGCTGTTTGGTTCCATGAGGGGAAGGCTAATGACTCAAGCTGAAGCGAAACAGCTCTTCGGTAGACCAAAGGAAGAACTTCCCAATGGTCTAGGTCAGGAAGCAAGAGACCAATGTACTGGGGAGGGGCACCAGATGGTTCCCCTCCTGTGGCCCCCACCTCTGCACATGGGTCTGGGCTTGGAAGGAGCAGGCTGGCTCAGAGGCAGGGGGACGGGAGCAATGACCCCCCATCAAGGAAGAGGTTGGTTGGAGGTCAAGCTAATGAGCCTTCCTCCTGCTCTGGGAGCCACTTGCTTGAAGCCCTGCCCCCACCAGGCACCCCGGAGCCAGCAGTGGTGCTGGGGTGAATGGCAGGGTAGGGGGACTCACTTACAACCAGAACTGGGGGTCAAAGGTTGAGCCATCTCCACTATGTTCCCTACCATTGCTCCTGGCACCCCCAGGCATGGCTCCTCAGCAAGGACAGAAAGAGGGAACTAGGGGAGGGCCAGGGGAGGTGGAGAATTTTCGGGGACTGGCAGGCTCCCTGTGAGGACACGAAAGGATGGGTTGCCTGAGAATCCATGGAGACTGCACCCTGCCATTTGCCCAATCCCCCTAATGACCAAGGCACTGACAGAGAAGCCCTGTGTCTCGGGCACATGGCAGCTGCCCTGACGATGGTCATGTGCCCAAGAGGGCCTGGGACAAACCAGGTTGTAGGCAGGGAGGACACTGGGTGGGGGGAGGGGTATTAGGCTGCAGATGCGGGAGAAACAAGGTGTGGGGAGACTGCAACAAGGAAGAAACCTGAGCGGAAGAAACCTGGGCACAGGCAGGGAAGCGAGGCTGAGAGTGCTGAAAAAATCAGACTGTACGTTCGAAGAAAGCAGGCAGCGGGAACGGTGAGACTGAGACAGGCTGTGAAAGGAACTGGCTGCAGCCCCAGCTGCGGGCACGAGAGAGGAAAGGGCGCGGGCAAATGGGCCCCAGGTGCAGAGGGCATCGGGGAGGGGATGGAACGCGGGCTTCAGGCCCAGGCTGTCGGTGCCAGGGGAAGTGGAGGAGAGGCAAGGAGCAAAGCCCATCAAGAGTGAAAGGAACAGGCCCGTGGGTGTGACAGGAATGATGGTTCCCGTTGGGGAGTGGAGAGAACTGTGGGAATTGAGGAATTCAACCCGGGCTGCAGCTCCTCGAGAATCTGAACAACAATCCCAGGCCTCTGCTTCCTCCAGCTCCCGTGCGCATGGCGCATGCGTGGCATGTGCACGGCTGAGACGGGAAGGTTGAGGGGGATGGGGGGAGGGGAGCAAGGGGAGCCTTAATCAATGTAATCTTCTTTGGTCCCCAAGGAGTTCCTTTCTAATCAACCAGCTCATGTTTCCAGCATCTCTGAGGTCTGAGGTCACTAGCAGAGAAGGAAGTTCACCCTTTGATGATCAAAGACATCTGCTAGAACCAAGATCTTTCTAGAATGTGCCTTTCCCAGGTGCCTGAGGGTCTTTAACAATGGGAGACTCCCAGGACAAAGTGGGGGTTCACGTATCTTGAATGCTGGGGATTGTCCAAATTATTCTGTCCTGTTGCTCCATAAACCAGCAAATACCAAAACTACCAACACCTTGGTGGCCAAACACCCCTTCCGGGGACTTCTGCCAGGCCTGAGGTGCTGGCCGTCAGTGGGGAGGGCACCACTTACCCCTCACTTGTCAGCCCCTTGCTGTGGAGTCTTTTATTCCTGTACTTCAAGGAATAAAAAGCTCAGGCTTTGATGCTCACAGATCCGGGTCTGAATCCCAACCTAGCCTAGAGATGGCCTCTAACCTGGAGATAGCCTCAGGCCGTCACTCAAAGCCTGCTCTCCAGACTGTGAAACAGAACAATACCCCTCCCCCCAGGGCAGTAGTGAGACTGCACGTCCCAGTAGGCGAAGGGCGGCTCCCCAGCCTGGCGTGACACACATTGCATCTTTCCTTTTTGCAGCTCTCCTGCCTTCTCTCCCCCATGCCAAGGGATCAGCGGTGGCTTCCCCAGGGGCCTCAGCCATCCTCCCTCCCCCTGTCCACACTCATGGGCTTGGTCAGCTCCAAGGGGCCAGTGCCCCTAGAGGGAGGGGGCCGGGGAAATAATATCCCAGAATGAAGGGGGACTGATTGGAAGGGAGGACAGACCCAGAGGTAAGGGTGTGATCGTAGACGGAGGCAAGGATGGAAGAGGAGGCATTCCTCAGAAGGGTCAGCAGAAGCCCAGGCTGCATTAATAGCGGTATAATGCGCAAAGAAAGGGAGGCGAAGGTCTGCTCTATCTGCTCTGCTTCCTCCACGGCAGCCAGGCCTGTCTGGTCGTTCTCAGGAGATGAAAGGGCAGGAAGGGCTGGAGACACCGGTGGGGGTGGCTGTGGGAGCTCAGGCTAGTCCTCTGGGCCTGGGAACACATTTCTGCTGTCTGTCTCTGCAGGGCATCTGTGTCCTGTGGCCCCTGAGGCACAGCTGGGACCCACAGGGGTGTCATATTCTCAGCTGAATCTGAGTGAGGACCTTCTCCCAGGCAGAAGTACCCCTGTAGGTCGAGGGCAGCCCGGTGGGAGGAGTGGATGAGCTCTCCTCTTCTAGGGGTATGCAAACAAGGGCTGGCCAGGGAGGTGAATAGGCTTTGAGACCAAAGCCTCTGCAGCCCCACCCTGTCATTTTAAGATCAGGACAGTGGAAAGGACACTCTGATAATCCTGGACTTCTCTCCAGGGTTAAAAAGAAGGTGGTCACAGGCAACGGCAGATGAGGATCGGTACTCTAATTCAAACCTAGGAGCTCCATTACTGGCCCCACAGCCACCAAAGTGAGTCCTTTGGAAAATTCTTGAGCATCATATTGATGGGGACTCCCACCTTGGGGAAAGGACTTTGGGACAGGCTTGGGGGATGAAGGGCAGGAGCCTAGGCCACAAGCCCCAGGGTGGGGCCAGTGCTGACAGGCAAGTGGACAGGGAACCATGCCTGGAGAGGCCAGGAGCTCTGGCTGTGTCCCTACACTCCCACCAGGCTCCCCTGGCCCCCAGGCGGTGTAAGGCAGCTGGCAGTTGGCCCACAGCTACTCACGGTCTCGGGGACCCCGTTCCATGTCCTCTGGCTCTGTTTGATAGAGGGTCAGGGTTACAGAAGAAGGAGGCCCAGGTCCAGAGCCAGGATGGCGTGTGGTGTGGAGCGTGGCAGGATGTGGCATGTGTGTGCAAAAGATGTCGGGGAAAGGCTGCCAGGATGGAGCCTGCTCTGGGAAGACACCCGGTAAGACGGCCCACAGAGTGGGCCAGGAGGGGTATGGCCTGAGAGCAGCAAGACATGCATGGGCCACAGTGTTGGGCTGTCACCATGTAGCATGTTCTTGTGCACGCCATAAGGCACAGGCACAGGTGGGAAGGCACGAGCCTGATGTGGTGACATCCAGGTGCCAGCACCTCCTGGGACTACAGAGCAGAGCAAGGTGGCCAGCCCCGGCCACAGTGTGTACATCCCTGGGCATCGTCAACTCTCCCCACTGCTGTGTTGGCCCAAGACCCCCCACAGGATGCCCCACTGGCAAACCCAAGGGAGCATTGTGCGTGGGTGTCTGTGTGCACTCAGGTGCAGGTGCCCATAGCAGGGCAGGGCCCATCGGCGCCACTTACCCGGATCTCCTTGTATAACCGCAGGCAGCTGCTGTTGAGGATGAAGTAGCGATCATGGAAGCCCCCTGAGGGCAGGCCCAGGCCCAGGAGGCTGCGGTCCTCTCGGAACTTCATCATGCCATGCTTGGTGTCGCCCACGTGGCTGGCTGGGGGGGAACTGGAGTGGGCATGGACCACACCAACCCCCTACCCACGGACCTGACACCCAGGGTAGGGTCCCAAGATGGAGGAGAGTGCCCCGTCCTGCCCTGACCTCTGAAGAAGCCTGCCCATCCGGCAGCCACTGCCTGAGCTGCTCTTTCCCGGCACCACCAGGTTCCGCCCCAGCTCTGAACGTAGGGACCCACCAGCCTGGCCGGCCCTGCAGGCATCACCCGCCCCGGCACAGCGCCCAGCCCAGCACAGCACCCAGCCCGGCCCAGCGCCTACCCAGGTACAGCAGCATGGCCTCCATGGACGGGTGCTTCTTCACCACCAGGTAGCTGTCTGTGCCCAGCCCGTGCAGGATGGGCAGCACCTTCTCCGCAAAGTGCAGGGGGCGTTCTGGAGGGAGGTCACACCCCCTGTCACCAGGGTCTCTCGTGGCCTGCCAGCAGAGGCTGGCACAGGGACCCACACCACCCACCTGTCCCCCGCACCCCCAACTCGTGCCACCCGCTAGCACCACCGCACGTTGCACCACTAGCGCCTTCCCACGCCCGAGCCTCAGGCACCACGCGTCCTGCTGGAGCCAACGCTGCTCCGACCCAGCGCCTCCAACCCCAAGCCCGGGGAGCTTTCCTGTTGTCCTCAGGAGGGGACTCCAAGACCCCCACCAGGCCGCCCCACCCAACACCACACCCCCTCCCTGCACAGGTGGCATCTCTCTGCCCTTGTCCGTTTCCAGGGCTGCCCCCACCCCCACCCCCACCCTGCCAGCCCTGTCGCCTCTTCCCCTCAGACGAGTACTGCGGCCTTGGAAGCAGCAGCCCCCTGCCTGTGCTCTCAGCGCCCCCTTCCCATCTCTCTCCACTTAGCAGCAAGGAGCCGTCTTTTCAAACTCCCGATCACTAACCCTCCCCTGGCCTTGCGCTGTTGTCAGGGCCCAGGCCCCGAGCGGCTGCCTCTGCCCCAGCATCCCAGCCCCACTGGGTGCCACAGCCCCCTCACTGCCCTGACATCAAGCTCACTGAAAGGGCGCTGCCTCCGGCCATCATGGGGCCTTTGCCCATGCTGTTCCCCCACTGGGAAGCACTTGCCACCCCCTCTTCACCAAGTAACCCCTTTTCTTCCTTCACTTTCCGGTGCAGGGACCCCAAAGCCAGAGACTTGAAGTTCCGGGGGCGTGGTGGCCCTTGCCTGCACAGCAGCCGACACAGCTGTAGCTGTGCACCTCCCGACGTGATCACAGGATCGGTGTGTCTATTCTACACCACACTAACCCCCAGGAGGGGAGGGCTGTTGTCTGCCTCCGCAGCCCAGGGCCTGGCGCTCCTCAAGTAACACAGCAAAGGAACAGAGAGACCCTCCCCCTTCGCTGCCGACAAAGCCACCCTAAAATGCCTTTATCCCCGCTCCCTTCACTACCATGGCCCCTTCACGACACCATCCCAACTATCCCTACCTGCACCAGCCGCCCAGCCGCCCCTCTGGCACAGCCATCACCGCCAACAGGGTCGCCTGCAACTCCACTACCAAATTCAGGGTCACTGCCCTTGCCAGCAACATCACTGTCACTCACATCTGAGAAAACATCCTTGTAGCTGACACCATCTGCCCCCTTCACTGTCTCTCCCGCCAGCAGCACTACAGCCGCGACCTCAGGCACCAGCGGGACACTGTTATTGCCATTGCTGAGACCCCAGTGTGACAGCAACTTTCATCATCCACAGCCCCCTTCGCTGCCACTGTCCCCACCCTTCAGGGTATGGGAACAGCCTGGACAAGGACAGCCTGGTACCCCGTCCTGCACCGAAGCCGGTGACCACCCACCTGTCTCCTCCCGCTCGTTGACCTCAAAGCAGGTCCAATAGTCCTTCTCCCTGACGCTCACGCTTCTGCGATCCAGGATCTCCAGGGTGAGCTCCTCGGCTGTCATGGATGCTGGAATCTGCAATGACCAAAGAGATCAACCTCCCCTGTTCCCTGCCCCCACCATCCTGCTGTGTGATCCAGGGGCTGAGCCCACCCCTCTCAGGGCCCTCTGGAGTCTTGGGGTGCAGGGGCTTGTCTCTGAGTGGTTCTGATGAGATGGGTGGGGAGGCAGGGAAGAGACAGGCCAAACGCCGCCCAGATGCCGGGCCCAAAGCGGGCTCCCTTTGGGATGGAAGCTCTGTTCCCCCAGCTGTGTGAGCTGTGCCTGGCCCAGCCTGACTCTTCTGGCCATCTGGCTTCCAGGTCCCCGGCCCCCACCTTGATATGCTGCTCAGCCTCTGTCTTCTTCTCCTCCAGGTACACTGTGCAGATGAAGTCACCGGCATGCTGGAAGGAGAGAGGGCTGGATGCCTGGGAACTGGGTGCAGGTGGATGGTCTGAGCTCCCCACCCCAGGCCCTGTCCTTCACCTGGGTCCCACTGGCAGTGCCAGCCACACGCATCTTTACAATGGCAGTGATCTCCTCCCGCTGCTTCCTCAGCTCCTCCTCGTCCACCTGGGGAGCGGGAAGGACAGAGACAGACGGTCACTGACGCCCAGGACGCTCAGCCCTGCCCTCCACCTCCCCCTGGTGGGGACGCACGCTGAACACCACCACGTAGTGGCTGATGAGGTCCTCCACCACGCGGCCGGCCTTGTAGTCCTGCCCGTCAGTCTGGAAGAGCGTGGGCCCAAACACGATGGCCAGGTTGTGTGTGTTCATCTGGTTCGTGTCTGAGAAGCACTGGACGCTGGACAGGGAAGGATGGCGTCTTTGAGTAAGGAGTCCAGCCCAGAACTTCCCCACCTCATCTTCCCGATTCCTGACAGGTCCTCGACTGGAGTGAGCCCACGAAAGGTTCTGGTTGGAGCAAACTACTAATTAAGGGGAAATGGGGACAATCTTTGTGGCTATGTCTTGGGTCCTGGGGAAGAGTAGGGCCAGAAAACTGGGAGACCTTTCCAAGGTCTCCTGGCCCCTAACTGAAACCTTCCGTACTCTCCCAGGTGCAGAAGGCAAGTTGTCAGACACAAGGTCCAGGATTGGATTAGGGCGCATCGTAAGTCAGCACTCAGTTCCCAGGCCTGCTTGCTTCCCAGGGGAGGCAGTCAGCAGGGTTGGGCACAGAAGAATCTTCTCTACCTCCTCCCCCCAGAGCCTCCCAATAGGATCACTCCTCACCAGTACAAGTGGCTGATAAGGGCCTTTACTGTGGCCCGGTTGACTGGGGGCAGACGTGCCAGGAGCTCTTGGTACCTGGAGACCTTCTCTTCCTCATCCTCAATTTCTGGGTGCGGGGAGACAGATCAGGTCAGGACTGCCCACCCCGACCCCGTAACCACCTCTCCATCCCAACCGTCTGCTGTTCTGCCTGTCACGCTAGGGAACAGTACTCCCTGATCCCTCCAGGCCAAATCCTACCAGGTACTCAGGAGTTACCAGCTGTGTATGGAGTGGCAACAGGAATGAGAAACAGGAGGAGGGACAGGACTGGATCCTGTCCACTGGGGCATGTTTAGCCCCAGTGCATAATGGGAAGGGGCTAGAGTGCAGAGACAGGGATGGACAAGTCAGCGGCACTGGCCTGGATCTCAGGCTAGACACGGGATGCAGGGCCCACCTGAGGCCTCCAGCCAAGATAGGCGCTGGGCTCGAGTGAAGAGCCCGTCAGGCAGGTCTCGCAGGAAGCGTTTGAGCGCGGAGGAGACGTCGTCCACATGCTGCTCGCCCTCCTTGAGGCGCACAGAGCGAGCATCCTGACGCAGGCTCTCCAGCAGTCGCTGTGTCTTAGAAGTCTGTCCACACTTGCGGTAGATACCCTCGGAAGTCAGGCCTGGAGAGGGGCGGGGCTGAGCTGGGGGCGTGGCAAAACTGAGGGGGTTTAAGGCACTGGTGATGGGGCGGGGCCTCGCAGCTACTTTCACAAGGTTCCTGGGAGGTGAGGCTTGGCCTCTAGGGTGGGGGGAGGTGAATGTCACCCTGGACCCACCAGAGCCTGTGCTGTGGGGGCTCACCGCACTGTGTGATGTAGTCCACACAGCGGTACACAATCACTGGGATGTCCGAGTCCCCCAGCTGCTGCTCCGACAGCGTATCCCCGGAGCTGGCCGCTGCTTTCTGGATGGCTCCCAGCCAGCCTGTGAAGTCCAGCCGCCGCTCTCCCTGGATATACAGTGTCCTGGGACCAGGACAGTCAGTCACTTGAGGGTCTACCCCTGTCCCACCCCTCCCAGGCCAGGCAGACTGCCACAGGCTTCTCAGAGCCCCTCAGGGAGGCCAGCACTCACCTCCTTCGCTCCACCAGCACCAGCACCTGGTTCTCACTGTCCCCTTGGATGGCTGTGGAGGAGCCAGTAGAAAGAAGTGAGTCCCAGGCCTTGTTCATGGTCCCCAATCTGCTCCCTCCTGAGTCTCTCTGAACACACACAGCCCTGGACCCACCCACCAAGGGCAGGGCAGAACAGGAGAGGGCAGGTTGGCTACTTCTGGCCAGGCCAGGGTAGCATTCGGACTTCCAGGGAGGGGCTGGGGGCATGGGAGCCCAGGATACGGTGCCCTGGAGGTCAGGGCCCAGGTCTGGGTGCACGCACAAAGCTCCTGCAGTTTCCGCAGCTGCAATGGCTCCTCACAAGTCCCCTCTGAGAAGATGGCACGGAGCTCAGAGCCGGTGAGGGAGAACCAGCCCTCCTGGGCCCGCTGTAGGCTCAAACCAGCTTTGTAAGGTAGGCGCCCAAGCCGCTCAAAATCCCGGGCCAGCAGATCCTCAGCCAGGGGAGGCACGAACGCCTGGTGGGGGAGGCCAGAGACTGTGTCAGCCACCAGCACTGCCAGCCTAGACACCTCTGTCCTTGGCTTGTGGGTGCATGCCCACTGCCCACCGGCTGCCTCCTCTCTCCTCCTTAGGGTGGAACCCAGCAGAGTGCATGAACTCGAGTATATCATGCCCCTCATCATACCCACTCAGGTGTTCCCTTCTCTGGGAAACCTTCCCACACACCAGGGAAGGATGTCCCTTCTCCCCTTCTCTATACCCCCAAGGTGCCCAAGCATCCCGGCTCTCTGCTGTAGCGCTGATTATACTGTCACTGCTATCTGGACCCCATCTGTCTTCCCCGTCAGCATGGCAGCTATTGAAGAGCTGGGGCCAAGACTGATTCATCTGGGTCCACAGAGCTCTAAGGAGCGACTGTCAGGAGCTGCACAGGCGACTGATCAACGAACAAGGGAATGATGGAAGTCACAGGCCCTCAGAGCATGGGGGACCCCAGAGGTGCACCTGGATCTAGTCCCTAGGCCAGAGCTCTCCTCTGCAGGCTCCTTGCCTCCTTCCTCCAGGACAAGGAGATCATGCCCCCTGAGAGCAGCTCTGTCCGTCCGAAGATGTCTGTCATTCGTTATCAAACATGTATTGAGTACCTATGGAGTGCAAGGCTCACATAGTTGAGACAGGTCTCCTGACCTCCCCCGGGAGTGCTGCAGATGATGGTGGGCCCTTGGCCTGAGAGCCTGCACTGTGTCGACTGCCCTCCATCCTGGGGGAGCTGGGATACTTGGGATCCGCCAGGAGGTCCCACCACACGCCCTGTAGGACTCCCTCCATACCCTCCTGCTAACCCAGGCCCACCTTAGCAATGCACTTGACCCACTCACGAGCCAGATCCGCACTCTCCAGTCCAAACAGGTACAGTCGCTCTCCCTCTGTGTACACCTCAAAGGTGTGCTCAAAGCTGCAGATACACAGGCCAGGATTCAGGCCCACCCCATCCAGCCCTGCCCTCCGCATCACTGATATCCTCTGTCCCGCCACCCATGACTATCCTTGTGAGCACCCTCACCTGGCCCCCTAAGAGTTGTTGGGAGGGCCCGAGGCTAGACCCTCAGGATACTGGTCCAGCCCTTGCAGAGCCCTAGTTTGCTGTGTGACCCTGGGGAGGTCCCACCCCTCTCTAGACTCTGTTTCCCTGTCTTCCCAATGGGGGCAGGGGAGGAAGGGTTGGACCTTACAGCAGTAATAGTCTGTGACTGTGCCCAGGGGTGCTCACCCATGGAAGTCAGGAGGGGGCACTGCTAGGCACACAATCTCGCTGGCCCGAATCTCCCCGTTGGGGGTCACTGCCCGTTCATTCTCGTAGTAGCTCAGGACCCCGTCGCTAAGGACACACCAGCGTCGGCTGAACTCTGGGGAGAAGTTGGTCAGGGGAATCGTGATGGAGCCGCCCACCCTCACCTGAAATCCACCTCTGCATCCGCCCTGGGCTCCCACACCCACCTGTTCCATGTGCTCTTCATTCTAATTCACAAGCTCCCCACCCCGTTCTACCCTCCTCCCTGCAGCCCCGCCGACCCACCCAGCCCACGCCTCTCCCCAGACCACTGCGGCTGCCTCTTCACTGCTCTCGCAGCTCTTCTTCCAAGATTCAAAAGTGATCTAGCAAAACCCGATTCTGTCTTTCCTCTGCTCCAAACCCTTCCATTACCCACCCTCCTTATCCTCAGGACAAAGTCTATGCCCTCAGCCTGGTATTCAAGGTCCTGCTGGTCTCTCTGTTCCCACCTCTTCAGCCCCCTCTTTGACCACCCCTGGCCACATGCCCAACCTCCCTGCTTTTGCTCATCCTATTCCCTCCCCACACCCTTTGTCCTTCAAGCTCTGTCCAAAGCAATTAGAGCCCTGGCAGAGTAGCTCAGTTGGTTGGAGCGTCATCTTATACACTAAAGTTACAGGTTTGATCCCCAGTCAGGGCACATACGAGAATCAGCCAATGAGAGTAGTTCGAGGACTATTCCAGTTAAGATGGTGGCATAGGAGGCAAGATGACGACTTGCCTCCTCACACAACCACATCAAAATTACAACTAAATTATATAACAACCATCACTCAGAACCACCAGAAATCAAGTTGAATGAAAGTCTGACAACTACAGAATTAAAGAAACCACATCCGCATTCATTCAGATGCGTAAGGGGGCGGAGACATAGCACGGCTCGTTCCACACCCACATGTGGTAAATAAAAATTCGAGAGGGGTCTCTTAGGACTGAAGAGTTGCAGCCCCACACCAGGCCCCCCAGCCAAGGGTTTCAGTGCCAGGAAGATAAGTCCCCATAACTTCTGGCTGAAGGGCCCGAGTCAGTGGAAGAAACTGCTGGAATCCCGAGTCATTCCTCTTAAAGACCTCACACACACACTTACTCAGATTTACTCCCCCTGAGCTCTAGCACTGGGTAACAGGTCTTACACGGCTACAGTAGCATACAGAGAAGAACCAAAGTATCTGGTATCGGGGCAAGAGCTGAGGGACAGGTTTCTCTCAGAAAGGCGGGCAAAGGCCATTGTCCCTTTTCTGAACCTTCACCCCACAGAGCCACAGAGCTGGCAGGCTGGTGTCATATCTGAGACTCCATCAACCTGGCTCACATAGTTTGCCTCATCCTGGAGATCCCCCAGGACTTTGTTCCACCCAACTTACAGGCCCACCAAAACTGTTAACCATGGCTTTTCCATATACGAATGGTTGGTCTTGGTTCATGCTTCACAACTTCCTAAATACTATGAAAAAAGCAACAGCTAGCATCAGTGAGCCCCAACCCCCTGTACCTCTTGCTAAGAGGCCCCAGGCCCAGCACTAGCAGCAGCCAAGCTAGATTCACAGCTTGGCTTTGCCTGGGAATCTCTAAGCCCAGCACAAGTAGCAGCCATCTCAGATAGCTTTATAGCTCAGGCAGGGTAGCTCCAGGCAGATCACAGGTGAGGGCTGACCTTGGCATATACCACCTAGGAAACCCAGGCCTGAGCATCCAGTGGACAGCTACAGATAATGTCCAAGCACCACCACCCTGCGTAGCTGATCCTCCACAGAGGGTGGAGGTTAGTGGCCACTGGTCATAGACAGTCCTTGCAGCTGACTGTCCTGCGTAAATCCCTCCCATTGATCTGCCAACAGCAATCAAGCCTCAACAACAAGAGAAAGATATACTCAGCCACACAGAGAACACACCTCGAGTACCCAACTTTGGTGATAGGGGAGGCTGTGCCACTGGACCCTACAGGACACCTACTACATTAGGCAACACTACCAAGACACGGAGTCAAAGCAACTCTACCTAATACTTAGAAACAAACACAGGGAGGCTGCCAAAATGATGAGACAAAGAAACATGGCCCAAATGAAAGAACAGATCAAATCTCCAGAAAAAGAGCTAAACAAAATGGAGATAAGCAATCTGTCAGATGTAGCGTTCAAAACATTGGTTATAAGGATGCTCAAGGAACTTAGTGAGGACCTCAGCAGCATAAAAAAGATCCAGTCTGAAACAAAAGATACACTAATTGAAATAAAGAACAATTTATAGGGAAACAACAGTAGAATGGATGAAGTCAAGAATCAAATCAATGATATGGAACATAAGGAAGCAAAAAATAACCAATCAGAACAAGAAGAAAAAAGAATCCCAAAAGCAAGGATAGTATAAGCAGCCTCTGGGACAACTTCAAGCGTCCCAACATCCACATCATAGGGGTACCAGAAGGAGAAGAGAAAGAGTAAGAAATTGGAAATCTTTTTGAAAAAGTGAAAGAAAATGTCCCTAAGTTGGTGAAGGAGATAGGCAAGTCCAGGAAGCACACAGAGTCCCAGCAAGATGGATGCAAACAGCCCACATCAAGACACATCATAATTAACATGCCAAAGGTTAAAGTTAAAGAAAGAATCTTAAAAGCAGCAAAAGAAGTTAGTTACCTACAGGGGGATTCCCATATGACCGTCAGCTGATTTCTCAAAAGAAACTCTATAGGTTAGAAGGGACTGGCAAGAAATATTCAAAGTCATGAAAAGCAAGGACCTACAGCCAAGACTACTCTACTGAGCAAAGATATCATTTATTTTTTAAAAGATTTTATTTATTTATTTTTAGACAGAGGGAATGGGAGGGAGGAAGAAAGGGAGAGAAACATCAGTATGTGGTTGCCTCTCATGTGCCCCACACCGGGGACCTGGCCTGCAACCCAAGCATGTGCCCTGACTGGGAATCAAACCAATGACCTTTTGGTTCGCAGGCTGGTGCTCAGTCCACTGAGCCACACCAGCCAGGGCAAAGATATCATTTAGAATCAAAGGGCCGATAAAGAGCTTCCCAGACAAGAAAAAACTAAAGGAGTTCATCATCACCAAACCATTATTATATGAAATGTTAAAGGGATTTATTTTAAGAAAAAGAAGATCAAAACTATGAACAATAAAATGGCAATAAATACATATCTAGCAACAATTGAATCTAGAAAGCAAACTAAGCAAACAAAAAGAACAAGACAGAATCATGGATATGGAGAAGGTTTTGATGGTTGCCAGATGGGAGAGGGGGTGGGGGAATGGGTGAAGAGGTGAGGGGAGTAAAAAGTACAAAGAGGTAGTTACAGAATAGCCATGGGGATGTAAAGTACACTATAGGAAACAGAGTAGCCAAAGAACTTATTCGTATGACCCATGGACATGAACAATGGTGGGGGGATTGCCTGAGGGAATGGAGGGTGCTGGGTGGAGGGGGGTACAGGGGAAAAACTGGAATAACTGTAACAGCATAATCGATAAAATGTAATGTTAAAAAAGTATCTACCAATGAATGCAAAAATAAGTGGAACAATACATCGATGTTTCTCTCTTTTCCTGTTTCTCTAAAAATCAGTTTTAAAAAAGCCACAGGAAGCCTCCCATGCATCCCTCCCCCTCCTGTACCCCATCCTCCTTTGCCAGAAGCACCCACTGCTCTAAACTTTGCCTCTTGAATAGACACTTCTCCAAAGAGGACACACAGGTATCCAACAGACATATGAAAAGTTGCTCAACATCACTAAACATCAGAGAAATGCAAATGAAAAGCACAATGAGATATCATCTCACACTGGTGAGAATAACTATCATCAATAAATCAACAAACAAGTGTTGGCAAGGATCTTGACAAAGGGGAACCATTTTGCACTGTTGGTGGGAATGTAGACTGGTGCAGACACTGCAGAAAACAGTATGGAGATACCTTAAAAAATTAAAAATGGAACTGCCTTTTGACCCAGCAACCCCACTTCTGAGAATATATCCGAAGAAACCCTAAACACTAATTCAAAAGAACATAAGCACCCCTGTGTTCATTGCAGCGTTATTTACAATTGCCAATATATGGAAACAGCCCAAGTGTCCATCAGTAGATGAGTGGATAAAATAACTATGGGACATTTACACTATGGAATACTACTCAATTGTAAATAAGAAAATTTTACCCTTTGCTACAGTATAGAAGGACCTGGAGAACATTATGCTAAACGAAATAAGCCAGTCAGAGAAAGACAAATACCATATGTTTTCACTCCTATGTGGAATCTAATGAACAAACTGAACTAACAAGAAATATCAGGACAGACTCATAGATGGACAGCAGGATGACAACTGGGGGGTGGGGAGGAAGTGGAGGGATTGAGCAAAAAGGAAAAAGGACTCATGGACATGGACAACAGAGTGGTGATTAGGGTGGGGGAGGGAGGTACAAGGGGACTAGATGGTAATGGAAAAAAATACAGTAAAAAAAAAAAAAATACTAGAAAGAGCCCTGGCTGGTGTAGCTCAGTGAACTGTGTGTGGGCCTGTGAACCAAAGGGTTGCAGGTTCGATTTCCAGTCAGGGTATATGCCTGGGCTACGGACCATGTCCCCAGTGAGGGGTGCAAGAGAGGCAGCCACACATTGATATTTCTCTTATTTCTTCCCTTCCCTTCTCTCTAAAAATAAATAAAATCTTTTTAAAAAATACTAAAAAAAAATACAAAATAAAAATGGGAAAAAAAAAAAAAGAACCCTTCATTTCTTCTTATAATGGCCCTAAGGAGTTTAATAAGATTCCATAAAGGAATAGAAATAGGAATCTGGGCTGGGAAAGGCAGAAGAAAAGAACAGAAGGCCAAGGCCATTCCAACTCGTTTAGTTCATAGCACTGAGCTTTGCACTGATTGGCTCAGGGCTTCCTGGTACCCGGGACAAAAAGCATGACTCAGGGAGTTACGTAAATGACATCATCAGCTAAAGAGGCAGATGCGCTGCAGAGCTCCAAAGAAATCTCTCTGGAGTCGGAGGGCTTCATGCAGGAACGCTGAGGGAAGCAGTGAGCAACGGTCTCAGCAGTGTCCCCACAGCAGACACTGCCTCTCCATCCCGTCTACGAAAACACGCCATCGCCCTCTGACAGTGGCTGTCCCAGAACTGGCCCCCCAGGCAGGGCTCCCTCAAGGAGAACCAGCCCCACCCCAGTCACTCTTTATCCCGCAGACACCTGACAAGTGCCACTGTGTGCCAGGCACTGTTCTAGGCTCCGGGGGCTACAGTGTGGACCAAGAGGAGCTTATGTTTCAGCGAGCTCAGAGAATCAGTAACAGACATACGAAGAGATTAATGTTAGATAAATGGCATGAACGTAGGGTAAAAGTAGGGCGAGTAGGGAGTGCTATTTTGGATGAAATGGTTGGGGATGAAGTCTCTAAGGAGTGACCTTTCAAACAGAGACCCAACTGAAGCAAGAGACTAACCCTGCAGGTATTTGGGGAAAAGCATTTTGGGCAGAGGGCACCGATGCAAAAGCCCTAGTGGGAGTGAGTATGCGCGTCTGAGAAAACAGCAAGGAGGCTGCAAGGCTGGAGTAGAGTGAGGGAGGGGGCGGCGTCAGGAAGCAAGGGGTTGGGCAGTGACAAGGAGGCCCTTGTGGGATTAAGGACTGGAATTACTCAAAACTGGGGAGCAAATGGGAGGCGGAGATTAAGAGAGGGGCGGTGCCTTAAAATCAGTCCTCAAACTTCCTAGCATCCACTGGCTCCAAATACCAGATGCCCACCCAGCACAGGGCCCGTACCCAGTAGGTGCTCAATAAAGGCTTCTTAGTCTAAAGGAGACAGGCAGTGCTGTGCCCCACTCATATCCTGACCATCCCATTTATTATGTACCAACTATGAACCAGAGACCATATCCAGGAAGCCCTCCAGGGTGATGGCCAGAGTGTACATGGAACCCTCGTGAGCCCACCAACCTGGCCAGCCCTGGCTTCTCTGGCCTTGCGCGATGCCACAATGCCACCTTCCCGGGCACCCACCTTCCCGGGCACGGCGGTCCTGCAGCAGCTTGCCAGCAGAAGCGGTTTTGTAGAGGAAGCCGCTGTGGCTCACGGTTGGCAGGACAATTGAGTAGTGCTTTTCCAGGGGCTTCATCAAATCCAGCCGAGGCACCTCTTTTGGGAAGCGGGGGAGAATGGTTGGTTACGGTTGCCTCCAAGGGCACCTCCCTCACCCCCACCTAGGTTGGGCATCCAAGCTTGCATTTCAGTCACTAGCCCCAGTTCCCCGACTAGCACCCTCAGGCTTTCACTGTCACATCCAGGATTTTGCCCCAGCCATTCTCCACCTCTCCCCACATATGCTAATTCCACCTTGCTCCCAAGGCCCAGGTCCGGTACCAGGAAGTCTCCTTGACTCCCCAGCCCTGCCCAGCCCACTCTCCTCTCCCTGCTGTCTGTGGAGGCAGAGAGCCAGGACACTAGAATGACTGCGGCCTTGGGCAAACTCGATAACAATCCCCAAAGGGAGGTTATCCCAGATGATGTAAAGCCTAAGGAAGTAGCCTGGCTTCAGCCTTGCTCCCAGCGGCCCCAAAGCCCAAGCCAGCTTGGGTGGTCTCCTGTGCCTCCCTGGACACCTGGGCTCTCTCCAGCCCAGCATGCCCCACCCACCCGTGGCCCTGAGCCCAGAGCCCTGGCTTTGGAGCTCCACCCTCAGTCCTAGAATGTGGCCCCAGAGGCCAGCCCTGGGCCATGACAAGCAGAGCTCACCCCCACTGCTCCCTCCTCACCCACCCCAAGAGTAGGAGCCAAATGTGACCCAAACTCAGTCTGTGTCAGGAAGGGCAGCAACTGGAGCTGCTCTCAAGGGTCACCTGCACACAGAAAAATGCCACACCCACCCCCCAGCACACACACAGTAACACAGACACGGTCTATACACACGCGCCCCCAAAGCCCTCAGCACTGAAGGCCCACGCTGCAGGTCAGGGAGGGACCCACGAATACACAGAGAGATGCAGCAACAGAGACACAAAGGGTTACGCATGTGAAGGGGAAGCCAGATGCACCACCAGACACGGGCATGCAAACCCAAACACCCCAAATCACACCCACGTTGCTCCAGGACCCCTGAGGAGCTGCGATTATAGCACTACACATAATTCGCATTATGGCATGTAATCAAGCCCCGCAGGCCCCCAACCGGCATCCCCTGCAAAGGACCAGACCCTGGCAGCAGGGAGGCCCCGTCCCTCAAGGAGGACTGTCCCACCAGCCGCTCACCCGTGGTCCGGTTGTTCCGAAGGAATTCCATCTGCAGTGTCTGCCCCGCCTGCTCTGCAAGAGCCAGGGGTGTGGGGGCCTCAGGGTCCCCTGAGAAGCAGTTGACCCCAGCGCCACAGCCCAGGAGTGCCTGGGTCTCGGCCAGGTCTGTGGTGGTGACTGCAGCACACAGGGCCTGGGGTGGGGAGAGGAGGGAGGAAGGGTCAGTCCCAGCAGGAGTGGGGCCAGTGGGGGAGGGGGTCGTGAGGAGAGAGGTAGGAAGAGGAAGGAGGCACCAAGGTCTGGGGGCCCATCTGACACTGGAAGAAAGAAGAGGGATGAAGAAAAACAGAAGAGAGGAGGAGGAAGAGAAAAGCCAAGGGGAGAAAGGGTGGGCAGGGGTTGCCCAGTAGAGACCAGGGTCCCACCAGCCCAGGTCTCACCCCTGCTGGCAGCCCCCAGGACCCTGTGAGCTGCCAAGCCTGCTCTCTAGAGGATCTCAAGCTCCCTCTGCCTTGTGGAAGGGCAGAGCGGGGTGCTTTGTAACTAATTCCTCCCACATTTGAATTCCTCACCGCCTGCCCAGCCCTCCCAACCAATGGGAGTTGCCGCCCCTCCTAGCTGGCAAGTCAAACTGGGCTGGACTGGGGGCTGGACGCCTGGGGGTTCCTGGGAGGTGGAGGCCTGGCTCCCACTGGGCTTCTAGCAGGACTGAGCCCGTCTAGGCGGGGCTGCTTGCGGGGAGGGGCTGAAGGCCGACCAGAGGTCATAAGTGGCATCCCCCTGCCTGGGAGCAGGCTACCTCCTGCTCAGGCAGAGCCAGCCAGGACCCAGGGCTTGGCTCCCAGCCTGTCAGGGTCTGGGGCCCAAACAGGGCCTCATCTTGAGTGGGGTGTGGATGGGGGGTGGGGTGGGTCAGAGCAGCCAGCTGTTTTTCATGAGCCTGACAGGAAATAGCATCCCCATCAAGTTCACTCCTTTTGGCAGGATACAGAAGGAGCAGGACAGGGTGCGGAGACAGAGGAATCAGCTGGGGAGGGAGGCAGACAGATGCTGGGGACATGGTCTTGGTCCAAGGTTTAGGCCTGGCTTCTCCTTGCTTTGCTCCAACTTCCCTTGTGGCTTAGGTAGGGCCCTTCTGTCTGGGCCAGCTCATCACTCAGAGCTGGTGGAAAAGATGGGCTGTGATGGCAAGGAATGTGGGGACAGGAAGAAAGAAGGTGGTCTCAAAGGGCGTAGTGTAGGGAAAATGGGATGCTTTTAAGGGGACCCAGAGGCCCAATGAGCTGACCTTGTCCAGTTCCTCCTGGTTGCCAAAGAGTGGGTGGTAGCGGCGGTACTTGCCCTCCAGGTATTTGGCCTCCAGGTGACACCGCCGGGCAGCAGGGCTACTGCTGGGTTGCAGGGCCTCGCTGGGGGGCACGCTGGCTGCCCAGAAGCGGTTCCCAGCACCATTGCCCAGCTGTAAGAAGAGCTGTGGATGGAGCAAGAGGTTAAAGGCAGCCTATGACCAGGGGCCCCATGCCCTGCAAAACTTTATGGCTGGAAAGCCAGGCCACTAGCCCCCTTTCCCATCAAAGAAGCCGAGGGGCAGCCTGCTTGTCGGTGGCCTTGGGTGCTCCCTCGTCAACTCCAGACCTGAGCCCAGTTCCTCAACTCACTGACAGGACTGGAGGCAGACAGTCTGACTGGAGAACACCCCAGGCCTGGCACCTGGTCGGGGGACTTGCTGTTTCCCCACCCAGTCCCACATCTGGAACTCTGTATTCCTGAGGCTACTGCATCTAGGGGGTGGTGACTAACCTGTCAGCCAATGGGGTGGGCAGGGGTTTTGGAATCAGCTCCCCTCCCTGATATTCCTCTAGGACATTCCATGGGGCTGGGCCTGCAGCTCCACCCCAACATGCCCCAGGATCCAGCCACATACCCCTGTTCCTGGCGCTACTAGACTGAGCCCTGCGATCATCAGCTGGGCTCCTGCAGGGGAAGAGGGGCAGGAGCAGACTCCAGAGGAGTGCAGGGGTCTAGCACTCAGGATACTAGTTTATTCATTCTTTCACTCTGCTGGTTATCTGTTCCACCGCCACTTCCTGCCCCGCCACCACTGCCTCTTTGTCAGGTCTGTGTGGGGTGCTAGGGTCACAGCAGAGAACAGAGTAGAAACAGCCCCTGCCGCTACTGACTCACTCCGTAACTTCGGCCAAGTCATTTTCTCTCCCTGGGACTCAGTGTCCACATCTGGAAACTGGGAACTCCAACCCTCACTCACAGGGGATGTGACACTCAAACTGCTCTGAGCCTGCAGCTGGGCCGGGGCTGTCAGGAAGGCCCTGGGTCCAGCCGCCAGTTGCAGGTCCTCCCCTGTAACCACTCCATATAGCAGAACCTGGGGACCCCAGCATAAGCATGCGTATATGAGTGTGTGCCCCTAAATGTACATATCCACATACTAAACATACTGGCGCACGTGAGGAGAGATGAAATGAAGTAAATATTTTAGGTTTTGCAGGACAAAAAGTTTCTGTTGAACAGTATTTTTACCCCTTGTTTAAACAACCCTTTTAAAACTGTAAAAACATCCTTAGCTCACTGGCCAGTTTGCTGACTTTGCCAAAAATCAGCTTTTCCAAAATCCACACCCACTAGATGATCCCGAAGGCCTCGTCTAGTTCTACGGTACTAGTGTCTGCGCGAGGGGCCATACAGCAGCTGGACCCCAAATGCAGGCACCAAGCGGGGTCCCCCACCTCGATGAGCGTCTCCGTCCACACTTTCCTGTCCATCTTCAGACTCCGCACCTTGGAAATGCCGGCGCCCATGCCACGGTGCTCCCCTGTGGGCAAAGGCTGGGCTGGGTCCTCCGGCCCTCTCCCTCAGGCAGCACCCCCGTCCTCCCACACCCGACCCCCAGTGCTCATCCAGGGCAGACAGGCAGAGGCCACAGGCAGGACCCAGGGGCTAGGCCTGCGGCTCCACCCCCACACAGCTCCAGAAACCAGCTCCAAGTCTCTGCTCCCTGCACCACAGGGCCGAGTCCAGCAATGGGCCCCTGGGCTCCTGCAGCAGCGCCAACCCCCGCCCTCCTGCTGCCCTACAGCCAGTCTCGTTCCCTGCAGGCCACTATCCACACAGCCCAGCCAGAGTGATCTCTTTAAAATGCAAATTCCTGCCCTGGTGGTTAGAGCATCTTCACACCCTGATATTAAAAGGTTGCTAGCTGGTCGGTAGATCCAGTCAGGGCACATTTGAGTATGAACCAAGGAATGCATGGGTGGGTGGAATGACAATCTCTCTCTCCCCCATTCCATCTCTCTAAAATCAATTTTTAAAAATGCAAATCCCACACGTGTGCTCTTCCTCTGGGGAGTAGCTGGCAGCATTTTCCTTTTCCTCCCCCCACCCTGACTTTTTTCTTCACAGGCACACATCTCCTCAACTCTAAGGCAATGGCATCTGGCAGCTTGCAGCAGGCTGGTCCCCTGAAACTTTCCCTAAAGTCCCCTTTTCTCTGACTTCCCAGGGAGCTAATGCAGCCCAGCCTGGGCTCCTGCTGCTTCCTCTATGCTAAGCCCTTCCTTCTTTTACTGTCCCCAGCTTCAATAAATGTGTCCTTAAAAAAAAAAAAGAAAAAAAAAAAGCAAATTCCCTTGCTTCAAATCCCTTCAAACCCCTCCAATGGCTCCCCCAAATTGGGTCTAAATTCCTTACTTGCTTTTCCTCCAACTTCATCTCCTGCTTCCTCACATCCCACTCAGCCACACTCTTCTCCCTCTTCTAATCTTCTACACTCATTCCAACCTCAGGGCCTTTGCACTCACTGTTCTCCTGCCTGGACTCTCTTCCCCCATCTCACCAGGGCCCCCTCCTGACATTCAAATCTCAGTTAACAGGTCACCTCCTGAGAGGGCTAGCACTTGTTATTACCTGATCCCTCTATTGGTTTGTGTTTGTTTTTCAGCTTCTCCCTTCTAGAACGCAAACTGCCTGAGAGCAGGAACCTTGATTGTCTGCTTTAGGGTCTAACCTCAGAGCTCAGGACAAAGCCTGGCACATGGTGAGCTCTTAATAATAAATCTCTGTGGAGTGAGAGGGGAGGGGGAGTCAGGGTGAACAGAATGCAGCCTTACTCAGCTACAGGACCCATGAAGGACCCATAGAGAAGGGAGGGGGGCTGGGGGCACTGGGGGCCCAGAACGGCCTGGTTCTGGCTTTGGCCTCACCTCCTCCCATCCATCCACCCCAGTCGCCCTCGCCCTCTGTGAGCTGGTCTCCGATCCAGTCATTACTGTTCTGTACCCGGATCTCATAGCCCAAGGCCTTCTGGACATCTGCCCACCCCAGAGGCTTCAGGGTTTTTCATTAAACTCAGAAACTTCCCCAGACTATTTCTCCTCCTGGATCCCCATCTCCAGCCACCCAAAGCCGCCTCCAGGACACTGTTAGCTTCTAAGGGTGCCAAATTCCCAGCACCTGACACAGTGCCTGACACAGCACAGACCCTCAGTAAGTGCTGACTGAATAGATACAAGAATCTTGAGTTCCACTCTCTTTCTCCTCCTCCTCCTCACCTAATCTGTCAATGGGAATTTTACACCATAGATCCTAAACATCTCTCGGATTCTCTCCATCGCTTTCCCAGACCAGGCCTTCTCTCCCTCCCTACCCACCCCCTCCCCCCCGCCGTCTCCTTACTAGTCTCCCTCAAACTCAGCTTCCAAACAGCCAGAGCCGCGGCCCCCACCACTGCCTCCCACCCCCCTCCAGATGAAATACCAGCTCCTCCCTCCTCCTAGCCCCTGCCAGCCCCTCCTGTCTGGCTTCCTTCCACCCTTCTGATGGGAGAGGGATGCTGGACCCCAAGAGGCCTGGGCTAAAACTAAGACTCACTTACTTGCCAGATGACCCTGAACCAGCTGTTTTCCGCCTGTCTGTCTGTGCCTCAGTACCCCGCCCATGAGGTAAGAAGTTAAACCCCTGCCCTGCATCGTAAGGATGGAGCTTCAATCCCGGTGGGAGAGGCTTGGCATGCAAGTGCAACCTCATAAACAATCTCTACTATCTTCACTCCAGCCCCTCCAGCCAGATAAGACCACCTACTACCAGACACTCCAGCCCACCAGCCCTGTCATGCCTTGGCCCAGACGTTCCCTACCCCTCACCCCCCACAGACCTGCACAGCGCTTGCAGATGACGACACAGAGGTTGATGGAGGCCCAGTCAGGCTGGGCAGCCCCGCAGTCAGCACAGAACCTGTTGGGGGCCACGGCCCAGATGCGCTCGGCCACCTCCGAGGTAGACAGGGCCTCGGCAATGGCTCCCTGCATGGCCTCCAGCCACTGCTCCTTCTCTAGTTCTGATTCGGCTGAGAAGCTGGGGACATAGGAATGGGGGAGAGAGGCCGGTGAACAAGGGCTCAGAGGGATTTGGGGGCAGCATAAAGGGGCAGAGCATGAAGTGGGGGGGGCGGGGACAAGTGTTGAGAGCTCATGGTCAGAAGAGGGAGGCATCCTGGGTCTGTGAAGAAGGTGGGAGTGGACAAAGGCAAGGTCAGCAAGGACCTGAAAGGTGTGTGAGGGCCGGGGGCGTCCCACAGGGACTCTGGCCAACCCAGGGAGCAGAACAGGCTGCTGGGAAAACATGATACCTGGGCAGAGACTTGACAGATGACAAAGGTCTGGCCAGGTAAAGAGGTGGATGAGCATTCTAGACAGAGGGAGCAGCATGCGCAAAGGGGCAGGATGGCACATGGGAGAGTCTAGGACCTGTGGGGAGGATGGGCAGACTGGCAGAGAGGGGCTGGGAGAGAGGCGGGGACAAGCCTGTGCTAGGCAGACAAGCTCAAAAGGCACCCAGAGGACAATGGAGGAGCAGTGAAGGGTTTCAGTGGGAAGGACAGAAGGGAACAGAGATGTCTTCCCCTCTGGTGCTTTCTCTCTGTCACCCCGGAGTTGTGTGTGTGCACTGAAGATCTGACTCCATCTGTGACCCCTCACCATGTCCAAAGAAGACACTGCTGCTACAGATACGATGGATGTTAACACTGCTTTACAAGGGGTGGCAAAGGCAACCCTCATCTACGAAGGCCTAGCAGTGGAACCTGCAAAGCTGCTAAGGCCTTAGCCAGGTGCTAAGCCCGTCTGCATGTGCGTGCATCCAGCTGCATGAGCAGACTAGAGAGGACAGCAGGGTGAGGGGGTTGTGCAGGAAGCCAGTATGGGCAACTCTGGAGCAGTGCGGCAGGGAAGAGGCGGCGGTGGGGTGGGGTGGGGATTTCTCAGAAGGAAGGGGTCAGAGAAGATTAGTGAGTGAAAGTAAATGATCAGCAGGGGTGCACAGGGCTAGGAAGGAGGGGAAATCCATCCTAGAAGGGGCAGCTTCCCACATATGCTAGAAGCAAACTGGAGGAAGTACGGACAGGTGGGAGACGGAGACTCACCTGAAGATGCGGTAGGGGGTGGTGAGATCGAAGCCACGCCGGTCCACTTCCTTCACGTTGCCCACGCTCATGTCGATGAAGGTGATGCCGATGCCCAGGTGGTACTCCTGGCAGGCAGGTGGGAAGGAGTGAGGGCATGGCCTACAAGATGGAGCTCAAGGCCCAGGAAGGGGAAGAGAGGAGGGAGAGGTGGTACTGCAGGGACTAGGAAGTGGGTAGGAAGGACATTAGGAAAGGTTCAGGAATCTGGGCATGGGAAAGTGGACCCAGGCTCAGAGGCCATGTAGCAACAGGATGAACGGGTAATGCTCAGGGAACAGGCGGGGCGGTGGGGGCAGGGGGGATCAGAACTAAGAGGTGAAAGGGGGCAGGCAAAGGTCTGGGCTTGGTCAGAAAGAAAGAAAAAGGACAGGGCTAAAGACCCGGTGGACAAGGGAGAGGCTGAGGGACCAGGGTGGGCATGGGGCAAGGGAGAGGTTTAGCAGCCTAGCCCAGCCATTCGCACCTCCAGGTTCTTGTAAAGCTGCACTTTGTCCCCAACCACTGCCACATACAGTTTGTTCTTGAAGCCACGTAGCTCCAGGCTGCCAGCACGGTCAGGCGGCTCTGAGCCTTGAACACCCGACAGAGAAGCACTAGGCAGCCGGGCCCGGGCACGCTGCTCGATCACTGCCTGCTGCAGGGCCTGCATCCACTCCTTCCGCTCCACTGTGGGCAAAGGGGAAGGAGTGAGCCAGAGCTCAGCTTGGCAGGAGGCCTCGAAGAACAAGAAAGCCTGCCCAGACCGGCACACCTATCTGTCTATCTCTGAGATCTCTGACTTGAACAACCTCAGGCTCCAGTCCTAGCTGTGATGCTTAAAACTGCGCAAGCCACTTCGCTTTGCCCATATGAGCCGGTTTCCCCCTGTAAGTGGAATGTGGTTCTGAGGACCCGTTGGGTGCTTCAAGCACAGAGCCAGCCAGAGGGTACCCCTTTTCATCCCCCACCTCGCAGAGGGTTGACTCCTCTCTGGGTTTCATGCAGGGGAAGCAAAAGTGCCCTGGTTCTCCCAGCCCTTATCCAGCCAAACTGCCAGCCTTTTTCCTGCCCCTCTCCCCACCATCACTCTCTGCCCGGAAGGCAAAGGTCCGGTTGTTCGTGATCACTTCAAACTTCTGGTCCCCAATGGCAGTCACACGGGAAATGCAGGCCACAGAGATAAAGCGCTTAGAGTAGGCATCCTGAGGAAGAGAGAGGAGCTGTACTGCCAATCTCCCTCGAGTCCCTCAACCTCAGCTGAAATGAAGGCCTCAGCCCTGCCTCCCACACGGACAACCCCTATGCTGACCGTGACCACAGCCCATAGCTGGCCAATGGGCCAGAAGAATATGGTTTAAGGAGTCAGACTAAAGTGCTGGTGAGGACTCATCTAGGGAGGGACTCTGCCTGGGTTCAATGTCGGGCCAGGCTGGAATAGGGGGTTTGCATCAGGGACCAATACAAGCCTTACCTTGTTACTATCGAAGTATCTCAGGTAATTGGCATCCAGTCTCACCCATCGTTTCTGATATATATATGATCTGGAGAGGCAGAGGCAGAGGGACAACAGAGCAAAGGACTAGGCATTAGGGGAGAGACACCAGGATTACCCCAGCCTGCTCTGGCAGCCACACACAAAGTTAGGAATAGCGAAGTCCAAAGAGAGGAAGGATCCCAAATGCTCACTGAGAAGCTGGACCTTACCTACAGCGAGGCTGACTAAAGTTAGACTCAAAGTAGGACTTCCTGGTATAAAGAGCAATAAAACATAGGTCTCATGGCAATCATTAGTGGTTATAGTCGGCATGGAGGGAGTCCTACTTAAATATCTTTGGCCCCTCTGGTTTTCGGATCCATGACATCAGTATACTAGAGCAATGCACATGCCATGCAGAGCACTAGCAGGACCCAACCAGCCTCACTCACCCCTGTGGTGGGTTCTTGTCCAGCCAGCCAGCCTTGATGACCTGTGTGGTGGGGGTAGGACCCCCAGGCAATCGATCCATGGGGTGGGGTGGGAGCTGGGGGATCAGGAGGCTGCTGGGCAAGGATGAGCTCAGGTTGCTGGTGTGCCATCCACCACTGGAAGAAGAGGAAAGGGAATGAGGGGGAACCATGGTGAGGGCTCTGGGGAGTGGGGGCTGAGGAGATGGGGGTGCTGGATGGGACAGCCACACAAGAGAGGTGGACACTCACTTGGGGACGCCCTCGTAGGCATGGTCATCCTCTTCTTCATCCCCTTGGTCGTCCCCTGACAGCTCCTCCCCCTCGCTCAGCAGACTGGCCACACGCACGGCACGTGGGACTGGGCTCACTGCAGGCTCCTCCTGCCCCCCAGACCCACTCAGCGTCATACTTCCCTTCAAGCCCCAGATAATACCCACTCAGGGGCCGCCACGCCCCCTCCTGTCCACTCCACTCTGGCTCCACACAACTCAGCACTTTCACTTCCATTTCCTCACACTCCCCGCTTCCCACTGGCAGGCTGCACAGGGGCCCAAAGAGGCAGGGCCACACCAGCCCAGATCTGAGACAAAAACCCAAACAAACAAACAAAAAGACTCAGGATGGAGAGTGAAGACACTCAGAGAGGGGGTGCCGCGAGAACACAGAAAGTGAAACGAAGACGGTGGAACAGACGCCCTGAAACAGCTATGCTCTGAACACCGAGGGAGGGAGGAGGCCACACACAGCCACCCAGACGCAGCTGAAGACGGGGGCTGGGGCCACAAGCCAGACCCCCCAGGTTTCTGGGCCAGCACTGGGACTTAGGACCATGTGCCTGACCCCTGGCCCTTGCATGGCAAGACAACAAAGGGGAAAGGGAACTATCCCGGGACAGTTGCCCATTCCCTATCTAGTGGTCCCCAGGGCCTGAAAGGCAGCAGGGCAGTCCACCCTCCACACGGGCAGCAGACAGCCCAAACCCTCACCACCACCTGCCCCACCTTCTTGGTCATCGCGCCAGCTGGGGCTCCGGGCCCCTCCCCTGGGGCCTCATCGTAGTCAGAGTCATCTGGGGAGAAAGAGCGGTGGGGGAGGCTCAGAAGCAAGGAGTCTGGCCTCCTCCTCCCCTGGGCACCTGGGACTGGCATCACAAAGGCCACCCTCAGCCCAGGAGAGACACCCCACAGCCTGGCCTGCTTAAAAAAAAAAAAAAAAAAAGGCACAGGGGACAGGAAGTGCTATTTATAGAGCTTCACAGGACAGCACTGGGGGCGCCTGGACACCACAGGGAGGTCTGAAGAGGCGGCAAGCTTGGGGGTCAGGAGTGGGGACTGTCTAAAAAAGGCTGTAAAAGGCAACACAAATGAAGAATCAGAAGTACATGATCCGAGCGGGAGCAAACCAACCATGAGCACGGAAAATACCCGCTGACTGTAAACTGTGGGCAACTCAGAAAGTCTGCCACGTGCCCACAACGAACAGTCAGTAGGTCAGATGACTGGCTGCTGTCTCTCTGTGAGAAGGAAGAGAGGGATGCTTACCCGTGCAGGGCCACACAGCAGGTCATTGCTTACCTGTGCAGGGCCACACAACGGGTCGTTGGCTGGGCCCCGACAGAAAGGGGAACGCACACCCTGCGTCCTCGAAGACTCCTCAGGGGCCGGAGCCCAGGCCACCCACCCAGGGCCCCACACCTGCCTGTGGCACTCACCGAACTCCGGCAGCAGGCGAGGAGGCTTTGGGGGAACCTCTGGGGGGCTGGGAGAGGGGGGCTGGGTGGGCTCCTGGGGGAAGCTGTCCAGGGGCTCCTTGGGTTCTGGCTGGGGAGAAGGTGACGGTGGTGGCGATGACAATAACTCCTCCTCCTCCTTGCAGGGAAGGCTGGGAACAGACCGAACATTGGGCAATACGTCGCTGAGTCACTGAGGGCCCTGAATGAGGCAGGGCCCGGCTCAAACCCACAGGCCTGGCTCACCTGAGCTCGGCAAAACTCACCCGCTCCCCAAACTCAAACAGGGCTACCTCCATCCAGCCTTCCACTCATCACCACCACCTCCCCCACCCCGCCTGCCCCAAACCCTGGAAGCCCCCCAAGGCCTAAAGCTTGGCTGCATCACTGTGACATGATCACCTGTCCCCAGAGCTCTAGCTTTTAGCCACACACGCCCACTGGGTCTGCACTCTGGAAGTGGAAGGCAGACCAGAACGGGGTGTGGGTGATTTACAGCGTAGCCTGGGGAGACAGGGAAGGCTGGAAGACGTGAAGCTTGAGCTTTTAAAGATAAGAAGTTATTTGTTGGCATTGAGGCCAAGGAGCAGATCAAAGCCTTGGAAACCAGGTCCTGAGGCCCTGAGTAGCGGGTCTCTCATCAAGACCACCTTCTCTCTCCTCCAGGACACAAATGCTCACCACCCCCAGACGCCCTCGGATGTCTCAAGCTCACCTGATCCCACCACACTCCTCTTGCACACCAGCTCCTCTCCTCTGCTATCACTCCCCCTGGAGTCCTTCCCTGACTCCCAAGGCCAGGTTCGAATCCCCAGGCTCCCACAGGCACAGTGCTCCTGTCCGTCTGCCTCAGCACGGATCACACTACTCCCTGAAGGCTGAACGCATCTCTCTTTGGCATCAAGAGAGGTGGCTTCGAACCTTGCCTCAATCCTAAAATCTGTATGTCATAAACCCCTAATTTCTATGAAGCTCATTATCCTCTTCCGTAGAGTGGGGACTGTTATCTCCAACCTGGCAGGACGATTGGAGGATTAACCAAGTCAAGGAGTGTCGTACAGCATGCACAGGGACCCCCAGCTGGAACCAGGCGTCTGAGCCCTGCAGCCCGGGCCCCACCCACCGCCTCTGCAAACGTCCGGCCGGGCCAAGGAGGAGCACCGTGGTGCATGGGCAGCTTTCCCCTCCGGTTATTTTCAGCCTGGCCAATTGCCCAATGTTCCTGGCAGTGACTGACAGTGTGACTACTACAAAAGCAAGGAAGGGCTAGGGTGTGACCATGACGTTGCCCTTTCCTCCTGCTGCTGCCTCTCCTGGGAATACCCTTCTCTCTGGTCTCTGACTAGGGAACACCTACTCTCCTTAACTCCAAACTCAGGTGCCCCTTCTCTGAAAGTCTTTCCTGACACCTCCTGCATGCTCCCCCGGTCCCTGCCGGTGTTCAAATAAAATTTTTAAGTGTCTCCCTCCTTTATGCCAGGTTGTGCTGGCATTTAAACCAGCACCTGGACCCTGAAGCCACAGTCTATGTGCTTCCAGTATGCGTGGCTACTTCTGTATCACCCTGTATTTGAATCATCTCCTCTTCTCCATGTGTGGGCAAAGAATGAAGGAAACTTCCTTTCTGTGTGAGAATCTGACCTCCCGCCAGCTTCCTCACTCCGTTCCCCTAGAAACCTGCTAAAGGTGGCATGTCAGCCGCATTCCAGGCCAACACTGCCTTTGGCAGAGGTGGACGGGGTGAGGAACTGCACTGGGCTGGGAGAAACTGTTAAGGGGTCTCCACTGGATAAAGAAGCAGGAGCTTTGGGCCTCTCTGAGTGGTGGCTGGTAGCTGGGCACGGCCCATGGAGGGGCCTGACGCCACACCCATGGGGGGTTTGAAGACATATTGGCCGCTTGGGGCAAGGATTTTTAAGTCAGGGTGGCTCCAACACCTATCCACTGTGAGTCTTAGTCCCCCACCCCTGAGCTGTCCCCTGGAAGGCCACAGAGAATGGCTCCTGGACGGCCGTGTAGACAGTGGCAGTGACTGCTAAGACGACCGCACAGCAGAGGAAAACCTGTCAGTGGCCTGGTGGCCAGCTGATCCCTCCCTATATGCTTCTTAGGGAATCTGATGCCAAGTGGGCGTATGGTGGTCTTGAGGGCACGAATGTTCAGCTGGACCTGAGGAGACCCACTGGTGGATACTGCCCAGGCTGCCTCCCCTACTTGACCCTGAGTCTCTTTAAGGCAGAGCCTGCACTGGACTTGATTCCTTATCCCCACAGCCTGGTACAGGGCCTGGCTGAGTCAGCCATAAGAGTATGTTGAATGGATAGATGGGTGGGCAGCTGGACGGACGAATGGATGGACAGAACAAGTGGATGAATGGATGAATGGGCAGATAGGTAGGTGCATATGGTGTCCATGAGGAAGGGAAGAAGGCAAAGGCAAGGATGATTACTGAGAGACTGAGTGAGTCCCTGCAGGCATGACCTGGGGTGTGGCCCCAGCTGGTCAGGTACAATACCCTGGGAAACCCCTAGACAAGCAAAGCAATCTATCACACACGGCCTCCCAGACTCCAAGAAGGGGCCCCCCGAGGGCAGGGCCTGATGAGCTGAGAGCAGAGCTCCAAGCTGTGGGGCCAGGACCAGTCAGGCTGGTGCAGGGGAGATAGGGACAGGTTCTGCCCCTTCCAGCCAGGCAGGGCTGAGTGGGCCTGGCTCCCTGACATCCCCCAGGACTGAGGGTCAGCACTGAGGAGAAGGTAGTGGCAGCAAAGCATCCTCTGAGCGCAAGCAGCCTCAGGTCCCTGGCCTCTGGCTCCCAGTCCTCCTCTATTACTGTCCTGATCATCTTCAAAGGATCTGACCATCCTGAGGCCTCCCCAGCATGTGGGCTCCTGAGACAAATGCCACACTACATTATTCACTATGGTGGGTCCAGCACTCAGCAGGGATTAGTAAATAAGTGAAGACCTAGATTAATTCATTTGTATTAATGTGTGTATGTATTCCTAGCCATCTTCTAAGTATTTCACATGAATTCATTCATTTACTCATCACCAGAACTCTATAAGGTATGGCTTACTGTTCTCCCCACTTTACAGATGAGGAAACTGAGGCATGGAGACACAAAGTAATTTGCCCTGCATCCCACAGCTGGACTTAAGGTAGTCTAGCACCACAGCCTGCAAGCTCAACCACAGCCAGGATCTGAGCACTTCTCTGAGGCCAGCTCCTCACACTCCACCCTTATGCAGGATCTAAGCCACTTCTGGGGTTGATGTTTGGTCCAAGAGAGGATGTGATCACAGCTCTGACGACTGCTGTGACCATGAAAAGAAGGGAGAGGGGGACAGATGCAAAAGGATCTTCTTCCAGCAGAGCCTTTACAGGAAAAAGACTATGTGCCAAGAAGGCGGAAGCAAGGGCACCCTTCATGAACCTCCATACTTCATTCTAGCAACCTCCTCCAGGAAGCTTCCTGGCTGACCCCTGGTTGCCTACCATAGGGAACCAGGCCATGTTGAGTCAGGACTGAGCCCAGAAAAGGAGAAGTGGAGTCCGGAAGGTACGGCATGTGGGAAAACCCCAGGGGAAGGGGCAGAGGCCACAGAGTGCTCTTTCCCCAGCTGGAATCCTGGCCACTCAGTGCCTGCATCTGATTCCTCAGCCCCAGCTCCAGCTCCAATCTGCAGCTGAGGCCCAGCTGGGATGTTTCCCACTAACCTCTGACCAACTGGAGCAGAGATCAGCCTCAACCCTAAGCATGTGTTCAGGGGCCCTACCACCCCGCTTTTGCTAAACAGTTTCCTCTTCCCCACTGCCCTCTCCCTACCATCCCAGTCCATGCAAAGCCCATCTGTACTTCAAAATACAGCTCAAGGGACCTGGCCTCTAGGCAGCCTCCGAGATACCAATCCAGAGCTGCTCCCCCCCTGCCCCCACCGGCTCCCCTGCTCCTTCAGCCTCTTTCCCCTCTATCCAAGTGATACTCAGACCCATCTGCTCTCCCCTCTAGGCCCACAGCAAGACTGGGCACTCATGGACAGGAGTGGTCCACCCCAGCCTGGGCCCTCAGCCTAGGTTTGTCTTACTGGATTAAGGCAAATTACACAGAGCCGCCCTTACACCTCGGGGTTGGGGCACATGTGAGGGACCCACACCAGAATGGGTAAGAGCAGGGGGACCACATAATCAATTGCATAAACCAGAACATTTCTGAGAGTTCAAAGAGGCACTGTTAATAACTATGTCAGGGAACAGGTGTAAACAGGGCCTGTCCCAGGCAAAATGAGATGTGCGGTCACTCCTCCTAATAGAGCTTTGGAGCCAGGCGGACCTGGGCTTGAGTTCTGGCTTGACCGCTCAGCAGTCTGTGACCTCACAAAGTAGGTCACTTCATCCTTGAGCTTCAGTTTCCTGTATGCTCTGCTTCTAGGGTTATTGATCTCTCAGTAAGGACAGCCACTCCCATATGTCATCAGCACAAATTTCTCACCCTGGCTGTGGCTGAAGGTGGCTCAGGCCCAGCGGGCTGGGCTAGGAACCCACCTGCTTCAGAGCCTCCTCTTCCAGGGCGGCCCTTGGCTCTCCTTTCATATCTTTCTGTCTACATCAATCTCTAGCAAAAGGAACCAGGTCCCACCACAAGTGCAGGTGGGCCACAGAGCAGGGCGATCTGACCACCTCAGGCTGGCCTTGAATTCTTCTCCCACTCACATTCCAGCCATCCTCAACTGAGCTGCATTGCACAAATGCATACCTCCAGGTCTTTGTATGTGCTGTTCCTTCCACCTAGAATACCCTTCCCTGTCCAGCCACCTCCTACTCCTCTTTTAAGAGATTCAAATCCTTCTCCACTTTGTGTCTCTTCTCATGCCCCAGGCTGGGTTGGGGCCCCTTTGGGGCTCTCCTCTAGCCTCCACGCTTCTGGTCATTCAGTATAGTTGTATTTGGTAATATTTGCTTCACTGAGCTGACCAAGGACCAAGGACCCAGGCCTACACCCCGTCCTGGAGTTAGGACCTTCCCCCTAGAGCCTCACATAGGCCTTGGAGGGACCCAGGCCAATCCCAGCCCCTGGACTGTCACCAGCAGGGCCCAAGAGATGGGGTCAGGCCCAGTAATCTGGGCACCCCTGTCTCCTACCCTGACCTCCCCTTCCTACAAGGAAGCCTTCCCAGCTGCCTGCTTCCTCATTTGGTCCCTGGATGCACAAGGCCCAGGCCTTATTCCTTTGCTTCTTACTTCCTCCACAGCTACCCCTGCCCTTCTTTCTCCATTATGAGGCCCAAAGGCCACCGCCTCCAGCATGGTTATGCTCTGTTAACTTCTGCTCAGGCCATAGTACAGAAAACCCTTCCCAGTGCTTCACTTGCTTAGATGTATCTGCAGCTTTTGCATATTCTGTGAGCCTCCTCAGACGGAGCCTTCTCTATGCTGCAGCACCAACCACCCAACGCTGAGGGGGCTTCAGCAAGTGTGCTGAGTGACTGAATGGTCACCATCCCTCATGTCCAAATCACGGAGAAGGTTAGCAGTTCCCTCACTTTTCCACAGAGCAATGCCCAATTAACCTGGCATCTATCCTTGCATAAAAGTAAGGCTTCACCCAGCTTTTAGCACTTCTCCCTGGAACAAGAGCTACCACTTGCTAAGTACCCACTAAGTGCCAGGCATTCTGCTGGGAGCCTTTTTTCATTGGATCCCCACAATGACCCAGAATCATCAATTTCACTGTGCTCAGACACACCCCCTCCTCCTCCAGGAAGTCCACCCAATTGCTCCCCTCTCTAAGCTCACACAGCCTGTTGAGCTCTTCATAGCTTATCTACCACCAGGTCTACCACTGAGCTTCCTCACAGGCCAGCCCTGCTGTCTGGGCAGGAGGAGGCAGAGGCCTGGGTATTCCCTGGCAGCTCTGTGTGCTTCCCAGGCCTGGCCCTGTGCTGACTCCAGAGGGTAGCAGGAGGAGGAAATTCAGCCCTCAAGGAGCTCATACTCTGCTGAACCCCTCCCCCCATCCAAACTGCCCAACCCAGGGCTGGCCTGGCAGGAAAAAGTGCAGATGCCTGCTGAGCCCTATGGAAGATGAGCCAAGGAGGCAGGGCAGGGCTGGGTGCACCAACAGGACCTGGTTAGAGGCCTGTCGGTGCACCCTCTCTATGTCCCCAGTGACCCAAGCACAGGGCTTTTGAGTGCATTAGAGAACCACAGCAACTGGGGGGGTGGGGTGGGGAGGCCAGCCCTGCCCCCCAAAACACAGGCACTCACCACAATACCAGCCCTGAGGAGGGGGGTAAAGACCAGGCCAACCAAGTGCCAGCCCTCCACAGGTTTCCCTGCCATCCTGGACTGGGGCAGGGGGTGCGGGTGGGAAGGGCAAGGGTGTTCAGGCAGGAGCTGCCCAGAGCCACAGCACCCCTGAACTTGACCTTGAGAGAAGCCCATTTAAGCCTCCTGAGAGAATCCTCAGCGGCATGCTGGAAGCTAGAACTGAGGAGATCAGCACCAAGTCCCTAAAGGGCAGAGACCCCACAGGGGAGCCATCTGTGTGGCCTGGCAAACAGGTTCCATGGGCTCTCAGTGGACCCAGGAGACAGGCTTATGGAGAGACGGAAAACTGGAAAGCCCAAGGCATTGGGAAGGAAGAGGAAAGGGGAGAAAAGGAAAGAGCAGGAGAAAAACAGAAAATGTGGAAACAGTGAAAGAAAAGAGAAAATTTGAAGAGCAAAAAAAGGGAATGGAGAGAAGAGCCCCACAGAAAACAGCATGGAGGAGACAGGCAGACAAAGAGGGGCTCCTGCTTTCATGGGCCCCCAGGAGGAGCCTCCCCTCCCCCCAGCTGCCCCTTGCTCACCCTCAGACGCCTGCCGGGTCCTGAGGACTACCACAGCTTTGGCCAGGTGGGGCCGGCATGTGCCCAAGTATGTTGTGTGCCTGCCCCGGCAGCTCACGGCCAACCTGGGATGGTCTTGCAGAAAACTTGGCACCTGTTCCCTGGGTACGTTTGAGACTAAATCTGGGTCCAGGTATGGCTCTGCGTGCCTGTGTCACTGAGTGCCTCTGATCACTTGTGTGAGTGTGTGTTTCTGTGTATAACTGTGGATCTGTTTCAGAGGAGTGAGTGTGTGAGAGTATGTGTGTGTGTGTGTCTGCATCCAGCCCTGGTTTCCCTTGGCTTCCTGCTCTCCGCCTCCCCCAACCCTGCAGCCCTGGTCAACACACACTTCCTGAAAACACTGACTGAGAAAGAGAGAAAAGTCACCCAGAATCCCCCGGGGCCAGACACTTCCTCCCGCCCCGGGGCCGCCCCCCTCCAATCCCCACCCCAAGCTGGAATGAAACAGACCACCCCAGTGCCATTTAGCAGGGACTTACTGAGTGGACGTCCAGGAAGCTCTGGCCCCGACTGGCCCCTCCCCACCCCCAACAAAGAAGCCTAGAGAGGCTGGGAAAGAGGCTCTTTGAAGGGAGCAAGTTCTGCCACGGCAACAAGTGATCAGCAGTCAGGAAGACCAGGGATTGGCTGGGTTGCGGGGCAGTCAAAGGCACAGGTAGGAGGCCCTGCAGTGTGACTCCAGATGACAGCTGCCCCCCTCCAGGCAAATACTCCATCTTCTCCAGGTATCTCCAGGCATCCAGTATCAGGGGAGGAAACAGACCCAGATCAGTACAGGGCCTCTGTAAAGAGACCCTGGAACCCTGAATCAGAATTGACCCCTGTGCACTCTCAGGGAAGCAGGCTCAGGGGGTTCACATCACCAAGACTCAGAGCTGGGTAGACTGGGCCCCAGGCCCAGAGCAGAGTCTGAACATCGGCTTCCATCTTCAGGGCTACATAACTCTGAGCAAATTTCTCAGCATCTCTGGACTCATCAGCAAGTTCCCTACCACAGTCTTATAATAAGACTGTGGGGACCTCTCAGTCCAGACAGAATGGTGAGCCCAATTCTAAGAGTCCTGCCCCAGCTGAAGCAAGGTGGAAAGGACCCCACTCCTGCTGGTTTTCTGCCTGTCTCCTCTGAGGGCCTCTCCTTTCTGAGACATCTGGACTGACGCAGGTTGGGTGGTGGGACAGGACCTGGCGTGGTGAGCTCAGGGCCCTCCAACCCTCTCGTTCGGTGCCCCGCGCAGGCACCGAGGGCAGCAGTACAGAGGACCACTAGGCTCCATCCTCTCACTCACACAACAGACACGTTCTCAGTGCCTGTTAGGCACCTGGCACTGTTCCAGATGGTAAGGATTCAGCAATACAGAAAACCAAAAATGCTCTCAGCCCTAATGGAGCTGACATTCCAGGGGACTCCTCTTGACCTCACCCGTGCGCGCACACACATGTATATACACACAGGCTCACACCTGACAATACATAAATATCACACTGGCCACTTCACCACCCACCCAGAAATGAGCATTCAAAAACGGACTCACGCTGTTGGAGTCCCCACGCCATGAGCACACACGGGCACATGCATGTGCAAGGGGATAGCATATCAGGATCATACACCACCTCCCTTAGAACCTGTCAGATGTGTAAATACAGACACATGACTACCCTGACAGTGTGCACAAACATGCACACCTAGGGGCATGCATGCACAAACTGGCCAGGCATGCCCTCATATGGAGTCACCGTCTCAAGAATATTTACACACACACACAGCATGCAATCCCCAATTCCACTGGGGGCCTGGTGATGGGCTGCATTTAGGCAGAAGTGTTCGCTCAGCCACCACACGATCTGGTGTAAAAGGCCCTAAGATAGAGTGAGGTTCCCATCACCAGAGGGTGCGAGCGAGAACAGGAAAGTCGTGTCAGGAAGTAGGACTCCTGCAAGCGGGGCAGGACAGGCCAGGCTGAGCAGTCTCCCACCATGTACCGTGAAGCCTGGGGTTACAGGAAAGGGGTGTGAGGGGATGGAGTAGCCAGTCGGGCTCCATCCTGGCTCCTACCTTGCCCAGCTTTCGTCTGGTACACCTATGTGAGGCTCCATCTGCCGTGAATTTTTCTACCACTTTAAAGCCTCTGTACACCCTGGGAGCGCTAGGAGTCAGGTGCCCACAATTCCCAACACCAGAGGCCCCAGAAGACAGGAAGCCAGGCTTGGCAGCCCACCACAATCTGCCTTAAGGAATAGTCCCAAATTGTGAGGAGTAATTGTCTGTGGATTCTCTTAGCATGGAATGAACTTCAGGAATGACCCTCTCGCTCGCTGCAAGGAGCCAGATTCCTAACCATGGACACATGGCCTCCCCCGCAGCTTGGCTGCACGGCTAAGTCAAACAGGCTCTGAGAGCAGGGGCTGGCACCCTGGGGAGTATACAGACTTTTACTGTACCCAGCGAGTCTTCTGAACTCAGTGGTCAGCACCAGAAGGACCATGACAGGCCAAGGAGGGAACCTGATGGGGAAAAAAGCCCAGAGGGGCAGCTCCTAACAGGAGTCACAAAGCTAGCTGGGCCTGCCCCAGGTATCCTGCCTCCTAAGCAGGAATCCAGACCTCCACCACTCCACTGGGGGTTTGTCTCCTCAGCCTCTGTGAAGTCCCGGTGAACAGGGCCCTACCTCCTTCCCTTGTTTACCCACTCCTACGCCCCCCAATCCTGATGATGGAGTTGAAGGAAATAGAGAGTACTCCTGCATGCAGGACAATGGCCACTAGAGGGCGGAGTAGCACCAAGAAACTCCCATCTTGGCTGGGAGTCAGGTTCCTCCTGGGGGACCCTAGCACCATCCCCAGTTACATGAACCCAGGAAAGCCACAAACCCTTCCTGTGCTTCCACCAATCAAACTTCAAAACACTGCAGACCTGTCTTGCCTTCAAGGCCCCTTACTCAGTGCCCCTCTCTGGGTGGGGAGAACCTCCCAGGGCCTCCCCACAGGGGTAGGATCCCTAAGCATGTACTTGGCATAGATCTAGTCAGCGCCCCCCTCCCTTATCTGAGCCTCAGCTTCTCTGCTTGAAAACAGGGCACGAATCCCCCAGAAAGCTTGCTGCAGGGATCAAATGCGATCATGTAAGCAAAGCACCCAGCACAGCCCAACAATAATATAGGGACCAGGAGACCTCTCACAGCACATCTCTTCTCCAAGAAGTCTGCCCAGATTAGGCTGACTAGGTCTGAGTGCTGCCATGAATCTCCATCACACCCCTGAACACATATCCAGCCCCATCTGGGAATGCTCCCTCCTAGCTGGGCACCCCAGCAAAGGAGGAAAGGGAGGGCACATGTGAAGAATTTTAAATGAAATGTCCACGGAAATAGGAGGAAACTCAAAAAAACAAGGAATACCAGGAGCCAGGAGGGGAGAAACAATTCTGAGGAGAGCAAGGAGGCTGAGGCCAGAAAGGTGTCCCTAGCTGTGGCAGGAGCAGTAAAAAGAGGAAAGATGGCGTGCAAGCACCAGACCCTGGGCAGGCCCTGCTCCCCGACAAGCTCACCACCCAAGACTCCCGCTTCCTCCACACGCTACCTCCTGACTCCAGAACGTACCCTGAACACCCACAGCAAGCCCCAACCGGAACTCTAGGCTTCCTCCCACACTAACTTCTGTCTCTGGGTCCCCAGGTCAGTGATGGCACCAGTGTCCACCTAAGATGGAAACCTGGACACCCTTGTGGCCCCCCATGCCCTCTCCACTCACACCCTGGCTGTCAAGTCCTATCCACTCTAAAAACAACATCTCACTCCAGACTGCCTACTTCCCTCACACGGCCTGAGTGGGGGTCCCTCCCTTGACCCCCTAGTCTTACTGATCTCCTAGGTCCTCTCCCATCAACCTCAGCAGCAGCCAGAGTGATCCTTTTAGCACTCAGCTTTCATCGGCTCATTCTGCTTAAAACCTTCCAGGCTGCCCACCTGGCCTTTGCAGCACACCCCACCAGCACCACCGACGAGCCTGACCCTCACTCGCCCGCGAGTTCAGCCACAGCGTCTGCCCAGAGAAACCCAGAAGGTGCCTCCTACCTCTGAGCTTTGCACACGCTGTTCCCTCCACTGCAGTGCCTTTGTTATTACAGTGCCCACAGCCACGAACCGCCCTTCCACCCTCCAGGATCCTCTGCTTGTGTACCTCCCACCCTGGATGGCATCTACTCACCTCACAGGTGGACGGGGGGACCCAGTGCGAGGAGGCACAGGTGGAACACTGAGCTCTGCCAAATGCCGCTTGGCAGGCAGCGGGGGCAGCACAGGGCTTGGGACGGCTATGGACGGGGCAGAGAAGCAGGCAGGAGGAAGGCAGCTCCTCCGGGGCGGGATGGGTGGGACAGTGGGTAGTCCCTCATCTTCTCCAGCTGTGGGCAGTGGCTCAGGTGGAGTGGTGGGTGCAGGGGGTGGGCGGAAGATATGACGCTTCATGGGCACAGGCCGTGGGGTGGGGCGAGGGGCCGGGGTTGGGGGCGCGTGGGCACGGAGCAGGCCAGCCAGGATGCGGCGGCGGTGGCCCGGCAGCAGCACGCCCATGGCCACCAGGCGAGCATCGCTGAGGCCTTGGCAATCTGTGGCCCGCACCAGTCCGTAATGCTCAAAGAGCCCGGTGTACTGCTCCAGGTGCAGGGCCTGCAGCCACTCAGCCACCGATAATGCTGCATCCCCCGCCTCTGTCATGGTTCCTGGCAGCGGAGGCCAGCCAGTGGGGCCCTGCACAGACCTGGAATAGATAAATGGGCACGGGTCAGAGGCAGTGGCATGGCTGCCCGGGTGCAGTTCCCCAACCAGCCTCCTTCTGTGGCTCTCCCACGCCATGGGGTCAAGCTCTGTCCTTGAACTTTCTCCCCTGTGTCCCATGCCAGGCAAGGCCAGGTACTGTCAGGACTCTGGACACATAGGCTTTTCCCTCTGCCTGAAACCAGCCACCTCCACCCCAACCCTACTCCTGTGGCCACCTAGCACTCAGTTCATGTCTCCTCCAGGAGGCCCTCCAGGACCTCCTGAATTGGTACCACCCTTCACCCCTATCCACAGCCTCAGCTACGCTGCGAGGCTGGCCAGTGTCTGCGTCTTGCACACACACAAATACACACACCCTTCTGCCCCCTGCAAGACCCAGGCAAGGTCCCAATTCCTTCTGAGTGCCAGGTACCAGCTAAGGGCCAGGCAGAGTGGCTTAATGAGTATAGCTGGAATTGAGAAAGATCACTGCTGGCCCAGGCTAGGGGTTGAGCCTCACCCCATCTGCACGGCCTTGGAGGAAGTGGGACACTCCAGGAGGTGAGTCAACCCAGCATCACACAGTCTGATGTGCGATGGCCCTATGAGTGAGCAACCCCTCTCACCACCAAGGAGGAAAAGGAGTAATGTATGGGAAAGGCCATTCATTCATTTGTTCTTCCAAAATAGCCTTGCACTGGGCAATGGGGACTCAGGTCCCACCCCTGCACTCAAGAGCTCCTGGCCTGGCAAGTGCGAAGAAACAGATGACGTAAAGAGATGATGATTAACAGACCAAAAGGGAAAAGTCATCTGATCGCCTCCACGGACACAAAAGAGGCATATAATAAAACTCAACACCCAGTGTGCTTAAACAAGTAAAAATAGAATGATACTTCCTTAAACCAAAAACCAGCATCTTGTTTAATGGAAAAGCAGTAGAAAAACTTCCATTAAAGTCAAGAATGAGACAATGATATCCATTTTACTACTACTACTACTACTACTACTACTACTATCATTGTTATCCGCATCGCTCTGAAAGTTCTAGAGGCCAAAAATAAAGAAGACATGGGGGTAAATGCAGACAACTGAATTTGAACAATAAAAAGTTTTTATTAAAAAATTATTTATTTATTATGAAATAAATAAGAGGTTATAAAGACTAGGAAGAGATAAGTGATCTATTAATTACCAATAACAAGGACTCATGGACAAAAACTATGGGGGGTGGAAATGGGAGGAAGGTGGGAAGGGCTGGGGTGGTGGGCTGGGGCGGGGTAAAAGACAGAAAACTGTACAATATCAACAATTAAAAAATACTGATTAAAAAAATAAAATAAAAAATGGAAAAAATAGCTGTTCAAAAAAATAAAAATAAAAAAATAAAAAAACAAACAAAAAAAATAATTACCAATAACATGAATTTTGAATTGGAAAATCCAAGAAGCTCAACTGAGAAACTATTACAAACAATAAAAGAACTTAGTAAAATAGTTGGGTTCAAAAGTAATGCAACAGAAATTGATACTTATCAGTAAGAGCCAGGTAAAAACCAGGATGAAAGGCCCATTTACAATAGCATCACAAAACCTAAAACGCCAATAAACGTAAGGAGAAGAGCGCGAGATCAGCGGGAGTGGGATCTGGAGGGTCACTGAGGAGCGGAGAGAAGACCTGGCCCAGCGGACAGACACAGTACGCGCCGGCCCAGAAGACGCAAAAAAGAGAGCAATTCTCTCTCGTTTACAAATCTGCACAATCCTATTAAATACACACAGAATTTTTTGTTTTTTTTGAGTTAGACAAGCTGACTTGAAAGTCAGTGTGGAAAAATAAACACGCAGGAAGATCCTGGAAAACTGTGGAGGCGGGGGTGTGAGAGAAAGGAAGGGTGAAGAGTGAGAATCAGCCGCACCACCTCTTAAAGCGCATGAAGCGACGATAATTAAAACAGTACCAGCGGCCCTCTGTATTTTCCATCCACACTTGGGAGTCTGCAGATGCAGAGGACTGACTGTGCGCAACGATCTGTGCTATTTTTAATAACAGACTTGAGCCCCCATGGACTTTGGTACCACAGAGGGTTCTGGAACCCATTCCTCGGGGGTACCAGGGATGACTCTAACTGTACGTGTTACCAGCACCTGGACAGACAGATTAAACAGAACAGGGAATTCAAAAAGAAACCCAAATACATATAATAATGTAGCATACAATAAAACGAATTCAAACTAGATGGATTATTAAGTTGTTGCGATACCTGTGCGGCAATCTAGAAACAAACTCAGTTGGACCCCTCCCTACCTTACAGCTTAACTTACAACAGGACAAATTACAGAAGAATCCAAGATTTGGTTATAAAAAGAACCATAAAAGGATTTTAAGAATCATCTTAGAGAGCAAAAGCCTTTTGGAAATGACACAGACCTAGAAGGATAAAGAAAGAAGTGAAAAATTCAACTATTATAAACATTGAGCATCCCCGCATGATAAAAAACACCATAAGCAAAGCCAAAAGATAAATGACAAACTAGGAGCAATCTGCCATTCATATCCCAAACACAGTTTCCCGAAAACTGAAAATCACCTAAAAATAGGGAACAGATCAATAACCTAAAAGAAAAATGAGCAAAGGATATGAACACAGAAATTCACAGAGAGGAAACTATAAGTGGCTCTGAAACAGATGAAAAGAACCACACTGCCCACACTCCGTGGCGACAGGCAGGCCAGACGCCTCCAGGAAGGGCAAGTCCACAGCCGGTGCGAACCCCAGAGCTCCTGCCCTCGCACCGGCCACCCCTGGACGCTTGCCCTGCAGTCATACTGGCAAACGCCCAAAATAACACTTACAGTGAGGCTATAATGCTGTGCAGAATAACAAAAGGACGGAGACAATCAAAACATCCATAAAACAGAGAACAGTTAACTAAATCACAGTGCAGTCATACAGAATACTGAGCCGCTATACAGAATGAGGAAACTCCTCTTAAAATAGGCTGTTGATAAGTGACTAAAGAAAGGTACAAAACAGTGCATATAACATTCTGCCTTCTATGTGCGAGAAGGAAAAACCAAGGGAGAGGACAGAACAGTGCACATCTACTGGTAGATGCACAAGATATCTCTGAAAGATACCCTGGAGACCAGGCGTGGCCGGCTGCCCCGGAGGAGGAGGAGTGAGGGCCAGCGGACAGGAGGGAGCAGGCGCAGAGCCAGGCTTCCCTGGGCCTGGAGCTGATACAACTCAGAGGTCCTTTTTAAGGAAAAGAAGACCAAATATCTTAACTTACCATTTCACAATATATAGATCAAATCATTGTCATAATGCCTGAACCTAATATAATGCTATGTGTCAATGAAATCTCCATTAAATTTTTTTTAATTAAAAAAAAGAATACCTTACTTTTGTACAGATTTATAAAAACACATGACTGCAGACACACACTGGCGGGCCCCGCCCTGGAAGCTCACCTCGGACTGGTGCGGGGAGCCTTTCCACTCCGTGTATTTTTCCATCACCTAAATTCTGAACTATGTGAATATTTTTTAAAGGGTTAATGAGAGACACAAAGGAAGACACAAACAGAAATACACTGGATGTCTTAGATAGGCCAGCTCTCAACATAAAGCCAACGGTTCTTCCAGAGTTTAGACTAACTCTGGAAGGATAAGGATGGAAGGAAGGGGAAGGGACTAGTCAAGGAACATGTATGGATGACCCATGGACATGGACCGGGTGGGGACTGTCTGTGGGAGTGGCGGGCGGGGGTGGGATGGGCAGAGGACAGCAAAGGGGAAAAATTGTGACAACTGTAACAGAACAACAATAAAATATACATTGTGAATGAATGAATGAATGAATGAATGAATAAAATTACCCAGTGGCAAAGTCTAAAGTACATGTAGCCCTGACTGGTGTGGTGCAGTGGTTTGGGTGTCCTTCTGCAAACCAGGAGGTTGAAAGGTCACCAGTAGGATTCCCAGCCAGGTACCTGGTTGGGAGCATGTGAGAGGCAACTGGTGAATGTTTCTCTCCCTTTCTTTTCCTCTCTCTAAAAATAAATAAATAGAATCTTTTTTTTTAAAAGTTTAAAAAATAAAGTGCATGTAAAATGATACTAAAGATTTATCTGTGAAAAAGCAAGTTGCAGAAAAGTGTTTGATGATGTAAACATCTGGGTAAAGAAAAAGAAAACACTTATGAGAAAACGCTCATCATCACTAGTTATCAGGGAAATGTAAATCCAAACCATAATGAGATGTCACCTCAAACGTGTCAGAAAGGCTGCCATCAAAAAGACAAGAAATAGCAAGTGCTGGGGAGCACGTGAGGAACAGGGAACCCAGCACTTCCACAGCTGGCGGGAGTGCAAACTGGTGCAGCCACTATGGAAAAGAGTATGGAGGTTCCTCAAAAAATTAAAAATAAGACTACCATATGACCCAGCAATTCCTCTTCTGGGTATTTACCCAAAACATGGAAACAGTTATTCGTAAAGACATGAGTACCCCCATGTTCACTGCACCCTTATTTACAATAGCCAAGACACAAAAACAACCTGTATGTCCATCGATGGATGAAAGGGTAAGGAAGATTTGGTCTTTCTGTGCAATGGAATATTACCCAGCCACAAAAAGTATGAAATACTGCAATTCATGATAACAAGGATGGACCCTGAGAGTACTACACTAAGTGCAAAAAGTCAGACAAAAAAGGACAAAAATTGTACAATTTCACTCATATGTGAAGTATAAAAGAAGTAACAAATAAACTAACAAAACACGCAGAAACAAACTCATCAGTACAACGAGCAGAACGGTGGTCACCAGAGAAGGGGGGTGGCAGAAGGTGAATTGCGTAAAGGGGGCAAATATAAGGTAACAGAAAAAAGCTAGGCTTGGGGTGGCAAGCAGACAACAGAGTATACAGATATCAAAATTTAACGTTGTACACCTGAAATTTATGTAATTACAAATTATACAGTTAACCAATGTTATCTCAATACCTTTATTTTTAGAAGAAAAAGAAAACAGATGTATAGCGCGCGCACACAGATGCCTCCGGCGGGTTTGTAAGAAACTGCCTCTGTGGAGGAGTGGGCACTGGCAGCTGGGAAGGCAAGAGAGGGAAGGTTTCCTTTCACCAAATCCTGTCTCTTTTTAATTTTGTACCATTTTTCAAAAACAGAAATACAGTTTAAGAGAAAATGTGATCATCTGGAATGAGAGACGGTAACTCACCTGGCACGGAAGGAAATCAAATAAGCAGATACACGTACACGCACCCACAGACTCACCCCCCACACCCAGCCGCAGCCCGCTGGTCCCCCGCTGCCTCGCCCACCCTTCAAAGCCTGCCTAGGAGGCTCTTCTCAAAGTCTCTGGGCCTTACTCCTCTCTCTGCCTCTCAACCTGTTTTCAAAATGGGAAATGGGCCCACAGGTCTTGCCTCCAGGAAGCCTCCTCCCCACACCTGTGTTGGGGCTTACCTGCCACACCCAGCCCCTCCCGCTACCCATCTCCCAACTCACCTGCTGGGCTGCCCAGGACACGGGTCCTCCCAGAAGGCGCAGCTACTCTGAACAGCAGCTCATCTTGGCCTGAGGCGGAAGCTGTAAGAACAGTAGAGGAGGAAGTCCATGAGGCAAGGCCATTTGGAGCAGAGAGGTACCAGGAGGAAAAGGAGGGAGAAGGGGATGGGAAAGGAGGGTGGAGGGAAGAAGGCGGAAGAGGAAGGGAGAGAGGGATGGGGAAAGGAAAGAGAGGGAAAAGAGTGAGAGATGGGGAAGAGGGTAGAGGAAGGAAGAGGAGGGAAGGGTGCAGGGAGCCTAGTGGAAGCCAGGGCCTTCCGGTGGGCGGCGAGGAGGCAGGCAGACGGGCCTGCCTAGGGGTGCAGGCCTGTCTTAAAGGGGAGTCAAGACTCCTCACTCTCTGGCCCTCCCCCAGGACCAACGGTAGGGAGCAGGCTGTGGTAGAAACTACTGACCTGGCCAGGAGGCTGGACGCTCCCCAGGGAAGACCCCAGGGAGGAGGCGCATACAGCCCCATGACTGAGGCAGTTCCCCCCACCAACACAGAGCCTGTCAGAGAGGCGGGGGACCCTGGGGAGACCCAGGAGGGCAGAACCCTCTCCACTAAGCCTGGAAGCCAGGGGATGGGGTAGGAACAGAGGGGCTGCAACGGAGGCAGGGGCCCATTCCTAAACATGGACGGGGTCAGAAGAAGTGTTCCCAGCCAAGAGAAGAGAACAAGCCACCCCTGCAGGCACACGGCCAGCCAGCTCCGATGGCCCAGGCTCTGTTCGGGAGGGGGTGGAATGGGCAGGTCCTGGGCAGAGCCACCTTTCCTGCTACCAGGGCGGGGCCAATGGCAAACTGCCAGGCTCGGCTCGATGGCTTTTTAATGAACGAGCCAGGTATTTATCTCAAGTGGACGCCACAATTATTTCTCAGGACGCAGCTAAAATAGGGGTATGTTTCAAAAGTGAGTATTTTAAAAATAAATTTTAAGTAATTAGTACTTCGGAAAGAATTGGCAAAAAATGACAATGCTACTCAAATGAGAATTTAAAAAATAGACAACATAAATAGTCCTTACTCTATGCCAAACACGTAAACACTCTTTATCAATTTATTTAATCCTCTCATAGCAACCATATGAGGTACATACCTCATATCATCACGATAAAGAAACTGAGGCACAGAGAGTTTAAATAACTTGCCCACAATCGCACAGCTAGGAAAGGGGCAGTCTGAACATAGTATAGACCTGCAGAATAAAGTGTGCTGTATAAAATACACCCTGGAGACTACCGGTCAAGATGGAGGCGTAGGTAAACATGCCTCGCCTTCTCGCACAACTATGGCCAAAAATACAACTAGACTAGAAAACAAGCATCACCCAGAACTGTCAGAAAATCAAGCTGTGTGGCAGTCCAACAACCAAGGATCTTAAAAAGCCACATTCACCCAGAGGGGCGACGGCAGAGGCGAAGACGTGGAGAGGTGCGGAGGGGAACGGAAAGGGGCAGAAACGGGAAAGGGCGGCCCCACACCCCCATGTGGTGGGTGAAATTCGGGAGGGACACCTGGGGAGTGAGGGATCCCAGCCCCAGACCAGCCCAGGGTTCCAGTGCCAGGAAGAGAAGTCCCACAACTTCTGGCTGTAAAAACCAGCGGGGGTTGGGAGGCTGGAAGAAACCGCAGGATTCTCAAGAGACTCCTCTTTTTTTTTTTAAGTTTTTATTTATTTATTTTTAGACAGAGGAGAAGGGAGGGAGAAAGAGAGAGAGAGAGAGAGAAACATCAATGTGTGGTTGCCTCTCCCACACCCACTACTGGGGACCCGGCCTGCAACCCAGGCATGTTTCCTGACTGGGAATCAAACCAGTGACCCTTAGGGTCAGAGGCCCGTGTTCAATCCACTGAGCCACACCAGCCAGGAAGAGACTCTTCCTAAAGGGCCCCAAACAGATGTAGGACCCACGCAGACCTACCCACTCTGGCATTCAGCACCAGGACAACATATGGAAGGGCACCTCTGGCATGTGGGGAGAAAATGAAGTGACTGACAACAGGGCAAGTGCCGGGAGACAGCTTCCTCCTGGGCAAAACTCCAGAGACCAGGCAGTGGCACTGTCCTCTCTCCAAGCCCTCCCCCACACAGAGCCACAGAGCAGTGAGACAGGTTGCACCACCCTGGTGATTACCTAAGGCTCCACCCCATACAACTTATAGGTGCCTTTGGTACAATAGACCATGCTACTAAGACAGGGAGTCAAAGCAGCTCTACCTAATACACAGAAACACTGGGAAGATGCCAAAAGGAGGAGACAAAGAAACACAGCCCAAATGAAAGAACAGAACAAACTCCAGAAAAAGAACTAAACAAAATGAATATAAGCAACCTGTCAGATGCATAGTTCAAAACACGGGTTATCAGGATGCTCCAGGAACTCACTGGCTGCTTCAACAGCATAAACAAGTCCCAGGCAGAAATGAAGTTTGCATTAAGTGAAATGAAGAAAAATCTATAGGGAACCAACAGCGGAGGGGATGAAGCCAAGAATCAAATCAATGATTTGGAACACAATGAAAAAAAAAAAACCATTCAATCAGAACAGCAGGAAGAAAAAAGAATTAAAAAAAAGAAAAAAGAGGATATGCTTAGGAACCTCTGGGACATCTTTAAAACATACCAACATCTGAATCATAGGGGCACCAGAAGAAGAGGAAGAGCAAGAAATTGAAAACTTATTTGAAAAAAATAATGAAAGAAAACTTCCCTAATTTGGTGAAGGAAATAGACATACAAGTCCAGGAAATACAGAGAGTCCTAAACAGGATGGACCCAAAGAGGAACATACCACGTCATATCATAACTAAAATGCAAAAGATTAAAGATAAAGAGAGAATCTTGACACCATGCCCCTTTCCTTTCTTAGAGAGTGAATAAAAACTTTACTCTCTACCAAAAAAAAAAAAAAAAAAGAGAGAGAGAGAGAATCTTAAAAGCAGCAAGAGAAAAGCAGACAGTTACCTACAAAGACTGAGTTCCCATAAGACTGTCAGCTTATTTCTCAAAATAAACTTTGCAGTCTAGAAGAGACTGGCAAGAAGTCTTCAAAGTGATAAAAAGCAAGGACGTACAACCTAGATTACTCTATCCAGCAAAGCTATCATTTAGAATGGAAGGGCAGATAAAGTGCCTTCCAGACAAGGTAAAACTAAAGGAGTTCATTATCACCAAGCCATCATTATATGAAATGCTGAAGGGAATTACCATATATAAGAAGAAGAAGATAATCAGCCCTGGTTGGTGTGGCTCAGTGGATTGAGTGCTGGCCTGTGAACCAAAAGGTCACCAGCTTGATTCCTAGTCAGGGCACACGCCTGGGTTGCAGGCCAGGTCCCCAGTAGGGGACACTTGAGAGACAACCACACGTTGATGTCTCTTTCTCTTTCTCCCCCTCCTTTCCCTGATCTCTAAAAAATAAATAAATAATTCTTAAAAGCAAATTCTTAATTCTTTAAAAAGAAAAAGAAGATCAAAATGATGAACATTAAAATGGCAATGAATTCACAACTATCAATCACTGAATCCAAATAACAAAGTAAGCAAACAAGCAGAACAGGAACAGAATCATAGATATGGAGATCATTTGGAGGGTTATCAGCTGGGAGGGGACAGGGGACCATGGAGGAAAAGGTGCAGGGATTAAGTACAAATTGGTGGGTACAAAACAGACAGGGGGGATGTTAAGAATAGTATAGGAAATGGAGAAGCTAAAGAACTTATATGCACGACCCTGGACATGAACTAAGGTGGGGAATCGCTGGAGGGAATGGGGGTACCAGGTGGAAGGGGGCAAAAGGGGAAAAATTGGAACTGTGATAGCATAATCAATAAAATATATTTTTTAAAAAAAATCACACTGGAGCCCTGACTGATGTGGCTCAGTGGTTTGGGCAGCATCCTGCAAACCAAAAGGTTGCCCATTTGATTCCCATCCAGGCACGTGCCTGAGTCGCAGGCCAGGCCCCCAGCTGGGGACTTGCAAGAGGCACCCAATCAATGTTTCTCTCGCCCATCAGTGTTTTCCTTAGTACCAAAAAAAAAAAAAAAAAAAAAACAAAGCAAAAACAAAAAACCCAAAACACCACACAAGAATATAAATGATGTTTATATTCTGAAAAAAAAATTGTGTTCTATTTACTACATAATGGAACAATATTTTGGCTATTTGAATAAAATATATTATTAATATTAATTTCATGTTTCTTTTAATGTGTACTAATTTTAAATTGCACTTGCCTTGAATTATATTTCTGTTGGACAGTGCAGCTCTAGACTCTTAACCACTCTGCTCACCGCCTCTCAAAAGTGACAACACTAACTGAGCAACTGAGCCCCTGCTACACAGGTTGGGCCCTGTTCTAATGGTTCCACATGGACTGTCTGATGATGACCCCAACCCCCCTATGGGAATTTCCTGGGCTGGAAAACAGGAAACCACTTCTGATATGCAAAGGGCCCAGCCCCATCCTGGGCCTCTCTCAAGTTCCTACTCCTGCACTAGAGGCTTCAGGCCAAGGTCAGACTCAGCGACTCCACAGTTACAACCCTCTAGGATAGCTCCATTCCAGACACTGGAAGCAGAAGCCAGACCTCAGACCTGCCCTCCAGGAACCTCAGGGGGTGAGGGGTGGGGTCAGGTATCACCCAGCCAGCAGAAACAGCCCACATGGCCCTCACCAGGCCAGGGGGTCAGGGAAGGCTTCCTGGAGGAGGCAGCTCCTTAAAAAAAAGAAGTTTGGAGCACTGCCCTGCTGAGCCACGTCAGAGCCTGAGGCAAAGAAAAAATCAGCAGTACTGAACTTTATTTAACATTTGGATATTTTGTTTATTTTCGACTTTTTTCATTTAATACTGATTTTTTAAAATATATTATTTGTCTTGATTACTGATTTCTTGTGCTCCTCTCCCCCAGGAATTTCAGCCCTTCAGCGGCTGTGGCACATCACTGAGCTTCCACCCCCAGGGAGGCAGGGACCCAGTCAGAGGGGAGTGCTGTCCTGTTGCGACAGCATGGCCACAAGCTTTGGGGTTCTCCTCCGTCCTGCCCCAGAGACCCAGCTCTGGACTCACCCCACCATTCTGCCCTGCCCCCGCCTCCCTCCAGCCCTCCTCTGCTGTGCCAATCCATCACCGCTGCTCAAGGCCTCCCGCAGTTCCCCGTGCCCTCAAGTCCAGCCCCTGGGACTGTCATTTGACCTGCTCCAGCCCTGACATTTACAGATGCAGAAGCAAACACCCACAGGGAGGAAGTGACTTGCCCAAGTTGCCTGTGGCGTACCCCAAGCCCCAGCTGGGCTGAGCTAGCCCACAACTCCCTCCATTTCAGGGTTGTGTGTTTTTTTTTTTTTTTTTGCATCAGGCACCAGCGTGGCACACAGGAGCCCCCCAAAGTTTCCTCACCTTCAGGTACTAATTACATACTGCCCCTCCAGAAAGTTCTCCTTGACTGCCCTCGGGCTCTTAGGCCTCAGAAACTGGGCCATGCAGCTCAGAAATGCTTCTGTTCTATCTCTGGTTGTTCTATTTGGGGGGTCCATCTCCATCCAACCCCTCGCCTGGCCTGGGGTGCCCTGTGAGTCTGCACCCCTATACGTGCCCCCTGCCCTCCACAGTGGATAGAGCTCAGGACCTGACCAGGCTCCCAGGGCACTCAGTCCAGAGGTAATGAAGGGTCGTCTGGAGTCTCTAACCCTTTTCTGGGATGGGCCTGAGTCCCTCGTGCTGGCGGAGCCACAGCTGCCACCTCGTCTCTAACCACCATTTTAACCCCAAGGGCAGAGTTTAAACCCCTTCTCCGTCCCAGCACGGCCTGTGCCCCATGCCATCCCCGAGCACTGCTGATGGGACACACCAATGCCGGCAGGCCGGCAGGCCAGCAGCCCAGAGCCTTCCTCAGGGACAGGCACGCACCGGTTTCCCTCATTCGCTAAGTGCTTCCCTCGCGCCCAGCCACTGCCAGTTTCCACCTTCACCTCAGTCACCCTCATAACAAGCCCAAGGCCTGGTATTTTTACCCCGTTGCATGGAAGTTGTGTGAGGTGACATCCCACCCAGGGCACGTGCTAAGGGCCAACAGGGCCCGTAGAGGATGTGACCACTGCTGTCTGGTGGGGTGAGCAAGGCTTCCAGAGGGCACTCCTGAACGGGGCCTTGAAGGGTACAGAGGGGCTTGCCCTTCCAAGCAAAGGAAACCGTGTGTGCGAGGCCCAGGGCGGGTCAGGACCTGACAATGTGGCGACTGGGGGTTTCAGCGGGGCAGGAACAGAAAATGAGAAGAGACAGTAATGACATGCAGAGAGGTCTGGAGACCCTCCCTCGGGTGTCCACGTAGCCTGCTGACCATGTGGATGATGGCATCCACTGCATTCTGACACACACGAGTGGGTCTGGCCTAAGCCAGGGCAGCCTTGCCAGTCCCAGGTCCTCCCACACTCAGGGCTGGAGTCCCCGCAGCCAAGACCCTTCCTCAGCTGCATCTTCAGATCTCTCCTCTACACTGAGCTGGGCTCTGGGTTCAAGGGAAGGCCCGTAGTATGGGGAAGAGGGAGGGGAAAAGGTAGGCTCAGGAGTCCAGACCTGAGACCTGAGCTTACCCACCCCCACCATTTTCTCCCCTGTACAGTCCCCCACCCCAGGCAGGCTGAGCAGGGACCCCAGTGTCCAGACCTCAGGAAACCCCTCAGAGCTCCCCACACAGGAACCGAGGGCCCCACCCATTCAGCTTTGGCCAGGCCACACCCCACCCATACCACAAATGCATACCTCACACCACCAACAGGGACACATACCTCCCACCGGACCCGGCAGTCACACAGACCTGCACGTGGGCACACACACACAAACACACACACACAGAGCCTTCATTCCCCACTCTCCCCACCAACAGCTGGACTTCGGACAACTGCATCAGAACCCCCCCCCCTCAATGTTGAATACCCCCCTCCCTCCAGCCCAGTCACCAGGGGATACCTATTGGCAGGGCCACCCTCAGTCTGCAGGGTGCTCTCAGGACTCCACTGATGGAGGCAAAGCGCCTTGGAGACACTTCCCTTCCAGATGAGGAACTAGGTGGGGGCTGGGTTCCCAGCCCGGAGCGTGCAGAAGTGGCCCCCACCACTCAGCAGAAGCCAGCGCCCTGCAGCACCAGGCAAAGCAGCAAGCAGGTGCACAGCTGACTGACTCCTGGGCCAAGAAGCCTATTTTCTGTCTCTCAGGAACTGGTGGCCCCTGCAAACTGGTCTTAAGGAGGCTCCTGCCTTGCCCCAGCCCCGAATCTCTGCCCTGTACCAATTTTCTGCCCCATCCCATCTGTGTTGTGGCCTGTCCTCTGGTGTCCCAGGAGGCTCTGGTGTCTCGAGAAGCCTCCCCTAGGGAGGTCGAGAAGCATCCCTCTGGCCAGTGAAGACTGAGTCAGGGGCCCAGGGTCTAGGTCCATAAAAAGCCACATCAGTGGCCTGGTGACGCCACTGTCAACCCCTGGGCTCCAGGCCAGAGTCCCCTCTCTGCAGAACATAGGGCAAGTACCAGTTCCAGTCCTGGCTCCACCTCCTCTTACCTGAAGCCCTGCACAAGTCAGGTCACATTCTGAGCCTCAGCTTCCCCCTCCACAAAGCAGAGCTGTCATCTAGATGACTGTGACATGTCACCAGGTGTGTAGCAGCGGACACATTGGTCATCTGCTCTCTCCTACACTTCCAAGACAGACACTTCCAGTTCCTAGCCCTAAGGGGCCCTTGGTGTGGGTCTTGTAGCCAGGCCGCAGCCTGGATCCCCTCAGCGTCCTGGAGCTCTCGGTTACCCCAGACACCAGTGACCATCACACTCTGCCTCTAGTCGTGTTCCCCTGCCAGGGTCCAGGACCAGACACCCCACTATCCCCTGGACCTCTTCCTGGGCGGGCCTGGGCACCACACATTCCCCATCCCACACTGAATTTACCAGCTCCCCACTCCGGATAAAGCAAGGCTGCTTCCAACCTACACAGGGCCGCTGAGCAAATCAAAACATGCCTCTTGCCTCAGGACCCCCCCACACCAGGGCTCCCAGCAGGCACCCTGGGCAGCGTGCACATGCACACCCACACACGGCAGGCCCGGTGACAGGCGGGGTGTTCTAACAACCTCCTTGGGGCAGTAAATCGAGTTTTATTAATGACCAAAGGACATTAAAGACTAAGTGTCTCCCTGGCTGGTATGGCTCAGTGGACTGAGCACCAGTCTGGGCCTGCGAACCAAAGGGTGACTGGTTCCATTTCCCACCAGGGCACCTGCCTGGGCTGCAGGCCAGGCCCGCAAGAGGTGACCAATGGATGTTCCTCTTGCACACCGTTTTTCTCCCTCCATTCCCCTCTAAAAGTAAATAAGTAAACAGATAAATCTTAAAAAAAAAAATAAGACTAAGTGACCATGGGCATCCCTGACCTCAATCTCAGGCCTGGCCTTAACTCCCACCCTAATCCTGAAAGACTGTCACTTTCTGCAACCTTCAGGTCTGTACTGTTTAAAGTTTTTACAGCTGGGAATCACTTTTATAATTAGAAGAAAAAATGATAAAAGTATTTAAGTCTATTAGAATTCAGTTTGTTCTTCAAACTGTCAGTATAAAGCAGCTTTATGATTTTAGATACACAAACAGACTACCACCAGGAGAACTACTGTAAGCAAAACTGCTGATTTCCTGGACGAGAGAATGAGAAACTGAGACCCAAAGCTTGCTCCCTCCCCCTACCGGCTCACCCTTCCAAAGGTCTAAGACGTAGTTTATAAGGTCCCCTCACCGGGGACCCAGAGGGCAGTGACAAAGTGCAGCTCCTGGACTTTCAAATGGGAAACGGGCTGAGATCCATCAGTAAACACGAGAGCCTCCAGGGTCCCTGCGGTTTGTCCTTCAACAGCTCCTGACCCTTACCCCACAATCCCCCAGACCTCACCCAGGAGCCCCTCATGCCCAAGCCCCACCCCGGAGAGGGTCAGAAAGGGAGTAAGGCGTGAGGATGCAGTGTGAATGTCTGAAGTATCTCGCTTGCAAATAAACAACGACAGTGAAAGTCAAATGGTTTGATTTCCAGGCCTTGCCAAAGAGTCTCTGACATCTGAGTGCCACCCCCCGCCCCCCCGCAGATGGGTCACTCCAGACCATGCCCTAGACTTTCCCCTAAGTGCTTCCCATTGCCCCCACCCATCACAGGCCTCCCCAGTCTGCCTGGACCCCTAGGCTCTCCTCCCTGCCTCCTGCCCTTCCCCCACCAGCAGCCAAGGCACCCTCTAACCTACACTTCTAACCTGCCACAAGGCAGAGTCCTAACTGGAACCCTGATGCACATCTACCTTCCCCACGCTCCCGACCATTCCCTCTTCGGGCCTCACTCAGGCCCTCCCACCTTAAAGGGTGACCTAGCCAGCCCCACAGCACCTGCGGGGGTGCGGGGCACCCCCACCAGGAGAACCTGGGCTCTCGACTGGCCCTCTGCCCTCGGTCACAGACACATCCTATTGGGCTGGGGACTTCCCAGCCAGGGCAGGGAGTACCTCCCCAACGAAAACTGCTGACCAACGGGAAGCCGGAGGTGTTCCAGGTAACTGCAGGAAGATCCTCCTCTCTGACCACTGCCCCCCTTAACACTGTAAATAAGGCAGAAACAGGAAGAAAGAGGCTAACCACAAGGGAGGTGGGAGTGTGCAGCTGACAACAGACTCCCAGGCAGCAAGAGTGGACAGTACCAGAGCCACATGCCAGGCCCCCCACCACCCACCAGAGGAGTTGAGGGCCATCCCTGGCCCTGACAGGGCAGGGGAAGAGAGGGCTGCTGAGCTCCGCCCCCTGAGTGACCAGGAACCTGACACGCACTGCCCAGGAGACAGACCTGGAGGAGCAGCCCAGGAGAAGAGAGACCTGAACTTGTCCTCTCCCTAGGTGGCCCATGAAATGGAGAAGCTGGAAGATAAGCGGCCCCATGCTGCTGGCATCTGAAAGGGGAAGCTGCCTGTGCTGGTGGAGGTGGCCAGGTGGGCGGGGTAGGGGCCAGAAGTGAGAGGGGGAGAGGGGACCAGCCCCACAGGCCCTGGCCTCCTTGGCCTGCAATTAGACGTGTGACCTCAGCCTCCTCCGCCATATAATCAGACAACAGACGGGAAGGATCCTGATGAGGCCCCTCCTCTCCAACTCAGAGGAAACATTCTAACCCACTTATCATCTAGCCATACCTGCTTAAAGACCATGGTTACGGAGTGCTTACCACCTGCCAGGCATATGCTAAACACGCTACATAGATTATTTCACATAATTCTCCCAGGGGTGTCCAACCTTGTGGCGTCTCTGGCCCACACCAGAAGAAGAGTTGTCTTGGGCCGCACATTAAATACACAAACACTAACGAAAACTGATGAGCAAGAAAAAGGTTTTAAGTAAATTTACGATTTTGTGTTGGGCCGCATTCATAGCCACGCTGGGCTGCATGCGGCCCGAGGGTGGTGGGCCGGACACCCCTGCCCAGACAATCTGGAAAGCAGACGGCTTGCCCAAATGACATAGGAGCCACAATCGGATCCACGGGCTGCCTGGGCGCTGCTTCCACTCCGTCTCCTCAGAGGGCACCAGACGGGCAGGGAGCAGGGTGGTCAGGCAGGAGGGGAGGGCGGTGCAGGCTGAGAAGAGCCTGGAAAGCCATGCTAAGACACTTGCCCATGCTGACCAGGCAACAGGAAGTCATGAAGGGCAGCAGGGTGCCCCGCAACCAAGCACGGGGTGACAGACAGGCAGGCGGGGAGGGGTTCCTCCTGCCGTGAGACTTGGAAATCCATGGCTTTTCTGAGTCTGTTTCGTCACCTGCATAACGGGGATCGTGGCAACTCCACTTTTGCAGGCTTGTGAGGAATAAACGGAGGCCCTCGAAACAGATTCCCAGTCTGAGCGGTTCTCACTCCCGGGGACTTCCCACCTCCCTCAGAGAGAAAGCCAAAGCCAGCACATGCAGGGCCCACCAGGCCAGCAGCTCTGTCTCTGCCACCGCCCACCTCCCTGCTGTTACTCCTGGAGCTCCACCTGGGGGCGGGGGGCGCACTGGAGCTCCTTCTGCCTGGAAGGCTCTTGCGGACACAGACGTGACTCACCGCCATACTTGCCCAGCACCTGCTCAAACACAAGGCCTGCCTTCCATGGCCATTCCACCTAAAAAGTGCCCCCCTCAGTCCCCACCTCCTGACCATGTGCCATTTCTCAGCATCCCACTTACCACTACTGGGACACTGTATTCTACATTTACTGTTCACTGTCAGTCTCAGCTGGAGGGCCGGGACACTGTCTCATTCACAGCTCTATACCCTGTGGCTAGAAACGCCCAGCCACAAGGAGAATGGGTGAATGGAAATCTACAGAGGCCTGGCTCACTGGGGTCAGGAGCTTGGGATGGGACTCGGGTCTGTGGGGAGAGAAATGGTTGGCTGAGTCAGGTGTCAAAAATTCAATTCTGAGAACCCTTGGCACCCTCCATGGCTAAGCCTGACAGGTCTTTCTGCCTCTGAGGCTGCCCCAGCCACTTCCTGCTGTGCTGGCCCATAAACACTGCTGGGTTGGGGGCCGCTCTTTCACAGGAGAAAGTGCTGATTCTCAGACCCCTGAGAGCTGCCCACCCCTACACTGACCCCCAGAGCAGGTCGGAACCACCTGGACTTCCAGGAGTCTCTAAGACCAACAACCCCTGTCCCCAACTCAAGGCCTCTCCCCTGCACACCTAGTCTTTCCATAGCTCCCCCATCACCCAGTGGGGTTCAAAGGCCTCCACCCTCTAGTTTCTGCAGCTTACTCCTCCTCTCCTGTCTCATTAACCCCAGCCCCACCGTCTAACACTTGACCTCCAAGACTTACTTGGCTTATACTATTCTCTCTGCCAGGAACTCCCCACCCCCACAACCACCTGTTCCTTAGCCATTTAGGGACCACCTAGTCTAACCTTTCCCACTTCCGGAAGGGGAATGTGAGCCCCAGAGAGAGGCAAGAACCTAAGCAGGCCACCCAGTGAGTCAAGACCAAGGCCCTCCTGGCCGCAGCCCCAGCCTGTCTGCTCCTTGAAAGATCTGAGCGGGGGAGTTTCTCTCAGGTGACTTCACAGATACTGAAGCAACCCCCCTCCTCCTAGTGTGCTGGCTAGGTTGGCCCTGCACTGATAAATGTGGGTTTTCAGGCCACAGGCCACAGAGGCAGGTAAGTGTCCTAGTTCATGTCCTGGAACAGAACCACCAGACAGCTCCTGGACTTTCAGCGTCCCTGGGCTTAGTAGGTCCATCTTTAAAGCTGAGGAGAAGACAGAGGGAGCAGGAACAGCCCCAGTCTGAGGGGAGAGGCAGGCCTTTCGCTGAGGCTCTGGCACCAAGCAAGAGAGACCCCACCCCAGAGTTGTTCCATTGTCCTCTGACTAGGCACAGTCTCCAGCCCTCGGGGTGGCCCCTTTCCCCCACCAGGCTCAGGAGGCCTTTGGGAACAAACTGGTGCATTTTCACTGCAGATCCACAAAGCGGCCCATCTGGAGGAAGGGCCCCACTCGAGTGGGTAAAAGCTTCACCCAGCTCATCTACCAAGGGCTGCAGAGCCAAGCACTTCCTCCCCCAACCCAGCAGGACATCAACTGCTGGTCACACCCATACACAGGGAAAAGCATGGGACCTTAAAGGACATGTGTGGACTTAAGAGTACACAGGTGCACACACACAAGCACACTTATTGTGCCCCCAGAGGGCTGTGGAGCAGGAAGGGGCTCCCTGGGCCAGGAAATCTTCCAGGATGGGGTGCATCTCCTTCACAGGAGGTAACAGGCCTCCCCTCCAGAGCAGGTCCCGCTCTATACCCAGGGCTCTTTTTGGGCAGCTGCTATGCCCGCAGGCCCAGTGGACACCAGAAGCAGCTGGGGCAGGGGCTGTGAGACACTTGAAGGCTGCAGGGCTCTGGGTTCTGTTCCCTACTCCAACCCCCAAGGCTGGCCCTGGGCCTGCCAAACCACATCCTGTCCCCAGAGGACTGGTTTTTGCCCAGCAGTGTGGCCCAGACCCAGCCGATCACCAGCCCTCCATCAGACTTATCCTGGTATCCAGGAAAACAGATCCACCATCATCAAATGAAAAGGAGGCCTGGCCCCTGTCTGTCCCCTCCCCACTCCCCACCAGGTCCCTTGCAGGGCCTGGTTCTCAGATTTCTTGAGAGGGCAGCTGGGTATGTATGCTGGGGTGGTGGGTGCAGAGAGCACACAGAGCCTGGAGACCAACTCACCCCCAGGCAGCCCTGGGAACTCTCCAGTCCTCATCTGTGCCGAGCCAGCTGGCCAAGGTGTGGCAGAGTCTACCTAGTTCTCAACTCAGGGTCCACCCTACCCAATTTGAGGGTTTGAGAGTCATGCCATAGACTCATATGGTATGAGTAATTTGAGACTCATCGAACCTAGAATTTTGGAAATTTGGAAGCTGGGAATCACAGGCACATAAAACCTTAGAATTCTTGAATCCCTAACACCTAGGATCTCAGACTCAGAATCCTAAAATTGCAACTGCTCCATAGAAGGAGAGGGAGGGCGAGAGTGGAAAAGGCCCCCACCTCAACCTGCCTCACCCCTCACCTGCCCTGTTTGGTCGGTTGCTGTCCATACCTGGGGCTGATGGACCTGGGAGGTTCCAGGGGCTGCTGCTCCCTGCTCCCTCCCTGAAGCTCCAGGGAAGCCGAGTCCATTGAAAATAAGTGACCCAAGGCCTCTCATTGAGCCGAAGGTCAGGGACCTACCATGGGCTACCGATTGCAGACCTGACTGTAGGCAGAGCCCTGGCCCTGCATTATGGTAGGAAGGAGGGGAAGAGAGAAGGGGGTGCCCGGGGGCAGGGTAATGCCCTCTGGAGTGGTAGGGAAGGGGGAAAGGGGCAGAGGGGACCCAGGCACCTAGGGAAGAAATATGCAGTAGCTCAGCCCTGCTGCTGCCCCCCCAACTGTCGCCCCCCCCTCCATCCTGGACGCTGACCCACCCCAGTGTGGCCAGGAGTACCTAGGCCAGGCTGCCCTGGGGGCTTGGGCAGCTAAGATTCCAGGCTGACCTCTGGCTCCCTGCCCTGAGAACAGGGACAAGTGGTGGCTGTGAGAGGTCCTGACCCTCCTCTCCCTCCCCGCTTTGGCTCACAATCTTTACCCCCACAATGAAAGGTGGGAGATTTCACCACAGCCCTCCCTCCTGGGGCGGGCTCTCTGAGCCCTGACTCCTCCTCTGGACCCCTGTGACCCTGGGCACCACACCCCTGACCACAGCTGGTCTCTCCTTGCCCTCTTAGCTCCGGAACCACTTTTTCCAGGTTTGTTCAATTAGTCAGTGACACCCAGCTGATCTCAGGCACCTTGAGCGGAGTCAGGCTCCTGGTTTGGGCCTTACAACAAGGAAGGTAGGCAGTGGCTGAAGGCACATCAGGGTGTCAGAGTCTCAGGAGGCCCTGAGCAGGCCTTGGGCAGGGAGGTGGAATGTAGGCCTCAGAGGCCCCTGCCTGCCTGCCAGCCCCAGCTCTCCCCTTTCGTGGGCTGAATGACCACACAGGCAAGTCACTGAGTCCTACCGATGTCAGTTTCCTCGTGAACAGGATGGGGTCTGGGAGAACCGCTGCATTCGGCAAAGTCAAGCAGACAGGATGAGAGCAGGGAGCAGACGTCCGGGGGAGCTCATCCTAGGGCTGGGCCCACAGGAGCTGAGTGCTTGACAGCCGCCAGTTCAGCCTGCAAGCATGGGTCCCTTGCAGGCATCCCATCACCGCAGCTGGTCACCAGCAACGTCACCAGAGCAGGTGGCCCTCCAGTCCCTGCCTGCCACCCTGGCTGGGAGTTCCCAGGGCAGGACAGGGTTTGGATCCCCTCTGGGCTGCAGCGTCTCCCAGTGCTCAGGGTTCTCACTATGAAACAAGAGAAATTCAGGCTCACGGCTCTACTAGGGAGAAGATAATCCTGCGCAAATCACTCGTAACCTCTGCGGGCCTTAGTTTCCTCATCTGTGCAGTGAAAACAGTGCCTACCCCACAAGACTGCTGTTGAGGATTAAATGAAACCATGACATAAAATGCTTCGCTCAGTGGTCCTAGCACAGAGCAAGCTTCCAAGAAACAGTAGCTACCACTACTATCATTACTACTATTTTTTTAAAGATTTTTTAATGTTTATTTTTAGAGAGAGAAGAAGGAAGGGAGAGAGGGAGAGAAGCATCAGTGTGCAAGAGAAACAGATTGGTTGCCTCTCACAAGCGCCCGACTGGGGACCTAGCTCATAACCCATGCATGTGCTCTAGCAGGGAATCGAACTGGCGACACTTCGATTCGTAGGCTGGTGCTCAATCCTCTAAGCCACACCAACCAGGACTCATTACTACTATTTAATAATGTGGTTGTAAAATTAGTCGCTTAACTCCACATGCCCTTTCAGACACTCTGATTGTCCCGATTATTTAGGACAGATGTCCTGATTATGGAACAGACTTCTCCCTTCTGGACATACTCCAAAGGATGAGCCAGGGAGAAATTCCACAGGAAGGTCATGCAGAAGGCCAACCATGCACTGCCCCCCACCCCCAGGCTGTCCCTGATACCTGGGGTCAACTGCCTCTTTGGGTTACAAATGTCCACTCAGAGCCCTGGTTGGAATGCACAGGTCTGGGGGCCTGACAGTGGTGAGGTTAAGTGGACAAGACGTCCTCTCTGGTCAGGGCTAGGGGCTCCCAGGAGTCAGCAGCAAGTCCTGAGCTTTATCAGGAGCGCGCTTATAGGGGATCTCTGAGGACCCCCATATCCTTTTGCTTTTCTAACTATTGAAGTGGCCACCCTTAGTGCAGAACCCCTTCCTAAAACATCAAAGACCCTTCTGCACAGGGCTATGGAAGGGATGAGTCCAGCCTGACTGAGACCAGAGGAGGTGTGACAGGGGCTGCCCAATGGAGTGGACTCTACTTCTGAGGGAGGGCCCAGTCTGCTGGGCTGAGGTCACACCCTGCTGCCTAGACCACCACAGGGGAAAGCCCCTTACTGAGTGAGACCCTGGACTGAGCTCACCGAGGGGAAAGCCCCTTACTGAGTGAGACCCTGGACTGAGCTCACCGGGTGAGGTCAGACTAGGGAAGGGGAATTCAGGCCAAAGGGGTAAACAAAAGCTTGGATCCTGATCCTGCCTCTGTCACTTCTTTGCTGTGACCTTGGGCAAGTGACTGTGCCACTCTGTGCCTCAGTTTCTTTCTCTGTAGATTGAAACCTAACTTCCAAAGTTGTTTGGAGGATGAAACAGGTTAACATACATAAAGGTGCCTGCAGTCTGGCTCGTGTGGCTCAGTGGACCGAGCACCGCAAGGTCAAGGGTTCAGTTCCCAATCAGGGTACACGCCTGGGTTGCGGGCCAGGTCTCCAGTTGTGAGTGTGCGAGAGGCAAGCGGTAGATCTAACACATCCATGTTTGTCTCCCTCTCCCCACCCTCCATCTCTAAAAGAGAAATGGAATTATAAAAACAGAGTCGGGGTCAGTCTGGGCTCCCACCAGGGCTCTCTGTGTGACCCTGGTCCAATCTCTGGCCTTGGCCTCAGTTTCCCGATCTGTGAAAAGAGCTGGGCCAAGCGGTCACTGACTGTCCATGGCCGTATCTGCTCCAGCCTCCCTCCCACCTCCATTTCCTCCTTCCTTCTCCATTTCCAGCTCCTGTCCTATTGCACTGCCCCCCCCACCCCCGCTGCAACAGAAACCTTGGAAGCCTAAAGTGGGCTAAAAAGCACAGCTGGTGGGGGTACCAGACCTCCAGCAACCCAGGGCCTATCGCAGGCCTCCAAGGGTTAAGATCCAGAGTGAAGGGGGGTGGGGGAAGGAAGAGGCAGGGTCAGGGCTAGAGCCCAGGGCCTGCCTCCCCTCCCCCTACCTTGGGAACAGAAGCTACTTGTTTGGGCATCAGCCGGCTGGCTTTGAGCTTGGCCAAAGGGAGAATGGGGTGGAGAGGGGAGAGCCCCTCGCCCCTCCCCCCCACCCTGGGGAGAGTAGAGGGGACTCCCTTCGTCCAGCTGATGCCCTAGTACTGGGCTAGTCCATCACTAGCCCCTAGGACTCTCAGAGGCCCCTTACCCCTCTGAGCTGACCCATTCCCCCAAGTTCTGCCTTTTCTTCATTCAAATACTCACTGCTGGGGGCAGGATTAGACTCAGGCCCAGCTCCCGCCCCAGATCAGGCTCTTTTACGGAGCATGGGCTTACCAGCCCATCCTGCAGATGGGGAAATGGAGGCTCTGAGGAACTGAGATGTCTGGGGGGGTGCAATCACATGGGGTGTGGTAGCATCACAGACGCTGCCCCAGGTCCCAGACATTCCTGTAGCACTGCAGGCCCTTTCCCCACAGCACTCCAAGGTGGTCCTTGCTAAGCTGAGCCACTACACAGCACTGAAAAGCTAGGCAGCAATAGGGCAGCCCACTTCTGAAGCCCCAAAGGATCTAGGACATTTGGAGAGAAAACTTTGGGGGTGGGGGAAGACAAGCAACCTGCACAAAGAGCTGAGGCTTGATGTACAGACAAGCATGACTGGACCCTGACAGGTGACGGGGATGAGGCTGGGACCAAGCGGGGAATGCCCCAATGAAGCCTGGGTACAATCTGTGCCCCTGGTGGCCTCGCCAATTTCCACCTCCCCAGTTGTCAGGACTCTGCCTGGGGCAGCCCCCTCTTGCCCAATTCCAGTAAGCAAGTGGCGAATGGGGAGGCAGAGTCCCCAAGCCAAGGTCTGGACAATCCCAAACCAGCCATGGGACAGGGGGATGAGTTCTCTCTACAACTGGCCCCTGCTACCCTGTCATGCCATACCCATTTCCGTGCCTCAAATATGCCATGCAGGTTCCTGCCTTTGTACAAGCTATGCCCTCCTCGGAGGGTCCTTATCCTTGTGAATTGCCAAGTAACTGCTGAGGACCATTCCAGTCATCTCCTCCCTGGGCCTCCAAGAGCTCCAGTCCCTGATTCTATCTCAGTGCCTATCTGCACCTGTCTTTGTGACTCTGCTGGTATCCTTCTACCTTGAGCTTACAGGGTAGAAGTCTCCCCTAGCCTGGGCACTATCTGCTATCTGAGGACAGGCATCCTGGGTGCCTCTGTCTGGACCTCAGTGCTCATGCAGTAACCCGAGTACCTCTACATAGTTGCCTGACCCTTCAGCCCTCCCTGCCCCCCAAGCCTGAGGATCAGGGAAGGCTTCCAGGGCAGCTTTGGGGGGATGGTGTGCATACGCCAGAAGCCATATGGTGATGGCTTTTAACCCAAATTCCCCCCAACACCAAAAGCACCTCTGGCGATGTGGGACTAAACACCCACCCCATGCCCAGCAGGCTGAACTCCAAGTCTGCTCTGTCCAGTCCCAAAAACCCACTGCTGCCTTGACCCCATTCAGTGTGAACACAAACCTCCTTTTTCCAGCAACTGGGCCAGGTAGGGGCTCTTGGGAGTCCATGCCACCATTTACTGGTGGGGAATTGGGGCGCAGAGACCGGAAATAGTCTTCCCAAGGTCACTGCCCAGGTCCTGGGCACAGGGTCGTTGCCATGTGCAGAGCTGTAGGGGTCTCCGTGGTCGACGAGGTGGGAGCTTTCATTTCACAAATGAGAAAAGCAAGGCTTCCGAAGAAGGGCTGGCTCCGGATCCCGAGAGCCCTCATGCCAAAGGGCTGAGGGCTGGAAGCCCCCGGTCCCGCCGGTTCGCCCTCCTGCCTACAGTCTGACAGGACAGCGCACCTTGAGGAGACGATCCCCATCCCCACCACCGAATAGCAGAACTGAAAACACAACCCGAAACGTCCGCGGAAGTAGGTGCCGGCACAGAATCGTTGCGGGGCCTCGGCGTTCCCTTCTGCTGAATGGGAAACCCCGGGCCACACTTGGAGAAGGAGCGCAACGGGGAGGTCCCGGCAACCACACTGACCTGTTCTGAGCGAAGACTCTACGTGAGGACCCGGCGCTCCGGAGCAGCCACAGACTCCGCTGCACCAGCTAACTGGCGGCCTCGGGCCGGGCGCGCCCACCCCCCGGGTGCTTCCGCCCGCCCCACGTGACGCCCTAGGGAGGGGAGGGCGGGGCAGGGGCATGGACACGCCCCCTCTCTGACCGGGCTCCGTAGAGTCCCGATCGCCTAGCACTCGGCGGATGTGTGTGTCTCGCTCATTCCTCTTGCAGCTATTCGGAGGTCCGTTTCTGTCTCCTGAGGCTCAGGTTCTATCCCCACCTCCACCACCCGCTGAGTCTCCATCTCTTCCAGAGTCTCCCGACCTCTTGCTACTCCTCTTCTGGTGACTGTGCCCCAGGCGGAATGAGCCACACCCCGCTCCCAGGAGCCACCACCCCCAGGGTGTGAAAGACCGTTGGACCTAGGTCCCTGACCTCCTTTTCTAAGGCATCCTTCCTCACTGCACTCTCTGAGGCTACCTCACTTCTCTCCCTGGGCCACGCCCCAAAAGGCAGGGTGGTGAGGAACAGTCCTGGAGAGTGCGTAAAGATCCCACGGCTGAAGGCTGCAGCCTAAGGCCCTGGCACCCAGGCACCTTCGCTGGCCAAAAGAACGGAATATTCTCTACCATTCTGCAAGCACACACACAGACGACGGTCCAGGACAGGCATTCCTGGTTCCTGTGTCCAGGGCACCTTTGGGGCCAGCCAAGCCAGAGATCTTACTCTATTTCTCCGAATGCCCTGTGGACACATTTGGAAGAACAGCTCTCACTGGAGTGGGACATGAGGGTTTACTCTTTGAGATTGGGAGTCATTAATTTGAGTACCTACACCTACTGCATGCCAGGCCCAGTGCTGAACAATTCACTCCTTTTATCTCAATCTTCCTCTGCTTGAAGGCAAAAATCATCACTGCAGGTTATGGATTAGAAAATGAGGCTCCAAAAATTTCCCCAACTTGCCCCAAATTACAAAGCCAGTATTGGGCAAACCTGGGATTGGAACTCAAGTCTTGGTAGGTTATAGAATCTCCTGCCTACCACCTTTACTCTGCCCCTCTAGGAAAGTCTACTACTGCATCTTCCTGACAAGGCTAAGGCAAGTTGCTTCCCGGAAGGGAGGACAGGGCCAAACTTGGGAGACAACTTTCTGGCCCCAAATTCTATCAGATACAAAAATTCTGGGGAGGGCAGAGCACAGGGCCCTTCTCCCAATGTGACAGCAGGGGTATCCCTCAGGCAGCAGAGGGCACCTGGAGGCCACAGAGAACAGGGGAAACCAAGGCACCTTTCTAGACTTCAAAGCATCAAGGTAGAACACAAGAACAAGGGCCTGGCATCCGATCACTGGCAGGGGGCTAGGGACCCCATCCTTTTTGTTAACACAGGCTGGAGGTCTTTTTTTTTTTATTGATTTTAATTTTTTTTTAAATTGAGATAGAGAGGCAGGAGGAGAGAGAGGGCAAAATGCCCACCAATTTGTTGTTCCACTTATTTATGCATTCACTGGTTGATTTTTTTTTTATGTGTCGTGACCAAGGATCGAACCCAAAACCTTAGCCTATCAGGACACTGCTCTAACCTAATGAGCTATGTGGCCGGTCTGGAGGTCTTCAAAATGACTTAAAGAGGGTTCAAATAACAAGACCTGGTCCCTTCAATGCACTGGAGTCTGATGACTCTCACCTCAATTCCAACCTCCCTCCTCCAGAACATGTTGCCCCAACCTCAGCCCTGTGGTGTGAGACCCAGGGACCTCTCCGCCTCCCTTCCCTGATGCCTGGAGAGTGTCAGGCCCATAGACTGAACCCCGGGAGGCTGAAGGTCACAAAGTAGAACCTCCCTCTCCATGGAGCTGAAGGTCACATGGAAGAAGCCCACCCTCTGACCCCTGACCCAGGGCCTCTAGCCAGATCTGCTCCTTCTCTTAGAGCAGTGAAAGATAGTCAAATAGCCTGGAGAGAATGGCAGAATGAACACGCAACCAGGATAAGTGGATAGATAAAGAGTGAAATAATGGCCCAGCCAGTGTGGCTCAATTGGTTGGAGCATTGTCCTGTGTACCGAAGGGCCCAGGTTCCATTCTTGGTCAGGGTACATGTCTAGGTTGCAGTTCAGTCCCTGGTTGGGGCACCTGCAAGAGGCAACCCATCAGTGTTGCTCTCTCTCTCTCTCTGGAATCAATAAATACGTATTTTAAAAATTATAAAAACTGCAGTGAACTAATGAATAGAAACAAAGGGAACAGAACAACCCAGCCCCCCAGTTACACATAGGGAGATGAGGGGATGCCTAAAGGAGCAAAGGTCAGGCGATCGATAACAACGTTAACAAAATGAACTGTAGAACAAAGGGGCCAAGGGCAGCAGGCGTGCCCCGGGCAGGTGGGGAGCAGGTACTTGGATGAGCCAGTTGAGGCTGTGGGATTGTTTATTAGGGCTGCGTCCAGCCAGGCCACAGTGCCAACCTAGGCCTGAGCCCAACGTCCTCAGGAGGCGCAGGGGATGTGGGAGGGGAGAAAGCGCGGGAAGATCTGCCACCCCCTCTGCCCCGTCTTGTCTCAGTCCCTGTTGTGGTTCCATGCTCAGGTGAGTGAGGTGTCATCGTCACTGCCCTCGCCGCCAGCGCCACCCATCCGCTCCTCCCGACTCTCAGTCACCGCGCTCTCGTCAATGTTCTCCAGTGAGTCCGCATGCTGCACCGACAGCTCCGACAGCGCCAGGCTCGGCAACGGGCTTTGCTCTGGGTGCAGCCACGGCTTGAAGTGTGGCTGATGCTTCTGCTTCCACTCAGGGTACTTGACGCACGCCTTGTACATCTTCTTCATGGCCTGTGGACCCGCAGCACTGCTGAGTCAGGTGAATAGGGCAGGACAAGGTACACCCATATCCCCTCCTGCACTCTCTCCCTCGCTACCAGCTCTCGGCATCCAGAGTTCTTGCCATAGTTTCATAACCCCGCCCCTAGCCCTAAGTGCACCCCCTGACTCCCAGTCTCCATCCCTGACTCTACCTCTGTAGCCCCAAACCCTCTCCACCAGCCTGCATACCCCACAAAGTCCCAAGGCCACTCACCTTGGGAGCCAAGAACTGAGAAGATTTATTCACCACCCACTTGGGTAAGGAGCCTAAGAGCAGAAAAGGGTAGTTAGAAGAGAGGGGAAGAAGCAGCCTCAGGGACCTAGCCCTGACTTCCAGTCTGGGGTTTCCAGGGAGGCCACCCTCTTCTCCATAAAGGTTGGGGGTAAGATAAGTCCTATCAGACTTCATCATCCTCACTCCCTCTTTCCACCTCAGACCTAGGCCCTCAGACTCAACTCTATGTCCCGCCCCCTTCTGCTGAGCCCCTGAGGGCTGCAGGGAAGAAAATCACAGGGTCCTAGGTGACCACAGGCTACACATGGGATGGGTTGAAATCCTGGCCCATCAAGCTCCTGTCAGCTGCCTCCATTCACGCTAACATCCTTCTCATACCCAGCCCCTCTATGGTGAATGGTCCAGATGCTTAGCCCCTCCTCTGCCTGTCTTTCCATGTCCCCTGCCCCAAGAAGCCTACCTGCTACACAGGCCTCATGGCTCAGCACCCCAGCCTGGCCTGACTTGGAATCCACAGCCCAGCTCTCCACCCTGTCTTGTTCCCAAGTGTGTCTGCTCTGCCTCTGACACCTAACACACTCACTCAATGAGATGCTGGGGAGCCCAGGGCCTGGGCCACTTGGTCCTCGGTGGGGTTCAGGGCATAACCAGGCAAAGGTGCTCAGGGCCTACCCACCCTCCAGTCACTCATCCATTCACTCATTCCACATTCACTCCATGATACCCACCCTGGACCAGCCCTGGGGACCCAGAGAGGAACAGACTATATCGGAGGCCCAACTGTATGCCAACTGCTCTGCTAGAGGGGCATGGGCCCACACAGCAGGGAGCCATGATGCCTCTGGGAATCAGGACAGAGGAGGAGACATCTGAAGCAGCCCCGAAGGGATGAGGAAGGGAGGACAGGTGTTTCTAGGCTGGGGGATAGGTTTGCCTAGACAGGGGGATGGGAGTGTGGACAAAGGTGTGAGGACGAGCCAGGAAACCTGGGAGGGGGCTTAGACTCTCCACTCTGAGGGCAATGGAAAGTCACAGGAGAATTTGAAGCAGAAGAGAATCATGAGGAAATAAGTGTTTTTGGAAAAATGCCTCTGGTAGCTGTATGGACAGATGAGGTGGATGAGTATGAAGAGGAATGCCAGATTCAGGAGCTATTTAGGGGTAGAATCAATAAGAATTGGTGACTAGGCTTGGGAGCTGAGAAGAGGGAGCCTCACACAACCCCAGGTTCTTGGCATAGGTGACTGCGGGGGAGACTCAGGAGGACGGGGCAAGTTAGGAGGGGAGATGGTGAGTTCAGCATTAGACACAGTGCCTCTCGGGTCCTGAAAGACATCCTGAGGGGCATGTCTCGGAGGTCAGCGGCCACAGACATCTGAGCCATGTGCTGCTCAGCTGGCCACAGAAGCCTTGGGAGTGGCTGAGCCTTCCCAAGGGAAAGAGACTGGAGGCTGGAAAATCCAGGCCTCTGGGAAGGGCAGAGGATGGGAACCGGCCAGACAGCAGCCAGCCAGCAGGGAGCAGGTCAGAGTACAGCGGTGTGGGCACCCAGGAAGACAGCTCTAAGCTTCATCATGGGACAGTGGCAACTACCTTGGCCCTTGCTTTTCAAACCATTGCAAAGTCTCAAACCTTGGTTCAAACGATGTTTTGGATGCATGCCCCAAAATACAAAACAGCTCCTAACAGAGGCCTTTCTGGATCCCGAGGAGCTCAAGTCCCATGACCTGCAGTATAGGGGAGGATCCCATGGTAGTCTGCCAGGGCCAAGCCCTCACCTTTGGGGTCCACCTGGGCCAGGTAGGTGATGACGCAGCTCTTGGGCCCCGTGCTCTGGATGAGGTAGCCCGTCTGGATGGACACAGCCCGGACCAAGTCTTTTCGAGGTGGGTATTTCTGGGGATGGAAGGCACAGGGAAGTGAGACTCAGAGTGGGGGCAAAGGAGGTGTCTTTGTGAGTACATACACATACACAGTTAGTTCACACCCCTGGCCTCCACTCCAAGCCTGGCCTATTGCTGGGGTGAGGAGAAAGGGAGGAGTCAGACTAGGCCATTCTTACCCCTCTTAAGCTTTCCCTGTTGTCCTTTGGGAAGACCCCAGCCTGGGGTCAGGGTTTACGAACACACAGACAAGCACACACATGCATGTGCACACACACACGTACACACACACACGTACACACACACACTCATCCTTGCCCAGACTGGCTGTACCTGCCCATCCTGCCTGTCCGGGAGATCAAGGCAGCCCAGCCTCAAGGAAGGCCAGGGAGCCCTGCCCTCACCTCTTGCTCCCCACTTTCCCAGCCAGGCCAGGCCAGACTCCATCCAACAAAATCCAGCCCATCTCACCCACAGTGATGGCCCACACTGTCCTCTCCTCATCTGCTTGAGAGCCCCGGCAGGGAGACAGGAACCATTATTTTCACTATATCAGAAGGAAACAAGCCCTGGCTGGGTAGCTCAGTTGGTTGGAGTGTTGTCCTGATATGCCAAGGTTGCGGGTTTGATCCCTAGTCAGGGCACATACTAGAATCAACCAATGAATGCATAAATAAGTGGAACAACAAATCGATGTGTGTGTGTCTCTCTCTCCCCCCCCCTCCCTCCTTCTTTCTCTTTAGCTCTCTCTAAAAATCAAATAAAATTAAAAAATAAAGATCCAAAACAAAAGAAGGAAACTGAGGGCCCATAGGAAGTCACAGGGAAGCCATGGCAGCAACCAGGGTCCTCTCCCTGTGCCAACCCTGCTGGGCCAGCCCTGCTGGGCACCTTCCCCTGCCCGCCCAGCAGGGAAGGCACATCAACTCACTGGATGTTTGACTGAGTAGTTCATAATGATGTAATCAGTGCCCATGGGGAGCCAGGAGCGGAGGGTGATGACATCACGGTTCTTCAGGGGCTTTGGACACCTCCCTGTGGAAGGCAAGGGACAATTCAGCCAGACCACTGGCCGGCCTGCCTGCAAGGGAGGGCATGGCAGAGGCCAGAGCCACAGGGATGCCCAATTAACTGCCAGCTCCCCCTAAACCAAACAGGTACCCCGACTCCAGACCACAGTCCCGGAACTGGAACTAGGAAAGAGAGCACAACCCTCTCCCCTTCTGTCTCCAGCCATCCCTGCTCCTCACAGCCTCACACAGTCCTTACCTTGCTGGCCTGGCCTGCTTGTATATGTGAGTGTATGAGACAACAACAGGACTACCGTGATGTGTGTACATGAAAACGTATGGCTGTGAACATGTGGCAGATGGCTGTGGGTTGTATACGTGTGTACCCATGTATTTGTGTGGAATGTGTACACAAGAACATAGGAGTGCATATGTGTTTACAAGTGTGTGTGTGTGTGTGTGTGTGTGTGTGTGTGTGGTGTGTGTACCCAACTGTCTGAGAGTGGACAGAGATGTCAAGGAGGGCAGCCCTACATCTCAGCACCCAGGTCTCTGGGCAGCCCGGCCCAGGGAGCGATCGCCAGGAGGGCGATGGGAGGAGGAGGCTGGGTGGGAGGCTGGGCGAGGCCTGCGGGAGGCGGGGCAGTGTGCCGGGGCCTGCTCACAAGAATAGTAGCCCACGTCGGCATTGACTGTCAGGCGAGCGATGTCGAAAGTCTCAATGACGTTGCTGTCCCACTTCTTCCGGTATTCAATGTCGTGTAGGACATCATACAGTGTCTCGGCTGGCACATCCCGGCACTCCATCCGGCACTGCAAGACATACACATGGGTTGTCAAGATCACACAAAGCTCAAAGCTCTGGTGCCAGGGGGCCAGAGGGCAGGCAGGCAAAGTGGAGAGGAAAAGAACAGGAAGCAACAGTGGCCTCTGAAGCCAGCATGGGCTCACCACTTGCCATGGGTCCTGTCCGAGCCTCCCAGAAGCCACCTGTGCCAGGAGACAGCAGCCCCTGTATCCAGAGACTATCTCCCCCATCTTACCCCCTACCAAACCTCCCCATTTGTCTTAGTTTCCCCCTCCAGGAAGCCTTCCTGAATTACCCAGCCACACTTTCTGGACTCCCATATACTGAGTCTCTATACATCTGTGCCCTCTTGGACCCTTGACCTTCATGGTTGGAGGCTCACAGCTGACTCAGCACAGAGGCTAGTATGGACACACGTTAAATGAAATGAAAGCATGAAGGAACAAACGAATACCTAAATGGCTGATTTCCTTCCTCCACGGTACTCACCACCAAGCCGTACTATTTGTCCTCCCTTCTTTTTTAATCCAATAAACATCTTTGGATTTTTTTAAATTTTATTGTTGTTCAAGTACAGTTGTCTGCATTTTTTTAAATTGTTTGGATTTCTTATTACTTACTAAACCTGTCTTCAAAGAGCTTTCCATCTAGGGGAGAAAAGAGCCAAGGATACCTTTTTTTAAAATTTAACCTGCACAACAACTCTGCCAGACAAGAAATCTGAGGAGGAAACTGAGGCTCAGAGAGTTTAAGTGAAGTAACTCGCCCAAGGCCAGCCGGCTGGTAAGTGGCAGAGATGTGGGATTTACTCCAGATCACGTGCCTGGAAAGCGAGTGAAAACAGAACCATCGCAGGGTTCTCCATCCGGCGCTGCAGACAGACACAGGGACTGTCGGGGACATGCCGGGCTCAGAGTCCTGGTGCCAGGGGACGAGGTTTGGGCTCAGCAAGAGGAAACTCAGTCCACAACCTTGTTCTGTAATTCCTTTGCCCAAAAGCCCAACCTGCAGAATCAAGTTGCTCTCAGCAAGGGAACAAGTTTTCCTGCAGTTTTAAAAGGTCTCCGGGAACTGCATGTTCAGATGGTGCTGGGGAAGCGCACATATCTCTTTCTCCTAAAAAGGGCCTACACGCAACCATATGAGAGAGGGTCGCACTGCCCTGCCCCTGATCTTGGGTTAGGCCTCTGCACCACTAACCGTATGACAAGCCACAGGAAGGACACATCACCACCTACTGAGGGTTCCAGGCACCAGTGAACTCATCAAGCCCTGGACAGACTTCGCTTCATGGAAGACACAGAGGACAGAGGAACAAGCTAAGTGTCACCATGAGAACAAAACCAGGTGGTGAGGCATTCCACGGGGTCACCGGTCCAGTCTTTTCTACAGATCGTCGTGAGGAATGAGGCTAGACTAAGAGACTTAGAGGACACGACAGCCGGACGGAAAGTGTGGTCCTGGACGGCACGCTGGCTGGGACCCAGCAGCTGGAAAGGACAGATCTGGGATAACTGGGGAAATGTGAACATGACCTGAGTATGAGATGTGCCAAAAATTGCTGAATCAAAATGGTGGAGATTGCTGCCTGAAAAAAAAATGCAAATCACAAACTGGAATGAACGGCGTGATCTCATTTGAGTGGAGGGTAACACGTGCACAGGAAAAGCTCAGGCATCACAATCGCTAAGGTGTTAACAGCAGTGATCCCTACATGATGAGAATACAGTGTGTTTTTTGTTGGGGTTTTTTTTTTTCCTGTTTGTATTTCTAATTTTCTAAAATATATAGCACTGCTTCTGGAATAATGGAAAAAATTTAAATGAAAGATTCTCCCAGGGGGTTCTCTCTGGAGCATACCCACATCCTTCTTCTCTCTCAGGCACGTGTCTTTACTTTTCTCCCCTAAACTCTGAGGGTCCCCATGAGACGTGCAAGGGAAGCAGCAGGCGGCAGCAGCTCGTCCTGGGCTCACCCCCTGACCCTGTTTCCAAGGCCCCTTTTCTCTGACTTCCCAGTGAGCTAACAGCAGCCCCACCTTGGCTCACTTCTTTCCTACAACGTTTCTTGGGATTCGAAGCACAGCCCCGCTGCCCAGCCTGTCCGGTGGCTTCTTCTGCCCTAAGCCCTTCTTTTATTTCACTGCCCCCAGCTTTAATAAATGTCCTCTCAAAAAAAAAAAAAAAAAAAAAAGGTTCCCTCAGAGATACTGAGAGGTGCACTCACCACCTGCCAGGTACCACCCTAATCGGTGCTTTATATACATTACGGCCTTTTACTCTTACAGCAACACTCTAAGGTATTAGCCCTAGTTTAGAATTAAGAAAACCAGAATTCAAGGACAGACTTCAGCCTGCAAACACTCTCTCTCTCTGTTTGCTCTCCTGCTCCAGGAGGGGGCATGACTAGATCCAATCACTGAACAGCCTGGTTCCCGCCCTGTGGGGAGCGCAGAAGAGCCAGAGATGAAACTGGGGCCTGTCCTCGAAAGGTTTCCAGTGGAAAGAGAAGACCTACTTGAAGATGAGGAGGTTCCCTAAACTGCCCAGTGGGGGCACAGAGGAGGTCAGCTCTATGGGGTGGGTGAGGGGTCAGGCTTCATGGAGAAGCTTAGTCTGGACGGTAGATGTCTGCCAAGTGGCCCTGGCAGAGCGAACAGCAAGGGAACAGGTGCAGAGGCAGACGAGAGGGGGCCTGCAGGCCGCCGAATGAGCTCCATTTGCTCCAGTCCCCGTGGTGTGGTACGGCCCAACACTCAAAAGACCCCGGTTGCAGGTCTCCTTGGGGAAATACGTGATTCTGGGGCTGGGTCACAGTAAGTATAAGATGAGCCTGGAACATCTTATGGTGCAAAAAAGTACCTACCCACAGAATGTCAGGGACCTCGCTCAGAGGACACGGACCCAGCACGATGAGCCTCCACTGGTTTAGGTGGCCAGCTCATCAGTGCGTGCCTGGCGCTTCCCCAGTGTTCACACTGAAAGTACATATCCTGGGAAATCCCTCAGACCTGGGCAGATGAGGACAGCCAGCCACCCCACATGGGCTAAAGGTGGGACACCCAGGCATTAAAATGAATAATAATGATAGTAACAAGTTGTATTCCACTGAATAAAATAGGAAACCAAAGCACATACAGGTGTGAATAAATAAATAAATTGAATGCTTAATAAGGCTATTTACATAGTTTCAAGGTACCTTCCCATCAAACACTTATTTCAAAGGGAAAACGGGTAACTTCATGACGGAGAAGCCTGGCAGACCCCACCTTCATCAAGTGATCAAAGTGAACGTCATAGTAACGAGCGTCATTACAAACGATCAGTATGTGAGTATCATCAGCGCGACTGGGTGCTGCCAGATAAAACACAGCAAAAAGAACCCAGGCACCACTCACGGGGTGTTTCTGCCAAAGATGGACAACCTAAATCTAATCGTGAGGCAAGTCAGACAAAGCCAAAATGAGGAACTTTCACGAAGTAACTGGCCTTTAAGTCAGGATCATAAAAGTCAAGGAGAGACTCAAGAGCCATATCAGACTGACTCATGAAACTAATGAGACTAACGAAACCTCAGTGAGTGAGTGAGTGTGTGAGTGCGTGTGTGAACAGCGCGATGGCAGGGGCGTGGGGGGAGATGGGCGTGGAGGAGCCGGCAGCGGCTGACCTGCCATCACCAGGAGATTCCAGACAACCCCCTAGTCAGTAGCCGTGTGGTGGTCCGGGTGCCGCACCAGACACCCAACACACACTCACCCTTCAAATGTGCGAGCGGTGTCATGCCTGTGCTGCAAAATAAAACAACCGAGGCGCAGGAGGATGAGCGGCCTACCCACGTCAGGTAGCCAGAAAGCGGCCTAGCAGGGATTCAAGACAAAACCAGACCTTCCTGTGCTCCTGACCATCAAGGAGCACTCAGGTGTGGCTCCTGAGGAAACCAGAACTACTCTGAATCCAAGTGGGGAAGCTGGTTTGGCTTTGCAAGTCCTCAGACGTGCTATGCTGGACGGTGCACGCGTGGAGGGGCCGTGACAGCAGGATGATGCTCTGTGGGAAGGCCTCCTCCCTGCGGCCAGCCCCAGGGCCCCGGGCCCAGCTGCGGCCACTGCTGCGTGCACACGCAGCAGGGGCCCACGCTGCCAGGATTTTACCCATTCTCAATCAGGCCTCCGGATCAGAATCGTTGTGGCTTCGGGACCAAAGGCCACCCTCTGACACAGCAGGCCGTGGGCGGAGCACGCAGAGCCCCAAGACAGACTGGGCACCTGTCGAGAGTCAACTCTGCATAACATTTTATCTTCAAGATACGGATGGAAACTTCAAAGGTTTTCCCAGCTGGTGGCAGACTCTCAGGGAGGATGGCCCTGTTGGGGGGGCACTGGGAAGTTAAGAGCCCTGGCTGTGGTGTCCCTCCAGGTGAGGACCCTAAGGTCTGGGTGGCGGTCTACAGAGCAGAGTGTCCATGGGCTCCCACGGCCCCCAGCGACTGGCCTGGCTCCTAACCCAGCTCTTTCCACAGCCCCAGGAGGCCAGTGCAGCTGCCCCGCCAAGACCGGTAAATTACATCTAGCATTGTTCTCGCCTGCAGGGCCAGCTGCCACATCAGCAAAGACAAGGCGTAATTCTAAGAGGCTTTGGGATGCATGTGTGGGGGTAGGAGCGAGTTATTGGAGAGCACCTGGTGGATGGGCCCCATGCATGGAAAGCACAGCCATTGGGCCCTGGGCAAGTCAGTCACTTCAGGTAAATACCTGGGAGCTCCCCCTGGAATCCAGAACTAAAGGGGAGGAGCCACACTGGGCTACAAGGCCCTTAAAGCCTGGTTACAGCAGGGAGACTGACAAGCAGCCATTCACAGCTGAGAAAACTGAGGCCCAGGGTAAATACAGACTGTGACACCTGTACCCCATTCTCTCCAGACCTCTCAAGGGAGAGAACTGTTACTGCCTGGAACCCCTGGTCCCACCCACCCCCAGCACCCTGAGTCCCACAGAGCTGAGAACAGAAAGCACTGGACAATCAAGGAAGGCCATCAGGGAGACTCCTGCAGACTTTGGGTCTGGCAATCCCAGGTTCCACGCCTCTCCTTGGGCACAAGATTTAACTCTCCTGAGTCTCAGTGTCCTCATACAAAAAATGGGGATACCTGCCCTGGCTGGTGTGGCTCAGTGGATTGAGCTAGGGCCTGCGAACCAAAGGATCGCCGGTTCAATTCCCAGTCAGGGCACATGCCTGAGTTGCCAGCCAGGTCTCCAGTAGGGGTTGCTCCAGAGGCAAACACACATTGATGTTTCCCTCTCTTTCTCCTTCCCTTCCCCTCTCTAAAAATAAAATAAATAAAATCTTTTTTAAAAAAAAGAAAGAAAAATAGGGATACTAATAGTACCTATGGCATAGGGATGTTGTGATTACGTTAAATGAGATACTGTACATAAATACTAAAATATACTAAAAAATACTCAAATATACATAGCAAATACTCAAAACACAGTAGCTGTTATTACTCCTGTAGGCTTCCTTGAGCAGCCATTCACCCACCCCCAGGCCAGGACTAGGTCACACATGCGTCCTTTATTTTGTGCCCTAGGCACCTCTCTTGCCTCACCCTGGCCCTGCCCTTCCATCCATTTGTTCACCACTTTGGGGCCCGCTGAGTTCCAGGCCTGCAACTGGGCAGCATGGACCCAGAGACAAACCAGACCTGGGCCCTGCCCCAAAGGAGTCCCTACAGGTGGGTGGTGGGAAAGACACAGACACAAAATCCCTGTAGAGAATGTGCACTTTTGGGGGATGGCGGGCAGAGGTGAGGGAGTCTCAAAGAAGAAGGAGCTGAAGTGCCACAAGGGGAGAGAGGACATTTCAGGCAGAGACTGGTGGGTTCAAAGGCCTGGAGGCTTCACTAAATATGTACAGAGCAGGGCCCAGTGTCTAAGCTACATCTCACTCTCCCCCTCCCCTCACCCCCACCCCTTGCCTGCGCTTCTCTGGGAGACTTCCTAATGCTCAGCCTTAGAGGAGGGTCTCCATGGGAGGAGGGAAGGGGGGCAGCAGTACCTCCTAGGACCCAGGGAGATGGTTGACCTGAGAGAGTGGGGAAAGAAGTCAGTCAGGTCACCCCCATGGGGCTGTGGTATGGCCTTGAGGGCCAAAGGCCAGGGCAGTAACAGGCAAACTGAGACGGACAGGTGAACTTGCATCTGGCTCCCACTCCGAGAGCTCACACAGCAGGTCTCCAGTATCCCTGCCCATGGGCTACGTGGGGCACACAGCGTACCCCAAAGTCCCTCCTCCACCACGACTCTTTGGGTTGCACTGGGGAAACTGAGGCCAGAGAAGGGTAATGAGCTCATTTGGGTTCAACCCCTCAGGCTGTGCTGACTTCTCCCCGTTTTGCATTTTAGCAGTTTGGTAAAAGGAGTAATAAGCAACTGCCCTTTCCCAACAGAACCATTTTCAAATCAGAGGAAGTCCTCCTAGGCACTAAGTGTCAACTCAATCACAGCCCCAAGCAACAGCCACAACCTCGGTAACCACTACCATGTGCTCAAGTCACTAATTTATTATCCCACGAAGGAGACAGCAGCACCTGGACTATGGACCCCACGGGGGCTGAAATTTAGGCCAGACCACCTCTGCCAACTGTTACGGACACCAAACTGCATCCTGTGGAGAAACCATCTCTTACTGTCCCAGCACCCGCAGCGGGCGTCATCGTTTCCATTTTACAGATGCAGACGGTGAGGCTAGAGGGTCATAACGATTGACCAAGGCCACACGGCTGAACAGTGGTGAGGCAGAGAACCAGAGCCTGAGTGTGCCTGACCCCAAAGTGTCAGGACATTCTGCTACTTTCATCAAGGAGCAGGACTGGCCCGGCTGCAACTGGAGACTGTCTGAGCTAATTGATGGTTATTATGCAGTGCTCATTGAATTCAGAGGGCTTGCTCACCAGGGAGGCGAAGCCCAGAGGTTCTTCATCTGAATGAGGTCACTGACTCCATGCTCAGACTTCACTGGATTCAAAGGCAGGGCCACGCTGTCCCAACCACCAGCATTCCCAGCACCGCAGCTCTGCGCCTGGAAGCCCCTCTGAGAATGTTTTGGCCATGGCATTGCCCCATCAGGCCCAGCCAGGCCCCACAGGCTTACAGTCTACTCAGCAGTTCCAGGGGCTGTCTGAGTGGGACAGGCCTCTGCCCTGGCCACGTCCTGCTGGGGGGCCGTGGCTTGGGCAAAGGACTCCAGCTAGCCCTGAGTCCCAGTATCTCCATCTCTCACACAGGGATAATCCTCCCTTCCGAGTGGAGCTGTGAGGATTAAATGAGGCTTGGGCACAAAGCCTCAGCGGCTGCCCTTCCTCTAGCCCTGGCTCCGGCAGCTTTCCTGACTTCTCAGGCCCTGCTCAGGGGACCACGTTCCTTATGGTCCCCAAAGGGCAGCCAAGATATACAGGGACAAGGAACAACATTAAGAATAATAAAAAAGCCCCCTCTGTCTCCAGAGAGTAGACTGACAAGGAGGGGGTGGGTGGCCCTCTTACACCAGGGCCCGGCACAGACCCCCGACACACACATACCACTCTCACAACCACAGCCAAATGCTGCCGCCCTCCTCCTGTCTGACAGGGGCTGAGAGATGCTGAGACCAGCTCTAGGGACCCCTCCTCCCTGCCTGCTCCGCGTTCTCCACCCAGGGCCCGCTCACTCCTGCTTGCTGGCTTCAGGGCCCTCCACTCTGCCCTTGCCCACAGGGCCAGCACTGAGACAGGGTGATAGAGCCCCTGCCGTTGCTTCTGGGTTTCTGGGGCCCCTAGAAGGGAAACCCCCTAGGACCTTCCTCCAGGCCCTCCGTCTCCACAGCAGCACGAGGGCACTGACATGGGGGGTCAGGGGAAGCAGTGTGGGGGGGGACAGGAGGAGAGCCATCTGATTGATCCTTCAGGACCTTCCTTCGCTGGCTCCTTTCCTATTTTGTCTTCAAACTTTGGCCCGGCTGACCCCGTCCAGGCAGCCCGCCCTGTCCCTAAATTATGCAGGTTGGGCTGGGGGCCCGCCCCTCCAGCCGCCATGCCTCGCTCCATCAGCACGCCCTGGGGTGCATCGATGCGCCGGCAGTGCCATGGCCCCTTGTTCACCCCGGCGTCCCCCAGGCACCGCAGGGCTTAGCAAAGACCTGTTGCCTGAACGGCAGACTGGACAGGTGAGCCAACAAAGAGGCTGTGCCCATGGGAGCTTCTCTTGACCTCTGGAATGCTGCGGCTGCGGAATTAGGAGAGGAGTCAGCAGGACTCCTGGATGCTTGTGAAAGTCCCTAGGACACTTGATGCTGATTTCCACCTCTGCCATCATCCTCACAAAACGGGGTGCAGGGCTGAGGCATGACAAAGACAGATTCAGGGGCGACCCCAGGACTTTGTTGTAAGACCTTTCATGGTTCTGATAGTTAAAGAAAAGGAAAGTAAAATTGTACTGAGGTATCAATTTGTACTTAGTAAATTAACAAAAAAATATATAATACCCACTGCTTGTGAGGGTGTGGTAAAACTGGTAGAGTGAGTGACAGCAAACCTGAGTTTCACTATCCTGAAAAGTACTCTGTTGAATATTTTTAAAATCATAAAAATGTATCTTTCAACTTAGTTCCTGGGACCAGGACCAAAAATTTATACTCACAGAAAAAAAATACAAAATAAGAAAAAGTTCTGTTACAATATTCATGAAAATACTGTTGTACTTGTAACTAGCAAAATACCTCATGTACTGGAGAACGACCCTGCCCACCACCCCCAGCAGGGCCTGGCCGAGTTAAGAATGACACGTTGAACCCATGTCTCCATGGTCAGTTAATATTCGACAAAGGGGGCAGGAGAATAAAATGGAGCACAAACAGCCTCTTCAATAAATGGTGTTGGGCGATCTGGTCAGGTAGGTGCAAAAATATGAAACTAGACCACCAACTTACCCCATACACCAAAATAAATTCAAGATGGATAAAAGACTTAAATGTAAGTCGTGACATCATAAAAGTCCTAGAGAGAACATAGGCAGGAGAATCTCAGATATTTCACGCAGCAGTATTTTCACTGCTAGGTCCCCCAGGGCAAGGGACATAAAGGAAAGAATAAACAAATGGGATCTCATCAAAATAAAAAGCTTCTGCACAGCTAAAGAAAACCATCAAAATGAAAAGGGAACCAACTATATAGGAAAACATATTTGCCAGTGATACCTCGGACAATGGTTAGATCTCCAAAAGATAGGGTCTGGCAGAAGTAATGGCTGCTTGGGTATGGTTGATAGAGTAATAATATGGGTGTAATAATTTATAGTTTTAATTTGAACATTTTGCCTAAAATGGCATATGGTGTGCTTAGATTTGATATTGTTATGTTACAGAATTACGTGCTTATGATTTTGTAATAAAAAGGGGCATTATTTGTGCTGGGCTCTGTAAATAAAGAACTCATATGGCTCAACACTGGGAAGATAAACAATCCAATTAAAAAATGGGCAAAGGACCTGAACAGACATTTCTCCAAGGAGGACATACAGAGGGCCCAGAGACCTATGAAAGGATGCTCAGCATCACTAATCATCATACAGATGCAAATGAAAACCTTAATGATACCACCTCACACTGGTCAGAATGGCCATCATAAATCAACAAACAAGTGCTGGAGAGGTTGTGGAGAAAAGGGAACCCTAGTGCACCGTTGGTGGGAATGCAGCCACTGTGGAAAACAGTATGGAACTTCCTCAGGAAACTAAAAATGGAACTGCCTTTTGGAACCCGGCAACCCCACTGCTGGGATTATACCTAAGAATCCTGAAACACCAATTCAAAAAAACCTACACACCCCAATGTTCATAGCAGTGTTATTTACAATAGCCAAGTGTGGAAGCAACCTAAATGTCCATCAGTAAATGAGTGGATCGGAAAAACTATGGTACATTTACACAATGGAATACTACACAGCAGAAAGAAAGGAGCTCCTACCCTTCACAACAGCATGGATGGAACTGGAGAGCATTATGCTAAGTGAAATAAACCAGATGGTAAAAGACAAATACCATATGATCTCACCTTTAACAGGAACCTAATCAACAAAACAAACGAGCAAAATAGAACCAGAAGCATGGAGACAGTGAACAGATGGACAGTGACCTGAAGGGAGGGGGAAGGGGGAGGGGGGAGGAAGGGGAAGGGTCTGGTCGGGGAACATGTGTGGATGACCCACGACACAGACAGCAGAGCGGGAACAGCTGTGGGAGTGGGGGGCGAGGGGGCAGGGGAAAGCCATGGGGGAAACACTGGGGCAACTGTAATAAAACAACAGTCAAACTATAAATAAATAAATAAACAAACAAACAAACAAACAAACCTACACCAAACGTTCAAGAAAAGAATGACACATCCCCTTGAAAACGGGCTGCCAGCTATGGAGGCCTGTGGGCTCCCCCAGCGGGGAGGCAAGGGCAGGGGCAGGGGCTGAGCCGGCTCTGCGCCCTCAAACCCAGGACAGGCCTGGCGAGGAGCGGCTGCCGGAAATGTTCACAAATGAATGATCCTTCAGCAATGTGAGAAACTTTCACGGATGCCAAGTTCAATGGAAAAAGGAGGATGTAACCCCTTACCTGTGCCATAGTCTAGACCAGCAGTCTTCAACCTTCCCATCTCATGGCGAGCACACACTAACTACTACAATTCTACAGCACACCAAGACACATATTTTTTTCTGATCCGACAAAAAAAATTTTGGTTTGTTCACACCAGACAGCTATTATTGTGCTGGCTGTTGTCATTTTTTTAATTCAACAATCTCAGGGAAAAGAGGTCAGTGCCCCTGACTAAATAGTCAGCTACTGCCTGTCTCAAAAATTCTTGTGGCACACCAGTGTACAGCCGCACATTGGCTGAAAATTGCTGGTCTAAACTATGTATAAATTACACCCTTGAATGAAAGCTAGAAGGAACAGAGAAAAAGTTCTACACAGAAATTAAGGCTCTGGGTGATTTATTTTTCATTTTTGGATTCTTGTTACTGTTGATACAATGCAGTTTATACAAGATATAGAAACTATATATGAATTTTTCTAAGTTTGGAATGTTGTCCAGTTGCCCTGGACGGGTGGCTCAGTTGATTGCACATTGTCCCATATGCCGAAATGTCACAGGGGTGATTCTTGGTCACAGCGCACCCCCAGGTTTGATCCCCAGTCAGGGTCAGGGCATATACAAGAGGCTATCGATCAATGTTTCTCTCTCACGTCAATGTCTCTCTGTCTCTGTCTCTCTCTCCGTCTCTCTCTCCACCCCCTCCATCCCTCCCTTCCTCTCTCTCTCTAAATCAATAAGCATGTCCTCAGGTGAGGTTAAAAATAAAAATAAAAGTAAAAAAGAATGTCCAGAATCCCAAGGTCCTTGTTCCCTGGACATGGAAGCCAGGATTCAGCCAAGATGGGGCCTGAGGCTGCCCATGCTGATGCTTAGTCACTTTGGAAATTCTCTGAATCGCGTGGCCGTGCTGGAAGTGGAGCCAGAGGGGCTCAGGGCCCTTCTACCCTCTGGCCAGGGCACAGGCATGACAACCCTGGGCAGTCAGGGCAAGGCCAGAAGGGAGCTGGGGGTGAAGGTTCAGGGAGGGGCACCTACGTGGAGTCCTGAGAGATGAAGAGAAAGCAGGTGGCACCCACATGTAAGAAGGAGGAAGAGACTCCTGGCAGAGGTGCTGACATGAGCCCAGGGCCTGGAAACGGCCTCGATGGGATGGGAAAGGAGAGGGCTCGCACAGCTCCATGCGGTAACCTGAGTGAATGAGGATAGAGCTGGAGGAAACGAGCTGTCCCTTGGGCGCCTCGGACTGTTCATCCTTTCATCCATTCAGCAAACGTGAATGGTGTGCCGGCTCTGCCCCATGCTCCATGCTCGGGGCTTTGCAAATTCACCGAGTCCTATCCTCTCAGTTACCTAGGAGGGAAGATTATGCCCATTTACAAACAGTGGCTCAGAAAGGCAAAGGGGAGGAACAACCTGGAACCTACTGTGACCCAAAGTCTGCCCCCAAAGCTGCTCCCCAAGAACCAGGCTCTGCTCGGTGGAGGACCAGGGGATCCCAGGCAGGCCAGCCCCTGGCCAGGAGAAGACTGTCCCTGGGTGTTCCACACTAGGGGCCGTGGCTGTTGGGGCTGGCTCTGCCTACAGTGGGGGCAGCCGGAAGGACACAGAGAGCATGTGTGGTGTGGCGGGCTCAATGCAGGGTCTCCTTCCCCCACCTTCGGGCTCAGTCAGTATTCCCACTTGCAAAATGACCAGATGAGCCCTGCGGCCCGCTCTTCTGATAAGAAGGAGGTCTAAAATCAGATACCCCCTGCCCTGGCCACTGTGGCTCAGTTGGTTAAAGCATCATCCTGCAACCGAAAGGTCACTGGTTTGACTGCTGGTCAGGCCACACACCTAGTTGCAAGTTCAATATCCAGTTGGGGCATATGCGAGTGGCAACAGATCCATGTTTCTCTCACATCAGTGTTTCTATCTCCCTTCTCTTCTCTCTCTCAAATGAGAATAAAATAAAGCTTTAAAAAAATCAAATAATATACCCATAACCTATCTGAGATTCTGGTGGGGCATGGAGATGCTGCTAACGTCGCCCCGAGACAGAGCGCCCTGGGTCTGCTCCTGGGTCTGCCCAGGCAGACCAAGCTGGGCCCTCTGCGGTTCTCCATCCAGGGCTGAATGACTCACGGCTGCTTGGCCTCCTTCCTCCTCCCGCCCCCTCGTCTCCAGCAGCCTACCTGGACCCCCATCCCCCAGGCTCATGAGCAGCAGGCCCCAGCTCTGCAGCAGTGAGGAACATCCTGCTGACATCTCAGAAGCTGACCTCCTGGTCTGGAGCTCCGCTCCAGCCCTGGAGGAGGTGGGGAAGCCAGACAGAGGAGGGAGAGCTGAGAAGCAGAGAGTGGGTGGGCCTGGAAGAAAAGGGAGGGGGTGACAAGAGACCAGAGAGATAAGACAAGGCCAGGCCTGACACACAGACATGAAGACAAAGACAAATTGGATAAATGTCCCCCTGGGCTTCAGGGACTGCCAGTGGCCTAATGCCCCCAAACCTCTCTAATAAACTCCAGACTGCATCTTCAACAGCCTCCTGGGGATCAGCCCCTCGACAGCGCACAGTCATGTCTACCCCAATGCCTGCTCCCCTCTGCTCCCCTCCTGTGCCTGGAACCCAGGCAAGGTTCTGGACTCGTCCCTCACCGCCATCCTGGGACTCCACTCAGCCAGGGCCTTCCCAGCAGCTCCTCCTCACAACCCCAGGCAGGCCTCACCATCCTTGCTTGGCGTATTGCAGCCACATCCTCATCTCCTGGCTCCCAGGACTATCTGTCCCCTGCAGCCAGGGAGCTTTCTGAAACCCAGAGCTAAAGATGGCACTGACCGGCCTGAAAGACTCTGCTGCCTCTCTCTCTGCCTTCAGCAAACCCTAACTGCAAAGCATCCTCCTCGCTCTGGCTCTGGCTTCACTCCTTCCTTACCCTCAGCCCATGCCTCTGCCCCTGGGAGTCTACCTCCCTGAGGGACTCACCAAGACCCTTTCAACTTGCTGCCTGGCTCCTGCTGGCCTCCCAGTCCCTCCCCCCAGACTCCTGCTGCCCCTGGCCTCCCTCAGCCCGAGCTCTCACAGAGGGCTGCCACATCAGTCTCTCACTAGGACTTGAGAGCAGGGCCTGGATCCAATCCGTGTCTGGTCCCCAGCAACAGCATAGTAGCTGATGGGGTATGTGGGAGGCATGAGAAGTTTGTTGAATGAATAAACAACTGAGACAGAAAAAAATGGGGGAAGGGATTAAGGCAAAGGCAGTAACCATCAGAGACAGGAATAGGAAGCATACCCTCAGGGAGATTCTGAGACCCAGAAAGAGGCCCAGGGCCAGGTCAGGAGGCTGGATGGGGGCAGGGAGGGAAACCTCCGCTGAGTCAGAGCTGCACAGAGCAGGGGGCAGGAGCCGCCAGGAGACAGCTGAGGAGACATAACTGGATCAGAGACAGCTCTGCTGCAGTGAGGGGGTGTGACTCACACACAGAGTAACACCAGACACAGAAACACACAGTGTCACACTCAGAGGCACACACACAACCTCGCAGGAGCACCAGCACGTGTTCAATAAGGACACATAGGCACCCACAACCCAGCTCCACACAGAACGCCCACATGTAGAAGGCCAGACAACCCCCATCACACCGTCCTGTCCTCAAAGCACACAACCACCATCTGGTGTTTTATTTACTTATTGCTTGCTTCTGTTTTGCTTATCTCACCCTCAAGATGTAAACCCAAGACAGCAGGGCCTAATCTGTCTGGTTTGCCACTAAGTTCCTGGATATAACAAAACTTGGCATATAGTATGTGCTCAATAAATATGTGTTCAATGACTGAATGTTGGAGACACACAAGGGACTACCATCCCCTCTGGTTGTCAGGCTCCACCTCATCACCTCCCTGGCCCAGTACCAGGTCCCACGCAATCTGAGAGGGTCCAAAGACTGAGAGGGGGGTCTTGGAGATGGTAAAGGGGATTTCAGGGAACCAGATGGAGGATGTGCAATGAAAGGATGAAACTAAATGGCCTGGGCACTGCATGGGTACTCACCCCCTCACCCGCCCTGTGTGTCGGGGAGAATGCAGGATGTACATGTACAGGCATTGTTCTCTTGCCCCAGGACATAAAGATTCTGGAGACATCACAGGTAGCAAGTACCTGCCTGCAGGGAGCCCAGGCTGAGAGGCAGGGAGGCAATAGTTAAGCTAAAGCCCCAGAGAACTGCTCCAGCTGCCCTGTGCCATGTGCCACATGCCACCTGCCCCAGGTTCTCTTTAATGACAGGTGAGAGGAGCCTGTATTTGGCATGGGACCCACCACTAAATTCTGGACCTACTACTTTCTTCCACTGCTTGTGTTTCTGAAGCTCCAGGGGCTCCAGCGTATCAACGCCAGCCCAAGCATGCCAGAGGAGATAAAGGGAGGCACCTCAAGCCTGCCACCTGGTCTGAACAGCTTTCCTCCCACCTGTTGCTGGAGCATGCGCATCTGCCCAGGTCAGGGGTCATGGCTGGAATAGGGTTTTTTTTATCCCTGTCTATGTCAGTGGCAACCTGGCACCCAGGCCTGTGGCCACCGGTCCCTCAGGAGCAGGCTAGAGTGGCCCAGGAAGGTCCCAGATCCCCAAAGAGTGCCAGATGCGTGGGGTCATGGCGCCTCAACTCTGGCTCCAGGTGGCCCAGCCAGGCGTGGGGACGTAAGGGAAGAAACAGGACCCGTCTGTCTCTTGGACTCCCTCCTTTCTCTTATCTCCTGAAACTTTAAAGACTTTCAACTGGAAACTGAGCTGAGGCTCGTTAAAATTTAAAAGCCAGAGCCTGGGGAGCTGGGCATGGAGAGCACAGAGCCAGGCTGGTGGCTGGGGGGCTCCCCTAGCCCCAGGGGACACTGACTAGGGGCACCCACCCCACCCCCTGCCCTACTCCCATTCACAGGGTTCTTTGTCCCCAGAAGGCACCAAGGGGGCTGCACATCCACACCTCAACCTGAGTAACACTTCCCAGTTGGCACATTGCTAAGGGTTATCCTGTGACCGGCATGTCCCATCCTTTGTCTCTCGCAACTCTCTGTCTGGAGGCAACCCCTCGCTCAATTCCAGCAGCGCCTCCTTTAGTGCAGGCCTCGGGCCCTCCCTCCAGACGATACAGCAGTAGCCTCCTCCTCCCACCGCATTATGTAAAACCCTCCCCTGAAACCCCAAGAGCTCCAGGATCCAAGTCCTAGGGACCTTAGAATAGCTCTCTCAACAGCTCCAGCCCCAAGATCCAAGCCCTGCACCAAAGCACCAAACGCTTGCAGTTCTCCTAACTGCGCTGCCTTGTTTCCTGCCTCCTTTGCATAGCTGTTCTTCTGCATGGCCAGCTCCCAGCACTATCAAACTGATATGCCTCATTCTCCACCCAGTTCAAAAGGGATCACTGGAGCATTCCTTCTCTGTGAAGTCTTCCCAGGCCCCCAACGCTGATTCAGAGCCCCCCTCTGGGTCTCCACAGCTCCTGTGGCAAGTGGCTGCCTCAGCACCCAAATAAGGAGCTCCTAAAGTGCAGGGCTCAAGTTTGATTCCCCTCTCTGTCCCCAACCTCCAGCACAAGGCCAGGCAGAGGCGCTATAAGTGAATGCCCACTAAATTTGTGAGTGAGTGAATGAAAATGCCTGGGAGAGGCAGGGCAGCACTACCATCCACATTTGACAGATGAGGAAGCAAAAGCCCAGGCAGGGGCAGCAACCTGCTTATGGCCATGTGGCTGGCACTTTGGACCCAGTATTCTCTCACCTACAGCCTCAAACCAACCCAGACACCTCCTCCAGGAAGCCTTCTCTAAAGCCTCCAGCCACTTCTGACCTTTCCCTTTCTGAGCACCGCCCCCACCACCACCTAAAGGCTGGCAAGGCCTTAGCTATCTGCCCTTACTCTGTGTCCAGAACCCCCTACCATGGCCTAAGGCCAGGATGGTCTCTACAAACCACCTGCCCAGCAATTTCCTGTAGAAATGGGGAAACTGAGGCCCAGAGGGAACAGAGGCCCACCCTGCACCTGAACTCACCCAATGCAAAGCCCTAAAACCAGACTAACTCCCACCTCTGCCACCACAGATAAGAAAACTAACTCTAAAAGGTGAATGACCCCCAAGGTAACACAGCAAAGACTGGGCTCATGCCCAACTGGGTCCCCTCTAGGATGCCCTCCCACAGTGACACAGCACAGCAAGACCCAAGTCAGCAGACAGAGAAAGTTATGAGCCATGAGATCCTGGAGACAGAAAGACCCAAGGGAGGAGAGAGATCTCAGCCTTAGAGGTCTCAGCCTTGAACTCAAGGACCTGGGTTCTGATCCTGCTTCAGCCACTTTCTATTTGGCCTTGCCCAAGTAAATTCCTGCTCTGAGTCTCAGTTTCCACATCTGTTTGATGGGCTTAGTAAGACCCATGCCACAGGATAGTTGTGAAGACACAGTAGAAAGACCAAACACCTGGCCCCACCCCTGCCCCCACCTTCCCCATGACCTTCTGAGTCCCACAGACTTGTATGAGTGAAAAGGGCCCTTGGACATCCCCAAGCTGATCCCTTGACCCCTCATGTCAAAGGCAGAGAGAATAAGGTGCCGAGAGCTGACAGAACTGAGCACTGGCTTGAGAGCTTAGGTGGGGGGTAGGGAGCAGGTGGATAACGAGACAGGGCAGTGAGGGGCTACTGGAGCTTTCTCCAAGGGGGAAGGGGAGGAGCCATAGGACAGGAAGCCAGAGAAGACAAGTCCCCACTGCCGAGCTTCCTATGGCAACAGGAGCCTCAAGTTCTCAGCCACACTCCCCCAAGAGATCTCCCACCCCTACTCCAGCCACCGAGCCCCTCAAGCCCCTTCCCACCGGGCCCACTCCTGCCTTGGGGTCTGCCTGCTCCCTGACTAGGCAGGGGTCACCTGGAATTGTCAATCCTCTCCCCATCAGGGTCTGAAAACCTCTGAGGTCGAAGGCCAGGTCTCCTCCTCTGCCTCGCTCTCACATGGCCAGGCAAGCGCCAGGCCAGGCACGCAGCAGCACTGGAGAACTTGAGCACAGCAGCATCCAGGGCAGGGCTGGGCAGGCCATGCCCGCTCCTGCTTTCTGTCTCCCATTCCTCATTCCATTCCCACAGGCCCCAGCACAAACACTGAGTTCAGAGGCTCTTGGGACCAAGAGAGCCCCATGACACAGAAAGACAGGCAGCTCAGAGAGGGCCAGGGATGTGCCCACTGTCACACACACAGAAGAGGACAGCACAGCCAGGAAGACACCCACCTCTTGCCCAGCTGGCCCTGACTGACTGACAGGCCCTCTGGATTCCCATCTCTCGCAGCAATACAGGAGTCACAGGGAGCCTGGCCTGGACACTGAGAGACCTGGGTTCGGGTTCCAGGCTGCCCTCTGCCTTGGACCAGGATGCATGTTCTACATCTGCCTCTGGGACAGGGCCTGACCTCCCAGGAGGTATTGTCTGCCTCCTCTCCAGTGCCCAGAGCACAGCGCAGGCCTTGGGCCAGGCCGGGCTGGAGGCCAGAGGGAGGGAAAGGGCCTCCAGCAGCCCCTTCCCGTTGTTCTGGCACAGAATGCCGGGCCCAGCGCCACGGTGGCATCCAGGGACCTCTGGACACAGGGGTAGGAGAAGATAAGTCTGGGGGAAGGGAGATAAGATGGAGAAAATCAATCGGGTAGATAGATAGGCAGATCCGGATCCACACCCCCACCCTGTGATTACCAGTACAGGGCCCTCCAGGGGGCAGCTGGCTTTCCCAGCTCAGGGGGCGGGCCTAGAAGGCTGGGGAGGTGGGGAGCGGGTAGAAGTTCAACAAACACCTGTGATTGAGTTCCAGCCTCCAGGAGTGACCCAATCAGCTCTGGGACTTTGGCTTCAGACCTGCTGTGTGACCTTGGCAAGCCATGCCTCTTTCTGAGCCTCAGCTTTCTCATTTGTCAGAAGAGAATGGGATGAGAACATGGTGTCCCTCACACAGTTATTGATGGGGTCAAATGCCATAATGCTGACTAAGATATGAGCCCAGAGGGAGAGGGGCAGAGGCTCTGGAGCCAGGCGGGCCTGGGTTCTACCCAGCTGCCCGGCAGCCCTAGGTCAATGTCATCACAGTTCTTGGCCTCAGTTTCTTTGTGGCACAGAAACGAGCCTACCACTGCCCAAGACTAGCCTGAGGGTACATTAGATGATGGAGAAAAATGCCTGGCTCGAAGCAAGGGCTCTTAGAAAGGGTATTCCTGAAATTTTAGGGGTGGGCAGGTCAGGGACTTCCGTCCATCTCCCAGAGCTCCCCCTGACTGTGCTGAGGGGATCAGGAGTGGGGTATACAACATCTCAGTTCTGCCAAACCTACAGTCCCCAACCCTGACCCCACTGGAGGGAGCAGATCTGGAGGGCAGCAACTGGGAGAAAAATGAGACAGAGAGGGCTAAGCTGAGAGGCTGGATATCTGGGTTCCAAGCCCAGCTCTGCTGGAACTTAGCTATATGACCCTGGGCTGGTCCCTGTCCCTCTCTGGGCCTCAGCATCCTCACTTATACCCCAGTGAGCGGGGAGTATGAAACAGGGGATTGCCAAGGGCCCTTTGGCACCTCCAGTTTCTGCTCAGTCTGAGAGAGAAGAAGGGTCAGGGTCCTGGCTGCCAGGGAGGGTGACTGCCCCAACTACAAGCCCACAACACCCTGGCTTTTCCAGGTCCCCTCCGCCCCCAAGGAAGGCTATCAGACAAGTCTGATCTGTAGTGATGGTCTGGCCCCCAGACCATCAACTCCAGTCCTGAACTGGGCTGGTTTATTCATTAACCAAGCCAGATGGAGGAGGGAGCTCCACCCTGTTGACACAGGGTGGGAGTACTAGACTCAGTTCAGATCTTCCCCTTCCCCCTCTGGAGAGCCAGCGCAGTAGGGAAACTACACTCCCCACCCCGCCATGCAGCCATCCTTGAGTCTTCCCGAGGTCACGGTCAGGAAAACAACCTTGTTCTCACAACAACCTTGTTCACCTTTGGTTCAGTTGTTCAATTTGTTCTTTCCTTCATCCCATCCTTCATTCAACCATCATCCCTGCTCTGTCTGTGTTGGGTGCTGGAGACACAAACTGGGATAGGACCTATTCCTTGTCTTCAGTGAGTGCCAAGCTGGCACATACCAGCTGCTCTCCCCTTCCCTGTGCCTCAGGTTCAGACACAGGGAAGGTCCTCTAGCCCATGGTCCTCAGGCCTGGGCAGAGAGTCCCAGAGGGAAAAGCAGATCGCAGAGAGTCATAGAAGGGAGAAGGAAAACCAGAAAGGGTGAGCCAGAGGGCCACACAGGGACAGATGGATGAAGCAGTAAATGACTAAGACAAAAGGGATCAGAAAGGCACAAGGTCAGAGACAACGGAGGGTCAGACTTCTCTGGGGATGAGACCAAGATGCCCGAGCTAAATCTGAGAGAAGGGCCCAGGCAGGAGGGGCTGGAGTGCAGGAAGGGCGGGAAGTCGGAGTCCAAGGCCCTGACCCAACATCCCTTCCAACAGGAATACACACCTTCACAGTTCCAGAAGGACACAGAAAGGAAGAAGCAAGGGAAAGGGAAGGGAGATAAAGGGCACAGCCTACTGGCAGGAGCCCACTGCAGGGAGACCAACACCCCTCAAAATGTGGCACTCACACAAGGCCAGATGTACTAGGGGCAGCAACTGATGCCTCTGCCCTCTAGTGCCCCAAGAGAGGTGGGCTCATAGGGTTCCACACTCTAAGCCTGTCCTGATGAGGCAAAGAGAGAAAAATCTATGAGGAATTGTGTTGATGCCTGTGAAGGGGCTGATGTGCCCTGCCTCCTCTTGCCTCCCCCTCACCCTCCAGCTTACCCCCAGCCTGGCCCTGAGCAAAGCAGGCACATCCAAGCCCTGCCTCCAGGACCTGCCAGCCTCAATCCTGAGTCCCTACAGGAGACTCAGGGAGCAGACAAGGAGGGAAAGGGGAAGAGCAGGGCACCGGATAGAAAGGAATCAGGTCCCTGGCAGCCAAGTTGCAGAGAGTAGGGAAAGAGACGCAGCTCATAATGAGAGAACCAGGGAGAGAAGAGCTCAGTCTCCCACCTTGAAAGACTCAGATCAAGTACCAGGTGAAGGCTAGTGGGGGCAGAGGGGTCCCTGAGGGAGTCACTCTCCTAGATGGGCCTGGCAGCGTTCCACCTCCCTGGATGATGCAGGGGTATGCAGGAGCCTGGATTCAGTGTGTTGAACTACAAGCTTAGTCACACCCCCTCTCCTGGCCTCAGTTGGCCCATCTGTGTGATGGGGGCTTGTAGAACAAACTGTGTCTCCTCCCAGTTCCTGGCAAGAGGCTTGTTCTGAAATGCACAAGCAGGTGTCTGTGGCTCTGAGGGAGGACCAGGGGAGTCCCTGTCGGAGGCGGTGAGGCTGCACGTGCAGGAGCGCAACCCTACCTTGATCTTGTGCAGGGTCCGATCCATCTCCACAGCCTGTACCCACACAGACACACCGGCCTTGCTGTAGGTCAGGTTCCAGCCCGCCTCGGCCTCACACTCTGACCGGAAGCTGCGGAAGTCCTGGTCGTCCGGCACCTGGACGCTGTCGCGGCCCAGGACCGGCCGAGGCCCCTGCGGCTCTGTTGAGGCCGCCGACTTCTCCATGGAGAAACCCAGGGCCCTGGTCCTAGTTCGGCTCTCCTGGGTCCTCCGCGGAGGTTCCAACTACGTCGACGCGGCTGCAGATGCTGACGCCACCTTCCTGGGACCTGCAAGACCGGTTTGGGGACCGGAGTCAGTGCGCTGGGGGCGCGGGTGGGGCTGTCCGGGGTCCTGGGCGGTGGAGAGTTCAAGATGAGCAGGGGCTGGCCCCTGGGGAGGACGAACCGGCGAAGAGCAGTCACTGGGAGCATCCCCAAGGAGCGACCCCAGACCTCCCTGGGGCTGGAGTGGGGGCTGCGTGTCGGGTGTGGGGGGAGGGGCTGCGAGAGCCCGTCGGGTCCTGGGGGAGGCCAGGACCGAGGTGATGGACGGTCCGGAGGTGTCCGCGCGGTGCTGGCCGGGGCTGCTCAACTCACTCGGGCAGCGGCGCCGGCGCGGAAAGTGCGCGGGGCGGGGTGGACGCTCGCCGGCCGGCAGCTCACCTGTGCCCGCTGCTCCGCCGGGGCCGGGGTGCGAGCACCGCCGCAGCCGCCGCGCTGCCGCTGCCCCGGCGACCGGGGCCACGCAGGGGGTCTGGGGGGAGGAGCAGTGGGTCCTGCGGCTCGGCCCGCTCCGTGCCCCCCGCCCCGCGCGCCCCCTCCCTCCCTCTGGGCAAGGCTTGGGGGCTCCGGGCCACCGCTCGAAGGAGCTCGGTATTTTCCAGGCTGCGGAGGTATAGCAGACGGAGCTCGGAGCCCCGCCCCGCCCCGCCCCGCAGGGTCCTAGCGCCCTCCCCACCCTCGGGGAGGGGACCTGACCGGGCCAGGACCCGAGCTCTGGCAGGGTTTGGAGACAGGGCAGGGAGGGGCCAAGATAGAGCGGGCTCTGAGAAGAGGGGCATGGAGGTGCTAGAATAGAGACTCTGGAAGGTAATTGTGAACCCCTTCTCTCCACCCGCCTCCCATACTCACAGGTGCACAACTCTGCAACAACCTATTTACACACAGGCATGCTGACTCCAGAACACCGAGAACCCCCGGCCAAACGACACCCCAGAGACCCAAAGATGGGCACACACACCCCACCACAATCAAGAGCAGCTCAGAGATGCCCACAGCTTGCATTCCTGACCAACCACTAGCCGCAAGGTTCACAGGCTGGCAAAATCTCCACTCGCATCTGGGAGCTTTAACAAGGCTCCCCTCCAGCCTGAAACTCTGGCCCTCATCCACCACCACCCCTCCTGAGCACCCATGTGCTTGTTCACACACCTCCCATGGACTTGACTAGGCCCTCAAAAGCCTCTGGCTCCAGAGCACTGGGGCTCCATGTCCCTTGCTAGGCAGAGCTGGCCATGGTCCATAGCCATGGGGAGATATGTCCACCAGCCCTCCAACCACCCCTTCCAGCCTGGGAGGCTGCCATCTGCCCTCTGGGTCCTAGTGCCAGATCTGCCTCCAACTGTTCTGTGTGAACTGAAGTCAGTAATTCAACTTCTCTGAGGCCCGGCCAGTGTGGCAGAGGGCCCAGGGCTGAACATTCACTGACCCCAGGGACTGTCCCTTGACCACAGAGTGATGGGCAGCTAACAGGACCCAACAAGTGCCCACCATTTGCCCACTGTCACACATTGAGTTCATCCTACTTAGGCATCTCATCCAGAACCCAGCTCTCAGCCTCCTCCCATCACAGGGTTCTCTGCTCCGCTCCGCTCTGCTCTGGCTGCCTATCTGCTCTGGTCCTTAGTTTCCCATCTGTAAAATGAGGCGATCAGAATGTGTAACCTCCTAGCCTCACCATCCTAGAGCTCTGGGATAGAACAGCTTCTAATGTCCCTAGAGGAAGATGAGGAGTTATCACAGTGGGTTCAATGGGCTCGCAAATACAGGTGTTTCTTCCTGAGGAGCTTCGGGCTTTGAGATGTTTCAAAAGTGGTGGTATAGCAGGGATGTGATGGCAAGTGACTCCTTGCCATCACTTCCCTTTGTAGATGGTATTCTATAAAGGAAATCCTGTAAAGTGAGTTTCAGGCCCCTAGTGAGACTTTAGATCTGCAGTATGGATGGCAGATAATCACCCCTCCCCTCCTAAACCACAATCTTTAAGTGCTTGGGAGGGGGTGGCAGGCAGGCTGGCTCTGGGCTCAGAAGGCCAGGGCTCTGGCTCTCACTGTGTACCTCCTCTGCCTCCACCCCAACTCTAGGCAGGTCACTGCCCTTCCCCTGGCCTCAGTGGTTTTGCCTGAAAGCTTCACACTCAGGCTTGTGGGAGACACAAAGACACGTAAGCAGAGCCTGCTTCGTGAGTGGTAGCCTCTAGGATCTGCCATGAGGAAAGAGAGGGGAGCACAGGCCTGGTGGCTCCTGCCTTCCGAGGGCCCCAACAACACATTTTAGCAGTCCACAGGCACCAGGGCAGTAAATCTCTCGTGCCTATCACCCAGTCCAGGGTAACAGTTAAGGCTGGGGTGACAGACAGAAAGAGGTAATAATGAAGGCAGACTGATGGAAGGATTTCCCCACACCCAGAGAGCTGCCAGTCTCAGGCAGACAGGGAAGTACAAATGGAAATACCAAACCATCAAATCCTAACGTAGATTAACCAAAAATGAAGCTTTTCAGTCTTAGGGTCAGAAATGGTGGGTGACCTGGTATCCGTGGGCTTAGATGGCCATGCTCTGGGCTCAACCCTGGGTCCTAGGCTCAGGCCATGCTAACTGGCCAGTGGGTGGACGGAGGGGCATCAGTCCCCATCCTACTCATCAATAATTTGCTTTTGCAAGCACCTCCCTACCAGGAATTTGGCTGTCTCTGGCTCAGGGGTTTATGACAGCTTCCCAAACATGCCAGGATCAAAGCAGATTCATATCCTGTCTCAAATACTACCACGCAGCTAAAATGATCTGTGCAAGGACTGAAGAGTGAACCCAGGAAGGCTGCGGCGGGAACATGGAGAAGGGGCCTGAAAAGGAGTCCTAGGCCTCAGTCAACCCTGCTTCCTGCCATCTGGCAGTCAAGGGGCCTATAGACCTGGATTCAAATCCTGACTATACCATTTCCTACCTGTGTGACCAAGGGCAGGTGGCATGTCCTCTCCAAGCTTCTAGAATAGTAACACCTACTTCTTTGAGAATTATTGCAAAGAGTGGTAGTGCATCAGTTTCACCCCCAAATAAGTAATCAAAAATATAACTAGGGGTGGGAGGGAGGATAGTAGGGAGGAATAAACTATCCCAAAAAGGCAGGTTTTCAACAGAAAGTGTTAAGGTAACAACAGCTAGATATGATGGTTAAGATTCTCATGAAAGGTTAAATCAACTGTAGAAAGGATGACAAAGTGTGAGTCTGCTTTGCCCCTCAGCCCTGTCCCAGCTACTGGCCCCCTCCACAGGAAGTGGATGGAGGTGCCCCTTGGGCCCCCAGGGCAGGGGCCCAGGTCCGGGTCCCACCCCAGAATGGGCATCACCACGCAGTAGTCAGAGTGGGTGTGGCAGGCAGGAGTGTGTTCCAGAGGAGAAGGCGCTCAGAAAATGGAGAGGTGGCCAGGGAACATGAGGACCTGTTACCCAGGGTGCCTAGCAAGCACTGGGTCTTCCCTGCACCCCTCACAGAGAGAGTAACTGAGTCCTCTGGAGGCACGGGACCTCCTGAATCACACAGCAAGTCAGAGCCCACATGGGGGCCTCTAGTGCCTTCGGTCTATGACTCCTGGAATGGGATCAGGGGCTCACTTGGAGAGATTCTCGCCAGACTTTGCACGCTGCTCCCTGAAAGCCAGGGGAGCAGGGGCAGGGCAGCTGCTGGAGCCATCCACGGCCTAGTGCCTAGCATTCCCTTCAACTCCCCCCGCTGGGTCCCCATCAGAACTAAAACCTTCAGACTACTGTCCTACGGCCCCAGCCCCTCATTGCCCAAACAGACAAACAAAGGCCCAGCCAGCAGAGACAAGAATCTAGGTCTCCCTGTTCTTACACTACCCTGGGGGTGACTTTGACAAAGTCACCACCCTCTCTTTGCCTCAAGATTCAGCCCCAGGGCTCCCACTCTGCTCAGTGTCCCAAGCCTTGACTTGCTCCTGGGTACCCCCTCCTACTCACCATCTAGTCGGACGGCTGGCTGGCTGCCTCCATCTCCCTCTGGAGATGAGAAGAAGGCCCTCACTGATGTCCCTTCTCCCCTTACCCCCTCCTCTGGGGGAGCCCCTTCCAGTTTGGGTGGAGAAAATTTCCAGGTTGCCTAGAGCAACAAGGCAGTAACCTGGGAGGCGCTGTTCTAGAAGGTTGGGCAGTGACCTGTGTGATGTCACCAGGAAGTAGCAGAGTGGAGAGCAGTTTCCAGATACCCCTGGGAAAGGCACAGGGCAGAGCACTCTGAGGCTCCCAGGGCTGGCTTGGCCTTGAGAAGGACGTCCCTTACAATCTGATGGCTGGTGGCAGTAGGCTCTGCATCCTAGTCCCTTCCTGAGCCGGATCTAAGTGTTTGCCCAGGGCAGGTCTCCTGCCCTGGCTGGGCCTCCCTCAGCAAACAGCTCAAACCCTGCCTCGAGGCAGCTGTGAGAACCTGAGGGAGTTATAGGGAGGCATGCAGTCAGTCACCCACATCCTTACTCCTCCTGGTGACTCTGCCACAGCCATCACACCGATGTCCTGTTACAGTCCCACACAGCCACACACCATCTCAGTCTCTTTCTTAGCCATCCAGCCAAAGGTGTGCGTGCTTGGGCACGCTAGGTCAGCAGGAGCTCTCAGGAAGTAGAGTCACCAGATAAAGCATTGGATGCCTAATGAAATTTGACTTTCAGATAAGCAAAGAATCACTTTTTAGTATAAGTATATCCCAAATGTTTGCTAAATCTGGCAGCCTTATACCTGAGGTACTGCTATAATCACATCACGAAGCCTTAAAGCGCTGCTCAGGTGCTCACCAGTCCCCTCATCGGCCTCTGTCACTCGTGGAGGGGAGAAAAGGGGTTCTGCTATGGACAGTAACCTCACAGGGTGATCAGATCACATGTTTCTAACTGGACAGGTCATGGTGGGCAGGCATGCCCAGGCCCACAAATTCTTCAGTGAAAAGTTTTGAGCCAGCCCTGCCCGTTGTTCCTGTGCATCGAGGCGAACACACTTTTGAAATGCCAGACCTAACGCCCTGGAAGGGGGTTGGAAGGGGGTGTTAACACTCAAGAGAGCACATGGTCAGTTAGCTGTTCTGTAACCCCATCCCTGCCTTGCTTTTGCTAGTCTTCCTTATATCCCCGCCTAATTTCAAGTGCATAAGAGAAGCTGCAAAACTGTTATTCTCCAGAGCGTTTGAGATCTTGCTCCCTGGCACGTCATCAGTTTGGCTCAAACAAACTCAGAAAAGTTCCCTCTGGGTTTGGAGCACGTGCACGCAACAGCGGTGACTGTGTGCATCCCCAGGGCAGGGGAGGTTTCCAACCTTGAAGCCTAGCCTGCCCTGGGGATGCAGAGACAGTCACAGCTGTTGAATGCACCTGCCCGAGAGCGGTCTGCACATCCTCTCTGAAGAGGCACTAGACCAGAGCAAGAGACTCCACGCTCATTTGTCTGACCTCCACAGCAACCTCAGGTGGAAGGTCCGCCAGGGACCATTAGACACCATTTGACAGAGGAGGTGAATAAGGCCCAGCAAGAAACCACCTCTCCTTGATGTCCCTGCTTGTGGCCCCTGGGGCATGGGGCGGAGGGGTGTGTGGGAAATCATGTTATACCTTTGTGGACAAAAAGGGGGTTTTATGGAAAGTAACCTCGCAGGGTGATGTGATCATAAATCCCTGGCGGGGCAGGTCAGGGTGGGTCATCTCCCCGGGGTCTGTAACCTCTTCAGTAAAAGGGTTGCCTTTGCCTTAAGCGGGCCTGTCCATTGTTTCCTTGTGTCTAGTTAACGCCCCTTAGGAAGGCCTCTCTTCAGGCCCCTCCTCCTAAAGCCAATCACCTGCGAGGCAGCGCATGATTAACTGTTCTGTAACCCTTCCCCACCTGTGCTTTCTCCCACCTTCCTTTAGTCTTCCTTGCGTTCCCGCCGTAATTTCAAATGCACAAAAGAAACTGCAAATCTGTCATTCTCGCAGCATTTGAGAGCTTGCGTCCTGGCAACTGTCATCTGTTCGGGCTCAAATAAATTCTTATAAAGATTCTCTGTGTGTGTGTTTGCACGTTTTTATGCTGACACCTGGGCCATGCTGCGTCCCTGGGAAGGTCCGAGCTCCTCAAGTGGGACTCTCAGAGGAGCTTCTCGCCTCGGGAACACACAGCCTCGGGGCTTTGGAAGTGGACCCTTCACCCCTCCTACCTACCATCCAAAGGGTGACCCTAAATGCTTGCCTGAGGCTCCTCCTGTCCCAGAAGGTAGAAAATGTCCTGAGCCAGGGTGCTGAGTGCCCAGCCTTGAGATTGAAAAAATAAGAAACCGTAAGAAGGAAGTTGTGTGGGCTGCCAGAAAAGGGGCCTGGTCCCAGGGCTGGAGTCCTGGTCCTGGCAGAAAGGCCAGACAACCTTGTCCTCCTGAGGGGAGGGCCTGGAGTCAGGCAGATGGATCGTGGGAACATCTGACAGGAAACGCAAGGGCTTTTGGAAGGCTGCACTGACCCAGCAGCAGCATTGGACTCCTGCAGGCAGCAGTGCCCAGCAGACGTCATCAGCAGGGAGACCCAGTGTCGGGGGAGGGAGTGTGGGCGTCCAGCTGGGCTTGGGGCCCTCCCAAAGCAGAAGTCTCCATGACTCCACTCTGGGCCTTGCCTACCTTGCGCAAGGTCCTGCACCTCTCTAGGCGTGTTTTTCTGTCAGATGGCGATGCTTACGATGCCTCCCCACTGGGGCAGGTGGGAGGGCTCTGTGAATGGGGAAGTCCTACAAGGTGGTGGGGTTATTAGTAGACTCCTGCCCTCCCCTGAGCCAGGTTGCCCTGCAGGACCGGAGGGCAGCTCCCAGGGCTCTATCCTGCAGGGACTGGAGGGCAGGGGGTGGGGGGAGGGTGGTAGAGGAGGCAGGACGGACTCGGTGAAATCCCTTCTCTTCAGTCCAGTGTAATGGCTAAGAGCTTGGGCCAGGGAGCTAAACTGTCTGGGTGAGACCCTCTCGCTGTGCGATGTAGGACACTTGACTGATCTCTCTGTGTCTCAGTTTCCCGTTTCTAAAGTGAGTAGACTAGTGTGGATTTACATCATCGCAATGGGGATGAAGTGCTCTCGAGCAGACGGGGTGCTCAGCTCCGTGCCGGGCACACACCGAGTGCGCCATAAACACCGTGGCTGCCGTCGGCTCGTGTCTCCTGAGCCCCTGACCCCCAGGTCACTGCCATGAGGTTGGACAGCCACATTAGTCATCTTTAAGCTGCCATTACTTTTCTTGTATTCTCCCCAACATATCCTCTGACATAAGCGGGTTGAATTTGGCAAGACAGAAATTCCAGGCAGACTACTTAAACCTGCCCGCTGGAACCAGATAATCCGAGGACCACAACTAAGAAACCGGTTTGCTCCAGAACAACCCAAGATGGCACCTAAAACCCCTTCCCAAAGGACCCTCTGATGAACTTTCCCTCATCAGTACACTAAAAATCCAGGGTGGAGATCTAACATAAACGAGACGTGAGGGGTATGGCTAGGCCTGTTCTGTGGGAACAGCACCTGCTCCCTCAGAAATTCGAGGACTCTCCGCCCCTTTCTGGGAAGTCTCTGCCCCTGAACCCTCCTAACTCCACCCCAAACCCTTTAAGTCTTAGACTGTCCTAACTCCACAGAATCCGGAAAAGCATGAGATCATTCTTCTCCATTCCTTGGAGAATGGAGAAGAAAACAGTTTCTGATCTGTTTTACTGAACACAATTTTGTTCTATCAGCACATGCGACGATGGGCAGAATGACCATGATTTTGAATCCCTGAGCTGCAGGGGTTGGTGACAGCCTCTGTGCCCAAGGTCTGGCCTCTTTTGATGTGGAAACAGCACCTCCCCTTCTGACTTGGAGGAAACAAAACAGCATGGTTCACCTGGTTGAGCATAAAACAGATGGGGACACTGTGACATCTTGTCCCCCTCCCTTACCCCCAATTCCAAACGGATGTCAAAAGACCTGGATGGGTCCCCTTTGAGAGGTGTTCACTCAGTGGCTCCTTGCATCCCCAGAGCCCCCTCAGTGTCTAACAGCTGGATGCTGGGACAGCAGCAGGGCCCATGGAGCTCAGCCATGCCCGGGCAGTGGGCAGGACAGTACTGCGGTCTCTGCTCTGCGTCAGGAACCCTTCTGGAGCCAAATCCACACAGGAGTGGGCCTGGGACAGGCTCTGCTTTCCCATGGGCATGTGTTGGAAAACTCAGAGCTGGCGAAGTAAGAAGATGCAAACGGTGACCTGCTGAATGACGGAGCACGAGCCCCCCACGCTGGGTCGGCAGAGCGCTCTCTCAGCATCAGAGCTCCCAACTTTGGAGAAGTGAAAACCCCACGGTCCTTTTGATTTGAAGGCACGGTTTCAATCTATTAACATAAAGGAAGTAGTCACAAGATTTATTACTTACAGATCCCAGAAATGAGGGAGCGCAAGAGGGGAAGGAGGGCCGTTCCCCGTCCCAGGTCACGAGGGAGCAGGAGACAAAGAGCCAGGCAGCAACAAGCCCCCATCGGAGACGCTAATTGTTTCACAGGCTCAACTCTGAGTGGTCATTTACAAATGTGCCCGGAAAAGGCAAGGCAGGAACTTGTGGCAGGATCCTAAGCTCAAGTCCTTATTTAAATGTCCAGATTCTGGGTGTGAGCAGGGCTGACATGCTGTAAAATGCCTACGCAGCAACCCGAAATGACTGTTTTCTCTTCACAGGGCACTGATGTGCAGGCGCCACCTGCCAACCCTGCCCTCTGCCTCGAGGCCCTGGGTCAGCAGCATTTCCACAGGGCTCCCTGGGGGAGGATGCCTCCTTCAGCATCATCTAAATTTAGGGCTTGGGCTCTGTGACTCATTCTTGAATCCGTTTTGCTCCCCTCCTCCAGGATTGTGCTCCCACGATGTTTTCAACCTCTGCTGTCTCAGACTGATTAATAAGGCCCGAGAATCCCGCAGCAGCCGCCACTCCAAGGAGAGTTCCCCATCCACTCACCCCAGGTCAGCTCTGGGCTTCTCTCTGACCGGGTCTGTACTCTGCCACCCCTTACCTTTCCAAACACCCCCCTCTACCCCACCACTCCCCAACCAGCACCCACTGAGGTGACCACGCTGAGGGCTGGCACCAAACGGGACTGTGGGGGCAGCAGGGAAGGAGAGATGAAATGAAGCCCTACCCCCTCCAAATTAGTTGCCAGGCAGAGTATCACTCGTACCTTACTGTGGGGCTCTTGATGAGCTCTTGACCTCTCTGGATTTCTTTTGCCCCCTCTATAAATAAGGGGTTTGAACCAGACCTCCATTACAGAGGCTTGGAGCACAGTTGAAATCAGCACTGAGCCAGACCTCCACCTTCAAACGGGGCAGGGGGTGGGGGGTGGTCAGGGGCAGGGTATCTGAACACGTTAGGCCCCTCTCCCACCCAGGCTCCTCCCCAGCTCCCCCTTTCCTTGTGCTCTATTCAGGGGACACACAGGCCAAGCCCCTGCTGGCAGCCTTTGTTTGGCTTCCGCCCTGGTGGGAGGAAGGGCTGTGCATGACCCTACAACCCAAAGTGTCTGGAAAGAGCCCAGGGTCTGGCTCTGGTCTGACCGTCCAGGGCTATGATGTGCAGCTTAACTCTGGGCCTCCAGCTGCAGGGAAGGGAACCATGTTGCATGTGGAGGTGTGAACAGTTTAAACATCTGAGGTGCCTGTTCCCTGCTAGTTTCCCAGGGTCAGAGGGAAAAATGGGGACGTGGGTTTCCCCTTGACTCCCAGAAATACAGACTCTCAGGGCATGAGTGTAGGTATCTGAGAGGTGAGCAGACCTGGGCCTGCAGCATCCCCGCCCCCCGCTGGGCTCCGGAAGAGCCCTGTCTGCAGCTAACCTCAACCCCGTGTCCCCTGGTCACTATGGTTGCCAATGTTTACTGAGTTTGTACCACATGCCTGGTGCTGTTTTATGCACTTTACAAGTCTTAACTTCTTTAATTCATAGTTATACATCAAGGCAGCCCTGGATAAGGTTTCCTACCCACCCACACACGCACGCTTTACAGAGAGGGGTAGTGACTCACACCAGGTAACAGCGTGAAGTCACTGGGAAGGCTGGTTAAAAGCTAGATTCGACTACAATCCTGGCTTCTGTCTGCTGCCCCAAGGAGGCTCTTCCCTGAGTATACATTAGAGACTCGATAAATGTTTGATGAAGATGTTTGATCACTGCCATGTAATGGAAAGATCCCTATCCTAGTTCAGTTCTACCCCAACTCCTGTGTGTCCCTGACAGAGACCTTTCCTTCTTTAGCCTCAGTTTACCCCGCTGACAAGTGAAGACCCAGAGAATTAGATACTGGGTGTGGGGAGGATCTTGGGTTTCCATGTCTATACACATCTTTGCCTTTCATGACTTGCCTGAGGAGGCCCCATCTGCAACCAGACCTTGGGGCCTCCCAGCCCCTCCCCCTACTATCTCCAGAAACTGTAAGTGCACTCCAGAGAGAAACACCTGGGTACAGCCCAGCTCCACCGCTTCAGGGACAGAGAAAAGTTCATTTCTCTGGCGGGCAGCTGCCTGATCCTGGGGGTGGCACGGTGTGCCCATGGTGCCACCTGGCTGCTCACCTGACTGCGGGGAGTAGCTTCTATGGTCTCAGCTCAGTGTGTATTACTTCCTATCCGCATTGCTCAAGGCAGCCCAAGCATCAACTCCAACTGCTGTCGGCCCCAGCTGGAGTCACCCGACTGCCCAGTTGCTCCCACATTCAGAAACAGAGCACAGCCCTGGCTGGTGTGGCTCCGTTGGTTGGGCAACTTTGCGCAAACCAAACAGTCGTGGGTTCAACTCCCAGTCAGGGCACATGCCTGGCTCGCAGGTTCAGTCTGGGCATGTGCAGGAGGTAACCGATCCATGTTTCTCTCTCACATCAGTGTTTCTCTCCCTACCTCCCCCACTCTCTGGAATCAATAAAAGAAAAAAAAATTGAATAAACACAGCCCAATGCCTTCCTATTCCTTTCCACTCAGAGTCTGTCCCCTAAGAACTACCCCCACATATGTCCCACCTGGGCTCCTCTCCTTCCCTTCCCTGGGCCACTGTCCTGAGGAGCAGGGTCTGTACAGCTCCAGCTACACAGTTCTCATTCTCCAGGATTCTCTGGATCTTCTTAGCTTCCTGTCTCTTGGTAGCCATCTCAACAGAGCAGGGCCCTCCTCTGTTAGGCCCAGGTTGGGTACAAGGATTGGAACTAGGGCCTCCCTTGGACCTTCGAGAGTACAGCCTGTGTCTCTAAGACTGCATCCAACAAAATCCCTGGGTGTAGGGAAAGGCTCCAGGACCGAAGGCAGGAGAGCTGAGCTTAGCCTTTGCTCACATGCCGTTGAGACCTGCGCAAGCTCCTTCCACGTTTGGGGCCCTCAGTTTTGCAATTTGTAGAATGAGAAAATGGGCCCCTCAATCTACAATCACCTCTCTATAATATTTTTTGCCTTTATAGATTTAGGAATTAAGTGTCACTCCTGCATCCGATTTGATCCTCCCAATAACCTCTTTCCATTTACAAATGAGAAAGCTTAGATCCCCAAGGAACCAGAATTACCCAAGGTCACACAGCGAGTCAGAGGCCGAGCCTGGGCTAGAGTCTGTGAATCATGAACCACATCTGGTTCTTCTAACTCCATGATATTAGGACTCTGGCTGTGGGACTTTCTCTGACCTGTTATCCAATCTGTAACAGGGCTGCCGTGAAGATCAAATTAGGAAGGACAACGAAGGGGACTGTGCTTTGCAAACCATAAAATACAGGACAACAGAATTAAGGCAAGACCGCTATGTTACTATTCCTGTTATCTTGGCTAAGGCGCCCCCTAGAGTCCATCCCCAGTTGCTCCTCTAGCGCAGGCGCTCTTTGGTGTTTACAGAGGCCGCCAGGTTCTGCATTTGCGCCTGCGCTTCCAGGCAAGGTCCGTCCAATGGCCCTAAAGCTGCGTGCTGTCCCATGCTACCCCGCTACCCCAAGTACTTTTAGTGAGCTCCCTGGGACCCCTATTGGCTCCGCTTCGGCTGACAGGTCCCCGCAGCCTCGAAGCAGTGGAGATCCGAGGAGTGGCAGGAAGAGGCGCAGCGCTGTCACTATACTCCTCTCCCAGGAGTCCAGCATCTCCAACGCGGCTTCACTGAACCTCGGGTGTGGATTCTGACGCCGCCTCCAGACAGTGGCTGTGGCAGTGAATTGGAACTGAACGGCCCACGCACCACCACATGGGAGCCTTAGTTCAGGGCTAGAACCTTTCTGGAGTTGGAGCACTGTAAAAACTACATTCCCTAGAAGTCCAAGAGCCAGAGTCGCAGAAGGGCCCAGGGCATGATGGGAGATGGAGTTTGGGGACCTTAAGCGGGGTGTCAAACTCATTTTCACCCTGGCCACATCAGCCTCGTGGTTGCCTTCAAAGGGCCAAATGTCATTTTAGGACTGTGTAAATGTAACTACTCCTTAACAGTTAAGCAAGAGCTCGATGCTGCTGCCAGGTAGAAACAAGGTGCCTGGCCAGATAAAACAAGGTGGAGGGCTGGAGTCCACCCGCCAGCCTTGTGTTTGCCACCTGTGCTTTAAAGGTGTATGCTGGCAGGGAAACCTGTAAAGCTGTTGAATGATGTGCTCTGGTCTTCCTTGAGCTTGTGTGTTTGAGGTATGCGTGAGTTACACAGTAGCTATCATAGGAGGAGAGGAGCATTGTTAGGGCTGAGTTTATAAAGAATACTACCCACTACCTGCGTGGACCTCCCACAGGTTTTCCACCACCACAACTCCTTGGAGACACCACTCCAGGGGCATCACCGTCACTTGGGACTCTCAAGTCTCTTCTGTTGAATAGAACTTTTTGTGGTGATCAAAATGTCCTAAGTCTGCACCATCTAATGCGGTAGCAACTAATCTGTGGCTACTGAACACTTGACATGTGGCTAAGTGCCATGGAGTTATAACAATTTTTTATTTAATTGATTTTATCCTTAAAATAATTTAAATTTAACGAATCACTTTTAATTAAATTTTAATAGTCATTGGCTTATTTAATAGTCATTTGTCTTATTTAATAGCCAAATAATTAAATTTTTTTAAAGATTTTATTTATTTATCTTTAGAGGGGAAGGGAAGGAGAGAGGGAGAGAAATATCAATGTATGGTTGCCTCTCAAGCATCCCCTGCTGGGAACTGGCCTGCAACCCAGGTATGTGCCCTGACTGGGAATCGAACCTCGATCCTTTGGTTCACAGGCCCGTGCTCAATCCACTGAGATACACCAGCCAGGGCCAGATAATTAACATTTTAATTAAATTTTAATACCCCACTGGACAGCAGCACAGTACACTAGACCTCCCAGCAGCATTGAGCACTAACAGTCATCTTCCTGCTCTGTGAGACTTACACTTCAGTTTTCTTCCTGCTCACTCACTACTCTTACTCTTTGCAGATTCCTCTTCCACTGTTTGCCCTTTTTCATTTGTCCCCTTTCTGAGCCCTCCCCACCCAGAGCCACGGAGCTGGCAGGCTGGTGCCATACCTGAGACTCCATCAAGCTGGCTAACACTGTTTGAGCCGCCTTGGAGATTACCAGAGACTCTGCCCCACTCAATTTACAGGCCCACCCAAGCTGCTTTTCCGTATGAATGGCTGGTCTTGGCTCAAACTACATGACTTCCTAAATTCTCTCAAACAAGCAACAGCTGGCCCCAGGGAGCCCCAGGCCCAGCACTAGCAGCAGCCAGTTTAGAGTCATAGCTTGGCTTTGCCTGGGAATCTCCAAGCCCAGCACAAGTAAGCAGCCAACTCAGATAGCTTTATAGCTCAGGCAGGGTGGCCTAGGGCAAAACATGGGTGGGGGTTGACCTTGGCCTGAACCACCTGGAAAACCCCAGGGACGGCACACCCAGTGGACAGCTTCAGACTATGTCAGAGCATCACCACCCTGTCCCTGAAGAGCTGATCCTCCATGGAGGGTGGAGGTTGGTGGTCAGTGGTCATAGCCAGTCCTTGCAGCTGACTGGCCTGGGTAAATCCCTCTCACTGATCTGCCAGCAGCAACCAAGGCTCAACTACAAGATGAAGGTGTACTCAGACCACACAAACAGTGCACCTTGAGTACCCAACTTGGGTGATAGGGAAGGCTGTGCCACTGGACCCTACAGGACACCTACTACATTGGGCCACACTATCAAGACATGGAGTCAAAGCAACTCTACCTAATACATAGAAACAAACACAGGGAGGCTGCCAAAATGAGGAGACAGAGAGACAGGGCCCAAATGAAAGACCAGATCAAAACTCCAGGAAAAGAACTAAATAAAATGGAGATAAGCAATCTATCAGATGCAGAGTCCCAAACACTGGTTATAAGGATGTTCAAGGAACTCAGTGAAGCCTTCAACAGCATAAGAAAGATCCAGCCAGAAATGAAGGATGCACTAATTAAAATAAAGAACAATTTACAGTAGAGTGGATGAAGCCAAGAATCAAATCCATGATTTGAAACATAAGAAAGCAAAAAACAACCACACGAAACAACAAGAAGAAAAATAAATAAATGAGGATAGTATAATCAGCCTCTAGGAAAACTTCAGGTGTACCAATATTCCCACCATAGGGGTACCAGGAGGAGAAGATAAAGAGCAAGATATTATATGTGTTATACAGTATTTCAGACATATACGCATGTTTCCAATGTCAGGACACGCAGATCTGGCACCTTTGTATTTCGTTGAATTCCAGCCTGTGGATGGACCATGACTTATGTAACCATTTGTCCTGTCACACTCTGGAGTGCAGCTGCTGGGTCCAAGCATGTGTGTGTGTTGGTTGGTGGGGAAGGAGGGAGAGGGGGAGAGGGAGAGACAGATGGCCAAAGTGCCCTCCCAAAAAGTTAGACCTACATTCCCACCAGTGGGAATGAGGGGCTTCACCTCCCCATACCCTAACCAACTCTGAAGAGTATTCGATCTCTTAATTTTGCCAATCCGACGAGTGTGAAAACGTGACTGCTTGGTCATACTTTAACTTATACCTCACTAGTAGTGCGTAGTTGTATTTTTTCTGGACTGTTTTCATTTTTTGAGAAAAGTTATTGTCCATTTTTACACTGGGTTTTCTGTTCTTCAGTTGATTTGTGAGAGTTCTTTATGTCTTCTGGATTTTACTAATTAGCTATACAGTAGTCCCCCCTTGCCCGAGGGGATACATTGCAAGACCCCCAGTGAATGCCTGAAACTGTGGATGGTACCAAGTTCAAAATATACTATGTTTTCCCCTATACACACACGCCTATGATAAAGTTAACTGCTTCTCTTTGGCATATCCAAACTGCCACCATCACCACTTTGTACTTTGGGGCCGCTATTGAGTAAAATAGAAGTTACTTAAGCATGAACAACGTGATACCTTGACAGCTGACCTGATAACCAAGACGGCCACCAAATGTCGCATGGGCAGGGGGCACACATGGCGTGATGCCCTGAACAAGGGGTGACTCACATCCTGGTGGGAAAGAATGGGAAGGCACGAGGTTTCGTCATGCCACTCAGAGGCTGTGTAATTTAAAACTTATGAATTCTTTATTTCTGGAGGTTTTTAAAAAATCCTCACCCGAGGACATGTTTATGGATTCTAGAGAGAGGGGAAGGGAAGGAGAGAGAAAGGGAGAGAAACATCGATTGGTTGCCTCTTATATGCACCCCAACTTGGAATCAAACTGGAAACCTAGACATGTGCCCTGACTGGGAATCGAACCATGACCCTTTGATTTACAGGTCATGGACGCTCCATGCTAACTGAGCCACACCAGCCAGGGCTGGGAATTTCTGTTTAATATTTTCAAGTAACTGAAGGTATGGAGAGCAAAACTGGGGTTGGGAGACTACAGTATATGTTGCAAGCATTTTCTCCTCCTCTATTGCCTCTCTTTTTACTTTGTATGTGGTGTCTTTTGATTTTTTTGAGTGAGTTTTTTTTGTTATTGTGGTAGTAAAATATATATAACATAAAAATTGCCATTTTAACCACTTTAAGTGTGCAATTCGGTGGCATTAATTACATTTACAATGTTATGTAACCACCACTGCTATTTCAAAACTCTTACATCAGCCCAAACAGAAATTCTGTAAACATTAAGCAATTACTTCTCAATTTTCCCTCCTCCCAGTCCCTGGTAATCTTAATCTACTTTTTGCTCCCATGAATTTGCCTATTCTATAGTGTCATAAAGTGGAATCATACAATATTTGTCTTACTGTCTGACTTATTTCACATAGCATACGTTTTCAAGGCTCACATATATTGTAGCCATGTGTTGAAATTTCATTCCTTTTTGTGTTGTGGCCTAATAACACCGCATTTTGTTTATCTCTTCATCTGTTGGTCGAGTTGGAAACAACATTTGAGTCGTTCCCATCTTTGACTCTGTGAGTAGTATTATAATGAACATGGATGCAAATACAGATATCTGTCCGAGTCCCTGCTTTCAGTCCTAGTGGGTACACACCTCGAAGTGGAATTGCTGGGTTATACAGGGTCCGGTGCAAATAACACACTTCTTTTTATTACAGAATCTTTTATTACAAAATCATAAGCATGTAATTCTGAAACATAACAATATCACACTCAAGCACACCATATGCCATTTTAGGGGGAATGTTCAAATTGCTGTCCATCTCATGAGGGACACTCACGTACCCACCAACCACACTGGAGCAGGAGTTCCTCCTTGGGTGGTACGCCTGCGTTCAGCGTTTTGAGAAACCGTCAGCCTGTCCTCTACAGCAGCTGCACCATCTTCCATTCCCACCAGCAATACACAAAGGTTCAAATTTCTCCACATCTCCCAAGTAACACTTGTTATTTTCCATTAAAAAAACAATTTGAAAAGGCTGACAGCTGCCCAGGGGGGTGGGAGGGCTTTGGAGGGATGGAGCAGAAAAGAGAAAAAACTCATGGACACGGAGGACAGCGCAGTGATTGCGAGGAGGCGGGCGGAGGCTGCGGAGGAAGGCCTGGGGGACTAAATGGTGATGGGTGGAGCCTTGTTTGGAGTGGCGACCACGCAATGCAGTGCACAGATGCTGGGCTGCAGAACTGTGCACCTGAAACCTGTACAATTCTGTCACTCCAATAAATTCATTTAAAAAATATAAACAAAAAAAAAAAAAAAACAAAACTACAGACATGCTAGTAGGTGTAAAGCGGCATCTCATCCTGGCTTGAATTCGCTTTGCCCTAACGAGTAGAGACGAGTAGAGACGCTGAGCACGCTTGCATGTCATGTGCTCATCGGCCTCGTGGGTATCTTCTCTTGGGGGGGGGAATAGTTACTCAAATTCTTTGCTCGTTTTTTGAGTCGTGTTGTTCTTGTTGTTGCTGAGTTTGGGGAGTTCTTTGCATATTCTGGTTATTAGACCCTTATCAGATAGGTGTTTTCAACTACTTCTCCTATTCTGTACGTTAGCTTCTGACTTTCTGGATGGTCTCCTCTGATGTGCAAGCTTCCTTAATTTTGATGAATTCCAATCTCTCTGTGTCTTCCTTTGTTGCCCGGGCATTTGGTGTCATATCCATGATATCATAGTCATGGAGATTTTCCCCAATGCTTCTTTTAAGAGTTTTGTACTCTTAAAAGTTTCAGCTCTTAACTTTAGGCCTTAGATCTACTTTGAGTTAATTTTTGTATCTGGTGCGAGGTAAGGGTCCAAATGTATTCTCTTGCATGTGGAAAAGCAGTTATTCCAGCACCATTTTTTGAAGGAGTCATTCTTTCCCCATTGAATGGACTTGGCATTGTCAGAAAAAATCAATTAGCCATAGGCGTGTGGGTTCACTTTCGGACTTCAATTCTTTCTTTCTTTTTTTTTTTTTTAAAGTTTAACATCTCTTTTTTTTAAATTTTTTTTCTTTTAGATTTTATTTATTTATCTTCAGAGGGGAAGGGAAGGAGAGAGGGAGAGAAACATCAATGTGCGGTTGCCTCTTGTATGTCCCCTGCCGGGAACTGGCCTGGCAACCCAGGCATGTGCCCTGACTGGGAATTGAACCGCGATCCTTTGGTTCGCAGGCCCGCGCTCAATCCACTGAGCTACACCAGCCAGGGCGGACTTCAATTCTGTGCTGACGGTCTGACTCTACCCTTCTGCCGGCGCCACACTGTTCTCACTGCGGCAGCTCCGTAGCATATCCTGAAGGGCGAAGTTCTCCAACATTGACCTTCTTTTTTAAGAGCGTTTCGGCTATTCAGGGCCCCTCCCAATTTCCTATGAATTTGAGGGTTGGCGTTTTCATTTCTCCAAGAAATGAATTCCTCTTGGGGAAATGGAGGAATTTTGGTAGGGTATAGTGTCTTTTATTGTTCAGAAGTTTTGCCTATTGATGTAGTTAAATTATCTATCTTATCTCTTATGATTTTGGGGTTTTGCATGTTGTTTAAGGAGGTCTTTCCTATCCCAAGGTTATAGATAAATTATCCCAATTGTTTCTAATAACTTTGTTTCTTTATGGTTATAAACCATAATGTGTTGTAATCCATGTGGCATTTACTTTTTCACACAGTGTGAAGGAATCCAGCTATATTGTTTTCTGGACAACTAATTTTCCTTATGCATGTTATGTTATTTTCCTTATGAACAGACTCCCATTTTCCACTTTTTGAAATGCCACCTTAATCACGTATTACATTTCTGTGTAGGAGGACCTATTTCTGGTCTGTATTCTGTTATTAATCTCGTTTATTTCTGAAACAACAGCACAGCATTTTCTTTATGATAGTCTTTTCCCTTATTCATCCTTTCTTTTGTAATTTTGAGAGCATGTTTACTGAAGCTGGGGGCAGTGAGACGAGCAAGGGGCTTGGGATAGAAGAAGGAAGGGGACAGAGACTGGGCTGGGCTGCTTTGGCTCCCTAGGAATGTTATGGGAAAGAAGTGAGCCAAAGCCCTGACTGGTGTGGCTCCGTTGATTGGGTGTTATTCCCTGAAGTGAAAGGTTGCTGGTTCGATTCCTGGTCAGGGCACATGCCTGTCTTGCAAGCCTGGTCCAGGGTTGGGGTGCGGGCGTGTGAGAGGCAACAGATCAATGTTTCTCTCACACACTGGTGTCTCTTTCCTGCTCTTTCTCCTTCCCTTCCCTTCCCTTCTCTCTAAAAAAGAAATAAAATCAAGGTGAGGCTGCTCACTGGAGAGTCAGAGAAAAGGCGGCCTTGGGGACAGGTTCAGGGGGGATGCCCAGAACAGCGGCCACCTACCCATTTCCCCTGGGACCCATAGAGTTCAGGAAATGCATATCTGTGTGGGAAGACGTGGGGGAGGGGGGAGGGAAAGGGGCAGGCAGGCTCCAGGGAGGGGGAGTGCACCTTACCTCATTCTTCAAAAACCTTTTTCTTAGGTAGTCTTTTTTAAAAATTCTCGCCTGAGAATATGTTTATTGAGTATTATCTGTTTTTTGAGAGAGGGCGCTAGAGAGAAACATCAGTTGTCTTCTGCATGTGCCCCAACAGGGGACTGATCCTGTAATGCAGACGTGTGCCATGACTAGGAATCGAACTGGTGACCTTTAGCTTTGCCAGAAGATGCCCAACCAACTGAGCCATACCAGTCAGGGCTGTCCTTCAGTTATTTTAATTGATCACATTAAGATACATTATATATATACACATGTATATATGTGTATACATGTATATATGTATATACACACACATATACATGTATATATATGATACAAACATTCAAATTAATCTACGTTGTTAATTTGCAGCTCACAAATTTATTCTTTTTTTTTTAATTTTTTAAGTGATTTCCTTTTAAGAATGCTTTATTTATTTATTTATTTATTTATCTTTAGAGGGGAAGGGTAGGAGAGAGGGAGAGGGAGAGAAACATCAATGTACGGTTGCCTCTCGTGTGTCCCCCGCCGGGAACTGGCCTGCAACCCAGGCATGTGCCCTGACTGGGAATCAAACTGCGATCCTCTGGTTCGCAGGCCCGCGCTCAATCCACTGAGCTACACCAGCCAGGGCACAAATTTATTCTTGAGGATATTCCTAAGTATATTAGTTTTTGTTGCTGTGGTGAATTATGTTATTTTTACTACCTTTTCTAGTTGGGTATCACTGGGCTATATGATAACTACTGAATATGTATACTCTTTTTTTAAAACTATATTTATTTACTTTTAGAGAGAAGGAAGGGAGGAAGAGAGGGAGAGGAACGTCGATGTATGAGAGACATTCAATTGGTTGCTTCTCACACACCCGCAACTGAAGACCTGGCCCACAATCCAGGCCTGCGCCCTGACTGGGAATCAACTGGTGACCTTTTGGTTCGCAGGCCAGAGCTCAATCCACTGAGCCACACCAGCCACGGCTGAATATATGTATTCTAAATATTATTTATCAAAACTTAGGTACAGTTTCACTAACATACTTAAGCAGAGGTCTAGCTACAAGGCTGTATGGTGTAACATAGTAAGAATGAACAATGGGAGAAATCTAAATGTCTATCGACAGAGGACTGGTTAGGTAAATCATAGTTCATCCACACAATGAAATGCTTTGTAGCCTTAAAAGGAATGAAATAGATCTATTTATTCTGATATGGAAAATTCTCTAAATATATTGAAAATATATTGTTTTGTAAAGAAGCATTGTTATGTGGAACAGTGTATGAATGCTATAGTTATGTTTTTTTAATTATTGGTTTGAGAGAGAGAGAGAAACATTAAATTGTTGTTCCACTTATTTATGCATTCATTGGTTGATGCTTGTACATGCCCTGACCAGGGATCGAACTCGCAACCTTGGTGTATGGGGACAACGCTCTAACCAACTGAGGTACCCAGCCAGTTCCTACCCTTACGTTTTTATATGTTTGTATATGCAGACATTTTTCTGGGAGGATACACACTAAGTTATTAATGATGGTGCTTCTAGAGAAGGAGATTGGGAAGTTGGTATGTGTCAGCAACAATGTGTTTGCACCCTTTTTTCTCTTTCAGGGAACATGGGAAGACTACATTTCCCAACCCTCCCAGAGATATGATCTCACCTCTGGGAATGTGGGCAGAGGAATGTGTCACTTCAGCTCCAAGACAACTAAGTGTCAGTGCGAATCTTTGCCCCATTCCCCCAACCCCCGACCTCTCCTCCATCTGAGCGTTGGGATCCAAGAACTTGGAGACGATGGAGACACTGCGATGGAGACACTGCGTGGAAGCCCCTTGGCTGTGAGTCACTGCTGGAGGAGGAGAAGGGTGCACTGTCTCCCCCACACTGCGATGTGAGTGAGAAACCAACCTTTGTTGTGTTAAGCCACTGAAATATGAAGGCTTATTTGGTATACCACATGCGGCGGATTAAAGAGCACCAGAAATTCTTTGGTACTCTTCACTGAAAGCTGGGGTCTACGTCTCCTGTCCTTGAATCTGGGCGGGATTGTGGCTGTTTTGATCAATGGAGCGTTTGGATGCTCCCTCTCAGAATGTAACCTTCATCCTCTGTGAAACCTAAGCCACATGGAGGGGCCACATGGAGGGGCCACAAGGAGGCACGCTGGGTTTCAGTTCTAATTGTCCTTGTAGCTAACTACCAGCCTCTCTTCCAGTCAGAGGAGTGAGCCATGACCAGCAGCCAGGCCGGCTCAGTCTTCGGATGACCCCAGTCCTGGCTGTGACTGCAGCTGCATAAGAGACTCAAAGTGAGAGTCAGCCAGCTGAGCTCAGCCACACTCAGAATTGTGATAGTGAAAAACAGTGACGTTAAGTGACAGATAGCCGAAAGGCCACAGAACAGCCTGTCCTCCCCTGACCAGTCTGAGGTGTGAGGCCAAGAGCTTCACTCTTGTGCTATTTGAATTTTTGGCTATGTGCGTGTGATTTATTTTTCAATCAAATATAGGTACAATTTGAACTCAAAACTAAGCACTGGGCCATGAAAGCTGGTTTTGTATATTTTTGAAACCAAAGCAACAGCAGTAAATATTTACTACTCACCCGTTCAGTTGGTGCCGGCAACTTCAGTTGGAGGGCTGCGATGGAGGCTCGCCTGACGCCTGGTAGGCGGGACAAATCACAAACCACTAAAATGACACAGAAGCACCATCTGTTGGTGGGGGGGTGTTAAGTGCTCTGAACAGAAGAGCAGTACACGATGTTGTAGCTATTGATTGGGAAGGGGCTGTTACAGATTGGGTGAACAGGGAAGGTCTTTTGAATGAAGGGTAGTGGCAGCCCCTGAAAGTTCTGGAGGAGAAGCCCCAGGAGCAGGGACCAACCAGGCCAGTGCAGCCACAGTGGGGCTGAGTTTGGCAGTGATTCCAGTACTGCGAATAAGGCTTTATTCGCAGAGTAGAAAGAGGGAAGGTCAGAAATAGAGGCAGGAGCCAGAGTACGCAGGGTCGTAAGGCCACAGAAAGGAGCTGTGGTTTGCCTTGAACACGCTGGAAAGCCTTAGGAGAGTTTTAAGTAAGAATAACATAAGTGGCCCTTTCTGGTGTAGCTCAGTGGATTGAGCGCGGGCCTGTGAACCAAAGGATAGCGGTTCGATTCCCAGTCAGGGCACATGCGTGGGTTGCAGGCCAGTTCCCAGCATGGGACACATAAGAGGCAACCATACATTGATATTTCTCTCCTTCTCCCTCTCTCCTACCCTTCCCCTTTAAAAATAAATAAATAAATATTTTTAAAAAAAAAAGAATAACATAAGTGGATTTAGGATTTTATTTTATTTTATAATTCTCTTTAAAAATTTATTGACGGGAGAGAGAGATAAAAACATTGATTTGTTGTTCCACTTACTCATGCATTTATTGGTTGATTCTTGTATGTGTGCCTGAGGGAAATCGAACCTACAGCCTTGGTGTATCAGACGATGCTCTAACCAACTCAGCTACCCGGCCAGGCCTGATTTCATTTTAAACAATCACTCTGGCTGCTGGGAGATGCCTAACACAAGTACAAGTTTCAAAAGTGCATTAGATCTCTAAATCATGATATAATCACTTTTTATATTTATTGGTTTAGAATCATGTTTTTCTAACATAAGATAAATTAAACATGAAATTTTTCATGCTAAACGTGAGAAGTAGAAACTTGTCTTCACGTATTATGAATGCTATCTAAAATTGCCACTCACCAGCCAATCCTTCCACAGACAGGGCAGGCTTGGGCTGAGGCTGAGGTCAGAGAAGCCTTAAGTCAGTGTAGGGGCCGGAGAGGTTTTCTGGAGGAGGCAACCCACCAGTGGAAGCCAGGATGACTAGAGGGGAAGGTGTTTCAAAGGAACACGTGCAAAGGAAACGGGAGTCATAGATAATGGCATGTGGGGGACTGAGCTCAGTACATTGGGGTTTCAAAGCAGAGCAGGGTGTACTCTCCTGGGATATCACTGGCATTTACTGCTTTCCGAGTCCTGTGACCCACCACCTGCATCTCAGCAAACCTGCCACCTCCAGGGCCTGTCTGGCTTTCCAACATTGCCCAGTTTCTCTCATTTCCTGGGGATGGACAGGTCTGCATTCACGCACTCAGAGCAGGGCCTGCTGGGGCCTTACACAGTGTACCAGAGGTTGAGGCTGGGCCCAGTGAATTACCCCTCTTCAAGCTAGCCTGTGTCTGCAGAGCTCTGGACCGGGGTCTTGCTGGAGGTAATTTCATTACAGTTCCCTGCAACCCATGATTTACTGACAAGTGTACCTGGAAGAGATGCTGCTGCTTCTCCAGCCGCCAACCAAGTAAGGCGAACCTTTCATTAGGCCCTGAATCAAAACATGGGCTGCTGACCAGCTCAGCCATCCACCCCTCTGGGCCAGGGGCTTGCTGGATGAAATCAATTGCAGCCCTTTAACTCTCAGGGACCTAAATTTTCTGCGACAAATTGGACCCCTAAACCTCTCTCCCCACATGAGCAGTTCTGCTTCCTGTCCTTTCAGGCCCGAATCCGTTTTTATGTCATCGAACTTGTTCTTCTCACTGCTTGGAATCCCCTGCTCTTTCCTTCTGGCCAACTCCTGTTTCATTCATCCCTCACAAACCAACTCAAATGCCATCATCTCGGGAAAGCAGGGCCTCTTCCTTTCAGTCCCTTCCTCCTTTGAGCTTTCTTATCTTGCTGTCCTATAAGGTGCCTCGTGTCAGTCTGGCCTCCCTTCACGATCTTGAGTGCCTCGAGGGCGGGGGCCGCGAGTGAGGAGGTCTCCTGGTCCGACCGTACAGCCTGCCTGGCCCAGAGGGGCGTGGGCAAACATCCGTAGCCGCGACTTCGGTGCCGGCGCTGTCGGGCCAAGTGGCACAGGCCCTGGTGGCCCCGCCTGCGGAGCGCACCAACAGGCAAGGGGGAAGCCGTCCAGGAGGCTCCGATCTCGAGTTTTGCTTATTGCCCCAGACAGCAATAGGAGCTCCAACTTAGGTGAGAATTTTTTTTGGGGGGTCCTCGTGGTGTAGATCTTGGTGCGCTCCCACCAACGGTTGCGTTTCGTTTTCCCCACCAAGTACACTCTTGGTACAATCCGGGGATTTCCTGCTGCGGCCCGCCCTGACGTCACGGAGTCCCCTGGAGGTCCCGCCCCAGCCCACTAGCGCATTTTTAGGGCCCGGGTGTGTGTGGGGCAGGCGGGAGCGCGCTGCCATGGCGGGGCCTTGCGGCACCGGATCCCCCGCCGCTCGTTGGAAACGCCACATAGTGCGGCAGCTGAGGCAGCGGGACCGCACGCAGAAGGCACTCTTCCTGGAGCTGGTGCAGGCCTGTGAGTGCGCCCCGGGGGAGCTCAGAAGATGGCTGTGGAGGGGACGGGGCTCCGGGAAAGTGTGTCTGGTTTCTCCGACTGTGACGCAAGTGCACCAGTGCCTTCTCTCCTCCGAAGCCTAGGACCTGCTGGACCCCCATCTGTTACGCCCCATCTCCGACTATCCACATTCCTGCCCCTTGCAGGCCAGGCTCTGCCTAGATCCCCTTCCTGGATGGAGCTTCTCCTGGTGCTCCGGCTCTTGCTCCTCAGGGCCCGGCTCTGCCTCCCACGAGCTGTACTTCCTAGGCGCCCGCACGGTGTTGGTTTTGTAGGGTCCCTTGTGCTTCCCCTTGCCGGGCGGTTCCCAAGATAGAGCCAGGTCAGTCCGATTGGTACCCATAACCCAGTGACAGAATGCGGGACTGTCTAGAGCAATTATTTTTGGCCAATCAAAGGAAAGAGTGAAACAGTCTCTAAGGAGGAGGTGCAGAGTTTCCTCGATAGGTGATCCTGGTTTAGGATTTTGGAGTGCCTCTGCGCCCAGCCTGCCCTGGCCTATGAGAGAAACAGGGAGCAGCAGACTGTGGGAGGGAGCTGGCTGAGCCCCGGAAGTCAGACTTTTACAGCGTTGTTTCTGGGGAGCTAGCTGGTCAGGAGCGGGTGTGTAGGTCAAGAGCGATAAACAGGTGTGCATCTGTGTGTAGGGCCTCTGGGCACCTGAAATCGTTTTGCTTGAGGTTGAAAGTCCAACCACAGTCTCTGCAGCTCCATCACTGGGCCTAATCTTGGCTGAAGCTTAACCAGCTGTCCCCCACAGGCACCCCCTCTCCCCAGCAAATATGTGGGACTGGGGAGACTCTGGAGGGCTGAAATCAGATACATTTAAAGCAGGTTATATTCCTAAGCCTCAGATTTCTCACCCCTGAACTGGGCAAAATGGCATCTTTAGACTTGCTGGTGTGCGGTGAGGGAGCAGTGCAGTGCCCAGGGAACTGGCGTTTTGTGTGAGAACTAGGCCTCCCACCTAGGTGGAGGTGACAGTCGGGGCACTGGTTGAGGGAAGTTGCTGAGGAGCTAGGCCTGGACTTACTGCCCGCACCCTGCCCTGGAATTGGTGAAAAAGAGGAAGTGACAGTGGTGGGCGTGGAGGGGGTGGAGGGAATGAATTTCAGGTCTGTTGCAGAAACTGGTGAACTTGAGGAGGTCTGCTGCATAATTGCTCAAGGGCTTTCTCTTTTGGCTGGGATTGGGGGAGAGGAACCTTCCACCAACCTGGGGAAGTCATGATTGTTTTTAGTCCAAAAAGTTAGGGGAAGTAAGGCTGTGGACCGGTGGAGCTCTGTGTCAGTCATCACTCCCTGGGGCCAGGCCCTGCCCTGGGGTAGGGGGATCAGTCCCTGGCCCCCTCCTTTCTCGGGAACCTTGGTGGGGCAGTGCCCAGCCATGTTCTTCCCCAATGGTGGTGGTCCTTTTTTGTCCCTGGGAAAGCAGGTCTTCTCCTGGGAGGCCCTGAGGGCTAGCGCTGCGAGGAGGCTGTGCCAAGGCTGAAGGTGCTGGTAGAGCTGCACAAAACCCCGTACGCAAGGGGTAGAGCTCAGTCTGCCAGGAGCTCTCCCATGCTGCACCCCTGGGCTCACTGTCCTCCCAGCTAGAGAGGTCACCTATATGCCTGGAGTCTGTTGGAAGGTGTCAGTTTTTGCCCCAGGTGCACCTTCTTGCACTCCTAGATAACCGTCTCCTGGAGAAGGCTGAGCTGTTGGCCCCATTCTCGGAGAAACTGCACCCAGAGCCAAACGATGTCACTCCTGCTACCCAGCAGGGCCCCTGGTGAGTGTGTGTGTGTGTTCATGGTCCCCATGGGCTGCCTGTGCGCAGGCCCAGCCCCAACTGCCTGTCCTGGGTTCTCCCCCTGGTGCCTCGTCAGCCCCTTGCTGCTGCCAGGAGAGGGGGATGCCAGCTCTTCAGCCTTCCCCCAGGCCAGCTGCTTAGAATGACCTTCCCTCCCACCCATCTCAGTCCATGTCTGCCTTTGTCCCATCTCCTTCCCCTCCCACCCCCACACTCATCTTTTCCCTTTCTCTGTCTGTCTCCCTCTTCCTTACCCGGTGCCTACAGAAAGGGTCTTGCTACCTATTCCAAAGAGGGAGTGAAGAAGAGAATCTGGAATGGTTTGGGGCCCAGAGTTGGGAGGTGCTTCTTGAGGAGGGTCCTGACCATGGAAAGGACACCAGAGCTGAGGAGTCATGGACAACTTCAGTTTCTGGAGACATGCTCTTCCCTCTGCTGGCTTTCTGGCTCCCACCTTCTTCAGGAGAACATTCATGGCTCCGGTCTTGGGCTTTTCTTGCACAGCCCCTGGGTGGATGGGTGGCTGGAGGGACAGTGAGCACCACTCTCTTGATTGGTTGGCAGGGAGGAGGAGTTGGGGTCTGACTCCGACCAAGTCCTATCACCAGCCACTCTGAGGGTGAAATGGCAAGAGAAGAAGGAGGGGCTCCAGCTGGTCTGTGGTGAGGTAGGCTGGGCAGGGGTCTGAGAGAGAATGGGGTGGAGCCAGGATTTTTGGGGGCTGGAAGATGTGGTCCAAGGGAGCCAGCAAAAGGGGGACATTTCTCAAGTCCAGCGCCTTGAGGCCAGATGGTCAGAGTGCTCTCTCGCTTGGCTCTGGCAGCCCACAGTGAGGTGGGCTCCAGCAGCGGCTGGAGGAAGCGAGGTGAGAGCTCAGGGAGGAATGTGAGGTACACGGGCCAGGCCGCCTCTGTTCCCCCTTCCTGGTGGTGCAGCCTGCTCCGCTCACCACTTGCCTGCCAAACCCAGGGCCTATCTCCAACTGATGCTCAGTCCACATTTACAGACTAAATGGGCAAGGTGGTCCGCCTCACACCCCCATGGTGCCTCTTGGGGCACACACTCTCCAGGTGTTCCTCTCATTTCTGTACCCGTTGCTTCTGAACTTCCTTGTCTGGCTCCTCCCCTCCTCCCTATCCTCCTTCCTTCACTTGTGTGTGTTCTTTGGAGCCCTGGTAGGTTCACTGCCACAGCTTCAGAGATTTTGTTCGATGACTCCCAGACCCGTCTCTAGCCCAGAATGTCTTGCTCAGCTGCTTTTTTGGACTTCACATCTAAAGTCAGACTCCCCATCGCCCCTGTAATAATGTGGCCAACGTCACATCGAGGTGGCCCCCTGCAGGCTCCATGCTAAGTGTTAGCTCATTCTCCGCAGCTTTACGGTTGCGGAGGACACCGAGGCTTAGAGAGGTAGAGGCAGGGTTTGAACGCCAACAAACCACACGAATCCATCTTCAGTGCTGTCCATTCTTCCAACAGTTATTTATCGATAATTTCTATATGCAAGGCCCAGGGGATGCAGTAATAAACAAGACCTGGCCTTACAGAGCTGCGAGTCCACTCGAGGAGACTGATCGGCCAGTAAACTCATACCCAGTTACAGCATGCCCAGCCGCTTGCCCGACTCCTGTGGGACCGGGCCTGTGAACCCAGTGAGAGCCTCTCCCTCAGAGTCCCGATATAGTTGCAACTTGACATTTGAGAAGTGGTTCTCAAATATCTGAGCCCCCTTCGTAGGCTGTGCATGCCCCAAGGCCTGGGATGCTTCTGGTTTGCCTCCATTGTGTCCCTGGGGCCTGTCTTCAGTCCATGCTAATGAATATTTGTAGACTAAGTGGTGAATGCGGTAGATCACACACCCCTCCACTGGTAGTCACTGGGCTGTTAACCTGGGTGACCCCGTCACCCCTCCCAGCCCTCTGTTCTGAGCTGGTCACCAGGTCAAGGATCCTGCCTCCAAATCCATCCACTTCTGTTTCCTGTACCGTATCTGGCCTGGTCCAAATTACCCTCGCTCCACCCTGGATGGCTTCTCCCTTGGCACCCCCACCCATGCTTCATACAGCACTTCAGAGTGATATATTTTAGTAGTAAAAATGACTTCCATGAATAAAAGACAAGTAATACACAATACATGCTTGTGAGCATTTCAAAAGAACAGAAGCCCATCGAGTGAAAAAGTAAAAGCCTCTTTCACCACCTCTCTGTGGTCAGGTTGGTATGTACGTGACCTGCCACGCTCTCCTCTCTGAGCTCCGGGTCCCCTTAGTGTGGGACCCTTGCACACGCCCCTCGCCCTCAGCGTTCCCCCCTTCGTTCCTCAGGCACCCCAGTCAGCTCCCATCCGCTGCACCAGGGGATGAGGAGGGGCACTCCTTTGACTGCTAGTATTATTCACATATCGCCACACACACGTATCATTATTACTATTTTAGCTCTTTTTTATATTTTATATATATTTCATATAGCTCTATTTGAGCTTTTTATTTTGAAATGAGTATAGATTCATAGGAAGCTGCAAAGACAGTAGAGAGACGCCCTGTGCACTCCTCACCCGGTTCCCCCCATTGGTTACGTCTGATGTAAGTACAGCACCACACGCAACCAGAGAGTTGCCGTTGGTGTGCACCGTACACAGTCCTTTGTGTTTTTGTCACGTGTTGTATTCGTGCGAACATTACCATACGGCACTATTTCATCACCAGAGATGCCTCTCTTGCCACCCTATTTTAGTCACAGCTCACCCCTCTTCCCCAGTCGTTCCCAACTCCTGGTAACCACTCGTCTGTTTTCCATCTCTTACTATTTGAATTTTGAAAAGTATCAAATAAAAAAAAATACTACCAAAACATCAATGAAAGTCATGAAGTAAATGACAAGTGAGGAAGCAGAAGTGGTGGTCAGGGTGCTTGGTGGTGAAAGGAATGATAAAGGCTGTAAACTGGGCCAGCTGTGAAAGCGGGCCTCCCCGCCTCCGCGTGCCGGCTGCTCCCCGGGCGGCTCGCACAGGGAGTCAGGCCCCTGTGGGCAGTCGGCGCTGACCTTGCTCCTCGGTCCGTCCCTCACCAGGCCTGTGTGAGGAAGAGCATGGGAACAGGTTAGAGCCCCTGGCCTTGGTTGTTTCCTCATGCCCCTTCTGCCACACCGGTGGGAACTGCTTTGCCTGGCATCCGTGTCTCCCACTGATCGATCGCTCAGCTTCCGAGGTGGGAGTTGGAGTCTATCTCTGTGGCTTCCCCAGCTCTCTCGGCTCGTGGTTGAAGGACTGTTCAGTGAGGGTGGGCCATGGCTGAGATCACCCTCAGCCACAGTATTCAGTCTGGGCCCTGTGCTCTTAAAGTCCATTTCTGTTCTTAGTCTGTGTGCCTCTGCTCAGGGCTCTTCTTCCTCTCCAGGATCTATGCTTGGGTCAGCCAGGTGTTGGAGAGGTGGGGAACAGAATCCACATCCCTCGAACCCCTCCTCTAGACCAGCCCTTTACTTGGAACATAAAGTTAGGTGGCCTGAGTTCCTGTCACTTAGCTGTGTGACTTTGGGCAAGACACTTAACCTCTCTGTGTTGGTGTTCTTCTCTGTAAAATAGGGAGAATGGCAGTACCTACCTCACAGTGATGTTATGGGGATTAAGAGTTAATTTGTGTAGAATGCTTAGAACAGAAATGGAACACATAAGTGCTGTATTAAAAAATTAAGCCCTGGCTGGTGTGGCTCAGTGGATTGAGTGCAGGCCTGTGAACCAAAGAGGTCACTGGTTTGATTCCCAGTCAGAGCACATGCCAGGGTAGCAGGCCAGGCCCCCAGTTGGGGGCATGAGAGAGGCAATCACACATTGATGTTTCTCTCCCTCTCTTTTCCCTCCCTGCCCCTCTCTCTAAAAGTAAATAAATAAAGTCTTTTTAAAAAAATTAAAAGTTTGCCATTATTTGAAGAACTATTAATGTAATAATTCCATGTTACCCTATTAGGTAAGCAATATCATTCTGATTTTATAGGAAAGGAACAGCAGGTTCGGAGAGGTTAAATGACTACCCCAGGGGGTCACAGGCTTGACACCCAAGTGTTAGACTCCAGAGCCTAAGGCCCTTTAGTTGTACCATCAAACCGCAGTGTGTCCATGCCAGACACAGAAGTCTCCCTGCGCCTCAGCTTGCTTTTCACTCAGGCGGCAGGTGGGTGGAGTAGTAGGCCCTGGCTGAAGCTCTGCACAGAGGCCAACCTATCTGGCCCTTAACCATCCCCCAGATGGCCTACCAGGTGGTGGAAAAGAGCGCAACGCTGGGCGCCCTGCAATCTGAACTGGAGGAGCGACGCAGCAGGTAAGGTGTGGGCCGCAGCAGGTAAGGTGTGGGCGGGCGCCAGAGGGACTTCACCCACCTCTAAAAGCCTCTGAGCCATCTCTGCAGGGGAGGGAGGATGCGATGAACCTGTGTGCCTTCAGCAGGGCCCGACAGCTCTCCCCTCATCCCCAGACCTGAACCACAGGACTCTGAGGGGGGTAAGGCTAGGTGGGAGACTTGCTTTAGCCACTAGGGTGGGGCGTGGCCATGGCGAGTCTGTCCCAGCTCTGAGACCGGTTCCCACTGGGCGGTGACGTTGGCTTGCCCCGTTCCAGGCTGGCGGCTCTGGAGGCTAGGGTGGCGCAGCTACAGGAGGCGCGGGCGCAGCAGACCCGACAGGTGGAAGCGCAGCGGTCCCGGAACGCAGCGCAGCGGCTGGCCTACGAGGCGCTGCGCGCGCACCTGGGACTCCAGGAGGCGGCCCTGCGCAGGCTGGAGGAGGAGGCGCGCGACCTGCTGGAGCGGCTCGTGCAGCGCAAGGCCCGCGCAGCTGCGGAGCGCAACTTGCGCAACGAGCGCCGCGAGAGGTGAGAGCGCTGAGTCTCACCCCTCAGGGAGGTGAGCGGTTCTGCCCGGGTAGGAGAGTGTCCCATCCCTTCCTCTGCACGGGAACTCTGCACCTTCCTCAGGAGGGGCGACCCACTCCTGCCCTCGCAGGAAGGTGGCAGCATCCTGCGCCTGGGTCCCAGGATATTTTTCTCCCAACAGGGCCAAGCAGGCTCGGGTGTCCCAGGAGCTAAGGAAGGCTGCCAAGCGGACAGTGAGCATCAGCGAGTGAGTGGCGAGGCGCCCGGAGCCTCTGATGCTGGCTCTGCCCCTTGTGCTCTGCAGTGCCCTGTTCTAGGGCCACTTCCTGCAATTCTACCTTGCCCCACACCTGCATGGGACCACCCAGGCACCTGACCGCATGTGGGCACAATCACAGTAGGGAGGGGACACGAAGACCTAGCTCACAGGAAGTGCAGACGTGTGGTCATAGGAGCCAGTACGGGTCATCATGCGGGGTCTGCACATCTTCACCATGTGGAGCCTGGGGTCTCTTGGCGGTTCTGAGCTCCGTTCCCTCTTCCAGGAGCCCAGACACCCTAGGCGGTGGGATCAAGGAGGAGGCTGAGGTGACTCTGACACTGCCTGCTGAACCGGAATTTCTAGCGAGTGAGGCTGGTGAGAAGTGGAAGAGGCCTTTTAGGTGAGGACTGTCCTAGAACTCTGAGTTGGGCCCCATCTCAGAGTCTTCCAGTAGGACCTTGAGCAACTCTTGCGTTGGGAGGGGCCTTGGAGAGACGCTGGGGTATAGCTCACACCTCTTTGGACAGGTCTGACCTCCAGTGCCACTGTGGGGACCCCTCCCCCTGTTCTCACCTCTTTCTTTCATTCCCAGGACCGGGTCTCTGGGGGTGGGGTGCCTGGCTGGTGAAAGGTGTCACTAGGAGGGAACCTGTGGGCAAGGCCCAGGGCTCAGCTGTCGCAGGCATTGTATGAGTACCCAGGGATGTGAGAGCACACGAGTGTGCAAGCCTGGGTGAGCGTACTTGAATGCATGTGAACATCTGAGCATGTGTGGATGTGAGCTCACACTGTGGGACCTGACTAGGGCTTCGGTCCCTCAGTCTGCCCATCTGTCTTGATTTGCCTGGCACTGATGCTGCCCTTCCCTGCCCCATTCCCCAGGCTGAAGGCTCTCCTCCAGTTCTTCCTTGCAGTTACTGGTGTCCAGGCCTCAGGGCAGTGAAGGAACAGGGCAGGGGTGAGGGGAGGGCATGCGATGCTGGGCCCCGAAGCCCTTGGCAGCCCTGGTGGGCCAGTTCATCCCAGGACACGCCCCTGGGCATTTCTGAGGTCTCGGCAGGTCTAGGTTCTCCCATCCCCCTGCCCCCAGCCTATGCTGTCCCAGCTTGGGACACCTTCACCACCACCCCTCCCTAGGACCCAGTTCAGCCTCCCAGGAACTTTGGTTGTCAGGGGAACTGAGGTGATGAGGCAGTTCTTACCATCATGGTGAAAACTCTGGGGGACTTCCTTGCCAGCTACCTCTCTGCCTCCATCTTCCTGGGACTGCCTGGGGGCATGCCACTCTCCTGGTCTTGGAGGAGCCAAGTTCTCCTCTGGGGCTCCAGATGCTACGAGCCCCAGGGTCCCTGGCAGAGCAGGTCTGGCGACTGCTGTCAGCACATGCACCACTGTTCCCTTAGCACCTCTCTCTCGATTCTGCCCCAGGTCTGCCTCTGCCACCTCCCTGACCCTGTCTCACTGTGTGGATGTGGTGAAGGGGCTGCTGGAGTAAGTGTGTGTGGGAAGGGGAGGGCACCCTGGAGCCCTGGGTGCAGCTTCTGGAGCCCAGGCTCGGCCTGCGTGTGCGCCTCCGTCTGTCCATCTGTGTGTCGTCCAGCAGTCTGTGTGAGTCTCTGCTGAGACTGGAGGTGCATGGCCTCACTTTCAGCCCCTGCTCAGCTGTCCTCCAGGCTCTGTCCCTCATCCAGTTTTCTCAAAGGGGACCAGGAGCTTCAGCCTGAGGCTGGGCAGGGACTACCACTCAGTTGGGGAGTTCAGGTTCAGAAATGTCAGGGACTGGCCCTGGTTAGGCATTTCAGTTGGTTGGATCATTGTCCTGTACACCAAAGTGTTGGTAGGTTTAGTCCCTGGTCAGGGCACACACCTGGGTTGTGGGTTTGATCCCTAGTTGGGGCATGTATAGAAGGCAGCCGATAGATGTTTCTCTTTCTGTTTCTAAAATCAGTAAATATATCCTGGGGTGAGAATCAAAAAAAAAAATGTCAGGGACTTGTTCAGGGCCACAGAGCCAAGCAGTGGCAAGGCCAGGGCTAAAACCTCAGCCCCAAGGTTTCTCCGCATCCACCGGCTCTGCCCTGCCTCTGTGCCTTTTCTGCGCTCCTCCCATCTCCACACTGACCCCAGGGATCAGAGGCTGGCCTGGGGACTGGACTTCCTGCCCTTTCTGGCCCTGTTCTGTTGCCTTCTGTGTCTGCTTCCTGTTGTTGCTGCCTCAGGGGATCTTGAGGCTCTCATAGCAGAAGGCCTTGCTGAATGCCCTCCTGACCAGCCCCCCTGCCCCCTAGTTTTAAGAAGAGGAGAGGACACTCAGTTGGGGGAGTCTCTGAGCAGCGATACCAGAGCATCCCTGTGTGTGTGGCTGCCCGACTTCCCACCCGGGCTCAGGATATGCTGGTAAGGAGGAGCTGGGCTACTTGCAGGGGTGCTGGTATTGGGGGGTGCGGGCCCCAAGAATGGTCCGAGGAGGCCAGGGAAGCAGGGCGGGGCTCCTCAGTGGGAGTAGGAGTTTTCCCGCCACAACTTGTGGTGGGAACCCCTCAGCTTTTTATAACGGGGGCATGGACTGGAACGGGAGAGACAGGAGGCTGGGAGACCAGGGTACCCGTCGGGGAGGCTGCTGCAGGGGTCTAGGCAGAGATGATGGGACACTGTTGTGTGTTCGGGTGCACGTGCGAGAGCCTGTGAGTGTGCACAGAGGCCTCCGTGACAGGATCGGGGGCACTGACCTCCCCTTTTCCCCACAGGATGCCCACCTGTCTGAGGTCAACGCAGTTTGTTTTGGTCCCAATAGCAGCCTCCTGGCCACTGGGGGGACTGACCGCCTCATCCACCTCTGGAATATCGTGGGAGGTGAGGGCCCCTCCCCTGTAGGCCAACCCAGTGTTTTCTCCCCAGACCCTACCCTCAGCTTGTTGCTCGGTGGGCAAAGGTCTTGGACCTCTTTATGTTCCCTCACCTAGAACATTCTCGTGAGCAGTGGCCAGATAACCCCTTGGCAAGAGTTTTGGGCTCACTTCTCTGAAGAAAATTGTAGAGCTTTCTAGCTCCCAGGGTCCATGCCTGCAGGATGAGGACAGCTGAGCTCAGATGGCCCCCATTAGGAGAGGCAGGGGTTCCCTAGGCCCCTTCTGTCACCACTTGAACTCTGAGCACTCAGGGAGGAGACCAAGGTTAGCTAGCTGCCTCGGGCTCTGTAGAGGGGGGTGTGTTGGGAAGGCAGAGCCGGCTCCTGGAGGCCTCCTCGAGGGGCTGAATCTCTAGCTGGCCTGGCACTGGCTTGTGTGGGATCTAGGGGCAGTCCCTTTTCTCCGGTCATCTTTAGCCCTGTAAAATGACCAGCTATCCCCTAGGGCCCAGTGATTCTGTCCTCTAAATTGGGGAAAACTGACTTCCCCATTTCCAGTCCCAGCTCCTCATTTTCATGAGGTCAGTGACCTCACTGTACCTGTCCCTTCCCCTGTTCCTCCCCTCCCCAGGTCACCTGGAGGCCAACCAAACCCTTGAAGGAGCTGGTGGAAGCATCACCAGTGTGGACTTTGACCCTTCGGTGAGGAGACTTTGCCCCAGTGGCGTGGGGTGCTTTCCTCACCTGTCTCCACCCCAGGCAGGTGGAGGCTCTGGGGCCCGAGGAAACGCATGGCTGGGCCCTCAGGCTCCCACACAGCTGCTCCTCCCTGGGCCCAGAGGTGCATCTGTTTGCCTGGGGGACCGGGCTTCGGGAAGCTCCCAGGCAGCCCTGCTTCAGGCCTGGGGCCTGAGGGATATGCCTCTGGTCAAGTCCAGGTCCGAGACCTCTCCTACTCCCATCTTTCTAGGGCTCCCAGGTATTGGCAGCTACTTACAATCAGGCTGCTCAGCTCTGGAAGGTGGGAGAGTCAGTGTCCAAGGTGAGGTCTGACTGGGGAGGCAGTCTGGGGTTCCGGGGTCATGTCCTGGACCTAGAGGGGTGTATGGTATTATGGAGTCCTGACCATGCCCTTGAATCCGTATTTGTGATGGGGGATAGGAGACACTGTCTGGACACACAGACAAGGTGACAGCTGCCAAATTCAAGCTAACGAGGCACCAGGCAGTGACCGGGAGTCGAGACCGGACGGTGAAGGAGTGGGACCTCGGCCGTGCCTACTGTGAGGCCCACTCCCCCGCCCCCCATCCCCTGCACCATGCATACCCTCCCCACCCCCCATTCGGGGCCATGAGGGACCTTGACTTGCTCTCTGGGAGCGATTCCAAGATTCACAGGCATTTGGAGTGAAACCTCCCAAGGCCCCACCTTCTCTATCCTCCATGCTGCTTTCTGTCATTTCTTGGTGACCTCAGGCTTTGGGCTGAGAAGCAGGGGACCTAGGTGCTGGTTTGAGGAGGACACTGCTCCCTGGGGCTCCTGGGCCTCAGCTTCTCCTCTGTCTAGTGGGTCCGCTCCTGACGACCCTTCTCTGAGGCTGGGGCCCCGCTCCCTGTTCCCCAGGCTCCAGGACCATCAACGTCCTTTCCTACTGTAACGACGTGGTGTGCGGGGACCATGTCATCATTAGTGGCCACAATGACCAGAAGATCCGGTTCTGGGACAGCAGGTGACAGGCATGGGTTGTGCAGGGTGGAGGCATAGGGACAGGGCTCCCAGGTTCTCTTTCCTTCCTCCGGTTCGGAGCCGTCCACAGAGGGTGTGCAGGGAAGTGAGGCTGAGCTGGTGGGCCTGTGCCCCTCAGTGCTTCTCCCCCCCGCCCCCAGACTCTGCCTGGGCCTCAACAGCCGAGACCTAGAAGCCCCCTTCCCCATTTGGTTCTCAGTTTCTAATCAAAAGGGACAAAAGCTTTAATTGTGTTTTAAACCTGAGAGCGCAACGTTGGTCTTGAACAGTAAATAAAAGCCCGAGCTGGAGCAGTGCCCAGCCCGCCTCAGGCTCCTCCTTCCCAGCCGCAGGATGGCTGCAGGAAGCCCTAGGTCTCTCACATGTGTAAGGACAGACTTCCACAGCTTTCTCCCGGCACGTGTTTCCGTGACCCAGAAGTTTCAGGGGCTCTGGCTTTGGCTTTGAGTCAAGGGCTGCCTGCGTTCCTGTTGGGGCTGCTGCGGTGGGGGTCGGTCACTGTCAGCCCGGGCTCCGGACCCGCTGCCTCTGCGCTTTGTTAGCCGGTCAGGGGCGACCCTGGCGGGGGGAGCTGCTCCTCATGCCCATCTCTGTCCTTGCTGCTCAGGGCCCCCCGCTGCACACAGGTCATCCCCGTGCAGGGCCGGGTCACCTCCCTGAGCCTCAGCCACGATCATCTGCATCTGCTCAGCTGTTCCCGGGACAACACACTCAAGGTCATCGACTTGCGTGTCAGCAATATCCGCCAGGTGTTCAGGTACCTTCTCCTGGCTGCGGACCCCGTGGCTTTGGCTGGGGCAGCTGGGCCTCTTGTCCCCTGTAAAAGGCTCCTCAGAGCCCATCTGAACCAGGGCCTACGGAGGTGCCGGACCCCCGGGTGGGGAGAGGAATCTTTTGAAGTTCCTGGGTGAGGGCAGGGGCTGGTGGCCATCTTCATTCTGACTCATCTCTGCCTGTCCACAGCGCTGATGGCTTCAAGTGCGGTTCTGACTGGACCAAAGCCGTGTTCAGGTGTGTCCCGTGAGAGCACACGTCCGTGCCCCAGCGTGCCCTGTCCGACTGTGTGTCGGTGTGTGTTTCACCTGGACCCCCTCTCTCTTGCTCCGCTGTGGCCACTGCAGCCCAGACAGAAGCTACGCGTTGGCAGGTTCCTGGGACGGAGCCCTTTATATCTGGGATGTGGACACTGGGAAATTGGAGAGTAGCCTACGGGGACCCCACTGGTGAGCATGGCCACCGCCCACCTGCCTGCCCTAGCCTCAGGGCCATGGCTGCCCCGCCCCAGTCCTGTCTAGCCAATTCCAGGTTCCCACGTGCTTGGGCCCTGGAGTCCCCAGCTCTTGTTTCCGTGTCTCCCACCGCCCAGAGCCTTTCCCCGTTCACAGGGTACCTTTCCACATGCCCTTGGGTCCACCCTCATCGTGCCCTGTGAGCCCATTTTACTGGGAGGATATGGGCTCAGAGAGGCCTCAGGCTGCCCGGGTCCAGGAATGAGGGGCAGCGCCAGGCTGGGGGCCCAGCTTCTGATGCCCCCTAAAGCCTGGCCCTCCCTCTCCTCAGCACTGCTGTCAACGCCGTGGCCTGGTGCTACTCCGGGAGCCACGTGGTGAGTGTGGACCAGGCCAGGAAGGTCGTGCTCTGGCACTAGTGCCGTGACCTCCCCTGCCTGGGCTGGAGCTCGAGTCCGAAGCCTGAAGCCAGAGAACAGCTTCCCACTGGGCCCCAGGGAGGCGTGGGCACAGGGTGGGGGTGGCTCAGGGCTTCTAGTGGGGAAGAAGGCTGGTGGGACCTGGCCTGTTTGCTTAAAAACAAATGTGGGTTGGGGGGGCAGATTACTTTTTGTTTATCTCTGTCTCCTCACTTTCTGTGCCAAAAATGGGAAAAAAATGCATCCAAACTGGTGTCTGTTTGCTTCTTTGTAGCATTTAGGGAAGAGAGAGGTCTTCGAGCTGATGGCTGGAGGAAACCCAGGCTTGGCCCCCTTTCCTCCTCCTATGCAGAGCTGGGCAGAGCCGGCCCGGCTTCTGTGCTGTCCGTGTCTGAGAAGAGACAGCGCGAGGAAAGGCCAGAGACAGCGAAGGGCAGTGGCTGTTGGAGCCGTGGGAATTTCACCCTCAGGCCAAGCTGGTCCTGAAGCTAGGGCAACACCTCCTGCCCTCCTCGGGCACCCAGGGTAGACTGAGGCCGAGGTGGGGCGTGAGAGTTTGAGGATGGAGTAGAGGAGGCAGCCCAGAAGGGCCTTGGTGCAAAGGGTTTGAACACATTGGAGAGTGATGTCCGGTAGTTGTTACACCGGGCCTGCCTTTAGGCCAGCTGAGTGCTAGTTCCAGAGGCGGAGCTGGAGTGGGTGGGGGAACGGCCTCAGCATGTCTGAGCACCTGGCTGGGGGCTGCCTCAGGAGACCAGGCTTGGGCCTGGGCCTTTGCATCAGCATCAAATTTCATCTGCACAGCAAGGCTCTGCAGGGTAAGGCAGGCCCAGCAGGGTGGGGCCTGGGCACCCCACATCCTTCATGGACCTGGGGCATGGTGGAGGACTCAGCAGTGTGGTCCTTGTCCTGAGTGATGGACGCCGACCTCTGGGGATCTGCTCAGCTGCGAGCCAAAGCCTTCACTCACACTCTCAGCCTCCTTCTTCGTCCTCTTACCGTCTTTCTGGGGGTCTTTGCCAGTCCCAGGGTTTTGGACCCTGTCCCCAGATTGGGCAGCAGAGAGCTAAGAGCTGGGACTCTGCAACCAGACTAGGTGTGAATCTCAGCTCCACTGTTTAGTAGCTGAAGGATTTTGAGCAAGTTATTTAAAGTCTTGTGCCTTAGTTTCCTTCTCTGTAAAATGGGGTGATAGTCTACACCTCAAGGGTTATTGTAAGGTCTCCGTGTACTAGTATTTGCGAAGCTCCTGGCATATGTCAAAGGCTGTGTTGAGTGTTGGGCTCAAATACCCAAATCTGCTGACTCGCAGACCACCCACTGCTCTTGGCCGCAGCCCTGAGCTCTAGGTGACTGCAGCTGCCTCCTCAGCTTCATCTCCCCCGATGTAAGCTCCTCTTCCCTTCACACTGCACATCCGCTTGGCACCAAGGCCTGGGGCCACTGTGTCCCTTTCTTCTCCAGCCTTGTTGCCACTGCAGACCACCTTCTAGACCTACTGTCACCCCACCTAGGCCCCTCCTTGCCACCATAACTTTCTAAGGTGTTATGGTCACATGTTTAACCATCTGGAGTTCGCCGGATGCCTGCAGAGAAACTCTAGGTATGAACTTCACAGCCCTCGGAGCTACCCTGCTAGCCTCGGCTGCATCTTCATTTCCTTGCTACTCTGTGTCTTGCGGGTGATTTTCTCTCTACTCAGGATGCTCCTGCCTCCCAGCCCCCAAGTCAAACCTGCCCTTCAGGATCCCCTCACTGGGAGACCCCCTTCCTTGCCAGGCTGGCCAGGGGCATCCTCCAGCCTGGGCCCCTGTTTGTGTCTGCTTGCCTCCATTTCAACAGGAAACTCTGGGAGGAGACTAGGGTGGGAACCAAGTATTCCCTGGGATCAGGCTTGGCACAGAGAAAGCCTCGGGTAGTGTTTAAGTGGCCAAATACCCCCACTCAAGGACTCGCCAATCTACCAGTTGAAGACACTAGGAGTCCAGCATTCTTCAACCAAATTCATGAAGGCCCAGCTCTCATGCCCTGGCTCCTGGTAGCCACCAGGAGGCACCAGCTGCCTAGTATCTGCCAAGGCCATTCTGTGTCCTGAGAGTCACAGCAGCTGGAACGACCAGCGCGACGGGAGCCACCGCATTGCCCAGGGCCTGCTTCTGTGTCTGGCCCTGTGTTCCACGCTCCCCCCCACCCCTCCAGTGTCTCGCTTGTTCCTCCCAACCACCTTGCGATGCAGGCGTTTCCTTCACAGCTGAGAAACCCGAGGCTGAGAAGTTAAGTGACGTGAGATCACAGAGCTGGCACAGCTGGGTGGTGACCGTTATAATAAAAAAAAACGTCAGACAATCTGGGGTCCAGGCAGAGCTGCATGGCACCCCTTGCCCCTGTGGTGCGCCCCTGCCAGGGGTGAGAGGGCTCTTTGCCCAACCTGAGCCCCTCCCTGCATCTTCTCTTCCAGTCTGGGCCTGGGCCTGAGCTTGGAGGGTTAGTGTCTTTTGAAGTGAGGGGCATGCAGGGACACATGAGGAAGGTGAACAGGAGGCTGTCACCAACCACCCCTGTGGGGCAAGTGCCCCAGGACTGCAGTGAACACTGCCCAAATAACCCAGAAAAAGGGCTCAGGAAATAGACTTGACTCCCGGGCCAGCGACCCCCCACTCCCCTTCAGGCCAGATCTGATAGCACACTGGGGTGCAGGTGCCTCACCTCGGGGAGCACACACCGTAACTCACTGGGAAGGAGTGCTTCCTGGAGGAGCCAGAGATGGGCCAGGCATTCCCAGGCATGAGGTGGGCCTGGAGAAACGGGCTGGCAGAGCTGAGCACGTTGCTGCTGGGGGTGGGGCTGTGCCTCGCCTCTGTGGGCGGGGGTGGGGGAGAGAGCCCTGTGGCTGAACACGGATCCAGGCCTTCAGCAACTGGCTCTCGGGTTTTCACTATTGAGTACTCTCCAGGTTTTTAGTACTCGGAGGCTCAGGCTGCTTCCCAAAGAGGAGGGCAAGGCCTTGCGCAGTGTCACCCAGCAGAGCTGGGGTAAGAACCCAGGCCTGCGATTCCCTCTTTTCTGGAAACTGGATTCAGGTTCTGCACAGAAGGGCTTGTCCGGTCTTCCCAAGGTTCAGTTCTAGGTTTGGCCCCACGCTGCCTTCCTGAGAGGCCTTGGGGGAATCCCTGTCTTCCCGGGCAAGGGGGTTCCCCATCTGTGGGTATCCCTGCCCCCATGGCCCGGGCCTCACCAAAGGTGACCCAGCTCCTTGCTGCTCTGCTGGTGCGAAGGCTGCCTCCTCTGCCTGCCCTGCCCAATCTCAGACCTGATGAGCCTGAGAACCAAGAGGGAGAAACCCTAGTTTGGGCTCCTGCGGCCCCTTGGTCATCTTCCTGTCCTGCGAAACACTTTGGCTTGAGTCTGCCGTTCCTGAGTCTCCCTACCAGATGTGAGCCCCTGGGCGACAGGGGTGAATCTGAGTCATTTGTGCCACGAGTGCCCAGAACATGGCCTGGGGCTGCAAGTTTGCTGATAGGACACAGAGCAGCTGGAGAGTGGTAGCCCTGACCCCTGAGATGCTCTCTGGAGGAATCCTGGAGGCTCCGGCCCAGACCCACCTGCTACGCAGAAGACGGCATCGGTGCAGGCCATTCTCTCTCTCTGGATGCACATCCAACACTTCTTTCAGCTTATCTGTACAGTATCTTATTGGAGCCTCCTGCATCTTAGGAAGTTTGTATTATCTTTTCATTCTCACTTTCCAGATGAGGCAGGCCCAGAAAGGAGAGGGGATGGGCCTAAATTCACAGCTCATTGACGTGGCCCAGGGGCTTGGGTACAGGGTGTCTGACCCGCTGTCCCCTGCCCCTCACAGGAGCACGCGGGTGGTAAGAATGAGAAGGATGCCTAGTTGTTTAGCACACAGTGCGGAAAGGATGTGGGTTCACTTCTGTTCTGTTTCAGGATAATATTCCAGAAAACACTGCCAGACCAGAGCTCTCGGAAACAGACATGGCAGAAGCACATTTGTTTTTTGGCCAGTGGGGCCAGAAAAATGGTCCAGGAACAAGATGCTCTTCGGCATTCACAGGGTTCTTGCCACATCAAGCAGTGACAGAGCAAACACACAGATAGTCTAGGAAGAGACATACTGGTTGTGTCAAGTTGTAGGATTTGGGGACAATCGAGAATTCTCCCCCTTAACTAAGATTTCTGTAACTTGGCTGTATATTTTTTTTTTCATGAAAAACAACTGATTAATGAGCAAAATAAATGCCAGAGATTCAGAGCAGCCAGATTTTGTCATAAGGCCTCTCAGGCAGGGTTAGGCAGCTATCAGGCCCACATCAAAGGCACGGCTGGGCTCCTTGGGCAGCGAGTGATCACTGAGTGTAGCCTGGGATGTGAGCACAGCCTGGAAGACCAGGGCTGGCGTTGTGCCAGGGACAGTCCAGTGGCTTGGACTTTCTTGCCAATTTCTGGCCATCTCGAGGATTCTGCGTGTCAGTCTGTTCTCAAACACTGCAGCGTTTTTGTGTGATGCTCTCACTCTGCGTCTAGAGAGTGAACTTGTCTAGAATAGGAGTTGGATTAGTCCTTGTAAATCTGATTTTATCTTTTTAAAGCTGGGGACGTGGCAGCTCAGAGGGAAAGGTCACCCATGGAGTGGGGACAGAGCTAAGGCCAGATAACATCTTCTCACTTGCGTCTCTGCCTGTGGACGTGGGCTGGGGTGGAGGGTTGGAGAGGAAAGGGTTCCAGGTGACGTGCTGTGAGTCTGACCTGATTCCCCTATGTCAGTTCCTGTGATGGAGGCCAAAAAGTAGCTGTGACACTGGGGTGGGGCAATTAGCTTAACTCGGTTAACTCCGTAATCCACGGCATCACTCTCAGGCATCGGATGGCCACGCCGAGGCCCGCTCCCCACGGCTGTCGAAGGGGAGCCAGGGTTTCCCTCGGACCTTCTGACTCCAAAGTCCACGTTTCACTTCCTGTGCCACTGGAGGGAGTGTCGATGGATGCGACCATTCCAGAGGCCAATGTGGCAAAATCTAAAACCATTAAACAAACATAGACCTTTTTGACTCTCAAATTACATACTTAGAAACTTACCCATTACTTTTACTAGAACAAATTAATAAAGAATTATGAACAAAGATGTTAATTTCAACTTCCTAATAGCAAATGGAAAGATACAAACTAAACATTCATCACTATACGAATGTTTAAATTATGCCCCCATAATGGAATACAATGTAGCCTTCAAGAAGAACGAGGTGAACCTGAACGTGCCATAAAAAGGCAATGTGGGCATGTATGCGCTTCACACCTGGGAAGCATCTGGGAGGGCGCACACGCATGTGTGCGGCTCTGGGGAGCGAGAGCTGTGTGCTCTCCCCGAACACACTGGGCCCTCAGTGTGGCCGTCCAGCTGCCGGAGGGACTCAGCTTTCACTAGGAATCCATCCAACCCGGGACCAGTAAAGTCTCCTTGGCTTGATTCATTCATTCATTGCTCCTTAGGGTGGAGGTTGAGGAGAGGGCAGGATTCCCCCTTCCTAGAAGTCAGTAGTTACCGTATTTTTCGGACTGTAAGATGCACTCCTCCCTCCTCCGCAAACTTGGGAGGAATAATGGTGGTTAGTGCTGCTGTTGAGTTCTGTGTGCATTTACACTGGTGAAATATTATGTTATTAAATATTTTACCACATCTTTTGCTTCAAAATTATTTTCCCCCTCTAACACCTAGGTGCGTCTTATGGTCTGAAAAAAGACAGTACATCCCCCAGGGGGCTTCAGCGGGCTTCCTCTCGTCCTGCCAGCGGCACGGTCAGCTCCACGCTCAGCTCCCTCGGCACGCTGTCCTCTGCCAGGACGTGTCGCACAGCCTGGCCACATGCACCTGTCTCTCCCCTGCCCGAAAAGAACCTTGCAAGCAAAGACCACAACTTATTCATTCCTACCTCTAGTATCCACGACGTTGACCCCAGCAGGCAGGTGACCTCGAGGACCGTTTGTCCCGTGGACGGATTCACGCACTCCCCCTCGGTATCTGCTGCATGGTTCAGGGGAGAGCCTAGGAGTGTCTCTTTATAAGAAGCATTGTCTGGTTGCACGAGCCTGTTTACCCAAATCTTTTTAAAAGGAAACTTGGAAACTTAATTCCATTTTTTTATTATTCAACATTTTATACATAATAAATACAAACTTTTTACAGCCGCGGTAAAGAAGGCGCATCTGCAGGCAGGTGCTCCCGCCGAGCCCGCCCGGTGCGGCGCTGTCAGGCCGGGTACAGGTCCTGGGCGGGGGCGGGAGGGCACTTTTTAAAAAGGAGGCTTATTTTTACAACTTTGTTTTTTTAAAATAAAATTAGCAGCTCTTCCAAAAAAATATTTAAAATATAACAAAAAATTTCAAATAACCCTCTGAGAATGTGGAAAACCCAGATTCAAGGACAATTTGGCTAGCTAGAGAGAGTACAAGGCTGGGCGGTGAGCACTACCTTATTTTAGCACTTTGAAGATTTTTAAAGTGCTCTGAAGATGTTTAACATGTAGGCAGACTTTAAAATCTTTTTAAAAAACCACCCTTTATTTTTTTAAACTTAAGAATAAGTTTGATAACAAAAAAGACCTCAAATAGATCAACAGGTTAAAAATTGCAAAAACAACAGAAAACAAAAAAGAAACCAAAAAACCCCAAATCATGGAGAGGATTCATCAGTGGGTATTGTCACTGAAATGATCAAATGACGAACTGAAAATTGCTTTAGCTATGACCTTAAAAAAACCCCATGGGGACATTTGGCGAGCATTTCAAGTTTTCAGAGTCACAGGAGGGATGGAATTTCCAAAGTATAATACAACTTTTATACTAAATTCTGCAAATTTGATTTCTTAAAAAAAAAAAGAAAAAGCAACTGGCAGATGTCCCCCAGTCCCTACGTGACGCACCCTGTGTCTTCCACGGGGGCCAGAGAGCCAGCGCAGGCCTGCTCCAGGATGCCTGCCGCCGGGCCCGGCCGGCCGGTGGAGAGTTGGCCCCGGCACTCTCCAAGGTGTGGAGAGCCTGCCTTTTCCTCGTCAGTTTGCACTCGTGCGGGTGTGCAACGCTTCAGTCCTTTTTCGGAGGAAGCTGGTTGCCTCCATGGGCCACAGGTTCTTTCTCCCAAGGAAAGGTCAGGTCAGTGGGGCCTGGGAAGCTGCATTTTCCATCGGGGCTGGCCACTGCTCTGCACCAGTCACTACCTGCCTGGCTGGGCCAGTGCACTGGCTTGGGGAATAAAACGATGCTTGGGGCTCTCCCATTAGAGAAGCTCAACACAGCAAGTACGTGTCCCCAATTTATCTAGACATTCGGCTCTAAGGATACTGGTCAGAAGAGTATGTGCTGCAAAAATTAAGCTGAGAAATACCCCAAAACAAAAAGGACATTAAATCGGCTCATTTCCGATCTGGAAGCTCCATTTCTGCTTTAGCCGCAGCCTCCTTTCTACTAGTCTATGTGATGGACGAGATTTGGCTACTAGTTCAGCCCCTCCATATTAGCTCCACTAACACTAAATGAATGGCATAAGTATTAACACAAAAGACACTGTTACTGTTTTGGATCTGTTAGTTGTGGAAGAGATGTGCATTAATGCAATTGGCGCTAAACTCAGGGCAGTCCACTTGTTTCCAATGAGGCTCCACGCTCTCAGTCGGGACTAACTGCGGGGAGGAGCCAGCCTCCCTGAAGTCCCTCCTTCTGCTTCCTCTGTAGCCAACGTGATCTGATTAAACTTAATCAGATGAGCAAAAGCCACTTGAAGATGAGAATCTCTGCCACACCTGTGGCCACAGTAATATACTGTACGAGTGCACGTGAGCAGTGTCGCTGTGACTGCGTCCTGGACGAGGCCTGGTCTGGAGCCTCAGATAAAAACGGGCCACTGTCAGGCACAGGGGCTGCTCCCTGCTGTTTTGAGGGCCCGTTAGGATTTGTGCTGTGGTAGGAGAGATGACATAGAAAATGACAACAAAAAAGGCACAAAATATTCAAAATGTGGGAGGAGTGCACCAGGCCTCCAGTCACCAACAGTCCTCCTGGTTTTCGCTCTGTCCAAGAGTCATCATCATGCAAAGGTGCCTAAGAAACAAGACTGGCCACACCCCGAGCCCGGCCGTGATTGCAGCAGTGACCGACGGCAACCCGCCATCACACCAGTGTGATCTCCACATCCTCAATCTTCTCGGCGGGCCTTCGGTGGTTCTGCGTAGGTGGAGGGGGAGCCGCCCGGACCTAAGCAGGAAACAGTTACACAAACTGTCAGTCAGCTCCAAACTCCATGCCTGAATGAAGCATTCAGACTCCAACCAGTCATTCATCCAAGGACCGGGGCCCCCTGGAGTCTCAGAAATGCCCTCCGCATGTCTTTCCACCCAATTTTCACTCTTTCCTACGCTGAGAAGGAGTTATTGTTCTGGATGACACGTGAAAGCCACGAATCAGGTTCTTGCCTGGGCTGAATGCCTCAGGGGCACAAGCGGGACCGAGGCCCTAGAAGCCTTGTCCACAGAGCAGGCCTGGGGTTGGAAGTGAGAGAGAGCAAAGCTTGGAGACCTGAAAACCCTGGAGCGTGTCTTGGAAGCAGAGTTGTGAGAGGGAATGCTAGAGAAGTAGGCTTGGAATAGTCATGAAATCTGAGCTTTATTCCCCAGGCAGAAGAGTCCTTGGTGGATTTGAAAAGCATTATCAGATGTGTGGAAAGAGGAGTTAGGTGACAGTCTGGAGAGAGGAGTGGAGGTGGGCAAAGGCACAGACAAGACCACTTAGCAGACTTCCGTAGTCACCAGGATGAGGGTCACCGCTAGCTGGAACTGGCGTCGGCAGTGGGGAGCCGAGAAGTGCAGAGATTGACAACTGTCTCTGAGGGAACGCGGCAGGATTTGGTGACGACTGTTGGTGGGAGGAGACCAGAGCACTGGTAGGGAGGGTAACGAACTCACTTTTGTTGAGTTCTGGGGGTTTGGTATATGCGCACTGAGGTGTCCACAAGTCTGAAGCTCAGGGAAGAGATCAGATCGGCAGTTGTAAGCCTGGGGGTTGTCAGTGAATAGTTGTCAAAGCTGCGGCAGTAGATGAGATTACATAGGGAGAGTGAGTTTAATGACTCCAAGAGAAGCAGCCCATGGACAGAATCCTAAGAAGCATCAGCAGAGATGAACAGGGGCAGAGAAGCCTGCAAAAGCCAATGGAAAGGAAGGGCCAGAGAGGTGGAAAGCGAACCAGGATAGGCTGGTGCGGCACATTGGCCCACTTCTCTCCACCGCCACTGCCCACACTCCAGATGCTGCCCCCTTCCATCCATTCCCCACTTAGGTGCCATCATAATGTTTTAAAAATGCAAAACTAGTCCAAGCTCTGTCCTGCTTATAACCTTACAATTCGCCTCCTACCACATTTAGGATGAAGAACCAAGTCCTTTACAAGGCACTCAATACATGTGCTGAATGAACAAACCGAAGGAAGTGAGTGGTTTGAGTACTGTCAAATGCTGATAAGGGGGTCCAGGAAAACAGAATTGTAAAGTACGCACGGGGTCAGCACGTGTGGAAGTTACGACCCGGGAAGAGTGAGAGTGGCTTCACAGTGAGGTGATGGCGGGTGGGGGCACTGTCGATGGTGGGTGGGGAGTGAAGGGTAAGCAGAGTAGATTCTCCTGGAGAACAGACGCTCTCAAACCTCAAAAGGGCATGAAGTATATCTTATTTCACTTCACTGTCCCTCAAAGACACGGATATAGGCCTGGAAAATGGGATCTCAGTAAATGCTTGCTGAAAAAAACATGCTTCTGTCTCACAATGAGATCACTTTGATGCTCACAGAGCTTGTTACAATTTAAATACACTTCCCCGGCTATCACCGTGAATCTGGTCACAACTCAGAAAAAAGTGCTGGTGTAGACTGGACCTCATGAGATGTGTTGATTTTTATACTCTTCTTCTTCAAGAACTCTTTTTATCTTCCCTTACCCATCTCTCCCTCGAGTGGGGGAATTAGCAAGAACACAGGGGCCAAGGGGAAACACTCATTTCTAATTTCAACGTGGAAGAACAGCGCATGCCATAGCCCTGCCAGGTAAGAGCCTTACAGGTCGCAGTTTGCCATGTGAGGTCTCGGCAGCAGGCCTTGGTGCCTGTGAGCATCCCGGCGACTCGGCATGGAAGCTGTTTTCTAAGGGAGAGAACCAAAGAGGACTCATTTTAATGGTGGCGCAGAGCAATGAGAACGCTAGTGCGGGTCTGTCTGTCCTTCGGGTGAACAAGTGGATTTCTGAATGAAAATGGGGAAATTTTCATTCCCCCATTCAGGGGAACCCTTACCGTTTGCTGAAGGAGAGCGGGGGAAGTACTGGGAGCTCCTCTTGTCCGGGCTGGGGTAGGGGCTGCTGGGAGGCTGGTCGTACAGCGGCAGAGGAGGCAGGGAGCCGGGCGGCTTAGGGGATGGAGAGATCTGCCACGGAGGGAAGGAGGTTACAAAGTGCTCGCCTCGGGAAGGACGGACTAGCTGGCTTCTCTGACTACTTCGGACACGTGACTTTGCTCTGGAGCTAAGTTATGACTGCTGACACTTTTCGTCAGACTCACTAGAAGCACGCGAGCCTAGACTGAACCATGCCAAACTCCGGCTTTGGGCTGCATTTAACTTTTGCTCTCACAGGTCTCATTACACCACTGATTATAGCTGATCTCAAACAGTTATCCAGTCAAACCTTCTCTAGAGTTCTACCAAAAACACACCAAATTAGTCAAGTCAGTGAAGAACAAAAAGGGTGAAAGTTTTGGGTTTTTTTGTGAAAAATCAAATAATTGGCTGAGTTTCCGACTTCCCCAGGCTTTGTAAACGTCAGGCTCAGCGATCACAATGCCACAGAACCGGGACAGGTTCCTCACGGTCCCGGACCTGCTGTGACAGACCCACACTTGGGGTTTCCTGTGAAGGCAGCCTCACTACGACAAGCTAAGCGCAGGGCCAGAGGTGTATATAATGGGGCTCTGGCGGGCTCACCAGTTCTCTGAAAAGGGACTGGCACAGCCTGGGCTGGGCAGGAGGCTCTGATGGCGAGGGAAGAGAAAGAGCAGGCTAAGACTTTTACTGTATAAACTCATCACAGAGACAATACACATCCCCCCTCCGGTTTGTTTCTGTTTCTCCACCAAACCCCCCTTTTGTGTCTCACACACAATTTAGCGTTTTGGTGAGCGGATCCGGAGACCGGAGCGTGGGGCAGCAGAGGTCTAATGCAGCCATCGCACGAGAGCCCGACCCGCGGGTCCCTGCTTCCCCAAACTCCGTTCTGCAGACAGGGGCCCCTGGGGAGGCGGCTGGTGAGGCTGAGGCTGAGACCACAGCCCACTCTTGTGTGGGTCGCCAGGCCCCCGGGGAGTCACTTCCTTTCAATACCTTCGGTCAGCCCTCTCCCTGCTCATGTACCTGAATCTCCCTCGTCCACGGAGCGTCGCCATTTTCTGAGGCTGAGAGCTCTTCCACCAGCACCGACGGGAAGACTCCAACCCGCCCGTTGAACTCCCCCTCCCAGAAGCCATCGTCATCCTGGTTTTCTTTGTTCAAGATTCGGATGATTGCTCCCTCAGGAAAAGACAGCTCGTCATCTGTCTGACCCTCGTAGTCATAAAGTGCTTTGACAAAACAGACTGGGTGGCAAGAGAGAGAAAAGTGCAGTGAGGACGCTGACCGCCGGGCCACTGCTGCGACCACCCCTGTGCTCACGTGACAACGAGAGGGCGCTGGGCAGAGGAGGTAGGAGCAGAGCCGCAGCGTTTTCGGTCCCCAAGCCCAGCTTTAGGGCTCTACTGTAAAGGGCCCACGGGACCAAATAAAGGGACACATGTTGCAGACAGGAGCTGAGTCGCGGCTGTTAGCCCCTGGAGGCTGACTCCATGCAATGAATGCAGTTTGGGCCAAACGAGACCAGCTGCCAGCTCCCGGCTTCAGTCTTTACCGCTGGCATCTCCGTTGAGGCTGCCTGAGACGAGTTCGGCCTCCGTGGAGTTGCTGGACGTGTGTGACCGGCTGTCCAAGGCAGCCAGCGACTGCAGCATGCTCAGCAGACTGTTCGAGGTGGGAAACTGCAGGTACTTTTCTGGCACATACCCCACTTGACCAACTTTATTTCGAGCCTGAGGAGAAGACACGTGACAAAACAGGTTTGCACGCACGGTCTGGACAGGGCACAAAAAGAGCCAAAACACTCCTAAAAATGTCACAAGAAGGGGCGATATGAGCAAAGGAATATACCTTTACCCAGTCTTCCATATCTCCATCTTCAATCACTTCTAACACCTCATGCTCCTCAATGGTCAACTCATCTGGTTGAGAAGCCTGCAATGGAGGATGGTCATGGACAAAATTAAAACGGTTAGAGAAAGAGCAGATGTGTGCTGATCGTAACAAAAGCCAGGGATCCAAACATCGAAATGGTTCTGAAGACGTGTCGGACATGAAAACTGAAGTGCTGTAAAACTATCATAATGAGGTGAAGTTTTACTTTAAAAAACAAAACAAAGCAAAATAAAGCCAGAACCAAAACTGGAGGAACGGAACCCCGAGGAGGCGGCAGGCCTGGGGGGCACTGCAGGCCGCTGGGAGGAGGAGCCGGCAGGGTTCCAGCTCCCGCTTCCGGACCTACTGGTGAGCCATTCAACTTCTTGATGCCTCCATTTCTTTAAAACGACAATCCTGCCATTCTTGGGAGGATTGAGGAGTCCATGCGGGATGAGCAAGCACAGAGCCATGAGGAATGGGGAAGCACAGGCAGAGGAGAAAGCGCCGAGTGAGAACCGCACCAGAGCGCTACCGTGGAGAGCATGCTGCGTGCGGAACGCCAGGGACTGTGTATGTGGGTGGGGTGACAGCTGGGCCAGCGCCTAGAATTCATCTGGAATCATGGGGACGGGGCCAAGGGAAGAAAGTTGTAGGAAACAAAATGATTGCGATTTGTCAAAATGTGTACTTATTATGCTCCCAACTTAACTGTGGAGACTGGGCCGATGCAATTAGGTGCTTCTGCACAGGCTGCTGACCGTGCGCCGTGTTACCCGCTGCCGCGGGGGTTCACCGGCACCTGCCAGCAGAGGCTGCCCTGGAGGAGGAACCCTCAGGGGCTCTGCAGAGGGGCTGCGGAGAGACGAGGTGGCTTTGTTTCCCGCAGAGACTTGGGTCGCAGGCACACAGGGCAGGGCCCTGCTGGCCTCTTCTGGCTCTCTAGCCAACAGTCTTAAAAGCTTCCGTCTGGCCCCAAGATCAGTTAAAACTATCACCCGAGACCATGTAGTTTTTCAGATCTTAAGAGTCTCAATGTGTGAAATGTCTCCAAGTTACACAAGCAAAACAAGGCAAGAAAATGGGCGTTTTCCTAAGACTCACCTTCCATCTCATGGGCATTACAACGTTTAATCAAACTCAGATTCGGGGCATTACTGAGATACAACACCAGTGTTGAAAATGGCTGACAATCACAGAAAAGATTTACTCCAGGACCAGAATGTTAAGGAAATTACCTCTGATCTCAAAATATGAAGAGAAAACCTCCCTGGTTCTTGAGAGCTTTTCCAATGGAATTCCTTTGCTCATCTGTAACCACACTATGCCTTGAATACAGTAGCAAAAGGCACCTGTATAACGAAGGTATTTTTCCTAATTCCATGGCAAGACTTAAAAAGTGCCAATACAACTGGATTTCAATGTGCACGAGAGCAAAGCAGGACTGGCAAGAACACCTTTAAGTATATCGCTGTCCTCGTAAAAAACTCACGAGGTCCACGCACACTGCCCAGCACTGTCACATCAGCAGACACTACCCTGATCGCAGCACCCTGAGCGGTGACCAGTGCTTCCACCTGACAGGGTGCAGTCCTCTGCACGGCGCTCAGGGCCCTGCGGAGTCTGGCCCCATGGTCTCTAGGTGTTCTGGCCCGAGCGCACTAGCCCCTACTCTCTGAACACACCACACCTTCCTTGCTTCCATGCTTTACCAGGCTGCTCGGTCTTTCCAGAGGGCCCTGCTGCCTCTTTCCCACCTGGTGAATGGATTTAGATTACTGTGAGTTCAAGTCCAACTTCAGTCTGTTTCTGTGGGAGACGGACCATAAGACCTCTCTGAACCTCAGATCTCTTTTATTCCTATTAGAATATAAGCTCCATGAGGGCACAGATTTCCCTGTGCTGATCAGTGCTCTCTCCTTGAGCCCAGTTCTCCAGGGACATGGAGGGCGCTCAAGTCCTATTTGTTGAATTAATGGGTTGGTTTAAAACATCTTCCTTATAGGGACTGAAGGGATTAGAAAAAAATTTATTTACGGTCCCAGCACACAGCACGTCATAAATGGCAACGGTTATCATCACTCATGATTTGAGGCCCAGCTCAAGCTTTCCCAGACTACCCACGGGAGCGGTTGCTCCTTCCTCCTTTCGTTCTTGCAGGGCTTTGCACATGGCAGTCACATTGACACTGCCGACTGCACTCTACTCAGCTGTCTGCCCTTGTAGATTTCCTACTGGGATGACTAACTTAAGGCAGGCAATGTAATTCTTCTCACTCCAACTAAAAACAGCAAGTGGTCAGTAAACAGTTATTAAATGAAGACGTGGTCTCCCACTGCCTCCTGAAGTCCTGGTGTCCAGTGACGTTCAGAAATCCAGAGGCAGCCCACCCTCAATCACCCCCACTGTCTCTGTAAATGTCCTGTTTTCTTTTAAAACTATATGCTTTCTCTCGAAAATAAAAGTCATGTATGTCACTGTAGAAAAGCTGGAAATAGGCATAATTGAGATTTTAGGGTGCATGCAATCTGCTGTCTTTTCTTTTGTCATAACACAGCATTTCTTCTTACATGAAAAACTCTCACGATTGTCATTTTAAATTATCTTAATATTTTGTTATTGTTACATTATTTGAATAGTTATCAATATTTTTTAGGTTTTTGAATCTGTTCCTTAAATCTGGCTTTTCTTTACTTTCACAAGATTAATCCAGGTTTTTTGGCTGGTCTGGACTAGAGGAATCATTACTAGGCTTATGGTTGGTCTCTCTGTATTCTAATCTATCCTCTAACGTATCTTTATTGGGACCAGGGTTACCGTCTTAAAAGCCCAGTCTGACTTTAGGACATACAATGGCTCCTCCCAGACAGGATAAAAGGTGAACTTCGGTCTGGTCTACAAGGCCCTGTACTATCTGACAGCAAACATCTTTACTTCCAGTGGCTCTGTGCCCACCCTGGATGCTCACACACCACTGAATTTTCCAAACACCCGTACCCTCATCCAACTGCGTCTGTATTTACTGTTCTCCTTGCCTAGAGGGCTCCTCCCCTTCCCTCCCTCCTCACTATATCTAGAAAGATCCTATTCATGACCCGATTTAAATGCCACCTTGCCTGTAAAATTTCTCAACCATCACAGGAAGAATTAGTGGTTTCACCTTTACTATAAATGTCCTCATACATATTCTGCTTTTTTGGTTTAATATTTACTACCCCCAGACTATTTATTTCTGAGGGGCAGGGATTATGTCACATTCATTCTTGCATCCCCAAAACTTACTGCAAAATGGGCACTCATAGATGTTCAGTGATTAACTGATCCCATAGATGTGCCTGGGACACACCAACAGAGGGAATGTGGGATGAATGGGAGGTGTATATAATCACTCAGACACACAAGACTCTTCTCCACTTAAGGATCTTAAATTTTAATTTTGGAACTTGAAAGTAAACATATATACCATTGAGAGGTGAGATGGGGAAACATCCCAAAGCTTGTTTTATATTAACACTCTGCAACAACTTTCCAAGTATCTCAGCAGGTGTTTTTTAAAAGATGATCAAAACAGTGTGCACTGGGGAAAAACCCCAACTCCTTTAGAAAGCAGGAAGTATTTTTCATTTAAATACATAATAAAAGGACGCTAAACTGAAGAGTCTGGAAATCGCCAGTATCGAGGTGTAAACACGGCCAGCTCCTGGCTCTCCAGCGACAGGGGAGGTGGGCGGGCAGCTGCCCTGCCCATGGCTGCTGCGGGTTCTCCCCAGAGCCATCCTCTGTGTTGTCCTTTAAGCACGGGCTTCCACCAGCATGGGAGCCACAGGAGGATCCACTTGCTCTCACCTTTCTGACATCATTTACCCTTTCCACAGTTACTGAGTACCTACTACGTGCCGGGCACTGTCCTCCATGCTGAAGACACATACACAAGGTTTACCGACACAGACAAGGTTTCTGCCTCTGTGAACTTTTAGTAGAGAGCCAGACAAAGAAATAGGAAAACAAATACGCTTAAGTTTCGCTGATGTTGAGTGCTATATAGCAAATAAAAGAGGGCAAAGGGTAACGGGATATGAGTAGTGACCGAAGAGTTGTGTACTTAGGTGGTCAGGGGAGCCCAGAGGAGGCCCCCTCAGAGCTGAGCCTCAGTGAATAGCAGTGAGCAGCCAAGCAAGATTTGGGAAAAGGCAGTTCTAGGAAGAGGGAACAGCAAGTGCAAAGTTGTCAAGTCAGGAAGAAGCCTGCTGCCTTTGAAGACCGAAAGGCAGCCAGAGTGGCTAATGTATAGTGAGCCAGCAGGTTAGGTGGGGAGGGTCCGACACGAAGCTCAGGGAGACTGGCAGGGGCCGGATCAACCTGACATTATAGACCTTGGTGAAGAGTGTGTTTTTCTAAGTGTGATGGAAAGCTTAAAAAGGGTTTTAGGTAGGGGAATAAAATAATCGTCTTTTTTAAAAAAGATTTTTTAAAATGCTTTATTTATTTATTTTTAGAGTGTGGGGAGGGGAGGGAGAAAGAGGAGAGAAACATCCATGTGCTGTTGCCTCTCCTGAGGGACCTGGCCTGCAACCCGGGCATGTGCCCTGACTGGTGACCCCTTGGTTTGCAGGTCGGTGCTCAATCCACTGACCAACACCAGCCAGGGCTATTTAATTTTAGAGAAAGGAGGAGGGAGGGAGAGAAAGATAGATATGTGAGAGATACAGTGATCAATTGCCTCTCGCATGCCCCTGGTTAGGGACCTGACCTGCAACCCAGGCCTATGCCCTGACCAGGAATCGAACAAGTGACCTTTTGGTTCACAGGCCAGCACTCAGTCCACTGAGCCACATTAGCCAGGGCAAAATAATTTTCTTTATGTGTTAAAGGTAATTCTGGCTGCACAGTGGAAAACGGACTATTGGGAGGCAAGTATGAAGAAGGGATAGCAATTACGAGTTTTTAAAAAATTTACTATAATCAAAGCAATGGCCTAGACCAACATGGTGAAGAGGGAATGGATTCAGGGTATGTTTTGAAAGTTGACTCAGCAGGACTGGCTGACGGCTGGACGAGGAGAGTGAGGGAAAGAGAGGGCGAGGGGAACTGAAACTCAGTTTACTTTGTATGAGTAGAAAGTTAATGTGAAAGCAGGGCAGGGGTGAGTAAGATTGAGAACTATTATACTAAATCAGGTTTGGAAATTCTGGCATCTGTTTATTCAGGTTCCTGCTTAACATGGAAACAAGAGGTGGTTATATTACGATTCAGAAAGGTAAACATGAACAAAGCTGCTTTGCAAAACAATTTGCTTTTAATATCAATTTGAGGATCATCCTAATGGAGGGTCTTGTGCTAAGCAGGCAACTGGTTGTGCGAGTAAGAGCTCTTTGTATGTGCTGACATACAAATTTACCAGATGCCAGGCTCTGTGCTTGGCTATAAAAGTGTTATCTCATTTAATCCCAAATTAGCCTTATAATATTTTCCCCATAATACAGATATGGAAATTGAGGCTCACGGAGACTAAGGGACTTATGTGGCGGTGGAGCTCCCTGAGTGGCTGAGATAGGGTTTTAACCCAGGCAGTCTGACACCGGAGCCTGGACGCTTCGCCATTATGTCGTGTTGCATCTAATATTAGCTGAACACCCATTTTACGTTAAGCACCGTGTAAGAGGCTGGGTGAGTACAGTTACAATTTAATACAAGTAGTAAGTTAAAGAAATACAAACCTTGTAGGAATAAACGACTTTGCAGGTGAGTGGGTAATTTCTTAAGGTGCCAGAAGGACTGGAACTGCTGTCATCAAAAACATCCATGTTGTCTTCAAACTCTTCTCCTTCTTCTCTTTCGGTCTCTGCATTAAGCTAGGAAAAATCAGAAGGCATTGGCTAGCTTGCTTACTTCCAGAATATGGTTGAAAGCAAGAGAAACACTTAAAACCTAATTATTTCAAAATATTAACTTATTCAACTGCATATAGAAATACGTATCTGTTCTCACTTGCATTTGAACAATATTTTATTTATCTATTTTTAGAGAGAGGGGAAGGGAGGGAGAAGGAGAGGAATATCAATGCTTGATTGCCTCTCGTGTGCCCCCTACTGGGGACCTGGCCTGCAACCTGGACATGCACCCTGACTGGGAATCGAACCGGCGACCCTTTGATTCACAGGCCAGCACTCAATCCACTGAGCCACACCAGCCAGGGCTCACTTGTATTTTTATGTTATGAAAGGACAGAGGTTTTTTTCTTTTTTAAAACCAAGAGTAAATGTCTTTCAAATATATAAGAAATATTTTTCAGTACCCTTTCACTTTTCACTGTTAAATACTAATTAGTAAAGATTTCTTAACATTTTAAACCAATCGTATTGGGAACACTAAAAAGGTTTCTAAATGCTACTAAGGATGTTGGGAAACAGGCTTTCATCTATGGCTGAAAAAATGTAAACTGACATATCCTTTAAAAAAATAACCTGCTTACTGAAATTCAAAACTAAACACACCACTTGATCCAGCAATTTCACTTCTGTACATCCATTATGGAGAAATAAATGCACCAGGATGTAGGGCTATACGAGTATAATCTAGGATGTTCACTGCAACATTGCATGTAGTGGCAAAAGCCTGAACACCATCTACACAACCATCAATAGAGGAATGGCCGACTAAACTGTGACCAGTAACACTCATTAATGATGAGTCAGGGAACAGAAAGTCTAGAAATAAATGCTCTCATATATAGCTAAATGATTTCAACCAGGTCTCAATACTCTTCAATGGGGAAGACAGTGTTTTCCGCAAATGGTGCTGGGAAAACTAGATATCTACACGCAAAAAAATGAAGTTAGACCTTTACCTTATAAAAACTAACTCAAATGGATCAGAGGTCTAAACATAAGAGTTAAAACTATAAAATTCCTAGAAGAAAACATAAGGGAAAGCTTCATGACACTGGATTTGACAACAATTTCTTGGATATGACACCAAAAGCATAGGAAACAAATGAAAAAAATAGGTAAACTGGACTTGATCAAATAAAAAACTTTTGTGCATCAAAGGACAACAGAGTACAAGGCAACCCACAGAATGGGAGAAAGTATTTGCAAATCACATATCTGATCAGGGATCAATATCCAGAATATATAAAGAGTGCCTAAAACTCAACAATTGAAAAAAATAATTCAAAAATGGATAAAGGACTTGAATAAGCATTTCTCCAAAGAAGACATCCAAATGGGCAATAAACACACACAAAGACGCTCAACATCACTAACGGTTGGGGAAATGCAAACCAAAACATAAGATACCATTTCATACCCACGAGGATGGCTATTATAAAAAACTGGAAATAAGTGGAGATAAGTGGAGAAACTGAAACACTTGTATAGTGCTGGCAGAAATGTGAAATGGTGCACCTGCTCTGGAAAATGGTATGGCAGTTCCTCAAAAAATTTCACATGGAATTACCACATGATTCAGCAATTTCACTTCTAGGTACTCATATATACCCCAAAGAATTTCAAAGCAGGGACCCGAATAGATACGTGTACCCCACTGTTAACAGCAGAATTTCTCACAATAGCCAAAGTGTAGAAGCCAGCCAAGTGTCTGCTGGCAGATAAATGGATGAAGGAAATATGGTAAATGCAAACAACAGAATATTATTCAGCCTTCAAAAGGACGGAAATTCTGACACATGCTACAATATAGTGAACCCTGTGAACATGCAGTGAAATAAGCCAGTCACAAAGAGATAAATACTGTCTGATTCTACTTATATGACGTACCCAGAGCAGCCAAATTCACAGAGACGAAAGTAGAACGCCGGCACCAGAAACGGGGGCTGGGGGCATGGGGGCCCTCATGGGGGCAGAGTCTCCCACTGCAAGACGCACAGCTTCGGAGGTGGCTGGCGGCCACGGCAGTGCTGCGGTGTGCCTGCGCTTAGTGTGACTGCACCGTGTGCTTGACATGGTGGTAAATTTTATGTTGTGTGTGTTTTACCACAAAAGGGGTACCTTTCCTTTTGAAATATAGCACCAGGAAAATAATTATTAAACTAAGTTTAAATGTATATTACCCACTATAGCTAAAAGGCATATATTAACTAAAATGGAGTGAAAAAAAGATGGCATTGAGTGTAAAAAAAAATATATTTACCTAGAGTACTGCCCATGACAGTAAGTACTAGCAACACTCACATGAGCACGAATATCTGACGGGGAGGCAGAGTAAGGTAACGACCGAGGGAAGAAGAGGTGCCCGACTTGGTTTTACACGCGTCTGTACTATCGGAACTATTAGAATAATGTGTTTTATTTTTGGGTGAAAAATCCAATAGAGAAGAAACAAAACCAGGCTCAAAGGTTTCTTTGTTTCTAGCTGTACGTGAACGCTTATTTGGCTGTTTTCGCCCCGTTCAAACATACAAAGGCACGAATGTTCACACATTAAGGGGGTAAGGAATGAAGTGTGAGAATCGGGCTTCACAGGAGAATAATTAACTAAAATATCAAATACCTACTACGTGTTGAACGCCGTGCTAGGCTCTCTGATACGGGATGGAGGACACCCTGACGGCTCTGCAGGAGCTCCAGCCCAGAGTGGAAACCCACCACAGCCGGACGCTAGCGCGCGGGGAAGCAGGAGCGCGCAAGAGGCGACTGGAGGTGGTCAGACGCTGCCTGGGGATCAGCGAGCCACAAAGTAGAGGCTGCCTATATGGTCAAGTTCTACTTCTCAATAAGTGACTTCTCTTATTTATCACTGACGTTTTAAAATGGCTTCTCCTCTTTCCTGCTATTTCTCTAACAAAACTGTACAGCATTTTTTTGTTGTTGTTGCTGCAGGGGGTTTCCAGAAGAATAAATAGTGCATATTTTCTGTCACATTTATTGCCTCTGTTTCAAAATCCCTGTATATTTTCACTTATAACTCCTACTGAAAATCTCCACAACTGAGTGAGGTAATTGCGCACCTCATCTTACAAATACTTCCTCTATGGTCAGTCAGGTCAACGACAAAACAGGCTCAAATCTGTACCTTTCAGATCATCTTGTGCTTATGAGTCCACTGTTCTCCAGGGCATTGTGTCATAGAAGAAGAGGATCATGTGCTAGAACTTGCTTTCATATTCTAGTAAAGGTTATAGACATTAAAAAAATAAAACTGTTGGCTGGGGGTGGGGTCAGGGGCTGGAGGGATCGAGAGAAAAAGAAGAAGGACTTGTGGGCACAGACAACAGTGTGGTGACTGCGGGGGATGGGGCGGGAGGTGGAAGAGTGGATAAGGGGGGTAAATGGTGATGGAAAAGATACAGAGAAGAAGAAATTAAAAAATAAAACTAATGGCATTACAAAAAATAAAAAATAAATAAAACACTCATATAGCTATAAAAACTAAAATGAAAGCCAATGTGGGCAGAACGAGTTTCCAAAAATACATAAGGAATGCTAGTATGTACTGTGCTTTGGCACTGGGAATCAATCCAAAACATTTTACTTTGGCAACGTTGTTTGACACTAAACATTCCTTCCTTCCCCTTTAATTCGAGTTCATTTCTTGGTTCTCGTGAAAGGGAACGAAAGGTGGCAGTGACAGCAGCGGAGGTCACTGCCACGTGCTTTTGCACAGCTCTGATTCTCAGCCGCAGCTCTCTCACCCCCTTTCCTCCCTGTCAGGTTGTAAAAGGCTTGCTCTTATTGCAAGGGCAGACAAGAAGGACATTTCTGAGCTGGTTTCAGTGGCCATCTTCTTGTACTCAGCAAGAAGACAAGACACGACATCTTGTCTTCTAGAATGAAGACAATATGTCTTCATATGGGAAGATGTCCAACATTATGAATGAAATACACATTAAAACTATAACGATATACTACTGCATACCTATCAAAATGTCTAAAATTAAAAAGACCGACCATACCAAGTGTTGGCAAGGCTGTGGAACAACTGGAAGACCAGTACCCTCTTGATGGGAATGTAAAATGGCACAACCATTTTGGAAACCAGTTTGGCAGTTTCTTAAAACATTAAATATGTACCAACTATACGACTCACCCAAAACATATATTCAAAGCAGTTTTACTTATAATAGCCCCAAGCAACCCAAACGCCTGTCAGCAGGTGAGTGGATAAACAAACTATGCAGTATGTTCATACAACAGAATACTACTCAGCAATGAGAAGAAATGGAACTGCTGATGTAGGCAACAGCATGGACAGTCCTCAAAATAATGGAGCTAAGTGAAAAAAGCCAGACTCCCCACCCTGCAAAGAGTACATATTGTATGATTTGGCTTATATAAAGTTCCAGGAAATCGAAACTTTTCTATAATGACCAGAAGAAGGTCCATGGTTGACTGAGGGGCTGGAAGGAGCATGAGGAAACAAGGGTCTTACCAGCGTATTCACGTCAAAATGTGCCGAACGGTACATTTTAGGTATGTGCTGTCCATTTATGTTGATTATACCTCAGCAAAGCTCTTGAAAATACCAGTAAAGCTTGAAAATTTTAATGACAACTGGCAACACAGTACTTGTAGATGCTACAAGACCATTAATAACACTGAAAATAGGATATTCTATGATGATTCAACAGATGATTTTAAAAAAGGATAAAAAGAAATGCACAGCAGTGAAAACGAATCACGACAAAGGTTAGAGGAATGCAGGGTTATCTACAGGGTAAGAAAGGATGGCAAAGAGCAGGGCTTTAAAGGCAGACAAGTCTGGGTTCAGACTCCTGCTCTCTCCACTCACTAGCTGTGTGCTGCTGGGGAAGATGTTTAGTTCTTCCACGCCTATCTCCTCGTCTGTAAACACATTCGAAATTGCTGTGATTAGTAACTGAAATAATGTATGTGCCTGACGTAGTACCTGGTACAGAATATACTTTAATGATACAAACTCCCTTGTTTTAGTAGTATTTTAAGCTTAGTTGATAGGACTGGATGGGGTAAACTGCTTATCTTGAAGTTCAGATTAATATCTTGGAACATGTACTAAGTATAAGGAGCTGTGTCTGGCACTTTACTTATGGCTATGCAGAAAATCACAGAACATACCACAGCTGGAGATGCTTCTCTTAGAGGTCAAAGTCTCTACATATTTTCTTTTTCCCTTTTCCCCCCCAATGTCGATCTTTTGGTCCTTGCTGTCATGTGGCTGGTTCTCTCAATCTGTAGATACCAATTCAACAGACGTTATACTCATCTTGGTAATTCCCGCCATCTAGCAAAGGATTTCATAAGCAGCGCTGCTCAGTTCATGCTCACTGAATTAAATAAAACTGATCCTAACGGGGAATTTGACATGGCAGTTTCACTAAAAAAATGTGGGCTGTTTAAGTATGGAGTTTAGTCCAATAAAAAGACCATTTACCATTTGGAAATACTGTAAACATAAAAGTGACTGAAGATTTTTGCAGGTTTATTTTATAATTTTCTACGGTTTACATTTATTGCATTATAAAAATTCATTGTTTATTTTTTGGGGGGATTAGTTGAAGTTAACAGATTTTCTTATTTCAAAAACAAAACCCACTGGACTGCAAGGACTACTAGGCATTATTGAGGCAGATGGGAACCAAACTATCATCCTGGAGACTGAAAATATTTAATCTCTTCACCTTTCAAACGCTTTATTCAGCATGATCATAATAATGAGTGGACTCAGAATTCACTTCCATGCAACTACACAAAAATCTCATACACTTAGAGAGCCTACACATCGAAGTAGATGTCAGGGTGCCTTTGTACCATAGCCAGGGGGAGTGGCTAAAGACAAGAAAGACTTGTCAACAGTGTCAGCTATAGTTTGTGAATCTAAAGAAAAAAATAATAAAAAGAACAACAACAAAAAAGACAAACTCAAAGAACTTATAGATATCTGACCCAATAATACTACTTCTAAGAATCTGTATTACAGAAAAAAAAGCCAGCATGAAAAAAGAGAAATATGTATACAATTTTTTTAGAGTATTATCCAGTCTATCTGGAGGCAATCTAAATATTGAACCTAGAAGGGAATAGTTACCTAAATGAATCACAGTACACTTCCCCGATGGAATACTACACAGACATAAAAAGGATGATAATGAAGACCATTCGGCAACACGGAATGTTACATGGAAAAATACCCAAAATTAACATTATTATGACAAATATATTTAAAAAAGAACAGTAGAAAGAAGAGGGAATTACATCAAGTTGCTAATACTGGTGTTAGAAGGACGGAGCTTCAGGTCCTTGTCTTCTCTATGGTACTTCCTAATTTTTTTTGTAGTCTGGTTATCTAACTTTTTCCATTCTAAAATAAATGTAACTTCAAAGTGAGGCTATAAACTGCGCTTCTGAGTAAGAGGGGGCGGGAAGATAAGAAAGGGAGGGATGCGTGAGGCTGGCTGGGTCACGGCAGCAATCACGTGAAGCTGCGTGCAGACTCCGGCTAACCCTCAACTGAATCACTCTACAGCAGCCTGCTCTCCTTTAAAAAAAAAATATTGCTGTATTCTGTGATCGTCTTTCTTTTCTTCCCAATCCTACATTCTGTAGTACAGCATAATACAGAAGGCAAAGAGTTAATACCCAACTAAGTATAATTTCCTCCTTGTTCTGTAAGGTAAATAGACTGTGTCTTAAAAACATTTATCTTCTCTAAGGCACTTCACACTGTTGATGTCTAATAGCAGTATTAACCATGTTTTCCAGATGGAAGGGAATTCTAAACTTGATGACTAATGTTTTCGTTGGCATCTAGAATGGAAGAAATAATTTGGTCCCCGGAACGTGTGTTTCTGATTCATGCTCCTGGCCAGCTAGCTGTCAGTGTGAAGAGACACAACTCCCTCTAAATAATTTCAGTGCTGTTATTTAAAAGCAGGTTAAATAAATATTGAGGCTTCATTAAGCTATTTTGTGCCTACATCTCTCCCTTATTTATATTGTTAGTAAAGCTTCCACAAAATAGATCCCTCAGCCACAAGTGGGAAGACACAAACTCCATTGGACTGACTAGAGGAGCCCGGGCTGGCGTGGCTCCGTTGGTTGAGCACCGTCTGCCAACTGAAAGGTCGCCAGGGGAACGTGCCTGGGTTGTGGCCTGTGTGAGAGGCAACTGATCAACGTTTCTCTCTCACATAGATATTTCTCTCCCTCTTTCTTCCTCCCTTCCCCTCTCTCTAAAATCAATACGTAAAACCTTAAATAAAAAAAAAGACCAACTACTGGAAAGAAAAGAGCGGAATGAAATGGCAAAATGCTCCTTTCACAGAGGATATATGTCTCCATCTTTGGACAGTTCTCACAAACACCCAATTTAATTGACACCCACTGCCAGACCCGGTACCAGGCACATCTGTATTTCCTTCCTTCACACTCAGAAGCCCTTTTTGATCGCCTGTTAAATTCTGCGAGGACTACCTCAAATGACATCTCCTTCTTGGGCGAACTTCTTTCCTATTTTTCTAGCTGGTCCTGGGCTGTACTGACAGCTCTTTACAAAATCTTGATATATTGGAGTCAGAAGGGATCTTAGAATCATTTAACCTAACTTTCTCTCTGAAACCCAGAGGAATGTGACTTTTTCCCAAAGTGAGTAGATCAGTTAGGAGTAAGCAATTTTGAGTTTGCCATACAGGAGCCGAGTCGCACGCTGCCATCTATTACTGAGATCTATAAATCCTGTCTGCTCTACCAGCTTGTCACCTCTTTCAGGAGACAGACCAAGTCTTGTTCATCTCTAATTTGCTCAGGAAGTTGGCTCATTGTTAGGCAGTAAGTGCTGGCCCAGTTGATTTAGTTAGAAAAGGTGCTAGTTCAGGAAAAGCACAGGTTGACTCGTTGCCAACAGTGCTGCCGAAGAAGTCAAAAGCAAGCCTGTGCCTGGATTTGCATCATTACTCCTGTACAACAGAATGACCTGAAGAGATGGGAACTTGCCTTTAAAAGATGCAATGAAAAGAGCTATTCCACAACATGGAACAATTCTGCTGTCCTGAAAACGGCAAGCTCTTCTAACCCCAAAGTCAAGTGGGAGATATGTGTTATTTTCCCAAGTGGGGTTACACTAATGGTGAAACAAAAACAAACCTTCAGTAGATTGTTTTTCCTTAAGATGCATATCCGTACACAATCCTTTTTAAATGTGCAAGCAGAATGGCATGTAAAAAAGCTGATAAAACTTCTAGGAATGTTCTTAACTTTGGCCAATTTCTCTAGCAAGGATGCCTTTTTCAATCCGAAGGGCACAAACACTGAAGGGGCACTATGGATGTAGTGGGAAATTGGAATTTTGGCTTTTAGTTTGTCACTATTCCCTCTATCTGTCCATCCATTCATTAATTTCATCCTTTGACAGATGTTTATTGAGTATCTACTACGTACGTGCCAGGCACTTTGCTGTGTACAGCAGCGAACCAGGTGGGAATGGTGATTACATTCTAGAGGGAAAGACAGATAATAAATACAAGGAAACAAATAAAGAAGATAAATATAGATTGTAATGAATGCTGCCAGTAAACAAATAGGATGAGAGAGAATGCCAGGTGGAGAGGTAGCCACAGGAATTACTTTAGTCTGACTAGCTAGGCATCATCATACCCACCTATATAAATATTAGGCAAGTCACCGAACTTTCCTGGTACTCAGATCTCCAACATAAAAAACTGAGGTGAACCAGATGACATCAGAGTAGAGAGAGCCCTGGACTGGAAAACTTAAGCCTGAGTCCTGGCCTTGTGTGTGAGATTCCATCTCCCCAATGAAAGACACTGTGAGCAGAACGGGAAGGTCCCTGTGAGCCGAACCGGCAACGCCACAGACTACGAGTGTTCCTCGCCCTTCTCTAAGAGTGTCTCCAACTCTCTGGATGTTCATTTTCATTTACACTAGAAAAGACTTCCGAGAACTTCAAAAACCCTAGGTTAAAATTTTTATTCTGCTACTTCCAGACAAGAAGAGTAGCTACTTCATGAATGAGGTAATGGATGGTAAGCTGGCACTGATGCCGACCAGTGATATGTTCTTCAGTGAACATTTTCAGAAAGCACTATTCCCTCTTACCCGCTTTCTTTCTTACACTCAAGTTTAACTCAATTAGTGATAGGTTGAAGAAAAAATACCCAAATCGCTAGCAAAAGCATTATTTTGTTCTTTAAAATTTTGGTCATTATCAGGTTTGGTTACACAGTCAAAGAATGTCACCCTTCAACGAAAGCTAGACTATCACATCCGAGAAGAGAAACATACCGAGTGTAAGGTGCCATTATTGGTCACTGCAGGAAGGCGGGCCCACCGCTCGTTTTCCAGCTCTTCCATCACTTGGTTCATTGCACTCTTCAGCCACGTGTCCACGGAAACACCGATCTGCTTCAGCAGGTCCAGCCGGGCTTCGGCTTTCAACTTAATTACCTAAGGAAACCAAGAGAATGGTCTGAAATCAGGACATTTTTCTCTCTCAAATTGATTGTTTTTAAGTTATTTCTGACTTATTAATTAGAAAAATATCAATATTCACTAGCAATTCTGCCTTGGCATAGTTATTCATTTGTCAGTTGGAGAGAGGGAGAGAGGGAAAGGTAAAGAGGGGGTGGGGGAGGGGAGAGGACAGGAGAACAGGGATCGGACTACTAACAGTGGCAAATTATAGGGAACAGGTCTGCGTGGCAATGGTGAATGTAGCTCGGCCATGGTTTGGAAAACTGACAGGTGCGAGGCGGCACATAGGAGCCAGGCCCATGGATTGGCTTCCCCATGGGGAATCAGGCCTGCATTACATCTAGGCTGCTTTGAGGCTTGCTTTTGCTAAGACTCCCTCACCCTGAGTTAAGACAGCAAATGTTTAATGCATATCTTTGAAGTAACTTCCTAAAGTCTGTGCTAAACCATTCCAGGATAGAGTGTAACCAGATTAATCACTTTTATGTTCCCTTGCATTTGCAACATTCTTATCTTTGTTATCTGTAAGAAGTAATCAGCAGTATCCTTTTCTTTGTTATCTGTAAAAAGTAATCACCTAAAGCAAACCGGAGCATAATGAATGAGAACCTTCTTTGATGCAATGCTCCCAGAAAGCACTAAGTCTGGCCAGGCAGGGGTTGGGGCGCTCTCTCACTCAGAGAGTGGCCATGCCATCCCTTTTCTCCATAGGACTTCTGCAGTCCATGCGAATTTGTTCATCACATCCACAGCACCACGAACACTGCTGGCCGGAGTCCACATCAGCAAGTGGCACACAAGATACATCAGATATAACTTATGAATAGGAAGGTATTAATGGGCCATGAAGTCTGTATTCTTTTCTTTTTAATAAGGCTACAAACACCTCAGAACATTCTAGAATCTAGCATCTTCAACACCTTCTACCCACCTCTTGGACTTTTTCTTCCCTATAATCCATCTTTTACAAGTCTGCAAATGACCTCACCACGTCACTCCCCTGCCTAAAAACTTTTGCAATGCCTGCCTAGTGAGTGAAGATTTTAAATTAATTTATTACACAGCTGTCAGAGACAGCAGAAATTGAGAATAAAAAGTTCCTATTCTCCAAATTAAAGGGAAAGACTGCCTGTCTTTTGGCTCTTGTTCCAAGAGGTAAGCAGATAACCATAGTTTAAACCTGTCCCTGTCTAAAGGCAACTGCTTTGCTCCAATAGCCATGCCTCTGGGAGTCCTGCCATCAGTGATGGCCCCAGGCTCCTGCGAGGTGGCCAGCCAATCACCTGCAGCCATGCTCCAGTAACCATCACTCCTGCTTCCCGTGGTCTGCCTGCCGCTCTGCACACCATGGCTAAAGGTGAGCCAGACTGTGAAACTCCAACTTTGGAAAAAATGCCAGTCTCAGAAATCCACACTTCCCAAAATGCTCTATGTCAGTTCCACTTTGTTCAGAGATTGAAGCCCCTGACAACCATTCATCTACTGTCTCTCTCTGCAGACTCACCTCTTCTAAACATTCACTATAAATAGGACCATACAATTTGTAATTTTTTTGAGGTTTATCTATGTTATAACATGTGTCAGTACTTTCTTTTTATGGCCAAATAACATTCTATTGTACAGATATACCACATTTTGTTTACCCGTTTGTCAGTTGATAGGCATTTGGTTTGTTTCAACTTCGCAGCTGATATGAATAATGTTGCTATAAATATTATCGTACAAGTTTTGTGTGGACATATGTTTTAATGTCTCTTGGGTACACAGATATACCTAGGACCAGAATTGCTTGATCTTACAATAATGCCATCTTTAACCATTTGGGAAAATGCCAGACTGGTCTCCAAAGCTGCTGCCTCCCCTGACAATGCCAGCAGCAGGGTCTGAGGGTCACCCTTTCTCTACTTCCTAGCAACACTGGTCAGTGTCTGCCTTTTCGATTGCAGCCATGCTGGCGGTGTAAAGGGGTATCCCCCTGCGGTTGTGATCTGTATGTCCCAGACGACTGAGGCCGTCAAACATCTTTTCATGTGCTGATTGATCATTCCTAAAACTTCCTTGGAGAAATGTCTATTTAGATCCTTTGCCCACTTTAAAATTGGGTTGTCTCTTTATTGTTCTTTTTATTTTGTCTTTTAATTGTGAGAGTTTTATGTATTCTACATAAAAGTACCTTATTAAATAAATACTTTGCAAATATTTTTTCCCCATCCTGTGGGTTGTCTTTCACTTTCTTGATAGTATCTTTTTAAGCACAAAAGTTTTCGGTTTTGATTAAGTCCAGCCTATCTAGGGTTTGGGCTTTTGGTGTCGTATCTAAGGCATTAATCCAAGGTCACAAAGGTTTATCCCTGTGGTTGTTTTAAGAGTTTTATAGTTTTAGCTGTTGCACTTTGGTGGTAATTTTGGGTTAACTTTGGTATATGGTGTAGCACAGGAGTCCCACTTCACCCTTTTGCATGTGGATATTCTGCTGTCTCAGCACCACTCCAGTGCGCGTTTTAAAGTAATTTGGCAATGAAGTGTTTTTAAAAAAAGAGTGAACCGAACCAACAAACCCTTTCTTGGAAATCATAAATGTAAGTGCCGAATCATAAATTTAACTGCTGAAGCAGAGAAACAGAGAGAGAGAGAGAGAGAAAGAGGTAGATAAGTTTATTCTATTTTCTTGATACCAAGTAATCTATTTTTCTTAAGATTTATTTTTGCCAGTACTTTGCCAAACAACGGACAAACATGGTATTTGCAAAGTTAGATTTTTAGACTACAGTTCCAGAATAAACATTGCTATTTTTCCTTTAGAGTTCCAACTGTTTAAAAGCAGAATTTTCCAGTGCTTTCCAATGAATTTTGATGATTTGCCAATGGATTAAAACTCTGCAGAGTACAGCTCTCTGTAACTTGATGGCATTCTAGATACAACTTGACCAAATCATTTTCAGAACTTGTAAAGACACAGAGCTTTTAAAAGATGATGTCTGAAAAGCCAGGTCCTTTAGGATACAATATTGCAGTGTACAGACACTGTCAATTAACTGATTTCAATATAAATTTAATATAAGCATATCTAAGGGTCAAGCCATAGTTGAGTTTATGAAATTTTGATAGTTATAAAGCCTGTAAATCTCATTTCATTTAACCCACACAACAATTCTGGGGAAGGATACCATAAACTCCGTTTTATAGGTGAGAAAACTGGTTACCCAAGGTCATACTAGCTGTGGTAGATTGTTACCCCCAGTGAATCATGCCTCCTACTACCCGTGTAGTCCCCTCTCACACTGATTCTGGGCTTGCCCATGTGATTTGCTTTGGCCAATGGAACGAATGCACATTTTATGCAAGCAGAGGTTTGATAAGTGCTATCGGGACTTGACTTTCAGGAATGTGCCTCCATAATGTGAGGAAGCCCAGTTTTAGTGTATGCAAGGATGAAAGACCATATGGAAAAAAGGCTCAGCCCTCAGCAGATCCTCTAGCTGAATGCAGCTCACTGAGGAATCTTCTCAGGCCAAACTTGTAAAAGAAATGCACAGTTATAGTCAAGAGCCTGATGGTGAGAGATAATAAATCGTTGTTTTGGCTATAAAGTTGGGTGGATTTCTTTCTTTCTTTCTTTTTTCTTAAGATTTTGTTTATTTATTTTTAGAGAGAGGGGAAGGGAGGGAGAAAGAGAGGAAGAGAAACATCAATGTGAGAAACATTGGTCGGTTGCCTCTCACACCCCTACAACCGGGGGGACCTGCCCTGCCCTGCAGGCCTGCACTCAGTCCACTGAACCACACCAGCCAGGGCTGTTACTGATTTTTAATTTAATTCTGATGGGTCAGAGAACCTACCCTGCTTGATGGCAATCCTTTTAACATACTGACAGCAGTTTATGGTCCAGTATTTGGTCTTGTTGAATGTTCCACATGTACTTTGTAAGAACATGTATTCTACTCCCACGTGGTAGAGTGTCCTATAGTGCCAATTAGGTATAAGCGCTCCACATGTGTGTTGAGGGTTTGGCCAAGGATTTGGGTGGTTATTTATATGCAAATTAGAGGGCTCCTTGACATTCACCCTCAAGCCAGTAAGATTCTGCTGGAATTCTAGTGTGCAACCCTTCAAAAAGAGCTGTGTAATGTTTTTTTTTTTTTTTTAAATTCTTTTTTTTATTTTATTATTTTTTCTTTTTTAAATATATTTTATTGATTATGCTATTACAGTTGTCCCATTTCTCCCCCATCATTCCCCTCCACCCTACCCACCCTCTCCCACCCACATTCCCCCCTTTAGTTCATGTCCATGGGTCATAAGTTTTCTAGCTTCTACATTTCCCATACTATTCTTGCCCTCCCCCTGTCTATTTTTTTCCCCATTATCTATGCTACTCATTCTCTGTACCTTTTCCCCCTCTCTCCTCCTCCCACGCCCCTGTTGCTAACCCTCCATATGATCTCCATTTCTGTGGTTCTGTTCCTGTTCTAGCTGCTTGCTTAGTTTGCTTTTGTTTTAGGTGTGGTTCTTGATAGCTATGAGTTTGTTGTCTTTTCACTGTCATAGTTTTATCTTCTTTTTCTTAGATAAGTCCCTTTAACATTTCATAGAATAAGGGCTTGGTGATGATGAACTCCTTGAACTTGACCTTATCTGAGAAGCGCTTTATCTTCCCTTCCATTCTAAATGACAGCTTTGCTGGATAGAGCAATTTTGGATGTAGGTCCCTGCTTTTCAAGATTTCAAATATTTCTTTCCAGCCCCTTCTTGCCTGGAAGGTCTCTTTTGAGAAATCAGCTGACAGTCTGATGGGAAATCCCTTGTAGGTGACTGTCCCCTCATCCCTTGCTGCTTCTAGAATTCTCCGCTTCATTTTAATCTTGGCTAATGTAATTACAATGTGCCTTGGTGTGTTCCTCCTTGGGTCCAACTTCTTTGGGACTCTCTTAGCTTCCTGGACTTCCTGGTAGTCTATTTCCTTTGCCATATTGGGGAAGTTCCCTTTATTATTTGTTCAAATAAGTTTTCCACTCGTTGCTGTTCTTCTTCCCCTTCTGGGACCCCTATAATTCGGATGTTGGGACGTTTAACGATGTCCCAGATGTCCCGGATGTTCCTACGCCTCTCCTCATTTTTTTGAATTCTTGTTTCTTCCTCGTCTTCTGTTTGGTTGTTAGTTTCTTCCTTCTGGTCCACTCCATTGATTTGAGTCCCAGTTTTCCTTCCATCTCTATCAGTTCCCCATGCATCTTCCTTCATTTCACGGATTGTAGCCTGCATTTTTTCATCTAGTTTGTGAGCAAAATCAACCAATTCTGTGAGCATTTTGATGACCAGTGCTTTGAACTGTGCATCTGACAGGTTGGCTATCTCTTCACTGCTTAGAGGAATTGGCTCTGGGGCTTTTATTTGTTTTTCGGTTTGAGCCATTTTTGGTGGGTTTTTTTTGTTGTTGTTGTTTTGTTTTTAGTCTGGTCGCGGCTATTACGTGGTGAGGGGGTGGAGCCTTAGGTGTTCCTCAGGGCGGGACAGCCCAGTCGCTGGGTTGTGATGCTATAGGTGGGGGCGGGGTCTGAGAAGGAGCAATGGCGCCTGCTCCGCTCTCACCTGGACTCCGGCCCTTTCCGCTGCTTCCCCTTCACCTGGATTATCTGTGCACGCGCACGTGCTGTTACGTAGTGAAGAGCGAAGCCTCTGGCGCTCCCCAGTGCGGGGCAGCCCAGTCGCTGGGTTGTGACGCTGTATGTGGGGGTGGGGCCTGAGAGGGAGCAATGGCGCCTGCTCCGCTCTCTCCTGGATTCAGTCCCCTCCGCCTGGACCGTCTGCGCGCTTGAATGTGAGACCACCTGGTCAGTCAGCCAGCTGCCTTGTGCGGCCTCACTGGGTCTGCACAGTTGCCCCCCAGTGCCCGGGGTCCGCCAGCTGCTGCCTGTGCACCTGGGAACTGCCAGCCGCTGCTGCTTGCGTTCCTGGGTCCGCACCTCCACTTTCTCCTGCCGCGACTTCGCCCCTCTTACCGGTCTGGATGAATGGTTGTTGGACTTCCGTACAGTTCAGTTTTCTATAAGTTCTGGTTGTTTTCTTGTTTCTAAATATTTGTTGTCCTTAATTTTGGTTGTGAGAGGAGGCACAGTGTGTCCGCCTACGCCTCCATCTTGGCCGGAAGTCAAGAGCTGTGTAATGTTAATATAATCAAGTAGAGTCCCATTCTTTCAAGGGTCAATTCCTCTCCAGCGTTTATATGCTCTGGGTCATTTTCTAGTTCTACCAAAAAGGTATATGAAATATTTTTACCCCAGATTAACAATTATCTAAAAGAGGATATAAGCTACTTCATTATTACCAATAGAAATCCTTATAGAGATATATTCTACATTGAAAGAAAACTGCAAAGAAATCTTAAAATTACACTCAGTAGTTTATTATTAGTAAATATTTGTATTATAATTTTGAAACTACTTAATAAATATACTGCAGGATAAAGCAAATAAAATAATATGATGCTATTATTAAGAACTAAGATTTTCAGTGCAAGAAAAAATATAAATATAAAATCAAAGAAGTTAATAAAATCCTTCTAATCTTAAGTTTTAATTGAAAATAGCCATCTGATTTCATGATTTAAAAAAATTTCTGGCTGAAACAAGAAAGAGAGGGCCAAGAAATAAATAACACCCATAACAATAGACACCTTCACAGCCTAGATGTTGGTGTCTAAGTACCATTCGCTATAAAAAAAAAAAAAAAATCAGATCTCCTTGAAGTAGGAAAAGTACAAGGTGAGCCTATTATATTGATAGCTTGTGCTAGAGAGCAAGAATGCTCCCCACAGGCCAAATTTAGACAATATGGGGTTTAAAGAAGCCCTAATGACAATTGTAATTGAAAATATTCTAAATGAATAAAAATCTATAATAAATTTAGAATACAGAAGGTGGGACCCCATGAGAAGCAAAAAATAACTGCTGGGCAAAGAACGTCTTCTGTGAAGCTGTGGACGGAAAAATCCGCAGAGCAAGTACAGGGCTGAGAGGGGCTGCAGCTCTCCCCAGTGCAAGTGTGGAGACCTTGTTGGCTACCCACAGCATGAGAAACCACAGGAGGGAAATGCATCAGTAACAGGCTAAATTAGCCCCCCTGGAGAGGCTACTCTAACCCGAACCTTAAAAACAAGCCTCAGACAGATCAAGTTGGCTATGTAAGCAACCGACCTGGCTGCCAAAACAAAACTCCATAGTCTTTCTAAGAAGAAAGGAGAATCCAGACCTCAATAGCCAAATTTTCACAATTTCTAGTATGTAGTAAAAAAACAAACAAACAACAAAAACTACTAAGTATGTGCATAGCAGAAAAAATATTAGCTATAACAAAAGGGAAAATCAGTCAGCAGAGAGCCAGACCACAGATACGATGTAATGAGGAGACGAAGACTTTAAACTCACTATTAGAAATACACTCAAAGATTTACAGGAAAACATGAAGATAAACAGGAGTGAAGTGGAAGATACAAAAAAATACTAAATAGAACTTAAAGTGCTGACAATGTAATATCCAAAACAAAAATATATGGGATGTCCTTGACGGCAGGTTAGACACGGCAGAAGGAAAGATCAGTGATCTTGAGTACGCAGGAACACTTACTCAGCAAACTGAGATTAAGATAAAAAATGAGGTTAGATCAACAATGTGCGGATGGTAGTTGTACGTGATGTCTAGAACAATATCAAGTAACCAGTATTCGTGGGGCTGCAGTTGAATTAACCTGTGTGTCAGAAGGCAGATCATGTGTGGCTTGGTCACAAGAGAACTTTTGGGGCAATATAAATTTTTTATATCTTGATTGTGATGGTGGGTATATAGGGGTATGTATTTATCAAAGCTCATCAAACTGTTTACTTGAAATGGTTACATTTTTATATGTATGTTATACCTCAAGAGAGTTGATTTTTAAAATTCCATAATGATACTTAAGAGAGAAAAACATCCATTTGCCACTACTGGCGGTGACTAGTACTGGCTAGTTGCAATGGGAGGGAAAAAAAAGAACCTTAAGAGCAGAAAGATCTTGTAGCACCACCTTCATTAAATGACCACTCTTAGCATCATTGATAGTGAGACAACTTGAGAAAAACATACTATGATAAACAACATAGCATTTCTATAAAGTATTCTTGTCTAAAATACTGATTCTCATCAGGCCATTTTACAGAATAGAACTAACTTCAATGACAGAGAATTACAAAATTAATTTCCATTTTATAGAATAGAAGTAAATACGTAAAGCCAATATTGCAAAATACTAATAGTTCCTGGCTGGTGTGGCTCAGTGGAGTGAGTGCCAGCCTGTGAAGCAAAGCGTCACTGGTTCGATTCCCAGTCAGGGCACATGTCTGGGTGTGGGCCAGGTCCCCAGGGGGGGCCATGTAAGAGGCAACCACACATTGATGTTTCTCTCCCTTTCTTTCTCCCTCACTTTCGCCCGCTCTAAAAAAAAAAAAAAATCTTTAAAAAACACTTAACAGTTGAATTTATCATGTTGGGAAATATATATTTACTTTTCATCTTTTTGTATGTTTGAAAATTTTCACATTAAAACTAAAGAAAGTGACTAGTCAAGAGGTCTGCTAACATATCATATTATAAGAGTACAGTGAGCCCTGGCTGGTGTGGCTCAGTGGACTGAGTGCTGGCCTGAGAACCAACGGGTTGCAGGTTTGATTCCCAGTCAGGGCACACGCCTGGGTTGCAGGTCGGGTCCCTGGTAGAGGGTACTCGAGAGGCAAGCACACATTGATGTTTCTCTCCTTCTCTTTCTCCCTCTCTTCCTCTCTCTCTAAAAATAAAATCTTTAAAAAGAAAAAAAGAAAAGAAAAGAGTACATTGAAATCCTATAAATCAGGCCCTGAGGTAAATTTGGACATAATTTGGTTGGAAATTTTGTTTTAATAGCAGGCTCACCCTTAGCATTTCGTAAACCTTATAGTAATGAAGCCTCACATTTTATGCAATGAACATTTTTAGACTCCTCTTACAGCATTATGGCCAAGGGTCTTACAATTTTGAGTTACTGAGGTATAAGCATGACATAGCAATTTTTAAGGGGGGGACACTGTATTGTTACTATTATTATTTCATTATTAAATGATTCACTTCTATGACTGTCATGAAGCTCTGGCTGGGCAAACAGTGACGTGTTCTGGAGGTAACTACACCCTACTCTGGACTTTCTGGTTGTAACCACTGTCCTTTCTCTACCTCAACTGAAAACCCAGACTCAAAGTCTCGACCCCTGCCCTCCTATTCCTGGAGGACGTCAACGCCAGCTATGTAGGAGGCTTTTCAGAGGAGAAGACGACTCTGTCTTCTCAGAAGACAAAGCCTCTGTTTTGCTTTATGAGGCGGATAGCAAACCCAAACCACAGCTAGGCTGGGACCTGCGCGGGCCTCAATGATGACTTGGTGATTCTGGATTCCTAGTGTACAGCAGGACCGTACAAAAAGATAAGTTAAGAGAAAATGGTTATCTACGAAAATGTGTTTATGTAAATGTAAACAATAATTGATATTTTTGTTTTGTTATTTCACTTGATAGCATATACTTCAGCTTTCATATGTATATTCAATTCGGATAATAGAATGTAGTTACTATCTTAAAGAAAGAATCATGTCTCTGTAGTTCCTCCTGCAGACCTTACACCAAATGTGAGCTATTAAAAACTTCTGGGTATCTTTAACTTCTTACATTAATTTTCTCTTCTTTGCGTTAAGCATTTCACTGTCGTGAGAAGAGAGAACTGCCCTCAAGTCAAATAAAAGGTACAATTTAAACATAAAAATAATTGTGTTCTGGAACAACGTAAGTCAGATGCAGCTTCCAAAAAGATGGCTTTTAAACCTCTTGGCTTCTTGGCAAGCTACTTTTAAAACAGGTATGACATGCCAGGTAAAGAATGTCTATGTGTCTGCGCAACATGTGAATTTCAAAAATTCAAATACCTAAATATCAAATTGGGATAATCGTTATTAAAGTTGAAGGAGCTACTGCCTCATTCCAACTCTTGAATTAGTTGGGGGCTGCGACAGCAGGGTATCTCGCACAGACATCCGTGCGGCCGCCACGGAGACCTAACAGTAACAACAGTTTGCTCGTCGTTGCGTGTCTAAAACATTCATCCGTATCTGGCACCCATTAAGGTGCTCACTAAGTATCTGTTAAACTAATTAACTAGTGAATCTGCTCCCAAATTAACCAGCCAGTAATTAATCACGATATAAGCCCTACTTTTTGGAAAAGCACAGGCCATTTATAGTTTCAATTTGTTTATGATTGGAAAAAGTTTCTTCAATCTGTGACTCAGCACCACAAAGGGTTTTATTCTAACTAGCAACACTGAATGGAACCACAATACAGAAAACACTGGATGAGTAGATTAACCAACAAGGGAGGATCTCATTCACATTGGTAGGAGTTAAAAACCGAAGATGAAGGATAAAATAAAGTTTTAACCAGCTCTCTCTCCCTTTTGGATAGGTGCTTATAATAACTAACTATTGAATGAAAAGAGAAAATCCAATGCAAATAATATGTAGGCAGAAGAAAGACGGGAATCCCCCCCCCCAAAAAACATTATTATCAACTCCTCTGAAGGCTCTTGCGGTGTAGTTGATCCAAAATTTCACTAGGACAACCCTCTGAGCATTACCCCAATGCTCCCCTCATATTTGCCATCTAACTTTAGCGGGGTTATTCTCTGCATCTGATAAGTGGAAATCAAGTGAGAAATAATTTTAAGTTAGCAGGATTAACTACATTTTACAGAGAGTCAAAGCTGAAATTATGGACCTGGCATCATGGTTTTTAGCATTTTCTATAGTTTGGCAAGAAAACTATTTTTGAGAATGCAGACTTACATACTGACACTGGGAGAGATGAGACAGTCTGTTGTGGACATCTCACTTCACACTTTCACCTTTAAGCTAACAACACAGGGCAGTTTAGCAAGTTCACGGAAATAACAGGTCAGTCAGCCTAAATGCAGACTTGGTGCGGCGGAAACCTACTACTGCACTGCTGGGGGTTTGGAGGAGCTAGGGCAGCAGACGGTGACAACACGATGGAGTCTGGAAATGGAAAATGCAAGAGAGAACACACCCTTAAGAAAACTTCTGAGACCTGTCCTGTACTATCACGGCTCTGAAACTGGCTCCACCCAGAGTCTGAAGAAACAAACAAGGAAAGCGCTCTACACAGGCCAGTGTTTCCCAGACGAGGAAAGGACCTGCCAACAGTACTTGGCCGGCACACTACAGTAGTGGTTTAGCTCTGACCCTGGATTCAGAGAGGAAAAGGGCTATTTATTATACACACTGCCCTCTTCACTATGGAGGCTGCAGATCATTTGCCAGAAGAAAAAGACAAGTCATGGTTACTGGGGCTTCTCTAGATGAGGTAGATGGCAAGCTGTTTCTGGTTTAGGTCACTTCCATGAGGTTGTGCCAAAAAGATGCTCATATTTTCTATGTTTGTTTATGCTACTTCTCTACTGTACCCCCTGCTCCCACCAAAACATGTCCTCAAAACCTCTAGAGTCCTAAGGGGTATTTGAAAAGCAAACAGTGCAAGAATTCCTTGTATAGAGTCTGAGATGTTTGCCCAGAATTGTAAAGCTGCGCTATGTGCCAGGGGAGCTTACGTCATCATTGGGAAGATCTGGCTATTAGAAGGTATTTCCCAATACCAAGCTCTGATTTGCCTCCTTCCTACCTTCTTGTTTTAGTTCACGTTCTGCCTCCTGAGCTTGCACAGCATGAATGTGTGCTATCCCTTTTTCTCTGACTAATCTAATACTTCTGATCTGTCAATACCCATCTTATGTCCTACTTCTTCTGTGTCACCTGCCCTAATGATGCCTCCCACAGGGACATGTTACTTCTTCTTTTAAGTTTTTTATTTTTATTGATTTTAGAGAGAGAGAGAGGAAGAGAGGAGGGAGAGGGGGAGGGGGAGATTGACAGATAGATAGACAGACAAACATCGATTTGCTGTTCCACTTACCTATGCATTCACTGGTTGATTCCTGTATGTGCCCAGATCGAGGATTGAACCCACAACCTTGGTGTACCTGGATGACATTCTAACCAACAGAGCTACCTGGCCAGGGCTCTTCTGGGTTTCTTAAGTGTTAAGTATGCTTCTGTGGATGACTCCCTGGCACTTAAGCTTTACAGTCTTAGTTGTCTTTGGCATTCGTTATGCCTTCCTAACGAGAACACGTTGTGCCTGAGGGCTGGACAGCCTCGATCTTTTTTAAGTGTCTCCTTCCATATCCCCTTCCATGGCGCATTGAATAGGTAACTATACCCAAGTGTACACAGGTCCTCCACAAACTGGTCCTAACCACAATTAATTAATTTACTTTCTACCACATTTCCTTATAAAAGTCCCTCACTCTAATCAAATCTAACTGCCAAACTGTGTCCTATGTCTTCCTTCTTTTCAAATAACTTCTTTCCTTCCATCTTAACCTCTCCCCCTTGAGGTCAGGGAATATTAGTGTAGATAACATGGACTCCTAGACACTACACATAAAATGTTATTTTTTTTTTTTTATGGGAGAGAAGGTTTCACACTTTCATACAACTCTCAAAAGGTCCCATCATAACCCCTCCCAAATTAAAATCCACTGTTGCAAATTTGTCTTGTTTGCTTAACCAAGTCTTCTCTTTTAAAAGCTCAGCTTACATCCCTAGGTCTAAGATTCCAGAGAATCTTCCTTATAGGGGAGGCGTTTCTAGGCTCTGAACTTACGTATACCAATTTCTATGCTGTTAATTTGACTGATTTATTAAGTACCTTGCATAACTTTAAAATTAGTATCTTCATTGTGACTTAATTCCTTTTTTATTTAATATTTATTGATTGTAAATGCTTCTTAGATTAGTGTCTTTTTGTTGTATGCACCACCATGTAAGAAGCAGTTACTCAAAAATAATATTCTTGATACAGATGAAGATGGGGAATCATCTTCATTATAATAAGTGCACAGAAACTGAATTCTAAAGGTACATACCACAGCTGAGACATCAATGGAGCTGGGCAAAATGCCAAAATTAGCTACCACCTCACCTCTGCTTTACGAATATTTTCTTTAGCTTCATCTATTTTCTGCTCCAGCTCTGCTCGGCTCTGCTCCGATACTGCAACTCCGTGACATTCCAGGCCGTCCAGGACCTGTTATGGAAAACAGGGAAGTAATGACAGCTCTGTCCTAAGCAGCTGGAGCAGTTCGGTAATTCAAAAGACTTTAGTGATGAGTGGCCACGATCCCATTTTTGACGTTTAATTTTTTTCAGTTTTTATTTGTTAATTTAAAAAATTTGAAATAATTATAGACCCAAAAGAAGCTGCAAAAGTAGAACAGAGAGTCCCTCCCCTCGGCTTCCCCAAATGGCAATGACTGCGTGAGTGCACGGCAGCATACGAACCAGGAAATGTACATTGGCACAAACACATAAACTGTATTTGGATTGCACATTTTGATAGGCACACTTAATTTTTAACAACTGCATGGATATAAAGTGCTGTTGCAAAACAACAACTAATGAAAAACGGCAACAACTGCACCACCTCCACGTGCCGCCGTGCATCCAACTCCCCAGGTAACCACCGTCCCACCAGGTTACAAGTATTTCTTCCGAACCATTTCTTATGCACTTCCTACATACTTGCATAGTTTGTTTAAAACAATAATTAAATGACATCTATCATCCTCTCAATGCGTCTAAGAAACCTTTTTGTTTTTAAAAATAGACTGACTTCCTTCTCTAATTAATCCACAGATTCAATAGTTTAACTGTACCATGCTTTATTTACTGTTAATCTATTGCTGTTTGAGTTTGCAAATTTCTCATTATAAATAGCATTGTACAAACAACTGAGCCAATGTCTCCTTGAATACATATGGGAGTAGTGATCTAAGATAAAAACATAGAAGTGGAAATTGTACATTTTAATATTAAAAGACATTACCAAATTGCCCCCAAAAGGCCATGCCTACTCTTCCACTAGCAGCATGTGAGAGCGTGTTTCTCTCTCACCACACTGGAGATTGTCAATCTTTGAAATTTTTGCCAAAGGTTATCTTATTGTTTCAATTTTCATTCTATGTAATAGAGAGAGCCTCATCTCATATGCTGCTGGCAGTTCATATCCTGTACCCAATTTTCTAATTTGTCTTTTTGTAATTATTTAAATATATTTCTTTGTAGCTATCAGTCCTAATAGTTGTAACAATGTTTATGTTATAAATACTTCCTCCTATTCTATTCCCTTTCTCTTAAATTTTTAAAATTATCCTCACCCAAAGACATTATTTCATTGCTTTTAGAGAGGAAGGGTGAAAGGGAAAGAGAGAAACTTTGATACGCGAGAAAAGCATTGATCAGTTGCCTCCCTTATGCTCCCGGACCAGGGATTGAACCTGCAACATAGGTATGTGCCCTGACAGAGAATAGAACCTGCAACCTTTCGGCTAGGAGTCAATGCTCTGACCAACTCAGCTACACGAGCCAGGAACCTTTCTCTTAACTTTTTAAAGTTATTTGTTTAACAGAAATTTGTAGCTTTGTGTTTTTTTTTTAAGATTTTATTTATTCATTTATTTTAGAGAGATGGGAAGGGACGGAGAAAGAGAGGGAGAGAAACATCAATGTGTGATTGCCTTTCACATGCCCCTTGCTGGGGACCTAGCCTGCAACCCAGGCATGTGCCCCCATTGGGAATTGAACCACGACCCTTTGGTTTGCAGGCCCGTGCTCAATCTACTGAACCACACCAGCCAGGGCAGAAATTTTTAGTTTTTATGTTGTTGAGATTAATAATTTTTTCCTTTATGGGTTCTGGGTTTTGTGTCTTGTTTAAGAAGCCATTTTTAATGCACCAAAAATATTCTATATTTTTGTAGTTTTCAATAATCCCCTGTTTAGCAGTTGGGTCTTTAATTCTTCTGAAATTTACTGTGTATTTTGTGGAAGGGAAGAATTAACATTTTTTCCCTAAATACACAGACAATTGCTCTAACACCATTTACTAAATACACCCTTTTCCCAGAACTCTGAAACACCATTAAGATGTTTTTCATTATGAAAAATTTCAAATATATTCAAAAGTAAAGAGATTAGTATGATGAACTACCATATATCAATCACCAAGATTTTTCCAGATTTGTTTTATCTACTCCTTTTTTTTCTTTGCTAAAGCATTTTAAATAACATTTCAGACATCATGTCATTTCACTGGCACTTGAAGAGAACGCCTGGGTTTACAGTAGCCTTCCAGCTCACCTGCTGATGTCCACAGCCAGGTGTTATGTGGGCTCCCCTCTCCGGCACTGGTGCTCTGGGCTGGGGAGCCTGGTGTGGGGCTGAGATCCCTCGCCTAAGGGGGCACCTGTGTAGTTGAGATCCCTCTGAATTCTCCACCACCACACATGGGTGTGGGGCCAGCCCATTTTGCATCTCTGCCCCCCTACCTGTCTCGACATGGCTTCTTCTTTATAGCCTTAGTTATAGGGCTTCTGTTTAGCTACTCTTCAGATGGTTCTCCAGGTTGATTATTCTATAATTTAGCTGTAATTTTGATGTGTTCATGGGAGGAGATGAGTGTAGTATCCACCTACTCTATCATCTTGGCTGGGAACCCCTAGCTTGATCTCTTTGAAGCTCGCTGTAAAGATATGTTAGGGTAGTTCTAAAGTAGCCTTATTCTAGGGCTAATTTATAGCTCTACTACCAATGACTGATCCATCTGTAGTCTCCTGGATGCCCGACGTGGCCCATGAGCACTCTCAGCTTTGGCTGGTCGAACTTGAATGTGTCCCAGCCCAATGTGAGCTCTGGGAATTGTTCAGCTTATCTCTCTTATTGTTTTTCTTTACCCAGTCTCATGGCGTTTCATCCTGCGTATGTGTGGTTTACTGTTCAGCAACAGCCTGAAGGGAGACCTATGTAGATTTTTGTGTTTCTCTGCACCTCCCTGCTGCCTGGTACTCTGCCCTGAGAATTCATGCCACTTAGCTTCTCTGAACTCTGACCTCTCTCATCTCAGCTCTGCAAGTCTGTGATGCTCAGCTCTCCCTTCCTGGGCTGCAGCAGAGCAGGTGCCTCTAGGAGGAAAGTCACAGGGCCAATTTCATTGTTTTCTCTCTCAGGTGTCACTATCCTGCTTTTGTCCAATGCCCGAACACATTTGTTTCACATATTTAGACTAATTTTACCATTGTTTATGCAGGAGAGCAAGTGTGATTCTAGTTACTTGATCATGGCCAAAGGAGAACTGATTTAGTGTGAAGAAAAATACCTTCATTTTATTGCTTAAAATATATCTTACAGGATTAAAGTAATAGTGTCATACTACAAAGAACTAAAAATTCATTAAAATCTTTCTATTTCTATCTTCCAAAAGAAAGATACAACATGCCTTGACAACAGAGGAAGCAGATTTATTTTTAATATCTGAACATTTACTTTCAAATATAGTTAAGCATCTAGCAGAAAAAATCTGTTTATGTGTTTTATATTTCTAAGTATAAACTGCAGTAATTAATCTCATCACTCTTTTTATTGGATGTGTGGGCATATAGGTCTCTCAAGTTCACAAATTCTTTTATTGAGATAATCTATATTAGAGGAACTGTACCCAAGAACCTCTTATGTGTTCTTAAATCTGATTTAGATGATGATATTCTGCATTTCAAGCTAGAGTCTGATGCCAGGCTTTGGCGATCTAAGTGAAGAGGAGAGTTATATTTTGTGTGCAAGAGGGATATGAACTGTTATGGCCAGAAGGCAGACTGTGTCAGATTATGTTTTTTAAATAACAGCTATTACAATATTTCCCATTCCAGAACCTGGTTCTTCCAGAACCTTGTTAGTTCCCCACCAAGAAGCAGAGTTTATGTTCTCTCTCCTTGAACCTGGACAGGGTTTTGTAATTGCCTCAATTAATAAAAATATGACACAACTAATATTATTTCCGAGGCCATGTCAGAAAAGATGATATAGCTTCTTCTTGGCTCTCTCTTGGGACTCATGCCTTTGGGGTCTTGTGCTACAGGCAACAAGCACGGCTGACCTGCAGCTGCCGTGCCGGAGAGATCATATGGGGAGACCACGGGGAGACCACAGAGAGACAGAGATGCACGAGCAGCTCTCGCTGCTCTAGCTCCCTGCTGCTCAAGTCTTCTTGTTCCAAACACCAGATATTTGGGTGGGGAAGCCTATGAGATGACTCCAGTACCAGCTCTACTTGATTGCAACGAGAGACCTCCACATGAGAATTGCCAAGCTTAGCCCCCCAAAAGCAATATAAACAATGTGTTTGGGGGGCATTAAGTTTAAAGTGTTTTATTTTTTAATTTATTTTTATTATTATTTCTTTTTAGATGAGATTGGGTGCATTCAGGGTGGTATGGCTGTAGGCTCTTATTTATTTTTAAAGAGAGGGGAAGGGAGTGAGAAAGAGAGGGAAAGAAACATGGATATGAGAGAGAAACATTGACCGCTGCCTCTTATACACAACCAGGTGGGGACTGAACCCACAACCCAGGCATGTGCCCTGACCAGGAATCAGACCCACGACCTTTGGTTTGAGGGGTGACACCCAACCAACCGAGCCACACCAGTCAGGCCTACAGTGTTTTACTATGCAGCATTAGATAAGCGCAACACTGAGTTTAAGATGCCTGTAAGATAGTGAAAAGTAGATGTCAAAGCAGGCGAGTGGACATATGGATACAAGAAGAAAAGCCCGATGTCGAAGATTGGGCTCAATCCGTCATCGGTTGCTAAGTGAAACCATGGAAGAGGTTGAGATTGCCTACAATGAGAATAAAGAATAAGAAAAGAAGAGAGCCTAGTACAGAAATCTAAGGAATTTAAATATTTAAACGTGAGACAGAGAAAGAACCTATAGAAGAATCTAGGAATGGCCAGCGCAGCAGCAGGAAAACCAGGGCCATGTGATGTCATGGATGACCAGAGAAGAAAAGGTTTCAGGATGAAAGGTGTTGTCAATTGTGATGAAGCTGTCATGGGTCAAGTAAGATGAGAAATCAGTGTCATTTTGGCTTTAGCAACTCAGGCATCATCAGTGGTTTTGGCAAGTGCGGTCTCCGCACAGCAGTGCGGGGAAAGGGAAAGCAGAAAAAGACCAAAGGTAATGGGCTCAAAGGTATTAAGTGGGATGCTAGGAAATATAGATGCTAAATATGGACAATTCTTTTAAGAAACTGGATATGCATATAAAGAGAATAATAAAAATATAAATAAATGGAAAATGAGAAAAAATGTACTATACCTAACAATTTCTTTGCACTTTCAGTTTAGTCTTGATGATACATTTTCATGGAATCTACAATCATGCCTTCAAAAAATTCGTCTTGGGAATGAAAAGGCAAATTCAACACAGTTATGTCTCCTCCATTGCCCAAGAGGATGCAATACACTATCACTAGCGCTCTGTGGGCAGTTCCACAGCAAACAGATGAATCCCTGTGCTGACGCCACAGGGCCTCAGGGTTTCTAAGCTAAGTAGACAGGGAGAGCAGACTGCTGAGTGCTGAGGAATTACAGAAGAGACATGTAGAGGCTATTCTTCACATTAGTAACACTCAGCTCTTTAAGGTGGTCAGACACTTGGCTTGGGCTCCATGCAGCCTGCGGCCCTTGGTCATACTCACCCGCTGCTGGTGAACGATGGTCTTGTGCTCTCGCGCCACACGTGTGGCCCATTTCCGAGCCTCCTTGTTTAGACTGTGCTCCTCTGTGGTCCCCGTTTCTGACTCTAATTGTCGGCTCTACAACATAAGAGAGAACAGAGAGAAAAGCACTGTTATCCTTACTGAAATCACGGCCATGCTGTAGGTGGATCAGAGGCCTTCCTCAATTAGCACGGAAAACATGAGACATGCGTCACTGCTCCGCAACATTAACCGGAGATGACCACAGGTTGTTTTGTTTTCCACTGCTGAGCACTAAAGCTGCATGTCTAATATGGTGGACTGATCCATTTGGGGTGTGAAGAAAGCTAGCTAAGCAAAGAAAAAAAAAACTCATGCCAGCCTACTATGGCACTAAAATAGTTGCATAGATAAAAATGGAAACAACTCAACAGTTTCAATGGGATTAAAGAAAGAATCATTGGATAGAGTGAAAAGAAACAGTAATAGCAACACAGACTCCCTGCTCCAGAAGATAATGGGTTTAATTTAGTTTCAGGTCCATCACCGACTTACCACCAAACCTCAAACTAGCTTTTACCTTTCCTCTGAGCTTTCATGTCATATGAAAGATGGTGGTGCTAGATCAAATGATCACTAAGCGTTTCTTCTAGCCCTAACATGCTATGATTAGGTTTCACAAAGAACAAACTGCGGCCCTGGCCTGTGTGGCCCAGCGGGCCAGGCGGCACCCTGTGAACCGGAAGGGCGCAGGGCCCAGACAGTGCCTGCGCTGGGCTGCGGCTGGGGGTATGTGAGAGGCGGCCAGTGACGTTTCTCTCGCACATCATCTCTCCCTCTCTTTCTCCCTCCCTTACCCTCTCTCTAAGAAGAAATAAAATCTTAACAAAAATAAAAACAAACTGCAAAATCTAAATAAACAGCAGTGATAGGTAACCCTACTGTTCAAGGTGCTGTTGAAAGTGTTTCACATACAGGGTGGGTCAAGAGTACATTTACAGTTGTGAGTATGTGAAACGGTTTACTCTCGTATTATTTATCAATTATTATATTATTTTCCACGTGAACAACTGTGAACCCAGTTTGCCACTCTGTACTTTTACCAACCTTATGAGATGGGTCACAAGCCGAAGCTAGAGAAATTAAGTAGAATTTCCACTGTCTACCAGCTATTAAATGCCACAACTGTGATTACACATATATGACTCCAGACTCAGAACTCTGAACCACTAAAACTATTTTAACTTTCTCTAAACTCTTAGGAACTCATGAAAAAAATCTTTATCAAAATAATTAGAAAAAAAAAAATTCCTTAATTATGAATTATCCAAAGAGAGTTTTAATACAAAAAGAAGCAAAATTTTAGAGTGGGGAGATTGCAGAAAACCGATTTTTGCAAGGTCACACTACTCAAAATCAGCAGGGTAAGTAGAAGTTGATAAATTCGCTTAAAAATTTAATGTTTTTGTTGGGATTGTAGGCAAAGTTGAAAAACTTTATTTTATGCAGACATTTCAGGTAGTGTCTATATAATCTAAAGCTAGATTATATAATGAAAAATGAACTGAAACAGCGAAAGAATAAAAATCCAAATCTAATCAACTTTACAATTATATTTAATATCTGCATTATTTTGGGGCTACTAGGAATCTGGAGACTGAATTTGTTTTTGTATTTTGCTTTGTAAAAGGATCTAGCATTTAAATTTCTATCTGTCCTCAGAAGTCAGAGTTTAAAATGTCCAACCCTGGATGCTGATGCAAAGACAATGTACATCAGCCAGAGGACTCCGATGTCCACAGGCAGGAAGCTGTATCCCGAAAAGCCCAAGAACAGGTGAGGTCAGGCAGACGGAGACCCTCTCTACGCCATCTCCTAGCTTTTCGATCTTTGGCAGGTTGATTAATCTGTGTCTGTTACATCTGAAAATTGGGGGAAATGCCACCTATCTCACAGGGGTTATTAGGATGAAATGAAGTCATGTTTTAAAAGTTCTCTTACAGTATTTACATATAAAGTATCCAATAAATAGTTTGTTAATGTTAAAGACCCAATTGAAAATTACTTTAAACAGAAAATGTAAAAATTCAAATAACACCTAGGTCCTTGATAGCTGAAAGAGGAATCAAAAACAAGATTGAAGACATACTGAAAGATCTTAAAAAGAATGAAGCTGTAGAGAGTAGAGTAGATGCAAAAGGAGGCAACTGAGAAATTTAATTTTGTTAATGAGCAAAATTTCAGGAACATATGAATGGGTCTAAAATGTGTGCAGGGCACCCTGACCAGTGTGGCTCAGTTGGTTGAGTGTCCTCCTGCCAAACGGAAGGTCACAGGTTTGATTCCCAGTCAGGGCACATGCCTGGGTTGTGGGTTCAGTCCCCAGTAGGGGCACAGACAAGAGGCAACCGACTGTTGTTTCTCTCACAGCCATGTTTCTTGCCCTTTCTTCCTCTCTTCCCCTCTCTCTAAAAATAAATAAATAAAATCTAAAAGAAAGTGTGTGCAGGCTGCAGCTAGGCAGTAGTCCACAAGTTCAATGTCTGTTAAATTGAAATTTGCTTCGAAATAAGGTATGAACCCAGCGATTTCGGAAAAACAACAGAAATAACAAGGGAGGAGAGCGGTGATGGGTCCTGGCTGTGTGCCCTCCATTCACGGACAGGAGCGGCGGGTTAATGAGCGCCGCGGTGCTCCGCGCTCCTCCGCACCGCAGGACTGGCTCAGTGCGGCCAGCTTCACGAGGGGCCGGGAGAGCGCGAAATGACGGCCCACGCGCACGTGAAAGAACAGTGCCAGTCTGAACCGGGTAAAAAGGGTGCTTTGGGATCTTACTCCTTGTGGGCAGTAAGAATGCTTAATTTACAACAAAACAAAAAGTACACACACACAAATATTTTGCAGTTAAAAACATTTAAAAATGATTATTCTAAAGACTTTTTCAATGGTGGACAATGCTTTTTATGAAACAACAGGCATTTCTCTTTTTCCGTTATGAAAAAATTACTTGCTCCCTAAGTGCTCCACGTTTCTTCTCAGAAAACAGAGCGGCACGCAGAAAGAACAGTGAAATCGCCATCGGCTCAGCAAGGTGTCCCTGATCCACTGTACAGCCCCGGACAAGTCTCTTTCCCTAAGTTTCAGTCTCCCCTTTAATAAAGGCAAGACGAGCTCTCAGGTTCTTTCAGCACTCCTGTTGAGGAAAACTAAGGTGCTTCAAACGAGATGAAAGATGAGAAGCTCAATCTTTTCACTAGAAACAGGAAAAGAAATCCCTACTTTATAAGGAAAAGTGGAAAGCGCCATCTCACGCTTCAGTGGTCCCTTATACGTATGTATGTATGTCTATATTTCACCCCAACAGCAGGTCCCGCCCCGCATTAACATGCAAACAGACACACCCCATCGCTCCCGCCCTTGACCCACACCCCCGTATACCTCAGCTATGGTCATTCTCAGAGCACTGACAGGGGAGAGCTCAATATCCACCAGCTGGGCAGCTTTTAAACTCTGCCCAGCAAAGATTGCACAAGGACAGAAAACAGCACAGTTAGAATTTCAAGGCAAAGAGGGACACAGCTAAGAACATTTAGCACAGTGTCTAGAAACAGAAAGGGATTTAAGTTGCAGTCAGAACAAGTGAGATGAGCATCACCATTACTTTGATTTTCTGAGGAAAATGAGCGAAGATAAAATAATCGCAATTTAGTCACAATTTTAAGTTAAGCCTGGCAAACTTGTGTATACTCTGTAGCTTCCAATGCTCTGCTTTATTCCTCCCAGGCTTCAAAGAAGTCAAATTATAGGCAAGGCCACTGAATCATTAAGCAAAAGCCGATTGCTTAAGGCAGTCAACAAACAAACAAAAGCCACTGGTATAAATGGCAAGGGATATAACCTACAGGAAAAGGCTTTCTTCCCTACATTTCTTTATACAGCTACCACCAGGGCTACTTAAACTTTAGTAAGAAAGGTAATGAAGCTGTCTCTAGCAAGGTTTCTGCGGAACTGATACCACCAAACTCTGACATCACAAATGCCCGGGTTGTGAGCCCAGGCTCACCATCAGAACTCAGCGGAAACCTGCCCTCGCCTCGGCCGGCCGCACGGAGACACAGCCAGATATGGGTGTTCTCACCTTGCAGAAGTTAATTCTTTTTTTTTTTAGATTATCAAATTAGCTTTTTGTTTTTCTTAAATTCAAGAATGGCATTTTTCATAGAGTAAACTCAAGAATAAAAATAGGTGACTAGTGTTAGCTTTTCAAAACCTGCCAGTGTAGCATCTGTGTTAATACTTTAACATTCTGAGAAATCTGAAAGACATTATAAAGGGCCTATAATTTTGTATAAAGCCAATAAAATATTTGCATGCACATATTCATTATTCTATTAATTCTATTCTGGTTAAAATTTAACCACTGGTTTCTTTTAAGGGGTATATATGTGAGGAATTTCATGGATAGAAAGTATAATTTATATTTGAATTGAAAAAACCTTTACTGAATATTTTTTCTTCTTTCCTAAGTTCAGCTTTCAGCAGTAACTTGTCTTATAATTTAACCCAATTTAGCAGGAAGTTATTAGCATAAAGATACTAGGCGTGGTAGCTGTATTTTACAAAGAATATCACAGTTTCTCTGTATCCTCATAGTTTGCTATAACATTAGTGAGACATACTCAGCTTTTTCTATTTCAAGAATAATAGTTGTTTGAGCATGAACAGAGATGAAAAACTAATGAAACAAAACCTGGAATTCCCTTACAGTATCGCTGTCACAAGGCTGGAACTGGAAGGGCTGGGGTCTGTGAAACACAGCATTCTCTTGTAGAAACAGCTGAAGATTATAGTCCCGTACCACCTACAGAGGAAGTAAAATATCTTTAAGGCTTTAATAAGGTTAAAATGACCAGTAATTACATTTTAATGTTTAAGATTTATTCTGCTATTTTCCAAAAATGAGAAATCGTTCAACATTTCGTGGTTAAAAAGAAATGATAATTACACATTTTTTTTTTCATTTTAGATAACAGTTGTTACTCAAATGTCCTATTTTCTCAAGAATCTAAATTTGGAAAGTACTAGTTTAGAAACTAACCCACATATTGAGACTGGACAATATACAATATTTTAAGACAGCAAAAAGATAGCCATATCAAAAAAGCTGTTCCTTTTAGTGTGTGTGTGTTTGTGCCCATGCACGTGAATCTGGAAGCACATTAGTCCCTCGGGTCTCTCCCAGTTCTGACGTTTTGAAGGTCTCTTTTTTCCAGTTTTGTTTTGGATTGGTCTCAGGTGCACAGCTCAGTGGTTAGACGATCACACTTCACACAGCGTTCCCCTCGATATGTCCCGCCTGCCTGCTGGCCCTACAGCTACTGCATCATTATTGACTATATTCCCTGTGCTTTCCTTCCTTCCCTGTGACTATTCTGTAACTAACGATTTGTGTTCCTTACTCCCTTTACTTCTTTCACCACGGTGTAGGCCTCTTACAGTCGGTTTTACGGAGGTTGCGACCCCCTGGGAAATTGCCAGATAACCTCACCCATAGCACGAAAAGAGTATTTTTACAGTACTTCTCTGACATCTTTTCTAGGCGGTTATATTCTAATTACCTTTTTAGAGCATACCAAGAAGACAAACTAGAAGGGAATTTATATAGAAGAGGAATTCCAATATACAGAGAGTAGCAGAACTGCAAAGAAAGATAGCCATCTGAAAAGAATTCATTGATCATATTCCCTGGGAAAGAATAGAAATCAGCAACATTTGATTGTGCAAAAATCCATTTTATTACACTGCTTACTCTTTGCTGATCTTTCATTTGCAGTATTTTACAGCTCATTAGTACCTCTGCCTGAGGATGGGCAGAAGAAGGAAGGAACAGTTTAAAGCAGTTCTGTATATCTTAGTAGACCTGGGAAAAGGGTTACTGAGGAGACAGAGAAAGCAGGGGGTATATTTTGCATTTTATTTACCAGTACAATCCCAGTTTCTCTACTGCTCTCCTGGCCCTCATTCAATAACCACTGACTGAGAGAGCTTAACTAGGCCCAATGTTAAATGTGGGGGTGAAGAGGAATATATAAATGAATAAAGATAAATAATCAAGGTTCGTATACTCAAGGAATATACAGGGTCTGGCACAAATATTGTCCCTTTATTATTACAAAATCATCAGCATGTAATTCTGTAACATAACAACATCACACTCAAGTGCACCATATGACATTTTAGGCAAAATGTTCAAAATAAAACTATAAATTATTACGCCCATATTATTACCCTATCAGCCATACTTGAGCAGGTGTTACTGCTGCCAGACCCTGTATAATCTGGAAACTGGGAGAACCAAACAGGCCATAAAATTAAAACACACTAAGGAAGTATGTAGAGGGTACCAGGAGAGCACAAAAGGTGCTATTTAATCCAAACTGCGGGGGTGGGGTGGGGTGGGGTGGGGTGGGTGAGGCATGATTGGGAGAATTTGGTCAGGGAAGGCTGGCTGATTCTCAGAGGGAAAGGGAAACGCCCTTTCTTCTTTCCCAGGGTTCCAGTTTAAGCTAGAGCAGTTGTGAAAGCTCTTGACAAAGTTTTGGGAGCCTCCCCAGTCGCCATGAAGAAAAAGCTAAGAGAATCATCCTTCTAGTTGCCAAACCTATCCTCTCAGGCACTACATATCTTTTGGCAGCGGGGTGCGGTGGGGGTGGTGGTGGTGGTGCAGGAGGAATTTCCAACCTTTTAAAAACTTTAATTTTTTCTTACAAAAAATTTCAAACACATATAAAAATATAGACAAGAGTATAGTATATCCCCACATACCCATTTACCAACTTCCAAAAACATCCCCTCATAGCCAATATTGCTTCATCTATAACCCCACCTATGTCCTCCACTCCCAATTTTAAAAAGCCCCAGGCTCTGGCCAGGTAGTGTATTTGGTTAGAGCATCATCTCCATATGCCAAGGTTGCAGATTTCATCTCCGGTGAGGGCCCATACAAGAATCAACCAATGGTTCCTGGGGACTTCCAGTCCAGCATAGGTAAACACGGCTTGCCTCCTCACAGAACCACATCAAAGTTACAACTAAAATATAGAACAACCATCACTCAGAACCATCAGAAACTGAATTGAATGGAAGTCTGACAAGTATGGAATTAAGAAACCACATCCATCCAGACTGGTGGGAGGGATGGACACAGAATGGGCTATTCCCACATACATGTGTGGGATAAAAATTTGGGAGGGATATCTCAGGAGTGAGGAGTCCCAGCCCCCCAGACCAGGGTTCCAGTGCCAGAAAGGTAAGTCCCCATAACTTCTGGCTGAAAAACCAGTGGGAATTGAGTTGGTGGAAGAAACTGCTAGAGTCCAAAGCTGTTCCCCTTAAAAAACTCACATGAAGACTTATGCAGACTCACTCCCTCTGAGCTCCAGCACCAGGGTAGCAGCTTGAAAGGCACCAGTGGCATACAGGGAGGAAATGAAGTGACTGGCATGAAGGTAAGAGCTAGGGGAGATTTCTCCCAGATAGAAATGTGGACAGAGGCCACTGTCCCTTTTCTGGGCCCTACCCCCAGAAAGCCACAGAGCCAGCTGGTGGGTACCCTATCTGAGAGTCCATCAACCTGGCTAACACTGTTTGTCCCACCCTGGAGATCCCCTGAGACTCCAGCCCACCCAAGCTGTTAATTTTGACTTTTCCACATGAGTGGTTGGTCTTGGCTCATGCTTTATAACTTCCTAAATCTGGGCTGGCTTTAGCTCAGCGGGTACTTCGAGTCAAACAACTTCCTAAATCTTATCAAATAAGGAACAGCAGGCATCAGTGAGCCCCAAGCCCCTGTACCTCTTGCTAAGTGGCCCCTGGACTGGCATAGCAGCAGCCAGCCTAGATTCACAACTTGGCTTTTCCTGGGAATCTCCAAGCCCAGCACAAGTAGCAGTTATCTCAGATGCTTTATAGCTCATGCAGGTTGGCCCCCAGCTGATCACAGGTGGGGGCTGACCTTTGCTTGCACTACAAATAGGTAGTTACAGAATAGCCATGGGGATATAAAATACAGCACAGGAAATGGAGCAGCCAAAGAAGTTATAGGCATGACCCAGGGACATGAACAATGGTGGGGGGATTGCCTGAGGGAGGAGAGGGGAGGGTGGAGGGGGGCAAAGGAGAAAACTGGGACAATGGTAATAGCATAATCAATAAATTATATTAAAAAATAAAATGTGCAGGTTTCAAAAATATAATTAAAAAAATAAAAAAATATTCAGGTTACCCCCTCTTTTTCTTCACTCAATCCTTGCAATTTAGTTGTTGAACGAACTGGGTTTTTGTCTGCTGAGTCTCCCCACAGTATGACTCTTACTGTGTGCACCCTTGCGGTATTCTCTCTCCTGTATTTCCTATTTATTGATGCTTGATTACATTCAGGTTTTTTGTTTGTTTCTTGGTTTTGACAAGGTGGCGGTCACATCTATGAGGAGGCTTTTCTCTGACTTGCCTCTTTTTATGTTATTAACAGCTGTGGTGGACTGAATGGGGGCCCCTGAAAAGATATATCCCTGGAACCTGTGAACGTTACCTCATTTGGAAAAAGGCCCTTTGCAGATCTAAGTTAAGGATTTTGAGATAACGAGATCATTCTGAATTCCCTGGATGGGCCCTAAATCTATTAAGTGTCCTTACAACAGACACAAAGGAAAACACAGACAGAGGAGGATTCAATGTAACCTTGGGGGCAGAGACCAGAGTCCGGAGACCACAAGCCAAAGAATGCTTGGAGACACCAGAAGCTGAAAGAAGCAAGAAACCAATCCTCCCCTGAAGCCTTTGGAGGAAGTACAGCCCTGCTGGCCCTTTGATTTCTGAATTTTGGCCTCCAGAGCTTGGAGGGAGTAAATTTCTGTTGTTTTAAGCCATCCAGTTCATGGAAATTGGTATAGCAGCTCTAAAAAAACAAATAGAACAGGCCTTGGATGATAAATGCCTAAATCCACTATGAATTGCAAAAACTAGAGGTTTTTTAATTTTTTCTATCATTTTATCATTTCTTTTTCACTTATTAGCTAAAATGCTTCTATAAGAGAAACTATCCAAGTAAATTACTTAGTAACCATGAGGTATGATAAATGATAAATGCTTAATTCTTTTTCTTAAAGTATATGTTATTGATTATGCTATTACAGTTGTCCCATTTTTTTCTCCCCGTTCTCCCCCTCCTCCACCCTGCACCCTCCATTCCTCCAGCCTTCCCATCCCTTAGTTCACGTCCACGGGTCATACATCTAAGTTCTTTGGCTTCTCCATTTCCTATACTATTCTTAACCTTCTCCTGTCTATTTGGTACCTACCAATTATGCTTCTCATTACCTGTACCTTTCTCCCCATTCTCCCCCCTCATCCTCCCCACTGATATCCCTCCATATGATCTCCATTTCTGTGATTCTGTTCCTGTTCTAGATGTTTTCTTAGTTTGTTTTTGTTTTTCTAGGTTCAGTTGCTAATAGTTATGTTTGTTGTCATTTTACTATCCATAGGTTTGACCTTTTTTAAAGATTTTACTTATTTATTTTTAGAGAGGGGGGGAAAGGGGGAAAGGAGGAAGAGAGGAAAAGAAACATTAATGTGTGGTTGCCTCTCTTATGCCTCCAACTGGGGACCGGGCCTGCAACCCAGGCATGTGCCCTGACTGGGAACGGAACAGGTGATCCTTTGGTTCACAGGCCAGCACTCAATCCACTGAGCCACACCAGCCAGGGCTTCTTTTCCTTACATAAGTCTCTTTAACATTTCATATGATAAGGGCTAGGTGATGATGAACTCCTTTAACTTGATCTTATCTGGGAGGCCCTTTATCTGCCCTTCCATTCTAAATGACAGCTTTGTTGGATAGAGTAATCTTAGATGTGGGTCCTTGCTTTTCATGACTTTGAATACTTCTTTCCAGCCCCTTCTTTCCTGTAAGGTTTCTTTTGAGAAATCAGCTGATAGTCTTATGGGAACTCCTTTGTAGGTAACTCTTTTCTATCCTCTCACTGCTTTCAAGATTCTCTCTTTACCTTTAACCTTTGGCATTTTAATTATGATGTGTCTTGGTGTGCTCCTCCCTGCGTTCAACTTCTTTGGGACTCTCTGAGCTTCCTACACTTTCATGTGTAATTCCTTCACCAGACTGGGGAAATTCTCTTTAATTATTTTTTCAAATAAATTTTCAATTTCTTGCTCTTCCTCTTCTCCTTCTGGCACCCCTATGATTCGGATGTTAGAATGTTTAAAGTTGTCCCAGAGATCCTTAACCCTTTCCTCATTTTTTTTTTGAATTCTTGTTTCTTCATTCTGTTCTGGTTGAATGTTTATTTCCTCCTTTGTTCCAAATGGTTGATGTGAGTCCCAATTTTCTTCCCTTCATTGTTGGTTCCCTGTATATTTTGCTTTATTTCACTTTGTATAGCCTTCACTTCTTCCTTCATTTTGCAGCTGCACTCAATCATTTCTGTGAGCATAATGATTAACAGTATTTTGAACTCTGCATCCGATAGGTTGGCTATCTCCTTGTTGCTTAGTTCTTTTTCTGGAGTTTTGATCTGTTCTTTCATTTGGACCATATTTCTTTGTCTTGGTGAACCTGTTACACTGTAAGGGGCAGAGCCTCAGGTATTCACCAGGGCGGGGTAGTCCACTTTGCTGTGTTGTGGCGCTCGCTGTATGAGTAGGGGTCAGGAGGGTACAATGTCACTTGCTCAGCTCTCACTCTGCTTTCAGTCACTTCCCCCTGTTACCCACAAGTGAATTGCACCTCTCTGGTGCTGATTCTTGGGTGGGTGGGTTTGTGTAAATTCTAGGACCCTATGGGTCTCTCCAACGCACTCTCCTGTGAGACTGGGAGTTTCTCCTGCCAATGCACCACCCCCCCACAGATTTTTACAGCCAGAGGTTTTGAGGCTTTATTTCCCCATGCTGGAACCCTGGGTTGCGTGGTCTGTCTCTCTCCCTAGTTGTTCCCCCGTTTATCCACATGTGAATATGGGACAACCTGGTCCATCAGCCACCCCCTTGCTGTTTATTCTCTCCACCCCAGCTGCCATCTCTGCCCCTCCTACAAGTCTAGATGAATATTTCTTCTTTAACTCCTTGGTTGTTGGACTTCCATATAGTTTGCTATTCTGGCAGTTCTGGTAGTTTTTTGTTTTTAAATTGGTTGTTGTCATTCTTTTGGTTGTGCGAGGAAATGAAGTGTATCTGCCTACACTTCCATCTTGGCCGGAAGTTTCTTCTCTAGTTTTAGGTCACTGATCCATTTTTAGTTAATTTTTGTATATGGAGTGAGATGGGTATTCAGCTTAATATTTTTACATGTGGTTATCCCATTGTACAGACATCCTTCGTTAAAGAGACTATTCTTTCTCCATCAAAGCCTTGGCAATCTTGTCAAAAATCACTTTGCCACAAATGTTTTGGTTTATTTCTGGAATTTCAATTCTATTTCATTGGTCTATAGGTCTATCCTTATGCCAGTACCACACTCTCTTGATTATTGTAACTTTGTAGTGAGTTTTGAAATTCTGGGGGGAAAAAGGTGATTGGATTTTTGATAGGGATTGCATTGAATCTGTAGATTGCTTTGGGGAATATTGCAACATTAGCAATATAAATCTTCTAATCCATAAACATTTATCATTTCTATCTATTTAGGTTTAACATTTTTTTTCAAACCTATTTATTTTTAGAGAGAGGAAGGGAGGGAAAAAGGGAGGGAGAGAAACATCAATGTGTGGTTGCCTCTTACATGCCTGCCCCCTACTGGGGACCTGGCCTGCAACCCAGGCATGTGCCCTAGACTAAGAACCGAACCGGTGACCCTTTGGTTTGCAGGCCAGCACTCAATCCACACCAGCCAGGGCTATTTAGGTTTTCTTTAAACGATTTCAGCAATATTTTGTAGTTTTCAGTGACTTTCACGCTCTTGGTTAAGTTTATTTCTGGGTATTTTATTTTCCAGGTGTTACTGTAGTCGGAATTGTTTTCTTAATTTTCTTTTGGTTTATTCATTAATGAAGAATAGAAACACAACTGATTTGTGTGTCTTGATCTTATACTGGTAACTTTTGCTGAATTCATTTATGAGCTCTAGTACCTTTTCTTGTGGATTCTATAGGATTTTCTATATGAATGATGTCATCTACAAACGAATAATTTTACTTCTTCTTTTTCAATATTGATGGCTTCTACTTCTTTTTCTTGCCTAATTGCTTTAAGATCTCAGTACAATGGTGCATAGCAATAGTAATTTTGTTCCTCATATTAGTGGGGGGAACTTGTTTTTCACCAATGAGTATGATGTTAGCTGTAGGTTTTTCATAAATGCCCTTTATCGTATTAAGGAAGTTCCCTTCAGTTCCTAATTTGCTGAGTGTTTTTATCATAAGAGTGCTGAATTTTGTCAGATGCTTTTCCTGTGGCTTTTGAAACAATCATGTAGTTTTTTTCCCTTCTTTTTACTAGGTATACTTTTTTTGGTTAGTCTTCAAGGTATTAAGAATGGCAATACTAGACAATTTACTTTTCAAAAAGAAATATAGCATAACACTGTTATTTTCTGAATTGTTAAAAGAGGTACATTATTAATTGGTTCCCTTAAACAGACAGAAAGTAAGCATACATAAACAAACTAGAAACGCCAGCAGAACTATCTTTAGAGTGACTGTTGTAGAGAAAATATCCATGATAACATCTGCTTCAGTTACATATACAAAGCATTTCATAAATTATTAAGGAGAAAAGCAAGCTTCATAAATAATTAAAATTAAACAAAAGCTCCTAGGGACAGCTGTTTCCCTTTAGGGGATGAAAGATATAGAGAACATCATAACATTTATGGTGTGACACTATGAATTGCCCCGAAATTTCTTTTAGAATATGCAGAATTACAATGTAAATATGTGAGAAAAAATGGATTTTTCTCCCCAAAAGACAAAGTAAGAATGATACAGAGTAAAGACCTATAGAGTTTCAAAATTCTTTTTGGGTGATCGAATCACTGGGTAGCTTTCAGCAGCAAAAGAAAAGCAGCACAGGCAAGTCTTTGTACCAGGAAAGCACACGGAATAAAACTTGAGAAAGTGTGAGCTCTTCTGGTACTTGGAACAAAAGGGCACATCTCCGAGCTACATCATTCTTATTACATTTTTATTACTACCACGTTCAATCAAAACATAAGAGCATCTCATTTATTCCTCGTCCCTGGGGAGCAAGATACTCATATGAGTGAATGCAGAGGAAAATGAAAGCTTACCTCTTTATGTGTCCAAATCAGTTTATACATTTTTAATTCACTTTCTATGACAATAATATAAGCTAAAGACAGAAGAGAAGATGGTAGTAGAGCATGGGAAATACTATGTGTATGTGACCTCAGGCAAGCCATATAAACTTCCTGAGCCTGTTGTCCTCTCCATAATATGGGCACGATAATGCCAACTTCAGAGGATGTCTAAAAACTCCTATAAAATTGTTAAGTGCTGTATAATATATTAGATGCTTTTTAATACTATACCTTTAACTGTTTTATGAACTAAAGGTAGTATATTCAACTTACCTTATTCTTGGCAAAAGATTTTAAAAATCTAGGTCAGAGGAAAATCTCTCTAATAAAATTAGGATCAATATAATAAAATAAAAATAATTTCTAATAAAATTAAAAATGAAAAATGCTACCCTGCTACATGCTCCCATTGAGTGGAAAGTGGAAAAACTCACTTCTAAATAATTAATGGATAAAGAGGGGAAAGAAGGCACAACAGGGCTGGGGGACTGGATGAAAAAGGTGGAGGGACTGAGAAGTGCAGACGTCACAGGGAGGTAAAGTACAGCACAGAAAATAGAGTCAATATATTGAAATAACTGTGTATGGTGCCAGGTGGGTACTAGACCTACAGGGGGAACACTCTGTAAAGTATGATAGTCTAACACCAATGCTGTATACCTGAAACTAACACAAAATAACATTGAATATAAAGTGCAATTAAAAAATAAAACAAAAAAAGACAAAACAAAAAGGTCCTACATATCACAGAATGCGGTTAAAGTTGAGAGAGAAATTTTTTAGCTTTAAGTGGATTGATTTGAAAACAAGGCTGAAAATATAGGACCTAATGGAAAAATAATACTGAAAAAGAGTAAGATCATCCATAAACCCTAATAAAGTAGAAATACATAATAAATATAGAGGCAGAAATTAAGGAAACAGAAAATAACATTGAGAAGTAGAACAAAAGCTGGCTTTTAGAAAAGATTAATAAAATAGACTGTTGAAGATGGAGGAGTAGGTAAACACACTTCGCCTCCTTGCACAACTACAGAAAAAATTACATCTGGACTATGAAACAAGTATCACCCAGAACCATCAGAAAATCGAGCTGTATGGGGTCTGACAACTAAGGAGTTAAAGAAGCCACACTCATCCAGATGGATAGGAGGGACAGAGATGCAGAGAGAGGTGAGAGGCGCAAAGCCATGGGAGTGGCATGGAGATGTGGTGGAATGGGCAGTCCCACATTCACATGTAGTGGATAAAAATTTGGGAGGGATAACTTGGGAGCGAGGGATCCTGGCCCCACACCAGACCACCCAGCAGCCCAGGGTTCCAGTGCCAGAAAGATAAATCCCCATAACTTCTGGCTGCAAAAACCAGTGGGGGTCAGGGTGGCAGAAGAAACTACCAGATTATCAGGAGACTCGTCTTAAAGGGCAGGCACAGGTTTAGGACACTTGCAGACCCACCTCCTCTGGGATTCAGTTGGAAGGGCATAAGTGGCATCCAGGAGAAAGTGAGGAAACTGGAAACAGGGTGAGTGCTGGAAGACAGCTTCCTTGCAGGCAAACCTCCAGAATTCAGGCAGTGGCACTGTTTCTTCTCCGAGCCTTCCCCTCACACAGAATCACAAAGTGGTGAAACAGGTTGCCTCACCCTGGTGGTCACCTAATGCTCTTCCCCACACAATTTATAGGTCCACTCTTCTACAACAGAGAGCACTACTAAGACAGGGAGTCAAAACAGCTACCTAATACACAGAAACAAACACAGGGAGGCTGCCAAATTGAGGAGACAAAGAAATATGGTCCAAATGAAAGAATGAAACAAAACTCAAGAAAACGAATTAAATGAAACAGAGATAACCAACCTATCAGATGCAAAGTTCAAAACACTGGTTATCAGGATGCTCAAAGAACTCACTAAGTATGGTAACAATATAAAAAAGACCCAGGCAGAAATGAAGGTTGTATTAAGTGAAATAAAGAAAAATCTATAGGGAACCAACAGTGGAAAGGAAGAAATTGAGTATCAAATCAATGATTTGGAAAAGAATGTAGAAAAAAGAATTCAAAAAAATGAGGAATGATTAAGAAGCCTCTGAACATCTCCAAATGTGCCAACATCCAAATCATAGGGAGTGCCAGAAGAAGAAGAGGAAGAGCAAGAAGTTGAAAATTTATTTGAAAAAATAAAGAAAACTTTCCTAATTTGGCAAAGGAAATAGACATACAAGTTCAGAAAGCACACAGTGACCCAAACAATTTGCCCCAAAGAGGACCACAGCAAGACACATTATAATTAAAATGCCAAAGGTTAAAGATAAAGAGAGAATCTTAAAAGCGGAAAGAGAAAAGCAGAGAGTTACCTACAAAGGAGCTCCCATGAGACTATCAGCTAATTTCTCAAAAGAAATATTGCAGGTTAGAAGGGACTGGCGAGAAGTCTTCAAAGTGATGAAAAGCAAGGGCCTGCAACCAAGAGTACTATATCCAGCAAAGCTGTCATTTAGAACAGAAAGGCAGATAAAGTGTTTCCCAGACAAGGCAAAGCTAAAGGAGTTCATCATTATCAAGCCATTATTATGTGAAATATCAAAGGTATTTATTTAAGAAAAATAAGATCAAACCATGCACATTAAAATAGCAATAAATCCACAACTATTAACAACTGAATGTAAAAAAAAAAAAACAAACCAAACAAGCAGAACAGTTGGAACAGAATCACAGAAATAGAGATCACTTGGAAGGTTATCAGCTGGGAGGGGGACAGGAGAGAAAGGGGGAAAGGTGCAGGGATTAAGAAGCACAAATTGGTAGGTATAAAATAGGCAGGGGGATGCTAAGAAGATTATAGGAAATGCGAAGCCAGAAAACTTATATGCATGACCCATGGACCTCTAACTAAGGGTGGGGGACTGCTGGAGGAAATGGGGGTACCAGGTGGAGAAGGGATAAAGGGAGAAAAATTGGGACAACTCTAATTACATAATAAATAAAATATATTTAAAAACACACTATTAACTCTGATCAAAATAAGAGAAAAAGCAAATATTAAAAATAAGGGAGATAATTATAGAAGCAAGCTAGTTTATACACAAATTTATGCCATCAAACTTCATAAATGAAATGGACAATTGTCTAGGAAAGTGTAAGTTACCAAAATATAGTAAAAAAGAAACAGCAAACCTGAATGGACCGATCAATATAAACAATTTGATCACTAGTCAAAATCCACTACTCCATAAAAAAGGAATAAAGCCAAGATGCTTTCATAGACTTTCCCCCTAATATTCCCTTATGGAAAATTTCAAATATACACACATTAAAATAAAAAGAATTGTACTAAAGTACCCACATACCCTAGATTCTTCAAGTAACATTTTCCCACATTAGCTCTCACACAACTATCTACCTATCCATCTATTCTTCTTTCTATACATCAGTCCTTTTATATCTTTTATTGGATCCTGCGGGAGGAAATACAGGAAAATAAACTATGCATGACAGGACTTCAGAGCAACAGACTAGTGATCTTTACATTTCCATATCAACTTAACATTTTAACTGTTTTTCTCAAAATAAGACTGAAGTTGTGGTATGTGGAAAACAGAAATAAATAAAAAAGGAGGGATTCAGGAAGAAGCTTTGGGCCCCCTTTCTTTCCTCTCTATGGACATTATCTTGTGAGGTGGATACCGACTCCTCTCCAAACAATTTTTTTATGGTATCAGCCAGTTCCCACTCTCCTTGCCAAAAAAGAGAATTGAACTGGCTTTTTAAAAATAGCTGTTACAAAATGAATATATTTTTACAAATGCATGTAATTCAGTTAGGAAATGTTTACTATGCCCTTGATTTATCAGAAAGAAAACATTTACTAATTACAAGAACAATTTATCTTCCAAAGGACAGGTTCTCTACTGCAAGAAATTTCAATCTGTGAGATCCTAAAGAAAAGCAATTTCACTGATTTTCTCTGTATATAATATGGCATGCCAGCGAAGTTGATGGATTGTAACACTTTTGAATGAAAACATTACTATCAAAGAATGACAGCATTTAGAGGTAAGGTTAATGTTTATAAAACAAGATATCATAGTATTTATTCCTTTATTTACTTTTCGCATTTGTTCCTTTATTGATTATAAATGCTAGTTCCCCCTTACTGTCCCTTTGTTATTCTCTGCACTGACCATGGCCTTGTTTCACCGTGTGAACGAACACATTCACAATCTGAGTGGAAGGTAAAGCTCTTCAAACCATTCTTTTCAAAAGCAGTGTTCATGGCAATGGACTGATGTCCCAAGCTAGCCCACATCGTCACTTCCCCTTTCGACCTTCATGTCAATTCTTCAAGAACACAATATCCTTCAACTCTGTTAGAAGGCATACTGTTTCCAGGAAATTGGCCCTTTTACAGGGGTGTTCTTGCAGCCCGAGGGCCACAAGCAGTCCAGGATGGCTGTGAATGCGGCCTGACTCAAAATCGTAAATTTACTTAAAACATTATGAGATTCTTTGTGATTACATGTCAGAATGTGTTTAATGTGGGGCCCAAGACAATTCTTCTTCTTCCAGTGTGGCCCAGATGATGCTGAAAGGTTGGACACCCCTGCTTTAAAGCATTCTTCTAATGTCATTGGTACTTTCATTAATTTGTATGTAAAACTATTTTAGATTCTCTCATGGTTACCATCACATGTTGCACTGAAGGTGACTTGCCTTGCTGGAGGTCTCCAATAGAAACTGGAACGTGTTCTGCACAGCCTGACATGTTTCCAGCTCAGTCCGGCTGAAGGCTATTAAATAATCCTTCAAGTGATCATACACATTTCCGTCAAGAGCCTGTAAAAGAGGAATACACACACAAAAAATTATGATAAAGCTTTGACACATAATGCCTACTGTGTACAAGGTAAGTTCAGTTTAAAATTTATTGACAGTAAGTTAACAAAAGATACAGATGATCATGTCAGAGTAAATATAAAGTGAACAATCATTTGGGAAAATGCTGATGCTCTCTAGCTAGGCAGGAACTACAGAAGGTGAAATCCAGTGTTGGTAAAGCCGTGGGGAACGGACAAACCTCGGGAGACAAAGTGTGTGGGTCCTGACCTCTGCTCATCTGCTATTGGCTGTGTCACCTTCTGTTGTCACTTGAGTGGGAACAGGTGTGGGAGTCAAATGAAACAATGGAGGTGAAAGGTCCCAGGCACAGTGCCTGGAACAAGGCAGACTCTCAATACACATTCATCATGTCCATTTTTCCTCATCCATTACTGGTAGGATTATAAATTAGCATATCCTTAGTATATGGCAGTCAGGGAAAAATACAATTGAAATAGTAAAAAGAAAAAAAAAAAGAAATGTGACTAAATTCCTGTTTGGGGGAAGGAACACCTGTGTAACATGTATGAATAGTTTAAAACTGTTACTTGTTTAAGCACAGAAAAAAACTTTAAAACTGAAAAGAAAAAAGGAACAGAAAACCACCAAGCATGTGAGAAATGATTAAGCTAGGACACATATAATGACTAAAATATATACAGTCACCAGAATAACAGCTGTGGAACTGTACATACAGATGGAGAAGTACATGTTACATAATTTTAGGTTTGAAAAAGAAGGAACAAACAGAATACATATACACTAGCAACAACTTTGGGAAAAACATATCAATAAAAAAGGTTCTGGAGTCTTGCCAGTCAACGGAAGTTTTCTCAAACACTGAGGTAAAATTCACGTGCTGTAAAAGTTGCCACTTTAACTATCTTAAGTAGTTGAATCCAGTGGTTTTTAGGAGCCACAATGTTGTCCAGCCATCACTGCCAGCTAATTTCAAGAGATTTCAACACCCCCAAAAGAACTCCCATTCTTCCTTCCTCTAGCCTCTGGCAACCACTAATCTACTTTCTCTCTCTACAAATTTGCCTGTTCTGGACATTTCATACAAATGGAATCATACAATATGTGGACTTTTATGCCTGCACCTGTCACTTAGCATAATGTTTTCAAGGTGTATCAGTGTATTAGTAATTCTTTTTATAGCTGAGTAATACTCCATCATAGGGATATACCATATTTTATTTACTCATTCATTAGCTGGTGGACATTTGGGTGGTTTTGGGTTGTTTCCACTTTTTGGCTATTACGGGTAATGCTGCTGTGAACATTTGTGTACAAGTTTCTGTTTGAACATCTGTTTCCAATTTTCTTGCGTGTATGCCTGGCAGTGAAATTGCTGGGTTCCACGGTGATTCTAACTATTTCAGGAATTGCCAAACTGTTTTCTACCACAGCTGTAGCACTTCAGATCCCCACCAGCAGTGTATGAAAGTCCCAGATTCTCTACATCCTTATCAATACTTGCTATTTTGTTGGTTAAAATTTTTCACGTCATCCTAGTGGTGTCCCATGTGGTGTTAACTGCATTTCTCCAATAACTAATGACACTGAGCCTCTTTTCATGGGCTTTATTGGCCACTCGTACATCATCTTTGGAGAAGTGTCAATTCAAATCCTTTACTTATTTCTTAAAAATTTTACTCCTTTTTTTGTTTGCTTGTTTTTGTCTTTTTGCTATATATGAGAATTTCCCCATATAATGAACTATTCTTTCAAAGATTTTATTTATTTATTTTTAGAGAGAAGGGAAGGAAGGGAGAGAGGGAGAGAAACATCAATGTGAGAAAGATACATTGATCTGTTGCCTCTTTACACCCCCAAGGGGGGACCCCTGACCCACAACCCAGACATGTGCCCTGACTGGGAATTGAACCAGCGACTCTTGGGCTTGGAGGCTGGTGCTCAATCCACTGAATCACACCAGCCAGGGCAGTCCTTTACTCATTTTTTAACTGGGTTGTTTGATCTTTTTGTTGATGAATTATAGGACTCCTTTACATATTTGAATACTATTTATGTATTTGGATACATGTATCTTATCAGATACATAATTTGCTAATATATTCTCCTATTTGGTAAGCCATCTTTTCACTTTTTCAATAGTGTCCTTTAATATGCAAAAGTTTTTTTTTTAATTTTGATGAAGTCTAAATCAGCTATTTTAATTTTGTTACTTGTGTCTTAGTGTCAGATGTAAGAATCCTCAATGGAGGTGTTATAGTAAAGAAATTCTTTATATATCCTGTGTTTGACTATTCCATTTAACTTTTACTATAAAACTGATTTTTAAAAAGTATACAAATTCTGGTCCCTGGTGGGGTAGTTCAGTTTGTTAAGAGCATCAGACCTATCTATCTCAACACCAAGGTTGCAGGTTCAATCTCCAGTCAGGGCACACACAAAAATCAATCAATGAATGCATAAATAAGTAGAACAACAAATTGATGTTTCTCTCTCTCTCTCTCTCAAATCAATTAGAAAAATGAAAAATTTAGAAATTCTGTTTCCAATGCCCTGAGTAATAAAGCACATTCTATAGTGCTTAAACCACTAGATGGCATCATCAAGCACTTTAAATATAGGCAGTGCAAATTCCTTAAGATTTCTTGTAGTTATGTAACATTCCCACCCTGGAGAGACTCCCAGTGCTAAGTCTGAATGAAAATTCTTGCCTTAGGACATGCTCCCCATAAATTTGCTAAAAAAGAAGCATGTAACTTCTGTTATGGAGCTTTTTCTTAAGAAATTCTCATGGGAGATGGTCATAACCTTGTGTTTACAGGAAACCACTATTTTATTTGAAGACAGAAAATGGCAATAGAGCCATCACCAGCTCCTACCTCTAGAGCTTCTGATTCAGTAGGTGGGGGTTTTGGACACCTTGCTGCTGGTCCAGAGACCATAATTTGAGAGCCACTGGGCTAGACAGTCATTTTGGCTGATTAGATGGAGTGTTTGCGTAGACGTGGATCCTGGTGACTCTGTACAAGGAAAGTGACCGGAGACAGAGGCGTCTACTATCCTGAGCAGGGAGGCAGATCAGCTGCTGCTTTCAACTGAGAATCATGCTCTGCCTCAGAATTGTGGCGGCAGCATGACACAGCATGGGAAAGAACCTGAGTTCTGAAATAAGTTGGATGTGGGTTAGAGTCTGAGAACTTTCACCTACTTCATCCTTTTGATGGCTTTCTTATTTGTAATCAGGTCAAGTGGGAACACCACACACTCTCCAGGACATTGTGAAGAGTAACTACGGTAATGGAAGTGGTACAACGTTAGTCTTCTTTCTTGCCTTGCTTAAAAATCTTTACTGGACTGGCCAAATATCGATCACTGTTCAAGCTGAGGGTAACGAGTACATGGGGGTCATTATACAATTGTGTTTGCTACAGTGTATGTTGGAAATCTTCCATAAAAAAGAACACCTGAATATCAGATTAGGGAAAAAAGTGGGGACACAAAATTTTTTTATTTCTCCTCTCCAGAGGACAAGCTTATTGATTTCAGAGAGAGAGGGGAAGGGAGAAAAGGAGAGAAACATCGATATACAAGAGAAAGATCTATTAGTTGCTTCTCATACATGCTTGACCAGGAACCTCTTGTTTGCACCCTCACTGGGGAATGAACTGCAACCCAGGCATGTGCCCTGACTGGGAATCGAACCTGCAACCTTTCAGTTTAAGGGACAATGCTCCAAGTCAGCCACACTGGCCAGGGCTCCACCACAAAAAAACATTTTTTTCAATAACTCCTTTATATTTGGAAAAGTCAAAATTCTTTATTTGGTATCTAAGGTCCTTTAAAATCTAGTCTCAAACTGCCTATCCTTAGTACCATCTCTCGTCACCGACAAACAAAAAGCTCCATAACAGAAGTTACTGTGCTCTCTGTCCCAACTATATTGAGCCGCTTCGGACAACGACACTCATTTTCATGTTTCCAGATAAGCTGCTTTTGACCTAGAATGTCATTCCTCCCTTTCTCTCCCACTCAAATAGTAATAATGATGGCTAACACAGGCAACTAACACTTACTAATGGCTTAGCACATTTCAAATACTTTACAAAGCCGACTCAACCAGTTCCTCCATAGTAATTTCACAACCTTCTGTATAATGTAGAGATAGTACTGCAAGTCGTGGATTGGGTCTTATTCAGGCACAGTGCCTGGCAGATAGCAGATGCTCAAAAATATTTACAGGATAAATGAATGCTTTATGCTAGAGTTAATATAGCAATAAATATGCCCTGAATTAGTTACCTCACAAGCAAGTTACACCTAATACACTTAAGAGAAAATGTACCATTAGTCATCATGTACCAGCAAAGACTTCCTCTCTTGGCTTCAGCAACCCAAGAAAGACTTAATGAAACTTCATTCGGTGGGAGGTAGGCCAAGGGACTGGAAACCTCTTCAACAGACAGATTAAAGTATTTCTTTTGTCCTATTCGACACCTAGAATTCCCTGAATCTTAATGGTTGTATTTTCAGGGTTGCAATATTCATCAACCTGCGCATGTGACAATGTTTCTGGAAGGTAAAAATAAGAGAGCTGGAGGCCTTCTGGTCTACATGGATTATTACTAGTGTGCACAGAGTTAATGCAGGAGGTATGAAAATTAAGAAACTGCTAGATCAAAGCACAGGAAGTGGATGATTATCCCATGATTGGCTCCAGCCCCCTCCCACAAGTTAAATGCAATTGTTTGAATCAGTTGTGGTGCCTAGAAATGAAGTTCAAAGCAATTCTGAGCAGTACTATCTCAACATGGTTTTGTGATTAGAAGGCAGATTGCATAAATATTTATAAGGACTTTGACTAAAAAGTCAGTAATTAGAAAAGAAGTAATCCCCCCAAATAGACTGAATGCTGGGAATCAAAGAAGAGAGCTTGAAAAATGCTTTTTTTACAAACTCCTCCACCATATTATCATACAGAGTATTTATCACTGCCGATCAAGTCCTTAGTACCGTCCTCATCTGGATTACCACAGCATCTTCTGTGGTCCCTCCTGACAACCCATTTCCATACTGCAGCTAGGAGGATGTTTCCAAATTACATATCAAAATCATTGATATACGTCTGATTTCCCCAACAGACTCTTAGTTCCTTGAGAGCAGGCTGCATTTGCTTCTTCACTTTATCCCTATGCTTTGCAGAGAAACCTGCAGTGAATGATTGCTGAAGTGAACTGAACAGAGGAGTGGGAGCTACAAAAGCAGGCCCTCGACTATAAAAGGGGGAAGGCACCGAAGTGAATTAGAAAATCAGGCATCCATTTTACCTTAATAGGGTCAGCTTGACTCTGGTGAACAAATGTGTAATTATTCAGACTGACTTAGATTTTGACCAGACACTATTTGCCTCCTCTGACTTCCTCACCGATACATTAAACCGCCTCCTAGACTGCACCACTCTCTTCTCCAGCTGCTCTATTAGTGTGTGTTCCCAGCTCAGTGTGTGAGTGCCACTATCCACTCACCTGCCCACATCAGACACCTGGAGCTAACGGCTTACTTTCCCCTCTGCCTTTCCCCCGACATCCAGGTAATTACTACATCTTGATTCCATTTCCTAAATATCGATTAAATCCAACCGTTTCTCCTAATCTCCACAGCAACAACCCCCCTGCCGCCCTGTCTCATTGGGATGATTGCAGCCAGCTCCTGCTTCCCTGCATCCAGCTGTCCCTCTTGCCAACTATTTCTATACTGGGGCTAGGGAGATGTTTCTCAACTGTGTATTTTACTTGACTGCTCAACAATGTTCACCGGCTACCCATTGTACTTAAGATAAAGTATCAATAAATTAAACATCTTCATGACTTTACGATCTCGATTTGGCTTTAACTCTTTGGCTTCTCCACGGATGGTTCCCATTTTCCTCCCCATTCACTTTCTTCTCTACACTGCGCATCGTTCGGTTCTTCCGATAATACTTTTGCCTCTGAGTTTTCACATAGGCTTTTCGTTTTTCTTGACCACTCTCTACCTTCTCCTTCTTGGTTTAGCTAACTCTTATCGTTAAGACGTCACTTAATCATTACCTATTCTGGACATCCCTCTGGTCTTTTGGCTGCACAACCCTTAGTCACAGCATATAAGCCCACGCTGGTGTCTGTCTGTCTCTCCTTTTGGTCTGTTAGGTTCTGTGCAGGCAGGGATCATGTCTGTCTGTTTACTGTTGTGTCTTCTGCGCTGGGTGCAGGGTGTGACATACTGGTAATGCTTCATAAACACCCGTTCTGTCTAACAAATAGTATGTCAATCGGAATTCACAGCGTTTAAAAAAAAGTGAACAGGCTCACACTTGAGTCCCATGACTGAAAAGGAAGCCTACTGATGTTACGTCACACTAGCAAAGTTTTATACAAGCTCAAGAAGAAGCTACTCTCACAAAACTTATTCTCACATAGTACTTTGAAATATTTTTAGTAGTGGGTTCTTTTTATGTGGAATCCCACAACAGAAAATATATATAACTTCTCACATTTTCTCTCTTCTACCAGCAGACCCTGCTCTCTTGACCACGAAGATGAGGCGGCTGGCCGCAGTGGTATGCCAGGCAGAACACTGTTACTGGGCAGAGGTGGGCACCTGACCTAAATCAGGCCATCCCTGGGACGGCAGATGAAAGATGAGTCCAAAATGGACTATTCTTCCCACCAAATGGCTATTCTTTCCATCAGGAGAGAAAACCTGCAGCTGGGGAAACTTAAACCAACTTACAAGGAAAAGCAGTGACAAGAAACTCGGCTGAGTGAAGCTGGGAGTGGGGGGCAGAGGAGAGGGTCAGGGAGTGTCTTTGGATTAGGTGGCTCCTGGGCAAGCGCTACCTTGTCCTTTCCGTGATTTCTTTACCTGAGCCAATGAGGTCCTGTTTTGCTCAAGTCACTTTGAGTTAAATCTTTGTTATTCGCAATTACAAGACTCCTTACTAAACGTTTTGGATGATAACTGTTGCTATATGAGCCCTATTACCTAAATTATTTCCTTTGGCTGCATTGTAAGAAAAAACATTGATTCATATAGGTAATTCACCGTAATGAATAATAATCCAATAGCTTATTACCAGTTCTTCTCAATGAAACAAATCTAAAAGCTTAAAGTAGGCATTTTTTTTGTTTTTTTAATATATTTTATTGATTATGCTATTACAGTTGTCCCATTTCTCCCCCATCATTCCCCTCCACCCTGCACACCCTCTCCCACCCACATTCCCCCCCTTTAGTTCATGTCCACGTGTCATAAGTTCTTTAGCTTCTACATTTCCCATACTATTCTTGCCCTCCCCCTATTTTCTACCCACCATCTATGCTACTTATTCTCTGCACCCCTTCCCCCTCTCTCCTCCTCCCACGCCCCTGTTGCTAACCCTCCATATGATCTCCATTTTTGTGGTTCTGTTCCTGTTCTAGTTGTTTGCTTAGTTTGCTTTTGTTCTAGGTGTGGTTGTTAATAGCTGTGAGTTTGCTGTCTTTTCACTGTCATATTTCTATCTTCCTTTTCTTAGACAAGTCCCTTTAACATTTCATATAATAAGGGCTTGGTGATGATGAACTCCTTGAACTTGACCTTATCTGAGAAGCACTTTATCTTCTCTTCCATTCTAAATGACAGCTTTGCTGGATAGAGCAGTTTTGGATGTAGGTACCTTCAAATACTTCTTTCCAGCCCCTTCTTGCCTGGAAGGTCTCTTTGGAGAAATCAGCTGACAGTCTGATGGGAACTCCTTGGTAGGTGACTGTCCCCTTATCCCTTGCTGCTTCTAGAATTCTCTCCTTCATTTTCATCTTAGCTAATGTAATTCTGATGTACCTTGGTGTGTTCCTCCTTGGGTCCAACTTCTTTGGGACTCTCTGAGCTTCCTGGACTTCCTGGTAGTCTATTTCCTTTGCCAGATTGGGGAAGTTCTCCTTTATTATTTGTTCAAATAAGTTTTCCACTTGTTGCTCTTCTTCTTCCCCTTCTGGTACCTCTATAATTCGGATGTTGGGATGTTTAAAGATGTCCTGGAGGTTCCTAAGCCTCTCCTCATTTTTTTGAATTCTTGTTTCTTCTTTTCTGTTTGGTTGTTAGTTTCTTCCTTCTGGTCCACTCCATTGATTTGAGTCCCAGTTTTCCTTCCATCTCTATTGGTTCCCTATGCGTCTTCCTTCATTTCACATATTGTAGCCTGCATTTTTTCATCTAATTTGTGAGCAAAATCAACCAATTCTGTGAGCATCCTGATCACAAGGGCTTTGAACTGCGCATCTGATAGGTTGGCTATCTCTTCACGGCTTAGAGGAATGGGCTCAGGGGCTTACATTTGTTCTCCGGTTTGAGCCATTTTTGGTGTTTTTTGTTTTGTTTTGTTTTGTTTTGGTTTTGGTTTTGGTCTGGTCGAGGCTGTTACGTAGTGAGGGATGGAGCCTTAGGTGTTCCCCAGTGTGGGGGCAGCCCCGTCGCTGAGTTGTGATGCTGTACATGAAGGCGGGGTCTGAGAGGGAACAATGGCACCTGCTCCACTCTCTCTGGGATTCCAGTCCCTTCCGCCGCTTCCCCTTTGCCTGGACCATCTGCATGCGCAAATGTGGGACCACCTGGTCAGCCAGCTGCCTTGTATGGCCTCACTGGGTCTGCACAGTTGCCCCCCTGTGCCCGGGAGCCGCCAGCTGCCGCCTGTGGGGCCGGGGTCCACCAACCGCTGCCTGTGCACCTGGGAACTGCCAGCCGCTGCTGCCTGTGTTCCCAGGTCTGCACCTCCACTTTGTTCTGCCGAGACTCCACCCCTCTTACTGGTCTGGATGAATGGTTGTTGGACTTCCGTACAGTTCAATTTTCTGTAAGTTCTGATTGTTTCCTTGTTTCTAAATCTTTGTTGTCCTTAATTTTGGTTGTGAGAGGAGACACAATGTGTCCACCTACGCCTCCATCTTGGCCAGAAGTAAAGTAGACAATTTTTATTTCAAAGTTGAACCACAAACACAAGACAAAAGCTACATGTATTTCTTATAAATTTAAGGCATAGTAAGAACTACTTAAAACTTACAATAAATTATAAAGTTGTTGCAGCTGTAACGGTGTGATGAGGGTGTGCGCAGTGAGGATGCATCCGAGCCCCACCTGGCATTGACATGAGCAGAACACAAGAATGCTCTCTAAGTGTACTTGCTTATTCAACTTCAAGTGAGCTGATATGCACAAACTTCAATTCCTATAGATATCTGTGTGAAGAGCTATACATTTCACAATGATTCACTAGTATTGACATATATGCTCAGAAATGTCAGGAGAAGCATTCTTTCAAGGTTCATACAAATATGAGTTCACCTGGCTAGATGAGCTCCTTGGTGGTCTCCACTAAGAAAAAATTTGGTAGGTAACTCATCTAACTGTACATTTAAAATACAGTCAAACTTTTATTATTATTATTATTTGATGCAAATGGCTAGGTGAAGAAGTCTGTGGCATCTAAACTGAGAAACCATGCAGCCTTTGATCAGCATATGCTTTAATGGTCCAGCAGTGTTTTTGACAAAACTGCATAGAAATGCCTTTAAGCAGCCTCATTCTTTTCAGTTACCTAGAAACCACATACTCCCTTATATATCGTCTCTGTCCTCTTTACTTATTTACTTGATCAACTTGATATCTAAAATCAGTTGAGTTTGGAACCCAAACTCAACAGTAAATACTCAAAATAGTGAAAATAAAGAGGGGAAGATATATATCTTTTATTTTAATTGTTGTTCTTGTACAGTTTTCTGTCTTTTACTCCCATCCCAGCCCACCCACCCCAGCCCTCTCCATGGGGGAAAGCTGTCTTAAAGACCAATTCAGAAACTTAGAATTCTAGGATGTTCCACTAACAAAACATTTATTCTACAGGAAAGTGTAAAATCCTTGGAACTTCTTTGAAGAGGAAAATTATGATGTATTAGCAGTTAGGAGGAAGAAAAGGTAGCATCTTTCTGAGCATTTGATGTCATTTCCCTTTAATGGAAAACTTTAAACAGTAGCTTCCTTATTTAGATTCCGGAAGGGCATGGATTCTGCAGTCAAGAGTTACGCTGAAACCTCTTGAGTTTCCTTAATGCAGCCTAGAAATGTTAATTCTTCTTTTTCTGAGAGCAACTGGCATTCCAAAACAGTCTGTGGTTAAAGTCAAGGATATAAATATGAAGATGATGATAAATCCAAACTATCTTAGTTAAATTATGAAATTCCACAGTCCTCCCTTGTTCATGGAGAAAACAATTGCCTGCCAGTATTTGTTTATCTTCCTGAGAAGCCCCCACACTGTACTTAACCAGGGTACAAAGAGAAAGTAGATTCTTACAAATTCAAAGAGATCAAAAGCAAGTAAATATGTTAACATGTGGCCTAATTTGTCGATTGACATAAAGAAAAATGAGATCACCTAATTTTATACTTGGTTGTTTTATTTTAAAAGGACTGAGTTACTTCAGGTTCTAAGAAAGAGGAAGCAAGAAAGTTTCTGGCTGTGAATTACAAAGCCAGGAAAGGAACACACAGCACTGCTTTCCTGCACGGCCTGCACCGTCCTCCGCAGTTATTCACGAGCATGCATCGTCTGGTTGGGAGTGTGTGAAACCACATCGATATTTAGGTCGCAACCCCAAAGCGCATGGTCCAAGAGAAAGTCTCGAACCATCTACGCTTGTGTGCAAACACCAGTTCTACCACTTACTGGCAATTTCAGACTGGGAAAACTCTGAACCTTCTTGGTCTTTAAATTCCTGATCTGATGAAGTCAAAAGAGCATGGTACGTGTAAAAAGATGGTTACTGAAATAATAAAGCTAAAACATTTCTATGTTCTACCCAAGAATTTCCTCTATTTTCCTTACAGTAAGGGACTTTGGTGACAGACTTGGTTTTGAGCCTTGATTCTATTATGTATTTAACCAGTCTAACCTCTCTAAACCTCAGTTTTCTCATCTACAAAGTACAGAAATACTAATAGCATCTCCTCATGAAGTTTGTAAAATAGATATTTTCTAGTGTATCATTTTCATTCCCTTGTTTCTTTTACTATATTTTTGGAGTTATTGAGCAGTGGTTGCCTGGGGATTACAATTAACATCTTAATTTAAAGCAGATTGGTTTGGATTAATGCAAACTTAATTTCAAACTTAATACAAAAACTATGCTCCCACATAGCTCTATTCACTCCATCCTGAGTGATATTACTGTCATACAAATATACCTTTATACATTATAAGCCCATCAACAACATTTTATAATTACTGTTTTGTGCATTGTCTTTTTAAATCAGACTAAATTATTTATCTACTCCTTTCTCAGACTGGATAATCTCAATTGTCCAATCCTTAAATTCACAGATTCTTTCTTTTGCCAGTTCACTGATGAACTCTTCCAGTGTATTCTTATTTCTGTTTTTGTACTTTACAACTCCAGAATTTCTATTTGGTTCCTTTCTTATAATTCCTACCTCTTTGTTGACATTCTCTTTTTGGTGAGACATTGTTTTCATACTTTCCTTTAGTTCTTTGGTGTTTTAGGTGACTTAAAATCTTTGTCTAGTAAGTCTAACACATGGGCTTCCTTGGGTCAGTTTTTACTAACTCCTTTTACTCGTGTTGTATGGACTAAATTTTCCTGTTTCTTTGCATGCCTAATTTTTTGTTAAGAAGTGGACATTTAAATAATAAAATGTGGCGATTCTGGAAATCAGATTCCATTCTTTCCCCAGGAACTGTTGTTGCTGCTGTTTATTCAGTGACCCTGTTTTATCTCTGTGTTTCAGGAAATTTCAGTTTTGTAAGGAGCTTCACAGACACCACAAATACTGTAACACTTTAACATGCACTGATTTGACTATTTTTTAAATGTACATGAATTTATTTAGTTCCTCCACCATTCATTATTTTGCATCTCACCCTATTGCTAAATATCAATTTTCCTTTCTAACAAATCCACTAGAATTAACATATCTAATAAGCTCTAGTAAAGTTAAGTAAAATTATGTGGTAAAGGTGACCGACTTGCCCAGATGAACTTAAAGCAGCAGCACACTTCAAGAAACTCAGACTGGCTTACACGCACAGCTGCAGGAAATCTCTCTCCTTCCTGTCCCAGTCTCTGTAGCAGCAAGCCTCTTTCATTCCTCACATACACACTGTGTACACAAAAATAATTAGAGCGGTTTTCCTTAAAGGGGATGAAGATGCAATCACTTAATGTCTGTGGTCCATAAATACTCTGGGGCATTTAATTTTTTTGTTTTTACTTTAACATAATTTTAAAATACTGTAACTTAACCCAGGATTATACAGACAATCACCTTTTATTGGAGCATGCCATGGGATTTCTATGCCTATGCTTGTGTTTATAATCAATTGCTTGTGTTTATAATCAATGTACCAACCAGTGTTATTCCAATGGTCCCAGCTTAATGAGGACAGGTCTTAAACTTAAATGATCTTACACTTAAAATGCAAATGACATTGCTGCAACATGTGGAGATCAAATGACATCAGTGAATGCTATGCTAACACAGAGAAGAGGGTGGTGGAAGAAAAGAATCACAGGTATACGTTAGTAGAGTCACTGAAAACTTTTACCAGGGTGTCCAACCTTTTGATGTCTCTGGGCCACACGGGAAGAAGAAGAGCTGTCTTGGGCCACACATTAAATACACTGCAACACGTAATCACAAAAAAATCCCATAATGTTTTGAGTAAATTTACAATTTTGTGTTGGGCCATATTCATAGCCATCCCGGCTGCGTGCGGCCCGCAGGCTGTGGGTTAGACACCCCTGCAGCAGTCTAGAAACCCATAATTCACATCGCAAGTAGTGGTTTAGGGCCAACCAATCATTATCAACTATCATATTTAATTCACTTTGTCAATTTGAATTGTATTGATTTTATAGATTTGTTTGTATTTAAATGATAATTCTGTTTTGGTTGGATAAAACCTTTAAGGATAAATTATTACCTGGTCTTGTTTGTGCATATATAAATAACATTTTAATCAAAATAATCTAAGAGCCTATAGTAACTTTTGCCCATGAAAAAGAGGGTCCTAGATTCCTCAAGGTAAAGTTTCATTGCTGTCCCAGTTCTTTCTTCTATCACAGGACTGTTTAGAAGGGTGTGCCTGCTGCTTAGTTAAACAGAGCATTTCTGTTTACCAACTGCAACACCCCAATAGCAAAGACGGGCTGTTTCTTAGCTGTGGTCCTGACGACCAACGGGTAGTGTGATATTACGGCCATAAGCTGGAAGTAGAACTGGAGAGCGAGCCCAAAGGCCCAATGGAGGAACCGTAAAGGCTTCTGGGAGAAACTGTAAGTTTAGATCTTTAGATAGATAAAGCATAAAAACATACACAGCAGACAATAAATAGGACTGTTGCAAACAGAAGAATTTTGACATTCCAGTTTAGACCTAGAATTCCCTCATACCCATCTTTTGACTGTCATTATTTATTTTTTGCTGTTACTTTTTAAAAGATTGTATTTATTTATTTTTAGAGAGGGAGAAAGGGAGGGAAAAAGAGAGAAAGAAAATCATTGACTGGTTGCCTCTCATCTGTGCCTCAAACTCATAACCCAGGCACATGCCCTACCAGAACTGAACCAGAATTGAACCAGAATTTCAATTCCTACCGGAATTGAAAACCTTTCACTTTGCGGAATGATGCCCAACCAACTGAGCCACATGGGCCAGGGCTGCAGTTACCTATTTTTTAAAGTATATTTTATTGATTATGCTATTACAGATGTCCCAATTTATCACCCTTTGCCCCCCTCTGTCTGGTGCCCTCCTGCAGTTACCTATTTTTATTTGCTAATCTATCTCTAACGACTTAAAGTGGAAACATGACTCAGTACCATGCAGTTAATATTCTAAAACCAACAGTGAAAGAATTCAAGGAAGAAACTTCAAAGGAGAGTTACAAAAAGAATAAGGCAATTTTTCATCTTGAAAGTAGGGACATGACTGCCCTGGCTGGGTGGCTCAGTTGGTTGCAGGTTTGATCCCCAGTGAGGGCACAGACATAGGTTGCAGGTTCGATCCCTATTCGGGGTATGCACAGAAGGCGACAGATTGATGTTCTCTCTCACACTGATGTTTAAAAACCAAAACACAAAACAACAACAAAAATAACATATCCTCAGGTGAGCATAAAAGAGGGAAATAGTTTTCGTTACCATTTCCTAAGCCCGTATTAGAAATCAGGTTCTGCTTATTCACAATAGGAACTGATTCTCATCATACCTACAACTCATCATAAAAAAAAAAAATCAACAAGAAACCTGAACTATAAAGCAGTTAAACTTTTCCAAAGTCACACAATTTAATAACTTTTTTCTGTATTTAAATGGCATGTTTTACGTGCATTTTTGACATTAAAGTATTGAAGTACCAGAAGGTATTTAGCATAAAGAATGTAAAGCCTTCGTTTTAGACCAGGAAGGAATATCCCTGATGTTGGCAATATGGAAGTTCTTTACATTGAAGTTTTAGTGAAGAGTTAATACACATTTCTTGGACATATGGGACCATTAATGGAAGGAAAACAGCCTGCTGCCCTCAGATGTTCCCACTGCTCTCTTCTGAACTATCATTATGACAGTTGTACTGAACACGACCTGATCCTCTGTGGCCCCAAGACAGCCTCTGAGAGGAACGATCTTAGATATAAGGTATATCCACACGTGACAGCTAAATTTCTTTGCACCCAAATATTTTATGCGATTTGGAATACCGTGACAAAAGAAACGTATGGTAAACATAATAATAAATTATTTAATAGTTCAATTCAATAAAATATTTCTTGAGCACCGACTCTGTGCCAAGAAGTAGGCTAAGGGCAGAGTAGGTGTTTCTAGGTGCGTATCTGAGTACTAACCACGAAGAATTTTGCCCGGTATTGGAGCTGAGCAGGTACTACGAGGGTTTTAATTGCACAGCATGCTACAAGAGAGGCACACAGACAGACATGGAGTTCTAAGGGAGACTTTTTGGAGGGAATGATGCCTTGAAAGTGCAGGTGAAAGTCTTTTAAAGATTACATTAGACTTCCAGCCAACATGGAGGCGTAGGTGGACACGCTGTGCCTCCTCAAACAACCAAAATTAAGGACAAAAAGATTTAGAAATAAGAAAACATCTAGAACTGATAGAAAAATTAAACTGGATGGAAGTCCGACAACCATTCATTCAGACCAGTAAGAGGGGCAGAGTCGTGGCAGGAAAAAGTGGAGGTTGGTGGACCCGGGCACACCAGCAGTGGCTGGCAGACCCCCAGGCATGTGGTGGCAATGGGCAGACCCAGTGAGGACGCGCAAGGTGGCTGGCTGACCAGGCAGTCCCACATTTGCACGCGGATAATCCAGGTGAAAACAGGGAGCAAGACAGACCTCACAACCCAGGGCCCCAGCGCCAGGAAATAAAACCTAAAAACACTAATTGAAAACACTTGTGTGGGTTGACGTGCCAGGATAGACTCCCAGCCTCACAGGAGAGTTTGTTGGAGAGACCCACAGGGTCCTAGAATGTACACAAGCCCACCCACATGGAAATCAGCACCAGAAGGGCCCAATTTGCTTGGGGAAAGTGGCGGAAGGGACTGGAATCCAAGAGAGTGCGGAGCAAGCACCACTGTTCCCTCTTGGACCCCGCCCCAACATATAGCATCACAACCCAGAGACTGGGCTGCTCCGCCCCTTACTATATAACAGCGGTGACCAGACCAAAAAAAGAAAAAAGAAAAAAGAAAAAAAAAACCAAAATGGTTCAAACAGGAGAACAGATCAAAGCCTCAGAGCCAATTCATCTAAGCGACCAAGAGATAGCCAACCTATCGAGATGCACAGTTCAAAGCACTGGTCATCGGGATGCTCACAGAATTGGTTGATTTTGGTTGCAAATTAGATGAAAAAATGAAGGCTACAATAAATGAAATGAAGGAAAACACACAGGAAACCAATAGTGATGGGAGGAAAACTGGGACTCAAATCAATGGAGTGGACCAGAAGGAAGAAACAAGCAAACAAACAAACAAACAAACAGAAAAGAAGGAAGAAACAAGAATTCAAAAAAATGAGGAGAGGCTTAGGAACTTCCAGGACATCTATAAATGTTCCAACATCCGAATTATAGGGGTACCAGAAGGGGAAGAGGAAGAGGAACAAGTGGAAAACTTATTGGAACAAATAATAAAGGAGAACTTTCCCAATCTGGCAAAGGAAATAGACTTCCAGGAAGTCCAGGAAGCTCAGAGAGTCCCAAAGAAGCTGGACCCAAGGAGGAACATACCAAGGCACATCATAATTACATTAGCCAAGATTAAAATGAAGGAGAGAATTCTAGAAGCAGCAAGAGATAAGGAGACAGTTACCTACAAAGGAGTCCCATCAGACTGTCAGCTGATTTCTCCAAAGAGACCTTCCAGGCAAGAAGGGGCTAGAAAGAAGTATTCCAAGTCATGAAAGGCAAGGACCTACATCCAAGATTGCTCTATCTAGCAAAGCCTTCATTTAGAATGGAAAGGCAGATAAAGTGCTTCTCAGATAAGGTCAAGTTCAAGGAGTTCATCATCACCAAGCCCTTATTATATGAAATGTTAAACGGACTTATCTAAGAAAAAGAAGATAAAAAAATATGAATGGTAAAAAGACAGCAAACTCACAGTTATTAACAACCACACCTAAAACAAAAGCAAACTAAGCAAACAGCTAGAACAGGAACAGAAACACAGAAATGGAGATCACATGGAGGATTAGCAACAGGGGAGTGGGAGGAAGAGAGAGGGGGAAAAGGTACAGAGAGTAAGTAGCATAGATGGTGGGTAGAAAATAGATGGGGGGGGGCGGCAAGAAGAGTGTGGGAAATGTAGAAGCTAAAGAACTTATGACACATGGACATGAACAAAAGTGGGGGATGTGGGTGGGAGAGGGTGTGCAGGGTGGAGGGGAATGATGGGGGAGAAATGGGACAACTGTAATAGCATAATCAATAAAATATATTAAAAAAAGAAACATGATGTAGAGTATACTCTACCTTAATCAGAAATAATTTGTTTATAAATAAATAAACAAAGCAACCCCCCAAAAAAGAATTATATTAGTCATAATTTTAACTAAGAGAATGGTTCAGTTCCTAACTACTCAAATCAGTATTTATCAACGTTTCCCTAAGTCTAACTCATCATTTTGATTATTTTTGCTTTCCTAATAAATCAATTAGTAGGGTTTTAAATGGTCTTTGAGTTGCATTTTAAAGCAGACTTAAAATTATAAATAGTTTCTAGACTATAGTAAGGGTAAGACCCATTGAAATTTTGTTCTTTGCACTTAATAAAAATGGCCTCTAAGCTAAACATGTAAAGCAGGATATTTTCAAATTTTAATACAGTAGCTAAATTATACTTTATTCAGCATTCAGTTATTTAGAATATCGAAGCTTTTCAGTACACAGTCTGAAGAAAGAACTTGGCTTTCCTTATTATAAACACTCACATATCCGTACTGAAGTCAATTCCAGCAACCTCTGCTGTGCTCAGCAGCATTTGAATCACAGAAAAACATTAGCTGAGGACATTCAGGAAGGAAAGAGAAAAGAAGGAAGGTCAAGAAGGACAGGATTCATTTCTCAGCAGCAAGGACAAAAATTCCCCTTTTAGAAACGTTAAAACTAACCATTTTCCCTCTACTGAGGAAGACTGTAGCTGTAGGAGATTGTGCCTCAAATACCTTCCTAACTGGGTAATGCATTTAAAATTATGAGACAAAAATCAGATTTCTACTGTCTTATTCTAAAGTTTAATGGTACTGACAATTACAACTTAATTTTCTTTAAACAGTTACAGAGGTTTATTCAGATTTTTAAAAGCTGCCCATTTGGTAAAAACATCAGAGTTTCTGTTAGATTTTCATCTTTTAAAGAAAATTTCCTGGCTCGTAGGAAACCTATGGGAGGGTGGGTGACTCCTTCTGTAAGCAAGCAGTCAAGTCCCAAGGAGCTTGTCCAGTAACGACTGTGGCCTGCTTGCTCAGCGTCCTGGCTGGAGCCCCTCGTGTATTGTGCGACTGCCCTATAGCGTCTGTGTCGCAAGCATGAACAAAGCCAACTTGAAAAGGCATTTAGACCGAACACACACTATTCTTAGCTCTAATTTCACAGAAGCAGGACAAATACATTTTAGCTCTAAGTGGGAATCAGCTTTGTTATCATCCTCAGGCTTTTAAACTCCAAGATTTTTAAGCCTGAAAGTCTCACAACAATGCTTAATTGGAGTGAGGCTTTGTCTGTATGTGTTCACATCCTATGCTTTTCAGAAATGACCCCACTTGTGATACTGAAGGGCCTTCTGTAAGTCATGGTAGCATTTCAGTTGATGTAAACAGGTTCAATCAGACACAGGCATGTCTCCAAAATGCAGTTTCTAAATATCATTTCACTGTTAAAGAAAATAATATATGCAATGAGGTTAGTACAATGTGTGGCAAGTAGTAAATAGTTAATGAATGAATAAGTCTATTTTTCTATTTTTATTCCCCTGTAGGGCGCCAGAGGCCATGGGGATCTTGTTCACTATTGTGTCTCCAGTAAATGGCACACAGAAGGCACCCAGTAAATATCTGTGAAATTATGAATGCACGAATGGCCAACAATAAAAATGTTTGCTAACAGTATCCTCCATGCCTAAAATAGTATCTAAGAGGATGTATCCTATTTTGCCATGTATAATACGCACCCATGTTCTTGTGCGCATTATACATGGGCATTATTATACCCATGGCACAAAATCATCATACCCATGTATAATGCACGTCCTTAGTTCCCCCCTCAAAAATCTGGGCAAGAAAGTGAGTGTTATACATGGCAAAATATAGGTAAGTACTTAATTACACTGGATGTCAGTTTGCTTGATATAAAATACAGGCTCCAACTATATATATTCAGATAAATTAAAAAAATAACATGTTTATTAAAATATTAAGTTGTGAAACAGGCACAAGGTGATGTACATAATTTCTTTAAAAGCACACAATATTACATACTGTTTATGATTACGTGCTTATGTGAATTTTTAAAAAGCACTGAAAACACGGTCAGAAAAGAAAGATATTCTCTTCAGAACAGTGGCCATCCCTGCAGTGGGAGGAAGGAAGAAGGAAGGGAGCAGATGAAGGATGCAATGGGATTTAAACTCTGTATGTATCTTCATTTCCTTAAAAAAAGCATGTGACTCTAATAAATGTTAACTATTTGCTAATTTTAAGTAGTGAATACATGAACATTTAGATTATCCTTTGTATTCTTCTACATGTTTGAGATATTTTTAATGTTGAGGAAATAGAGGATCTGCTGATTATTGAAGAGAAGCCCGAGACGCCTGATGGGAAGGCCGGACGAAGGAGGCACCAGAGAGCTCGAATCAGGACGGGGGCAGAGCGGCCCGCGCCTTTCCGCAGCGCAGCGCAGCGGTTCAGGAGGGGTTAAACCCAGGGCGGAGATGTGCAGTTCTGTAGGAAGTAAACGTTGTTATGGATAGCTTAGGGCCTTTAAACAAAATCTCTTCTGCTTCTTGCTTTTCCCTAATTTCACTAATCATTAAGGTTTCCACCTTTGATTATGAGAAGGAAGGAGAGGTGAAATTCACACACCTTTGTTAGTTTTTAAGAGTTTTAAAGAAAGGTAAAGATATTGAGGAGAATGATAAGGTTAATAGATAGCTAAAGAATATATTAATTAATTTCCCCTTTCATTTACATTAATAACTGATTTTGATTTATAATTCTGGGTAGCTGTTTTCCGATCAGCTTTACTCCCACCACTGAAATGATACACTAATTATATCCATTTATGATATCTGGGGATATTTATGCATATCAATGATAAAGTACTAACTGCCACAGAATATTATTTCACCTACTATTTAGCTTCATATAGTTAAGTAATATACAGACAACATAAATTACATTAAAATAGATGAAATTAATACTATACATAATAAAAATATATAAGAATATATAAGAATATACATACATAGTTAAGTTCAAACCAAGAGAGCAGAAGTACAGTGCAGTCTAAAATACGCTTCTAAGTTTAGTCACCCGGTGTGGTAGGTGGGTCACAGAGGACACAAATGGCGGCTGTTTAAGAGACAGCACGGGAAACTAACATGGATCTTGAACTGTACGCTGTATATAACAGCAGTTGGAATAGGGGGAACAAAATTTCATGGGTTCAAAGAAAAATGGAAGTTGTTTCTGTACAGAAACCATAGGTAATCTCACTATGTAGAGATAATCATTTTTAAGTTATTTGATGATTATCCATATATATAAATATGTGAACATATATTTATAAAATGGACTGTAAAAACAAATGTAGGAGTATAGTTTGTATATTATTTATAATCCATTTTAATAAGTTAATATAGTGTGAGCATTTTCCATTAATCATTAATTTTCTACAAGATCATTTAAAAATGAATTACAACATTCAGATGGTCAGTACGCATATGAAAAAATGCTCAACATTGCTAATCATCAGAGAAATGCAAATTAAAACTACAATGGGATATCATCTCTCACCTGTCAGAATAACTATCATCAATAAATGAACAAATAACAAGTGCTGGCGAGGATGTGGAGAAAGGGGAAGAACCCTTTTGCATTTTTGGTGGGAATGCAGATTGGTGTAGCCACTGTGGAAAGCAGTATGGAGTTATCTCAAAAAAATTAAAAATGGAACTGCCTATGACCCAGCAATTCTACTTCTGGGAATTTATCAAAAGAAACATGAAACACTAATTCGAAAGACCATAAGCACCCCTATGTTCACTGCAGCATTATTTACAGTCGCCAAGATATGGAAGCAGACCAGTGTCCATCAGTAGATGAATGGATAAAGCAACAATGGGACATTTACACAATGGAATACTACTTGGCCATAAAAAAGAAGAAAATTTTACCCTTGAGACAGCATGGATGGACCTGGAGAACATCATGCTGAGTGAAATAAGCCAGTCAGAGAAAGACAAATACCATATGATTTCACTCATATGTGGAATCTAATGAACAAACTGAACTAACAAGCAAAACAGAGACAGATTCATAGATGGAGAGCAGACTGACAGCTTGGGGTATGGTTAGGGGGTGGAGGGACTGAGCAAAAATGAAATAGGACTCATGGACATGGACAATAGTGTGGTGATTGCTGATGGAGAGGGGTGTATAGAGGGATAAATGGTAATGGAAAAATATAATAAAAATAAATTAAAAAATAAAAATGAATTACATACATGATATCATGAATCATTCATTGTTATAAAATGTTTAAATTACTTTAAACTATTGAATGTTTTAAACGTTTTAGTTGCTTTCAATTTTTCACCCCATTGTAATTATCCCACATATAAGACAAATATTTTCCTAAATGCCTCTTTATATTTGTAAAATAAATTCCTAGAATATAGTTGCTGAGGCAGAGTATGGCTCATTTTAAGACATTTGACATATATAAACAATAGGCTTTCCAAAAATAACCATGTCAATCTACGCTTTCAACAACAGAACATGAATGGATTAAAATTTTTTAACTTACTATTTTGATGGACCCAATTGATACAACACTGTTATAATTTCCACTTAATTGATTATTATTGGTGAAATAAAAGATTTTCACAGTCACTACATTTTGTTTTTTATTGAAGTGTAAGTCATGTACCATGAAATTCACCAGTTTAATGGTTTACAGCCATCACCTGAAAAAGAAAACCTCATACCCATTAAATAGTTTCACTCTCCCCTGAGACTAGCAACCACTAATTCAACTTCTGTCTCTATGGACTTGCCCATTCTGGATGTTTTATATCAATGGAATCATACAATATGTCATATTTTGCACCGGGCTTATTTCACTTAAGGTGTTTTCAAGGTTTATCCATGCTGTAACATGTATCAGTATTTCTTTCCTTTTTAATGGCCAAATAACATTCTCTTGCATTGGATACAGCACCTCTTGAATGTATCCCTTTTTTGGACTACAATGAAAAATGCTGCTATGAGCATTTGTATACAGTTTTTGTTTGAAAACCTGTTTCCAATTTTCTTGGGTATTTTACCTCAGTGAAATTACAGGGTCATATGTAATCTGTTACAATTTGAGAAACTGACAGAATGTTTTCCACAGTGGATGCACCATTTTACATTCCCACCCAATTTTTCCAGTCTGAAATAAAGGATACACTAATTGAAATAAAGAACAATTTTACAGGGAAATAATAATAGAGTGGATGAAAGCAAGAATCAAATCAGTAATTCTGAATATAAGAAAGCAAAAACCAACCAATCAGAACAGCAAGAAGAAAAAATAATCCAAAAAAATGAGGACGGTGCAAAGAGCCTTTAGGACAACTTCAAGCATACCAACATTTGCATCATGGGAGTGCCAAAAAGAGAAGAAAGAGAGCAGGGAATCAAAACCTGTTTGAAAAAATAATGACAGAAAACCTCCTTAACTTGGTGAAGGAAACAGACATACAAATACAGGAAGCACAGAGTCCCCAAAAAGATGAACCCAAAGAGGCCCACACCAAGACATATAATGAAAATGACAAAGGTTAAAGACAAACAGAGAATCTTAAAAGCAGCAAGAGAAAAGGAGTTAGTTACCTACAAAGGAGCTCCCCATAAGACTGTTGGCTGATTTCTCAAAAGATACTTTTCAGACCTGGAGGGACTGGCAAGTATTCCAAGTGATGAAAAGCAAGGACCTACAGCCAAGATTACTCTGCCTAGCAAAGCTATCATTTAGGATCTAAGGACAGACGAAGAGCATCCCAGACAAGAAAAACTAAAGGAGATCATCACCACCAAACCATTATTATATGAAATGTTAAAGGGACTTCTTTAAGAAGAAGAAGATCAAATATATAAACGATAAAATGGCAACAGACATAAAAAATTTCATTCAAATTCTTTGTGCATTTAAATGATTACTTTTATTGTCTTTTTATTTTTGAATTATAAAAGTTCTTTATACATTCTGGATATTAGACCCTTATCAGATATAATTTGCAAATATTTTCTCCCATTTCATGGGTTATCTTTTTACTTTCTCCATAGATTCCTTTGATGCATAAAAGTTTTTAATTTTGATGAGGTCTAAGAAACCTCATCAAAAGGTTTGATGAGCTTTTTTTAAATCTGGTTGCTTGTACTTTGGGTGATGTCTAAGAAACTGCTGCCTCATCCAAGTCCACATAGACTTACACCTACTTTTCCTTCTCAGAGTTTTATAGTTTTAGCTCTTACATTTAGGTCTTTGATTAATTTTGAATTAATTTTTATACATGGTGTGAGGTAGAGGTCCAACCTCGCACTTTTGCGTGTGGGTATTCAGTTGTCCCAGCACCATTTATAGAAAGACTATTCTTCCCTCCATTGTCTGGTCTTGCCACCCTTGTCAGGACTCAAATGACCACAGGCTATTGCCACACCTTGCCTATTGTGAATAATGCTGCAATGAACATGGGGGTGCAGATACCTCTTCAAGATCCTGTTTTCACTTCCTTTGGGTATAGACGTAGAAGTGGGATGGCTGGGTCCTATGGGATTTCTAATCTGGGGAGGAACCTCCATGCTCTTTTCCACAGTGGCTATACCAGTTTACATGCTCACCAACAGTGCTCAGTGGTTCCCTTTCCTTCACATCTTCACCAGTGCTTATCTTATCTTTGTGATGAAAGCCATTCTCACAAGTGTGAGGTGATATCTCATTGTGGTTTTCATTTACATCTCCCTGGTGATTAGTCATGTTGGCCATCTACAAGTCTTCTTTGGAAAAATGTCTATTCAGTTCCTTTGCCCGTTTTTCAATTGGGTTATTTACTTAATTTTATTTTTTTGCTATTGAATTATATGAGTTCTTTATACGTTTTGGACATTAAGTCCTTATCAGATACATAAATTGCAAATATTTTCTCCCATCCTATGGATTCTCTTTTCTTTTTTTTCTTTTTTGCTGTGAAGTTTTTTAGTTTGATGTAGTCCCACTATTTGTTTTTGCTTTCGTTGCTTGTGCTTTTGGTGCAACATCCAAAAAATGATTGCCAAGACCAATGCCACAAGCTTTTCTCCTACGCTTTCTTCTAGGAGTTTTATGGTTTCAGGTCTTATGTTTAAGTCTTTCACCCATTTTGAGTTAATTTTTGTAAGTGATATAAGATAAGGGGCCAATTTCATTCTTCTGCATATTGTTATCCAATCTTCTCAACACCACTTATTTAAGAGACTATAGTTACCCCACTGAGTAATTTTGGCTCCTCTGTCAAATATTAGTTGACTGTATATGCAAGGGTATATTTCTTTTTAGAACTAAATTTGAAGCTTTTCCTTATTTCTTTTAGAATGTTTTCATTTTTCTTACTGATTTATAAGAGCACTTTAGCTCCCACATTGCCATCTGCCTTATCAGACATTTAGAGGCAGCCCAGGTAGTGGCTGTGGTGAAACTGTTGTCCACCGAAACCTGTTCTCCCTTTCTTCCGGGCACGTGGTGGGCCTGAATTTCCTAGCCTCTCTGCTGGTAGGTATGGCCTTAGACTAAGTCTCTCTCACACAATGTGAGCAGAAGTAAAATATGCCACTTTCAGGATCCGATCTTAAGAAAATGGATGTCTGTTCAATGCTCTCTTTCCTGTATCCCCTAGCTGAAACTCAAATGAGTCAATGACTCACGTTTGGCCAAGCTGAGACAAAGTGGTGGAGTTCCCTTGGCACCTGGGTCCTTGGATCATTTCATGAGGTAGAACCTACCTCTCTACCCTGACCTATTGCAAGAGAAATAATTAATGTCTATCTTTTGTGAGCCATTACGTTTTGGATCTCCCTAGTTTAGTTGTTTATCCTTTATCCTAATGAATACAGAATTATTATCTTGTAGTGTGATGTTCCTGTAACAACGACAAAGGAACTAATAGAGGCGGCATCTGCTGAGCAGCTGAGTAGCAAGAAGTGAGGAAACAGATGCTGCAGACTGGGAAGCTGGTAATGCTCGCTACACCATGGCAAAGCACGAAAGGCAGATCAGGGTGTGGACTGTGCTGTACTGGGGCAAAGTTTCTCAGTTTGGCACTTTGACTTATACATAAAGCACTCTAAGGTTTGATACTTACTGTAATAAATGTTAGCTGTTGTTATTACTGTATTACACATTTTTAAAATTTGGGGTTGTCAAATCTATCACAACACTCCCACTGTGTTTGCCTTTGCTAAACTACTTAAAATATCCTTCCTACACTGAGATCAGATAAATATTTTTTCATGTTTTTCTCTGCTATATTTATCTGTAACAAATGTATAACTTGGCCTGGTTTAATGCAGGAATCTTTTTTCTTTTTTTCCTTTTTCTAGAGAGCCTCAACATCACTGCCTTTATAATCTGCTATTTTCCCACTAATGTGAAGTCTGGCTTTTCAGAGTTTGTTTATAAGTTCTTAATATCTGGCTGAAATCAACCATGCTTGTAGAGGAAGTGAGGCCAGAGTTCAATATAGCAGATAAAGTTCTTACCCCGTAAAGCTTAGGGAAAGTTCTAGTTGACAAGAATAGAATAACACATGTCCTCTTTCACTTAGAAGATAACTTTCAGAACCCACACGCTGTTGGCCCCTCAACGCGCACACGTTTACAGCCTGTTTATTTTTGACGAGAACCAAAATCCCCCAACTCTTTATGGTATGTCTGCATGTTTCACCAAAGGAAGGCAAAATTAGGGAGGGAGCGCACCCATGTTAATGCCTGGAAACTCCCTATGGCTTCACGTATATGGGTCTTGCTTGATCACTCAGGCGAAGTAACTCTCTCTTCTCTATTTTAACACCAGAGAGAGAGAGAGAGAGATGAAGTCTTAAGGGAAAGCACTAATCTAATGTTAGCCTTCAGCATTTTTAGAGCAAAAACGATTCCTTATACTTTTTGTTTAGTTGTGTTTACCAACTATAACTATAACTTTGGTTAAAGTACAAAAGAGTTTATTAGTATAAATATGATACTAAGATGTGTTAATTAGTGGAAGAGTGAAAAGAAAAGTGAATATTTAAAGTCCACCTACTACACGACAACCACTTACTTACATACACAATTCAGGAAGAAACAGTCCTATTTTTGGTCATGTTAGATGAAGAAACAGAATCTCAAAAGATAAAAAAAAAAAATAAGGCAACGAAAGCCTACTCCTAAAGGAAGGCTTTCTTGATAGAAATATCTGCTTTTTCTTACAGTAAACAGTTCACCGTCTCCAGAGCCTTCCCAGAAGGAAACAGAACTACTCCTCTACTAGTTCTAATGTACTTGAATTTTTAAAAATTTTATTTCTGAAAGTAGAAAGAATAAGAAAAATTTATGAAGTTACTGTGCTCCAACTGAAAATTAAATACAGTATGATATTAAGAAAAAGAAAATATGCCAGAAAACATAAGATGCCGAACAATCTTGGGTCAGAAAGGAAAGTTAGGGAAGAAGGATGCTCCTTGAGAAGCGGCCCTGAGAGGGTCTGCCAGGCACCGGAAACAAGACGGTGAGGTCAACTACAGACCTCAGACACGAGGATCTGCCGATGAGCCGGCCTCCTTCCAATTCCACTGACGGTTTCTTTTTCAAAATGTCTCCAATCTCTAATGCTGTTTCTTAAAACATTTACAACCTGGAAGTGAACCTTCTCTCTTTCAATTTAATCTTCATTGTATTTTTTTCCATAACCATTTACTCCCCTTATACCTTCCTCCCGTGAACTCTCTCTCTCAAGGCCAGGTAATAGCTTATGTGACACTAATTCCTTGTAGAACAAGTAAAACATCTATCTAATTTTCAGCTAGATAAAACATGTGTCACTAATATATCCCCCAAATCAATTTCTCCCAAATGAATGTATCAGACAAGATACATAAAGTCGTTTCACAAAGTCATTCAAATATTAATGAAGAGTCAACTATTTGTCAGACGTTATTCTTGGTGGTGGGAATACTGCATGGAAAAAACCAAACCCAAAGCCCTGCTCTTAGATATAACGTCTGGTTGTGATAAATACAATCCACATAAACAAAGTAAAGAAACAGAGTGAAGAAAGGGATGCCATCCTATATTGGGTGGTCAGGAAAAGCCTTGCTGATGAAGTCACGTGTGACGAAGACCTGAATGAAGTGCGGGAGTGGTAAGTTAGGTGGGTGCCTGGGGGAATAGCTTGCTGAGGAAACAGCAAGGCCAACGTCTGGAGGTGAGAGAGTGACTGCTGTGGGACAGTAAGAAGACCAGTATGGCAGAATTAAAGTGAGGGAACAAGTGGCAGACCTTGACAAGAATTCTGACTTTTAAATTGCGTGAGAAGAGATGCTACCAGTAGGTTTTGAGCAAAGAATGATGTAATCTAAGATTCAGATTCTAGAAGAATCACTTTGGCTACTGCATGAAGGACAGACGCTGAAGGGAAGGGTGGAGGCTGAAAGTTCATTAGAAGACTCTTGATAAAAAAAGAAAATAGAGAGAAAAGAATGTTATGGGCACAGACAACAGTGTGGTGATTGCTGGCAGGAGCGAGGGAGAGAGAGGAGAAGCAGGAGGGTTCAGGGGGCCAAGTGGTGGTGGGAGGAGACCTGGCTTGGGGTGGTGAACACCCAGTGCCGTGTGTAGATGATGTGTTGTGGAGTTGTGCACCTGAAACCTGTATGACTTAGCTAACTAGTACCATCCCAATAAATTCAATTAAAAAAGGAAACAGAAGACAATGCTCGGTACAGTACATGTAAGAGAGATAACGGTGAGCCCTGGCCGGAGAGCTCAGGTGGTTAGAGCACCGTCCTGATACTCCAAGTTGGCAGGTTTGATCTCCAGTCAGGGCACGTACAAGAATCAACCAGTGAATGCATAAATAAGTAAAAAACACATCGATGTTTCTCTGTCTCCCCCTTCCTCTCTCAAATGAATAAATAATTTTTTAAAAAAGACAATAATGTGGCTTGGTTTAGAATAGTAGTTTAGAATAGTGGAGGTGGGTTTAGAATGGTTTAGAATAGTGGAGGTGGGGGAGAATGGTTCCGTTTAAAGGTAGAGATGAAGGAATTTACTTGACAGGATGGTTGTAGGGTCTGGAGAGGGAGACAAGGATGACACCCAGGCTTTTTACTGGCTTGAGCAACTTCGAGGATGTAGTTGCCATTACTGAGACTGGAAAGACTCAAGAGCAGTAAGTTTGGGAGGGAAAAATCAAAGGCTGAGTAGGTGGCCAGAAGAGTCACAACATGAGTAATAAACAAAGACACTGAGCAAGTAAGTAAATATAGTGGGAGCCAAAGTTCTCACTGTCAAAGAAGACATTTCCATACAAATATGGAAAAGGGAAGGCTAGAAAGAATCCTAAGGTAGTGGATTGGAACTGAACATCTCAGTGTGAGTTTACGTGTACACACACAGGGAGAGATGTAGAAGTCCCATACATACATATACAAACACACATATACATTTCACAGCTCCGTCCACTGAGAGGGATGAGAAGCAGTAATATCCAGAAGCAATGAGCACATCAAGTGCCCAGATTTCAGTTTCTAAATAGTAGCTTTCATTAAAATGACACAGGGATTCTTGAGGAAATGCTTGATCCCAGAATTGGGGCGAGGAAAGTAAATAATAGTCCTGGAACATTTTGCACCAGAAAGGAAATGCTCAGAGAATGACGGGACATACGTGAAGGACAGGAGGAGCCAAGCTGAAGAGACTCCTACTGGTCCAGTATGAAGCAATTGGAGAATAATAAAAGCAACACATTTCAACCCAGAGAATAAAATAGAAATCTATGACCACAACAGTATAAATGAATGAATGAATGAATGAATGAATAGGGAAGAGTAAAAACTTCTCCCTATTCCTTATGGTAGAATGACAACTAATAAATATAGAAGAAATGATGAAAATATTTCACTGTTTGGCACCATCATAAAGATTTCCTCAAAGTGCGCTAACTAAGGCTGGTGGGCAGAGCGTTGATGAGGAACAGGGTACTGGCATAGCCTCCCCCGCAAACACGTAGCCATTGAGTAGGAAAGAATGATGGCTTCCCAGTGGAAAAAACCTAGCAGACAGCAAAATGACTAAGTGATGAAGATTAACATCACCAGTGGCAGGACAAATCGACATCATGTGCCTCTTGATAAAATGTTCAGAGAAGAGCACAACATCATTTCCGAGGTATTTCTGCCCAGGAGGCATGACCTGACATTGGACACGAAGCAATACTGGACAGACCTGGCTTGAGGGACAGCCCATGGAATCAAAACCCTGTGCTCTTTAAAACTGCCAGTCATGAAAGGCAGGAAAAAAATGGAGAAACTTTTCCAGACTGAAGGAGACTAAAGAGAAACAACAACTAAATGGGAACAGATGGGCCTGGACTGGATCTCAAATCAAATGTATGGTGTTGGATGGGTGCTAGCCTTACTGGGGTGACCACTTTGTAAGTTATATAAATGACTAATTACTATTAGCCATTTTTTGCGTACTCGAAACTAATACACAGTTGTATGTGAACTGTAATTGGAAAAAAAGAGATATTGTTGGAATGGCTAGTACAATTTGGACTGTGCCTGTGGACTGGGCAGTAGTGTTGCACCGATGCGGATGGCTGCAGGTTCAGATGGTCAGGTAGGAGAGCAGCCTCACTTGGGGGACGTAGATTCTGGGGCATTTAGAAGTGAGGAGGCATTATGTCTGAATTTACTCTCAAATCAATCAGAAAAAGAATAATGACAATGGGTACACACACAGACACATAAATATATACACATATATGTTAAAGAAAGAGGAAGGAAATTAATAAAATGTTAACTGGGAAATCCAGGCAAAAGTAACATATGAGTTTGTACTATTCTTGAAACTTTTCTATAATTTTGGAATTATACTAGTACAAATTACTTTAAATAACAGTTGACATAAAAAACCTATTCTTCATTTTTACTGAGTGATAAATGTATTCATATTTGCATTTTTCTCTCTTTATATGTATATATAAACACATACATACATACATCATACCATATTTTAGCATTTAACTTCCTTAAAGTGCTCTGTTCTAATCTTAAAGATTTTGGCTTCATTTAACCAGCAAACTTTAGCAAGGAATCTTCCCACTTTACAAAGGGAAAAGATGGCTTGCTTTAAAAGTCAAGTCATAGGTGAACCTTAGGAACTAGGTAGTAGAGTGCAAAAATGACAAGTTCTAAATAGTTGCTCAATTTCATGCAAACACGATGGGACAAAATCTAATAACCAGGTATTCATCATAATTGATATTTTCTCACACTGAAGCATCAGTTTCTGCTCCAAGTTCACCAATTCTACTTTCTCCTTTTATTAAAAACTCATATTGGGAGAAAGGTCTCTTCCGACTCAGAGAAAGATCTGTCATCTCTTCTCTAAATTTTATCTATAATCACTTAAAACTAATCAGAGTTAAGAAAAAAATCACCTATTTTAACCAAACCAAGGAATAAAATTTTTAATGGAAGAAAACAACCTAGAACCTTGTTTCAGAATAAAACCTTCTAGTATATCAACATAACTGACTTATTTCCATCTTTAGAAATAAGAGCACTGACTACACTGGTTTCTCAATTACTTTCCTGCTCTGACACACCTAAAAAACATGCACTCGCTCATTGGTATCCATACTTTGTACTTTGTGTGCGTGCCACAGGTCTCTCTACATATCAACATCTCAAGGTGGGCAGGTGGAGCCCTAGAGCTAACTGGGACTTGCAGGCCTAGATGGTCTGTAAGGCTCTGTCAACACTTTCCACCCATTTCAGAAATTTTAATCCTAGTTCAACTGTTACTCTTTGTCTTCCACTTCACATTTTCATCAGAAACAGTCCATTCTGAGATTAACAATTCAGAGCATCAGTACAGACATGTTCCTACAGTTTGTCAGGTACACACTGAATGATAAGTCTCCACATTAGGTGGGCCTGATTTCAATAAACTGCAAAGACAGCCATTTCAAAGCTCCTGCTCCTTACAGCTTTTTATGTGTTTAGTTAAAGGAGCAATGAAAGTATTTAATTCTGTATGTCAGACACTGGCTCAAGAGATCCAGACAAGTTATGTAAGTCAAAAGCTGACAGGCAGAGGTAGAACTACAAGTCAAGTTCCTTTGATTCTAAGTTTGTAGGGATCTTTCTTTCTTTCTTTCTTTCTTTCTTTCTTTCTTTCTTTCTTTCTTTCTTTCTTTCTTTCTTTCTTTCTCTCCCTTCCTTCCTTCCTTCCTTCCTTCCTTCCTTCCTTCCTCCCCCTCCCCCCCCCTCTCTCCCCCCCTCTCTCTTTCTGTTGGTGTCATCAAGATATCTCAGATATTCTGATACTTCCAGTCAAGATGGAGGTGTAGGTAAATACACCTCGCCTCTGCACACAGCTATAGCAAGAAATACAACTATACTACAAAACAAATTTCACCCAGAACTGTCAGAAAATCAAGCTGTGTGGAAGTCCAACAACAAGGATTTAAAGAAGTCACATTCATTCAGATGGGTGGGAGGGGCAGAGAGGCATGGATTGCAGAATGGGCAGTCCCACATCCATGTGTGGTGGATTAAAAAAGGGAAGGATACCATGGGAACGAGGGATTCCAGCCCCAGACCAGACCACACAGCCTAGGGTCCCAGAACCAGGAAGACAAGTCCCTATAACTTCTGGCTGTAAAAACCAGTGGGGTTGGGGTGGCAGAAAAAATTGTGTCCTCTTAAAGGGCCAATAACGGACTTAGGGCTCCCTGTGGCATTCAGCATCAGGGCAACAGGTGAAAGGGCACCAGTGCCATATGGGGAGAAAGTGAAGTGCTAGTGGGGAGACAGCTTCCTTCTGGGCAAAGCTCCAGAGGCCAGGCAGCAGCACTGTCCCCTCTGCAAGCCCTCCCCAAACAAGAGCAACAGAGTGGTGACAAAATTACCCCATCCTGGCAATTACCTAAGGCTCTGCCCCATACCACTTAACAGGTGTGCTAAGACAAGAAGTGAAAGTTGTGTTCCTAATACACAGAAATAAACAGAGAGAGGCTGCCAAAATGAGGAGACAAAGAAACGTGGCCCAAATGAAAGAACAGACCAAAACTCCAGAAAAAAAACTAAATGAAATAGAGATATACAACCTATCAGATGCAGAGTTCAAAACACTGGTTATCATGATGTTCCAGAAACTCACTGGCTACTTCAACAGCATTAAAAAGACCCAGGCAGAAATGAAGGATACATTGAGTGGAGTAAAAAAAAAAAAAAATCTATAGGGAACCAACAGTGGAGGGAATGAAGCCAAGAATCACAATGATTTGGAACACAAGGAAGGAAAAAGCATTCAATCAGAACAGCAGGAAGAAAAAAGAATTTTAAAAAAATGAGGATAGGCTAAGGAGCCTCTGGGACATCTTTAAACGTACCAACATCCAAATCATTGGGGTGTCAGAAGAAGAGGAATACCAAGAATTCAAAACTCATTTGAAAAAATAATGAAAGAAAACTTCCCTAATTTGTTGAGGGAAATAGACACACAAGTCCAGGAAGCACAGTGAGTCCCAAACAAGATGGACCCAAAGAGGCCCACTCCAAGACATATCATAATGAAAATGCCAAAGGTTAAAGATCAAGAGAGAACCTTAAAAGCAGCAAGAGAAAAGCAGAGAGTTATCTACAAAGGAGTTCCCATGAGACTGTCAGCTGATTTCTCAAAAGAAACTTTGCAGGTAAGAAGGGATGGCATGAAGTCTTCAAAGTGATAAAAAGTAAGGACCTGCGCCCAAGATTACTCTCTCCAGCAAAGCTATCATTTAGAATGGGAGGGCAGATTAAGTGCTTCCCAGACAAGGTAAAGCTAAAGGAGTTCATCATCACCAAGCCCTTGTTATATGAAACGCTAAAGGGAATTATATAGGAAAAAGAAGAAACTCACGACTATGAACATTAAAATGGTAATAACTTCACAACTGTCAATAACTGAATCCAAATAACAAACTAAGCAAACAAGCAGAACAGAAACAAAAACATAGATATGGAGATCATTTGGAGAGTTATCAGTTGGGAGGGAGAAGAGGAAAAATGGGGGGACAGGTACAGGGATTAAGCAGCACAATTGGTGAGTATGAAATAGACAAGGGGATGATAAGAAGAGTATAGGTAATGTAGTAGCCAAAGAACTTATGTGCACAACCCATGGACATGAACTAAGGCAGGGGAATGCTGGAGGGAATGGGGGTACTGTGTGGAGGAGGGCAAAGGGAGGAAACTAGGGACAACTGTAATAGTATAATGAATAAAATATATTTTAAAACAGGTATCTCAGACATTACAATGCATTGACTTCCGTCTAACTTTGAGAAAGATATATTTTAAAACACGGATACACAGGAACTACTTACTTCAAATACAGATTAATATTTTATATATATATATATATATATATATATATAAATATATATAAAATTGCTGCTCCTATCATTTAAATGAATCCAGAGCAGAGATTTACTAGCTGGGGGCATCAAATACGGGGCCCAGGTGCTAACATTTGCTCCCCGCACACCCAGGACACAGACTGCTAATGGATCGCAGTTCTTGAGCCCAGCGTTTGCAGGGTTCTTCTTGGCCCAGCATTCCAGGCAGCCACTATTAATTCATTACAACTGGCACATAAGCTGAAACCTATTTGCCATCCCCATTTCTTTTAAAGTTACAAAGATTTCTGGTAAAATAGCACCATTCTCTAAGTCACCAAAAAGCTCTCTCTGCCTTGATAATGTTGGGAATAGATGTGAGGGAAAGGTATAGGATAAGGAGAGAGAATTATAAAGAACTTATGGTTTAAAATAGACTCCAACAATAAGGATGAAAGTTTTAGAAAGGCTGTGATAAAAAGAATTCCCAACATGTAAGAAGGCTGAGCCAGAAATTTGGGGCTGAGCCTAGAGAGAGCAATGGTTACGGAGAAAGGCACACCTTTCTCACTCACTCACCATGCCTTCCTACCTTTGGTCCAAAGTACTATTGGCTGATTGTAAAGTGGGGTAAATAGTTATACGGTAACCTTGGGATGGGGAGGTATGGCACCCCTGAGGCTGCCTTAACACCGCACACACCTACTGCTTTCCTTCTCCAATACTGGAACTTTTGACCTTGCTTTTTCTTTCTTAACGTTCAGTTAAAAAATGTGGCCTCTGCCCTCCCCAATTCTTAGCTGCTGTACAAAATATGTCAATTCTAGGTGTTTCCAGGTCATTCAGAATTATATTTCTCTGTATTAAGTGCTGTTTTAAATACAGAGAGTGTGTGTAGTTCAGAAATGAACACTTTTGAGAAATGAATCTGAAATGACATGATGACAGCAATATTCCCTGCTCTCTGTTTACCAAAATCTTTCAAATATTTATCAAATTATCAAATATACAACCTGAGCCAAATACAAATTAAAGATCTCTAAATGTGCTGTAATTTTTCCTTCTACCTACTTAAGCCAAGAGAATCACAAGTAGCCTAGCATACTTTAAGGAATTATGAACTTAGTTTAGAAATTGCTATGGTGAGTTTGGTTTAGTTCACTGCTGAGACACAGCATGTCACCACTCGCTTTCTACTGTGTATTTCGATTTGACCTGTGAATGCTGTTTCTCCCTAAGGAGACTAAGCTCTTTGAGGGAAGAAGCTGCATCTTTGAGAAAGGAAGTAACATCCTGTAATGTATCTAATCCATTTAGATAGTCCATAACCGGTATTGTTATTGAAACTTAAGCATTCCATTAAAATAAACAAAGACACTGAATTTGAGAGCAGTCTGACAGTGACCAGAGGGGAGAGGGGAGGGAATTTCAGGGGAAAAGGGGAACGGTTTAGAGCAACAAGTATAAAGTACACATGGACAAAAACTATGGGGGGTGGAAATGGGAGGAAGGTGGGGAGGGCTGGGGCGGTGGGCTGGGGGCAGGGTAAAAGACAGAAAACTGTACAATATCAACAATTAAAAAATACTGATTAAAAAATAATAAAAAAATTTTAAAAAAAGAAAACAATAAAATACTCGATTACAGACCTTCAGTTTTTTGTCTTTTTTTTTTTTTTGAGTTGCCCTATTGCGTAGTATTAATTTTATTCTTCACCTTTGAGGTTCATTAGTAAGTTTTACAAAATAACGGTCTAAAGCAGAAAACACAAATATAATAGCAAGAACAAACTTATTCTGCTGGAGACTGAAGAGGGATAAACCCAGGGCTCTGGTCGTGGCAGGAGTTTACTTGGGACTCCGCTAATGGATGTACTGTTCTAAGCAGAGCACTGCTCAGCTGTTGTGAGCGAGCTGTTGCGACACGCAGCATACCTGGTTTTATTAAATGGATTCTTTGATGTAAAATGGGTGCCATTCATTGAGTACCTACTTTGTCCCTGTCCTGCTAAAGGCCTTACGTATATTTTTTTTATTCCCCACATTATCCTTGTAGGATAGTTTTTACTTTAGCTCCCAAATGAGAGAAACACTCAATTGACCTTCAATTTTAGTCATAGAATTTCTTCTACATGAAGGCAGCACAAAGGTTATTTAGGATAAGGCAGAAGTGCTCAAGGTAAAATCAAGGGGCCACTGAGGGGGACTATGAGACTCTTTCGGGGGTAAGATCAAAATTATTTTCATAATAATACAATACTAAGACATTATTTGCCTTTTTCAATCCAATTCACTCACAAGTATACAAGGTCTGTCCGGAAAAAGTCCAGCCATTATTAATATAACAAGAATGGTTTGCGTGACACTGATGTAAACTGGCCGCCAAGGGCAGTGGACTGGAATGTGCATGTGTGAATGATGACACTTCACTGCACTAGTCAGTGGGGGTGGTAGACACTGCTGAGTGAGCATATGTACTGTGTGGAAGTTCCATTCAAAAATCACTGAGTAGAGCAACAAATCTGCATCAAATTTTGCTTTAAGCTTGAACATTCCTCCTCAGAAACTATTAGGATGATTCAGAACGCTGAAGCTTATGGGCAACTGGTGATTGGCAGCTTCATCACAACAACACACCCGCTCATGCGTCGTGTCTCATGGAGAGTTTTTTGGTGAAACAGCCAATCACCCAGGTGACTCAGCACCACTACAGCCCAGATTTGGCATCCTGTGACTCCTGGCTTTTCCCAAAACTAAAATCACCTTTGAAAGGAAAGAGATTTCAGACCACTGATGAGATTTAGGACAATATGACAGGGCAGCTGATGGCAACTGGGAGAACTATGTGAGGTTCTCAAGGAGCCTACTTTGAAGGGAACTGAGGTGTCATTGTCCTATGTACAATGATTCTTTTATCTTTTACCTTCTTCAATAAATGTCTGTATTTTCATATTACACGGCTGGATACCTTCTGGACAGACCTCGTGTATGCCCTGGCTCATGTGGCTCAGTGGATTAAGCGCCAGCCTGTGAACCAAAAGGCCGCCAGTTCAATTCTGGTCAGGGCATAAGGCTTGGTTGTGCCAGGTGCCCTGTGAAAGGCAACTGATTGATGTTTCTCTCATCCATCGATGTTTCTCTCCCTCTTTTTCTACCTCCCTTCACCTCTCTCTAAAAATAAATAAATAAAATCTTTAAAAAAAGATAATGTATAACATTGCGCACCAAGCTTCAAAATTAACAGAAACACTTTTTATTACCTCATTTGCTCCTCACAGAAGCCAAAGGAGACAAAACAGTGCTGAATTACCCCCCACTCAACAGAGGAAGAGGAAACAGTTTACACAGAGAGCTAAGGGCACTGGCTCTGAGACCTGCCAGAGTTGAATCCAGGCTTTGTCATAATTTCCTCATTTGTAAAATGGGCACAATTCATCTGTGAAGATTAAAATACGATTGGTTGTTCATTCATTTATTCAACAGTATTAGTTTACAAACATTTAACACACACCGTAGGAGGTGGCAAAGGCGAAGTAGTTGCAAGTGTTGTCCTCATGGAATGTACAGTGGAGTGGGAGATAAGGCATTCACTACATCATCGTACAGATACATGTGGAAGTACGGCTGTGTTAAGGGCTTCAGTTTTAGGAGCCTGTCAGACTGTGTGGGAGAGGTAACTTGGTGCAGGAGGTCATGGGGGTCTTTCTCAGAGGATGTCACAGAGGAAGTCTGAAGAAGTAACAAGAGGGGCAAAGACGCGGAGCTTGAGCAGCCCAGGTGCAGAGATTAAGGAAACTGACATTAGGGTTTCCCCTAAAAGGTATAGCAGGCCACCCTAGAGCAAACCTCGAAGTTGTCAAAAACTGTCTCAGACAAAGACCAGGCAGGGAAAGAAAATTTTAAAATAAATCCTATTCCGGGACTTCCGGCCAGGATGGAGGCGTAGGCGGACACACTGTGCCTCCTTTCACAACCAAAATTAAGGACAACAAATATTTAGAAACAAGAAAACAACCAGAACTTATAGAAAATTGAACTGTACGGAAGTCCGACAACCATTCATCCAGACCGGTAAGAGGGGCGGAGTCACGGTAGGAAAAAGTGGAGGTTCAGACCCAGGAACGCAAGTAGCAGCGGCTCGCAGTTCCCAGGTGCACGGACAGTGGCTGGCGGTCCTCGGGCGCCCAGGGGGCAGCTGGCGGACCCCGGGCACAGGGGGGCAACTGTGCAGACCCAGTGAGGACGCACAAGGTGGCTGGCTGACCAGGGGGTCCCACATTCGCGCACGCAGACGGTCCAGGCAGAGGGGAAGTGGCGGAAGGGACTGAATCCAGGAGAGAGCGGAGCAGGCACCATTGTTCCCTCTCAGACCCCGCCCCCACATACAGCGTCACAACCCAGCGACTGGGCTGCCCCACACTGGGGAGCGCCTGAGGCTCCACTCCTCACTACGTAACAGCACTCGCGTGTGCGCAGATAATCCAGGCGAAGGGGAAGCAGCGGAAGGGACCGGAGTCCAGAAGAGATCAGAACAGGCGCCATTCTTCCCTCTCGGACCCCGCCCCCACCTATAGCGTCACAACCCAGCGACTGGGCTGCCCCGCCCTGGGGAACACCTAAGGCTCCACCCCTCATACGTAATATCTGCGACCAGACTAAAATCAAAACAAAACAAAACAAAAAATCCCACCAAAAATGGCTCAAACCGGAGAAAAAATGAAAACCCCAGAGTCAATTCCTCTAAGCAGTGAAGAGATAGCCAACCTATCAGATGCACAGTTCAAAGCACTGGTCATCAAAATGCTCACAGAATTGGTTGACTTTGCTCATAAATTAGATGAGAAAATGCAGGCTACAATACGTGAAATGAAGGAAGACGCATGGGGAACCGATAGAGATGGAAGGAAAACTGGGACTCAAATCAATGGAGTGGACCAGAAGGAAGAAATTAACAACCAAACAGAAAACGAGGAAGAAACAAGAATTCAAAAAAATGAGGAGAGGCTTAGGAACTTCCGGGACATCGTTAAATGTCCCAACATCCGAATTATAGGGGTCCCAGAAGGGGAAGAAGAGCAACAAGTAGAAAACTTATTTGAACAAATAATAAAGGAGAACTTCCCCAATATGGTAAAGGAAATAGACTACCAGGATGTCCAGGAAGCTCAGAGAGTCCCAAAAAAGTTGGGCCCAAGGAGGAACACATCAAAGCACATTGTAATTACATTAGCCAAGATTCAAATGAAGCAGAGAATTCTAGAAGCAGCACAGGATAAGGGGACAGTCACCTACAAAGGAGTTTCCATCAGACTGTCAGCTGATTTCTCCAAAGAGACCTTCCAGGCAAGAAGGGGCTGGAAAGAAATATTTGAAATCTTGAAAAGCAGGGACCTACATCCAAAATTGCTCTATCCAGCAAAGCTGTCATTTAGAATGGAAGGACAGATAAAGCGCTTCTCAGATAAGGTCAAGTTCAAGGAGTTCATCATCACCAAGCTCTTATTATATGAAATGTTAAAGGGACTTATCTAAGAAAAAGATTAAAAATATGACAATGAAAAGACAGCAAACTCACAGCTATCAAGAACCACACCTAAAACAAAAGCAAACTCAGCAAACAGCTAGAACAGGAACAGAACCACAGAAATGGAGATCATATGGAGGGTTAGCAACAGGGGCGTGGGAGGAGGAGGCAGGGGAAGGTACAGAGAATGAGTAGCATAGATAGTGGGTAGAAAATAGACAGGGGCAGGGTAAGAATAGTACGGGAAATGTAGAAGCTAAAGAACTTATGACACAAGGACATGAACTAAAGAGGAAAATGTGGGTGGGAGAGGGTGTGCAGGGTGGGGGGAATGATGGGGGAGAAACGGGACAAACTGTAATAGCATAATCAATAAAATATATTAAAAAAAAAAAAAAAAAAAAATAAATCCTATTCCGATACCTTCAGAATTAAAAAAAAGAAGATAAAGCACAAAAATCTACTATAAAAAGGAATATCCAGAGAATGAAAAGGAACAATGGATATTAAAACCATGTTGAAAAAAATTAAACCCTTAATAAAAGTTGCACTACAAAGTTGAAGTCTCCCAGATGGTAATGTGTAATGACAAAGGAGAAAAATAAAGAGAAAAAGGAATTTACAGAATTAGGCCAGGATATCCGACATCTTAATAACAGGAGTTTCAGACAGAGAAAACGAAACGGAAGAACAAATCCAAGAACCAAGGGCATACTGAGAATATTAAATATGCTTCTAAAAAGAAAAAAAAACTAGATCAGACACAAAGAATCAAGAACGAGAATGGCTTTGGATTCTCAACACCTACTTAACAGAAGAAGAAATAAGAAAATAAGAGTACTGACTTCAATATTTGAATAAAAATGGCTTTACCCTTTAATTCTATACCCAAGTATTAGCGCAGAATAACGACATGTTTATCAACACCCTATCTCACAGGACTTACCTCCCACATTCACTCTCAAGGAGGTACTGGAGGAGATACTCCCGAGAACAGAATAAACCAGGAGAAAAGGACACACACGACACTGCAAACTAGCTTCAACATAGGACAGGGGCACAGGAAGGTCCCAGAACCACTGCACCGCATAGGACGCAGAAGGCGATGAATCCGGATTAGAGACACGCGACACAAAAACCAGACATAACGCCATCACTGAGTTCCCATCGACTGGGAACCTAAGAATGGAATGTCCGAGAAAGATGAGGAGAAAACAGAATTATCAGTTGTTTGGGTTCTGAGAAGGCAGGAGGGGCTGAGGTATTAACCAAAGTGAAGGTGAAAAAAGACCATCTTTGAAAAGAGGAATAACAGCTACTGAGACTCCTTGAAGTCTTGAACACAGACGGAGGCAGGTAATGGGACAATAATGGAGTTCCCTTTTAATGGCTTTTATTTTCTCTGTAAAGTAGGAAGAAAGACCACTTGTTAAGTGTGAAAGTAAAAGGGTAAGCTTAAGGTTTGAGAAGAAAGAAAAAAGTTGAAAAAATTGTTAAAAATAGAAGAGAAACTTAACCAGAAAAATACAGTAGGAAACGTGAGCAGTGTTAAGGGTCCATTTGAGATGGGTTCCACATGAATTCATGATTATGAATCTGCTAGTGAGAGATTCTCTTCAGCGGTACTCAGCCGTTTAGGTGTAGGCACAGAGGAAGAGATTATCTGAGTTCATCCAGAATCGGGGATTCCTTTCATTTATGGGCCAGAGCAGTGATTTTGAACCTTTCTCATTGCACAGCACACATAAACTAATTACTAAACTTTTGCAGCACACCAATACATATATATTTTGCTGATCCGACAAAAAAATAGGTATAATTTGGATTCATTTGCACTGGATGGCTATGGTTGTGCTGTTGTTGTAATTTTTTATTTGACAATCTAAGGAAAAAGAGGTCAGCACCCCTGAACAAACAGTCAGATACTGCATGTTTTAAACACTCTTGTGGCACACCGGTTGCAAACTGCTGGGCTAGCATGTCATTTAAATAATGAACCGTGAGCTCTGACCAGGAGAAGGAGAACGAGTGTGATGCCTGAAGTGATCAGGGCGATCCAGTGAGCTATCAAGCATTATAAAAAAAAAAAAAAAAGACAGCTATTATTACTAATCATGGTCCTCTAGCAGAAAGTGATTTATTTGAGTATCTAATATGCAATCACTTCTCTCTCTCTCGCCCCTTCCAGACTGAGCTCTTGGAGTATAATAAGGAGAGAGCCTGACTCATCTTTGCTTCTTCTCAAAGTCCAGTCCAGTAGCTGCCATCCTGGAAGTAACTATTGAACGTGTGTGATTAAATCAATGAACTGAATCTTGGGCTTCCAAGCTATTCACATAATTTTCTAAAAAGATCCCAGCTAAGGCATTGCAACCTTAACAACAATTCAAAAAACAGACATTTCCAAGAAAGGCACCAAAGGGCCGCTACTCCACACTCAAGTCAATGATAGAAACTTACTAAGTAGCTAACGGGATGATTAATGGGAGTTTTCCAATACTGAAAACGATAGAATTAGCATGAGAAAGAAAATGAATTAACATGCACAACATGAAAATTAAGATACGCTTTCTTATTTTTAAGGAACAGGAAGCACTCCTGCTTCTCTTTTCATCATTTCAGTACCCTGTACTATTTCATGAAATGAGTAATCTGAAGCATAACCTACTCAAATGCTCATCAAAAACATGTATGAGAGCAGACCACACCCATCAACTTCTACATTTTGGGTTGAGGGCAGATCCCTAAAATAATACTATACCTTTCCTGGTTTATCAAAGGCCACACAGAGGGTTTTAAGTAAGAGATCTTTTTTGGCTACAGACTCAATAAAAAAAAAAAACCAAAGATTTTGATTTTGCTGCTGCTTAAACTAATATAATGTTCATTTTAAAGTAGCCAAAGAAGAAAAATATATAGTTAGCGGCTTTGATTTAATAGTAAAAGGATATGGGAAATAAAATCTTAAGTAAAACCTATACTAAAAATCTTTAATAAATAAGTTGTCTGAAACCACATCACAATGGGAGGCCAGGTCTCCAGGTGGTCCCTGTAAGTCTGAAGTGCCATATGAGATACTAAAGCACCCAATGAGATATTAAAATGCCCAAACCTCTAGTTCCCACGTTTTACGGGAAAATGTACGTAAAGTTCTCCTGTGAGACGTCAAAACAGTCCCTCATCTCTCTCACCACCTGTATTCTAACCAGCAGAAGTCAGAACAGGATAGAAGCTAGGAAAGGGGGGTTTCAGGCAGTGAACAAAAAGGAAATAAAAAATGCAATAGGGTACTTAGTCCAATTTGACTCTCTTTGAGACTCCCATTTTCCCCTGAAGTCCGAGGAAATGTCCTGCCTCTACTCTCAGCGAAAGAACCGTCCCAGAGCCTCTGCAGAAAAAAGAGTGCCCAGTCCTGCTGCACCCCCATTCTCAACACCTCGGATTATAAGGCAGACGATTCAATGAAAGCAACGTATCTGACAGTCACTAAGGACAATGCCTTTGAGAGGGAGGGGTTGAAAGTATAAGAGAAAGAATAATAAAATGTTTGGGTTCTTGAGAAGATAAAAGAGAATGAGATATAATTCAAAGTAGAATTTGTCTACCAGTAACGAGGGGAAACCTGGGAGCAGGTTAAAAGGTTTTCTTGTCTTCCACCCCTTTTCCTGAACTTCAGTGCAAATCCAGCACACACATAGCGTATAAGCAGGGAGAGACCGAGACGGAGTCTGGGCACGCAGGACACTGTAACCCAGTCTGTCCGCATTGCAGAGTGCTACCCAGGGTGGCGGTACCGTCACATAACCAGGAGATATTTTTTTTCTTGATTTTCCTTGGGCACTTCAAAATCGTAAAATATTAACATACAAGTTTACCCATCAATTAAAAATTATAGAAGTTTTAAAAACCTAAGCTTTTAAAAATAATCATATATTAATAACCCTTATACTGTAGTTATCTGCTGCTGCTAGGGAATGACACAATCCTTTACTGTGATTTGGCTTTACACATTTTTCTTACACTAAAAATTGATTCAGAATTACCCGATACACAGGTGACCCAAACAGTATCAAGTATATTCCAAGAAAATGAAAAGTAGTCTGGATGTTATTCTCCAAACTTAATTCCCTGTGTACTGAACACTCCATTTATCAATTGCTTTTGTCTTTAATGAAACAAAGTTACCACAGATATTAAGGTGTTTTACCTTCATGATGTTAACTAAATCTGTTTGATAGTAGCGATCCTGGTGTGCATTCGCTGCCGCTAACGTAAGAAGATAATCATTCCTTGCGTGGGTAGCTTTGGAATTACACTCAGTTCGCCGGGCTTTTAACTAAAACATAATAAAAGAAAAAAAATCAGTGCAAACTGATATTATACTGCAAAACATATGAGAATACCTTGCTTAGTTGGCAATTAATGGCTCCTCTATAAGAGTAAAGATTAACCACGTGGAGAACCATTTATATGCATATAAAACTATTCAACACTATTGAGGAATTAAATAAACAGTGACTAGAACTGTTAAACCTAGTAAAAGTATTTTCAAATATTTGTTACTTATACTTAACATAACTTCCAAAGCTTTATAGAGAACTGCAAAGTATTTTGCTCATTTTATCCAGATGGGAAAATAAAGGTTCCCAAATTAAGTACCTTGTCCTTATCTTCAAAGACATGGATATATCTGTTGGAGTTAGAAAATAGTTTTTAAAAATTCAATACTAATACCATGCCAAAAGGACTGCATGCTCGCTGGGAGCCTGGCGGCCGGAGCCAGGTCACTAAGCTTCCTTATCAGCACTTCACTGCTTGAGGGTCCTACAGGAGAAAATCGCTTGCATCTGGCCCAAAATTTCTGCTCAGGGTGTAAATCTCAATGAAATGGAGTTCTAAATCCTCTGGGCTAAGGCTCTTCCACTAAGAGTTAAAGACATAAAGCTACCTGAGCAGATAACGTACAGAAACTTATCTGTAAAGCAGTCTGGAGAAGCAAGCACTGTATGAAGTGTTGACACTGGGGTGAACTGACCCTCCCTACCTCACAGGAACCGGGAAGGAAAGTCCTTCCCTAAGTCACTGACTTTAAAATGCTTCTGCATATTAGCTCAAAATAACTGGCCTCCACCATCAAAAGACCCAATTGTTTTATGTTTTGCAAGATAAGATTTCTCAATTGTAAAATACAGTTTTCAAAAATCTCACCTTCACACTTGCCTTCTGTAAACTGATTCTTGATTGAAAAAGACTAAGTTTAGATCTATAATAAAAATAAAAAAGGATGGTAAATAAAATTATCAAATTATATCATAATAAAATAATTAAATATTATAATTACTAAATTTTTTTAAAGTTACCTTTTTTCACAACACTATTCTGAAAGAGAACTAAAAAAAATGGAAAACCAAGATCAATGATTATTTTCCTTCCTTTTACTACAGGAAGAATTTAGTATTATGGTGAAACAGGAAATACTGATATTAATAAAATAAAAATATTCTAAATGACAAAAAAATCAATTAGACAAATCCAATTCATTGGTGTTTCATACCAATGAACACACCGCACATAACAGTCAAACACATAATAGTCAAGAGCCATTAAACTACAGGTTATTCCCATATCATACAATTATACACGCTTTAGTTCCTGCAAGGATGGTCAAAGCCCAGGGACCACGGACCAATGGAAACGAAGGTGAGCGGGCTTTCCGGGCATTGTGTGATAGGCTCTGACGACGCCGGGATGCAGCCCACCGTGTGATACTGGCAGCCTCTAGAAAGTCCTTAATTCCATTATTTTTTCCCATTAAAAGTTCTTATTTGGGTGCCTGCCTGTGTGCCCTCTCTACTCTTCACATAGTATTTGGAACACAACGAGAAAGTCCCTGGACTCTCTGCCCTATACGATTTTGTTCTATTTTATCTTCTCCCAATCTGGCACCATTATTTCTTTCAATCCCTTTCTGTATGGGAAAGGAACCATGATGTAAAAGTCAGTAATAAACATGTTGGTTTTATCCAAACAACCAGAGATTACCACAAAGAAAGTCAACAGACAAACGCGAAGGAACAATCACCACTCCCACCACCAGCAACTTTCGAAGCTGCGATGTTTGTCTTGACTGCGGTGCCATGGCGATCACCATGGGAGACTTCAGTGCGCGTGCCAGCAGCTGTGCCATGACATGCGGGAAAGCTGCAGACGCGGCGGAGCAAGCCAGTCTCTGCAGAACAAAGTGAGGGGGGCAGCAAACGCAGCCTCTCAACCTTCTAACAGGGGAGAAACACTCAGGGATGTACATGGATGCATCCAAACTACTTTCCCACTGTTAAAAAAAATCAGGTCCAAGATATTCCTGCTATTTTCTACCTTGCCATATTCCTGCTTCATGGGCTTTTTGTTTTTAATTAGATTTGTATTCATTTTGATCTGGAAAAGCAAATGCCACAGACTTTAAAATTTGAGAGGGCCGGTTCAGAGTTAAAAAAGATGGTTTGGGGTTTTTCTCAATTCTCCTCTTTTTGTCACCATTATCCAAATAGTCTGAATTGCACCTGGATTTTCTAATCTAAGGCTTTAAGTTTCTGGCTTCTACTTCATTTGGGAATCCTCACATAATTCTTGTGTAGTACTAGAATAGCTATTAGTAATCAACAGAATAATACGGTCCCTGTCCTCAAAGATTACTACCTGGAACAAACGAGATACATACAAATAATGAATTCTTTCTCATATGCCTCCCAAATGTTGATATTACTTAAGGTTCCAAACTCAACTTTTCATCCCATTTTATATATGATTTCATCTTTATAACTATCATCTATCTGAAAGGCAGTTAACCTCCAAAGTGAGACCTTTCCACCCAGATTCTCATCTGAAAGTGAGCTAGTTATAGGACTCCCTACCAAACATAGTCACACCGATGTTCTGTAGGTTTTTTAGAACCTTCATACCCAAAACAGAACTAACCTCTGCCTTCACACTGTATCCCTCTTCCTTCCAGGTGTGCATCTCCCCTAACACACACGTCTCACCGTCTGTCAAACCATCTGTCGAACTACATGCAGCCCAACTTTCAAGTCCCCCTCCCTGATCTTCTCAGCGCTACTTAGAGAAATCATATTCATTCTCCAAGACTACATCCAAACGTCACTTCCTCTATAAAGGTTTCCTTTTACAACAGGCAAAATTAATCTATTTTCTATGATTTGTACTGTCATATAGCTACTGTAAATACAGTAGCCACTAGGTAAGTGACTTTAGGTCCTTTTTTAAGTTTACTGTGAATAAAGAAATCATAATGCCACTCTTAAGTATATCTATCTTTAATTCTAGGTTTTAAATCTCTCTAGGACACAAAACTCACCTTACTCATCTCTGTACTCACAGCACCCAATATAAAATAATTATTCAATAAACAATTAGTGGGTGAGTGAAGCTGAAAAGGCATTTCTTACTCTGTAGTTGAATTAATTTTCAGAAAAGCCCCACAATGAACTAAAAGGTCTAATTTGCTGTGTCCCCTTTGAATCTGGGCCATATTAGAAGGCAGCTCCCGTGATCAGCATCTGCGATAACTTGACCCTGTCAAACCCGCCCCTCTCAGGCACAGCCCGCAACTGTCCTCATTTTCACCCTGCGGGCTCTGGCTAACGTGGGCATTTCTGTATCTTCTACAAATCTGTCAACTCTCTGTTCTAGAATCCCCGAGTGTTTTAACAAACAAGTTCCTAAAAACTACCATAACAGGATATTCCTAATGGAGATCACCTGATCTAAAGAGTCTCACTGGAACCTGGCTGGGTAGCTCATTTGGTTAGAGCGCTGGTTAGAGTGTTGTCCTGATGTGCCAGGGTTGTGGGTTTGATCACCGGTGGGTCAGAGCACACACAAAAATCAATCAATGAATGCATAAATAAGTGGAACAACAAATCAATGTCTCTCCTCCCCCCACCACCACTTCCTATTTCTCTAAAAAAAAAAATCAATAAAAACAATGGATCTTATTGGGAAAATGGGTTCATTTACTCTACAGGAAATGTTTGTATGCTCACAAAAATAAAATAATGAAGACAATAAACTAAGTTAGGGAAACAGTACATAGCAAATATATTTCCCAGTAACATTAAGTACTTCGTGAATATGCAACTAACACCTCTTGGTACCAAATACACTTCTAAGGAGAACTCAAATTTTCACAAGATACTTATAAGATTGCTTAATTTCTTGCAAACAGATTTAAAAAACATATAGAAAGACATTCCCCAGGCCTTGCTAGTCTGTAGAAGTGTTCGCAGGCTTTCAGATTTCGTGACTCAGAGTTCCGATTCCTAGATTTGACATCAGTGAGCTCACTGCAGGGAGCCTTAGCTCTCCTCACAGACCTCTTCAGAGCCCCTTTCTACCGGAGGCTTATTTTTTCTCAAAAAACTTATCCTTTCTCAAGCTGTCATTGCAGAAATCTCTACTGCTTGCTTTATTAGCTCCTTCTATTATCAATTGTCACTTCCTTCTTTTCCTAATTATTCTCAAAATAAAGAATTTGTAAATCACAAATATAGAAGTAAAATTCACACAATTGGTAAAGCAGACATAAAAAAAAGTATATCTGTTAGAATTTCACGTAAGAGCAAAACTGCGCCCAGGCAGGGCGTCTACAGTGCAGTCAGTGGTCCCGTTCCCTTGGTGTGCCTGTGACCCTCCAAGGGCAGGCTGAGGACAAGGGACTCCCAGCTACAATGACCTTAGCATCTAGCACAAGAAAAAGGAGGCTTCTAAACCCTGAGAATCACACACCATGGCAACTTTAACTAGACATTTGCTAAGCTTTCAATATCATGTTCACTTGTCTTCTTTTGAGAATTCAATTTAATGTAAAAACTGACTGATCAAATCTCATTTTGCTATATTATTTTAAGTAAAATCAGCTAATATAAAGGAAAATTTTGATTTAAAGTTTGTAACACTTATAGGTCAGATGAAACCACTGTAACCTAAGAATGAGTCTGTGCTCGGTATTAATGGAAAACAAAGTATTGGTAAAAATAACATTTATTTGCATAATCACTTTTTCAGAAATGCTGGAACACATACTTTGCCTCGATGTCAGCTTTTTCCCGTACTGCTTGAGCCATCTGTTCGGTCTCAAAGTACTTCTTTTTGCCTTTAGCTAAATCTTTCACTGTCTCTTGTAATTCAGTTTGGATCTTTGTCAACTGGTCCATACACTGTAAAATACAAAATGCAATTATTATGATTTCCGTTTTCAGGCTTACAGAAATGGGTTGCCCTAAGGATGGAAACCCAGGAGAAGTCAGCACTTCTAGTCTCCTTCAAATTGAAAAGTAAAATCCAGTGAACAGCTGGTACTCCAGTTTCAAGTAACATATGATAAAGTGTCACAACTAGCTTAACGACTCTGCGGGCAGACGTACTCTCTGAGCGCTGATGGCTGAGCTTAAGGGAAGGCACCAGGAGAGCAACAATGCAAATGCTCTTACTGTTGGAGCCACCATGGCAATAAAGTAAAAGAATAAAGCAATTCTGTGTTTCTTTATGATCTTAATAATATTTCTTTTTATGTCTGGGTGCCCGATAGTGCAAAGGGTACTGAAGAATCCACCCCTGGAAAAGGAGTGAAATCTGAGAAGTCTGACCTAAGCCCAAGGTGAAGAACCAAAGCAAGAAATCCGGGTACCACCGTAAGAATCATTACTCAGAACTATCCCCTACTCTTTGGAGACATTCCAGACAGAACAGACATAATAATAACTCCAAGAAATGTTTAATCAATAAACTTATAATACATTGGTGCCAAAGTAACACTATTATGGATCCCTTCTGAATATACAAAGGGGAATAATTTTCCCTAGATCAAAACTAAGCACTGAAAACTTTCGCCAGACTGAGGCCAGTTCAGGGTAGCCCCCATGAAAAAACTTGTGAGGCTGGAACAGCACAGTCAGTGGTTGGTGCAGATGGACAAGAGCTCAGCAAAGCAGAAGAGACGTTGGTGAGGGATCACTGTGTCAGGCTACACAGTGTGGAGAAGAGCACGGATAAAGCATGGATAAACTTGAACTTAGCCATGTGATACACAGGATAGAGGTTCCCAGAAATTGTTAGATGTCAAGAAAGGAGCTACTTTACAAAGAAGTGAGAGATCTGGAAGGCTCCCTATGGGCACATTTATGGAGCATTTCAGTGTCAGGCTGTGAATAAAGGGTTAAAAATAACACCTCTTTCCCCTCTGCCTGAAAATTGGAGCTTTAGGTCTGTGTTTCAACAGAAACCTGATGAAGACACAATGTCAACTGCGTTATCTGGCAACACTGTTTATGAACCCTTCAGGGTAAACTGCATCAGTTTGGAGAAACTATAAATGAACTATAAACATCTGATGGAGAAGCCTTGGCTTGGGGCTTGAGCATGGTGATTCCTATATCTGGACATGTCCCTTGCAGGGACCTTGGAAGCTCTGTGTATAGAGTTGTAACAAAGATTCTAGTCTCCTTCAGGGCCTGTGGCTACCCCTGCACATGGGAGTCTCATTGCCCCGGCCCTGACGTGTCACCTGGGGACCAAACAGAGTAACTCTGGTTGGCTGTGTAGACTGAGGTATACACTGGTGGAGGAACCAATTCTACTAATGTTGGGTGCCAAATGCTGGTTAACCAACGTTGTTCCCTGTCCTAATGTCCTTCTCAGTGAACCTCCTGTCGCATGCGGCCTGTGATAATCATGAGAGCCTGAATACTTAGCTACGTTTTTAAGAAGATTCCCTGCAGGCAATGCACAGGCACCATGCACTGTGCTGGGCACTTCATAGGGATTATTCAGTTAATCCTCTACACGACTCTGTGATAAAAGTATCCATGTGTTAGTCCCATTTTAAGCTGAGGATACAGGTTTAGAGAGGTTAAATAATCTGCCTGAAGTTGCTCGCACAGTGAGGAAATAGTGATATCATTTACCAGGTAACCACTATAGCACGCACTCCAGTTCTGAAGGCCGAGTTTTTAAGGTCCCATACAGAGATACTTTATCTTAAAATAGTAAGCTTTAAAAAAAATGGACATATAATTCCCTTAACACAAAATAAACCTTTTTAAAGGGCACGGTTCAGTGGTTTCTAGTACACTGACAAGGGTGTAAAACCATTACCACTAATTCCAGGACATTTTCATCGCCCCAGAAAGAAACCCTGTACCCATCGGCCGTCACTCCCCATCTCCCCCTACCCAGAGCCCCTGGCGATCACTGACCAACTTCCAGTCTCTATGAATTTCCTACTCTGGACATTTCGTATAAATGGAATCATATAATGTGTGGCCTGATACGTCTCACTTCTTTCATTTAGCAAAATGTTTTCAAGGTTCATCTATGTTATACTGGGTGTAAAGTCTTCATTTCTTTTTATGGCTGCATAATATTTCATTGTAAAAATATACTTAAATTGTAAGCTTTTATCTTGCAGAAAAATCTACCTTTCTCCTTAATTTTAATAGCCCTTATCATGTACAAACCTCTTGTTTAATGAATAATACCACCACAACCTGACAGCCCCACAGAGGACTGACAAACATCCCAACCACGCCGCGTCCGCGGGTGCGAGGGGCTGGGACAGCGCTCCGAGGCTGCAGTTAGGTGTTAAGAACCCAAACTGGAGCGTGGTCTGAAAGATACGACTGTGTTTAATGGGAAAATGGAATCAATTACTTAAAAGAGGTAAGGCATTTTATCCATAATGTTCATCCAAAACAAGCTTGGCCTTAGAAAACTAATCAATGAGGGGAGGCCCAAGAGTCCTGTGGTGACACATATGCAATGAAAGGGTTGGCTAATTTGAGTATTTTGAGAGGAAAATAAACATAGTAGGTCCAAGGTTTTGCAGGGGACTGGAAACCATGCGGATAGGGTCTCGGTATATCCACGCAAAGTGAACACCACAGGTGCCTATACATGAGCACATACGTACACATGTGTGCACACACACACAGAGCCGCTCACCCCTTACACAGACCTGACATCCAGACCCTTTGAAGAACAAGACACAATTCCTTCGTTGTGGGGAAGCAAACATCTTATAGAGATTATTTAATTCATTTTCATCTATAAAAGGCTATCAGTTAGAGCTACCATACGCAGCAATCACTCCTCTGAGTATCTACCTGAAAAATTTGAAAACACTTAAGTGTAAAGATATATGTATCTCTATGTTCACTATGGCATTATTCACAGGAGCCAGGACATGGAAACAACCTACGTGTCCTGCAGTGAATGACTGAATAAACAGGATGCGGCTCATATATACAATGGAATGCTACTCAGCCATAAGAAAGGATGAAATGTTGCCACTTGAGACAACATGGATGGACCTTGAGCGTATCATGCTAAGCAAAATAAGTCAGAAAAGGACAAGAACCATATGATTTTGCTCATATGTGGGATATAAAAGAAAGCAACAAATGAACAAAGTCATGGACAACACTATGGTGGTTACCAGAGGGGAAGAGGGTTGGGGGAGGAGAAGAGAGTAAAGAAGGTCAAACACACAGTGACGGAAGGAGACTAGACTCTGGGTGGTGAGCACACAGTGCAATATACAGATGATGCAGTATAGAATTGTACACTTGCAACTTATATAAATGTTATTAAACAATGTCACCCCAATACATTTAATTTAAAAGGAAATAAAAGGCTATGATATTCTATACGTGCCACAATATCAGATGCATTTTGTGGTAGTTCATATCTTTAAAACATTTCTCAAAAAAAAAAAAAATCTTATGAGCAAATACTGGTTGACTCTATTCCTGTTTGCTTTTTTCCCTTTTCCTAAGTTTCTAAGATACTATCTATCAAAACATTAGAGATAGCCTATGTGTGTGCTAAAGAGATCTCTTGTGATCCTTTCTTCCCTGGCATTCAGTAAACCCACAACCAAAAGTTTTCCATCATCCAAGTGAACTATGTCAAGTCAGATTAATTAGGATTCTTCTTCAAAGGAAAGTGCTCTCCATGTAGCAAAATACCAAAAATATTTATTTTAAAAAGTCATCAAACTTAATTTGCAAAGGAAAAGATAAATTAGGACTTCCTTTCCAATTTTTAAAATAAATTTCTTCTGTAGGAATCCACTTTTCTGGGGTAGACTAAGTTACATACTTAAAAAGAGGCTTAAGAATGCCTAGGTTAAGAAAAGCCTCGGTGTGATACACACCCAGCTCTTCCCCAAGAGTTACCAGCACTAAGCAGACACAAAAATGAGTGTATAAGTTTGTATTAAGGCTAAGGAATCATACAAAGTGATGACAGACTGGGATACTATAATTCAGATCCTAGTGAAGAAATTAAAAGTATGATCTCTGAGTAGTACATGGAAATAGTGTAGGTACAGAGAGATGGATACATGGGACAGAAAGACTTGCTAATAACTTGAAGGCAGGAATAAAAATAAAGGTAACTTGGGCCAATACATCAAAGTCCTACAAACTAGGAGGTTCTCTGACTCAGTAGTCATGTCCTGGGAATTTATCCTAAGAAAATAACTTAAAAGAAAATAGTTAACTTTACTGCAGATGTAGTGGTATGATTAAATAGAGGTATAATTGGATAAAGCAGAATCAATAAAAGTCATTCAGAAGTTAAAAATAAGCATAAAAGTTGTGCAGAAATATGAGGAGTTCCAGTTAAGAGGGTGGCACCGGTAACCATGGTAATCAGAACCTCTGACAGTCACGTCAAAATTACAGCTAAATTACAGAGCAAGCATCATTCAGAACACCTGAAATCTAGCTGAACAGAAGTCCTACAACTAAGGATATAAAATAAAAGTCCAAGCCCTGGCCAGGTGACTCAGCTGGCTGAAGTGTCACCCATATACCAGAAGGTTGTGAGTTCAATTCCCAATCGAGGTGCATATGGGAGGCAACCAATAGTGTCTCTCTTTCTCTCTTTCTCCCACCCCCATCTTCCTCTCTCTCTAAAATTAATGAAAGCATGTCCTCAAGTGAAGATTTAAAAAAAGAAAAAGAAAAAGCCACATCAAGATTGGCAGGAGGGGGCAGGGATGCTGAACAGGCTGGTTGCACACCTACAAGAGGCAGTTAAAAATCAGCAAAAACATCTCGACTTCCGAGGTCCCCCTTAAAGAGCAAGAGGTCCCAGCCCCACATCAGAACCCCCAGCTGGAGGAAAGTTCTAGTGCCAGGAAGGAAAGTCCCCATAACTTCTGGCTGTGAAAACCAGCAGGGAGCTGAGTGAGATGGAGGACTTCTGGAATCCCAAGCAGTTCCTCTTAAAGGGTCCACACACTGACTTACTGAGACCCACTTGCTCTGAGCTCCAGTGCTGGGGCAGCAGCTTGAAAGGTGCCAGGGACATAAAGGAGGAACTGAACTGTCTGGCTTCAGGACGAGAGCTGGGGGGCAGCTTTCTGCCAGTGCATCTGGTAGACACACTGGTAGAGGCCATTGCTCCTTTTCTGAGCTCTCCCCACGCAGCCAGCAGGTGGGCACCATATCTGAGTCTCCACCAACCTAGCTAACAAGGTTCACCCCAACCTGGTGACTCCCTGGTTTTTATATTGTTATTGAGGTGGCAGAACATTAATTCAAGGTAATAAATTAATTTAGAGTAAAGTTTGGGGAATAGTAAAAGCACCAATTAGAGGTAAACTACAATAAGTCAGGGAGGCATACTGGAATCTCTAAGGTAATTACTAAAAGAATAATGTAAGATTATAAAACTAAAAAGCTAATAGTGAAGAAAATTGATAATAAAAACCGTAAGATTGTTCAACATCACTAATAATCAGGGAAATGTAGATTAATATCACAATGACATATCACCTCACAGCTGTTAGGAGGGTTATTATTATTTTTCATTTATCCTCGCTTGATGACATGCTTACTGATTTAAGGGAGAGGGGAAAGGAGAAAGAGAGAGAGGGAGACACTGACATGAGAGAGAAACACCAATTGGTTGCCTCTCATATTTGCCCTGTCCAGGGACTAAACCCACAACCCAGGCATGTGCCCTTACCGGGAATCAAAAGCCGACACTTGGGCCCATGGGACTATGCTCCAATCAGCTGAGCCACACTGGCCAGGGAAGATTGGTTATTTAAAGAAAAAAAAGTAAGTATTAGCAAGGTTGTGGAGAAATCAGAGTCCTTGTGCACTGTTGGTAGAAATATAAGATAATGCAGCTGCTATGGACAACAGTATGGCAATTCCTCAAAAATTAAAACAGAAACTACCACATAATCTAGCAATTCCAATTCTGGGTATTTACCCAGAAGAACTGAAGTCAGGATGCAGAAGAGATATATTAGCACCCCAACGTTCACTGCAGCACTATTCACAAAAACTAAAATGTAGAAGCAACCAAAATGTCCATCATTACATGAATGTGTAAAAAAATATGTGGCATACACAAACGAAATATTGTTCAGCCTTAAAAAAAAGAAGGAAATCCTACAAGATGCAATGACATGGCAGAACCTGGGGAGCACCACGTCGTGAAATGAGCCAGTCACAGAAGGACATATACTACACGATCCACTTCAGCATCTAAAATAGTCAAACCTACGGAAGCGAGGAAGAGGAATGCGGTTGGCAGGGACTGGGGGGGAAGGAAAGAGGGAGCTGCTGACCAACAGGTATAAGACTCCCGTTGTGGAAAGTGAGTAAGTTCCGGAGGCCGGCTGCACAACACTGTGTGTCGACAGAGCATAATGTACCGCACACTGTAAAGTCTCTTCAGGGGGTAAATCTCGTGCTAAGTGTTAATTCAAAAGAAGCCCCCAAAGGGCGGGGCAGAGCCTTAGCAGGAAAGGAAAAAGAATGGGTGGTTCATTGAGCCTACAGTTTGTTGTAGAGTTTGGGAGGTACAACTGGAGAAGCCAATGGCAGAGGCCGTCTGCTGCTCTTGCTTGCTGTTTCTTTGGGAGCCTGTCTCCACTTTTCTTTGAAGAATCTCTTTCCCCACTTCAGCCCATGTCGTTTGCATGAAGACTTGTAACTCCCGACTAGTGGAGTGGTGGGGTGGGAGGACATGGCCCCAGATAATCAATGAGTTTCAATTCTGGTAGTTTTGTTGGAACGACTGGGATAAGAGAAACTGTGGAAGGGCTAGCTGTAAGACGTGTAAATCTGGCAGTTGGGGGCCACTGTATGGACCAAGTTGCTAAGGAATGAAGCCATTGGAAAAAGCAGAGCTAATGGATGGGAAGAAAACTGAATTCTAATAGCCTTATTTGAGCACATGGACCCACCCTTGCCTGGATTCCCTCCATGCTGAAATTTACAAGCTAAAACAGTCTCTTCTTGGCTTAAACCAGTTTAAAGTAGGTTTGTGTCATTTATAATCAGAGTCCTGACAGGTATGCTCAATATGTACCTAAAGTTTAACAATTGCTTAGATGAAACATAAACATCATTATCAGCTATAATATAAAACAAGTTAATTCACATACAAGGCCTTGTCAAATCTCACCAGTCTTTGCTCAGGAATGTTGCTTAAATTCAGGTCAGAGACTACTCTGCCAATGGCAGAAAAATGTAGAAGTGATAAACTCTTTTAAAATATTCTGATAGGGTAAAAGGTGGGGCAAACCAGTAATTCTATTAGATTTGGTGAATGTACGGGCTATTTGAAATGCAGTATTTCTGGTTAGAAAGTTACACTAGTATTAATTTTCTATCTTTTCACAGCATGCACAAATGGATACACATGCACACACAAAAAATATTTTCTTCTAAATTGAAAGCATCGTCTAGTCAGTTGTCACATAATTTAGTCACCATGTTTGTTTTGAAAGAGGTATTGGATCAAAGATAAAACAAAGGTATTCCTATACAAGTATGTTAGAACCAACCGATATGTGAATGCTCTAAAAAGATTAAAATTTTATACACACAATATACACTTCACATACTAATTTTATGGTACTAAAATCATCTTTGACAAACAAGGAAGATTAGGTTTCCTTTGTTTTTGTTTGTACAGAAGTTCTGAACATCCAAATGACAATTAAATCATACTGGATGGCTTCTGAAATGTTATTTTCTTAAATAATTACCTTAATATTTTCTAAAGTATTAATACTTCCATAAGAGAAACTTACTTACTTATTAGGTATCATGATAATCTCTATTTTTATAACTCTATTTCCAAAAAGGACACAATTTAATCACCTACTTCTAATAGCAAGCTTTTCATAAAAGTCACATTTAATAATGATTTTTCTGTGAACTTTTAATTTCCACAGAATCAAAGAAAGACCTATTTGAAAACTTTTACTTTTATATAACCTATATAATTAAACTTTAGAGTACATCAGTTTTGGCAATAATTTTATATTTTGTCAAAATGTGTCAACTTCCTTTAAATCATTATGGAAAATGGCTCAAGTTGAAGTTCTGATGAATTTTTTAAGACTCAATGAGATTAATAACATTGTAACTACTTTAACATACACCCAACTATACCAACGTTGTGAAACTAAGATCTGTGTCCTTGAGTTAAGCTGAAAATCAGTCTTTGTTAAGTGTTTACAGAGCTTCCAGAACGTCTGCAGAGTAAACCCGCACTCGCCACTGTCAGTTAATACAACGCAGCAGTTAGAGGGCGTGTGCTGTGATCAGAAAACCCATGTTGAAACCGTAACCATCTGCGACCCAACAGGAAAGCTCCGAGTATTGAATGCAACTTAATATAGTCTTGCAGATTACAAATGTAACACTGAGATATTAAAATGCAAATAAGGGGGAAAAAAGCAAAAAGAAACAATACCCTTTTTAGTTGTTGTTCTTTTAAGCTTCTCACTGTCCTTGCAGGCTCAGAAATGAAGTTTTTATAGTTTTCACACATATTGATCCGAGACTGGGCTACCTGCATTGTTCCCTCGAGAAAAGATTTCCACACAGGATACATGCTCCTAAGTTCAAAGAGGGACAGAAAAGTGTTAGGTAGGGAAGAGAAAGAAAAAGTTGGCTAACCTTTTGCTCGCTGGCTAACACTGACAAACAGAATGAATGTTGTCTTTATAGTTAAAAGCATATTTACACTGGCTTATAGGTAGCAATATTTTTTGCATACATAAGCAGAAACAGCATATACTCTATTTCTCTCTTGCTTAGCAATTGGCTGTTTTGATTAATTAGCTATTCAGGTTACTGGAGTAAAGTGATACGAAGATTATAATTCTAGACAAAGCTAACATTATAAAAATCAGTGACTAAGAGTGTCCAGGCCTTTCACTGTCTCGGGGTCATCATTATGAATATCAAGTGTCATTATGAGGTAAGTGAGGCAAAGAGAGATTGAGAGAATTAAATCACACAGATAAAGGCTTGGTGCCTCTAACATACATTCTCTTTGAACTGTATCAGATTACTCTCTTACACAGACTGATGTGGCTGGGGGACGGGAATTACGAACAACTGCTTCATGCTGGAGAAATCTATTTGTCTGACCAAAGAACTGAAAGGTATCGTTGCTCTCCATCTCTTTCTCTGCTGTAATAATGCTCAGCCAGCATCACATTTTGGCTTAGAGTCATTCCGAGCAAATCCCATCACCTTTGCTTGATAAATGTGCTCAGCAATCTCTTGGTAAAGTCAAAGAATTATTCATCTTTGCTTTTTTGTAGCCAGCTTCCTTTTCAAACCTTTTCTTCTACTTTGCTAAATGCCTTAGCCAGTTCTAGTATGCCCCAACACTAGTTACAAACATATTTTATAACTTATCACAACAATGGATGATATTTTGTTTCTTAAAATGAGATACTTGCACTGACCCATTACAATATTCATTTCCTGAAATTTCCTTCATTGTGCCATGTGGGTTTCCTACCACAGAAACGCGCAGGACCATGTGCTAGCTGGGGGATCAGTGAGTGAAGGTATGAAGACAAAGGAAAACTAGCTGGGTCCCCATCCTACTCAGAACTGAAAAACCTTGAAACTATGTTTCAACCAAGGAAATAATTATTAGTTTGTGTGAAGAACTGGTTTGTGTAATATGTCAAATGAATCCATGGAGATGGACATAGCCATTTAAGCAGAGGTATATTACCTTCCCTTTGGAAAAAAGATTCCATGTGGTGTGCCGGCAAAAACTGTCAGCATAAAAGCACCGATGGGCTTAAGAACAGCACAGGTCATGTCCTCCGTGGCCTTACTGCATGACGGCAACAGGGCCGGGATGCGAACTCACGCAGGCCCTCCCAAACAGTCCAAATAAGTGATTTTCCCATAGAATCCACTGAGAAAAAACTGAGCACAATGCTCTGCAATCTATTAATTTATATTAAAATATGTTTGAAAATCATAATAAAAATGTGAAAATATATTTTTGCCAATTGGACAAAAAATAGGTATAATTTTGATCCATTCACACCAGACAGCTATTGTTGTGCTGGCTACTGCCATTTTTTTTATTTGACAATCTAAGGGAAAAGAGGCCAGTGCCCTGGACTAAACAGATAGTCAGGTACTGCATGTTTTAAACAGTCTTGTGGCACACAGGTTGAAAATTGCTGAGATAGATGACTGCTGTTCATCCTTCAATTCTCTTCTTAAAAGCAACTCACTCAGGGAAGTCTTTTGTGATCACCGCCAAGCCAACCCTCGGACTCAGTGAAGTCCCCCTCTGTTAGTTGTTCATGTGGCTTGGGCATTTTTCCTTCAAGATAAATGGTGTTATGTAATTGTTTAAAGTCTGTCCTCACTAGAGTGAAAATTTAATGAAGGCAGGGGTATATGTCTTTCTTACTATTGTATTCCAAAGACCCAGTGCATGACTTATCATCTAGGTCAATAATTATGTGATGAATGAAAAATGAATGAATGGATGAATATAAAAATTCATTTATAATAATGTAAAATGAGGACTGTACAATAAAAAATCTTTTTACTATAGAGTTTAAAAAGAGATCTTTAGGACTTCCGGCCAAGATGGAGGCGTAGGCGGACACACTGTGCCTCCTCTCACAACCAAAATTAAGGACAACAAATATTTAGAAACAAGAAAACAACCAGAACTTATAGAAAATTGAACTGTATGGAAGTCCAACAACCATTCATCCAGACCGGTAAGAGGGGCGGAGTCGCGGTAGGAAAAAGTGGAGGTGCAGACCCAGGAACACAAGCAGCAGCGGCTGGCAGTTCCCAGGTGCACAGGCGGTGGCTGGCGGTCCCCGGGCCCACAGGCAGCAGCTGGCGGACCCCGGGCACAGGGGGGCAACTGTGCAGACCCAGTGAGGCCGCGCAAAGTGGCTGGCTGACCAGGTGGTCCCACATTCGCGCGCGCAGACGGTCCAGGCAGAGGGGAAGTGGCGGAAGGGACTGAATCCAGGAGAGAGCGGAGCAGGCGCCATTTTTCCCTCTCGGACCCCGCCCCCACCTATAGCGTCACAACCCAGCAACCGGGCTGCCCTGCCCTGAGGAACACCTAAGGCTCCACCCCTCACTACGTAATAGCCGCGACCAGACTAAAACCAAAACAAAACAAAACAAAAAACCCCACCAAAAATGGCTCAAACCGGACAAAAAATGAAAACCCCACAGTCAATTCCTCTAAGCCGTGAAGAGATAGCCAACCTATCAGATGCGCAGTTCAAAGCACTGGTCATCAGAATGCTCACAGAATTAGTTGATTTTGCTCACAAACTAGATGAAAAAATGCAGGCCACAATACGTGAAATGAAGGAAGACGCATGGGGAACCGATAGAGATGGAAGGAAAACTGGGACTCAAATCAATGGAGTGGACCGGAAGGAAGAAATTAACAACCAAACAGAAAACGAGGAAGAAACAAGAATTCAAAAAAATGAGGAGAGGCTTAGGAACCTCCGGGACATCGTTAAACGTCCCAACATCCGAATTATAGGGGTCCCAGAAGGGAAAGAAGAAGAGCAAGAAGTAGAAAACTTATTTGAACAAATAATAAAGGAGAACTTCCCCAATCTGGCAAAGGAAATAGACTACCAGGAAGTCCAGGAAGCTCAGAGAGTCCCAAAGAAGTTGGACCCAAGGAGGAACACACCAAGGCACATCGTAATTACATTAGCCAAGATTCAAATGAAGGAGAGAATTCTAGAAGCAGCAAGGGATAAGGGAACAGTCACCTACAAAGGAGTTCCCATCAGACTGTCAGCTGATTTCTCAAAAGAGACCTTCTAGGCAAGAAGGGGCTGGAAAGAGATATTTGAAATCTTGAAAAGCAGGAACCTACATCCCAAATTGCTCTATCCAGCAAAGCTGTCATTTAGAATGGAAGGGAAGATAAAGTGCTTCTCAGATAAGGTCAAGTTCAAGGAGTTCATCATCACCAAGCTCTTATTATATGAAATGTTAAAGGGACTTATCTAAGAAAAAGAAGATAAAAAATATGACAGTGAAAAGACAGCAAACTCACAGCTATTAACAACCACACCTAAAACAAAAGCAAACTAAGCAAACAGCTAGAACACGAACAGAACCACAGAAATGGAGAATATATGGAGGGTTAGCAACAGGGGCATGGGAGGAGGAGAGGGGGGGAAGGTACAGAGAATGAGTAGCATAGATAGTGGGTAGAAAATAGTCAGGGGGAGGGCAAGAATAGTATGGGAAATGTAGAAGCTAAAGAACTTATGACACATGGACATGAACTAAAGGGGGGAATGTGGGTGGGAGAGGGTGTGCAGGGTGGAGGGGAATGATGGGGAGAAATGGGACAACTGTAATAGCATAATCAATAAAATATATTTTAAAAAAAGAGAGATCTTTAGAGATTAGCGGATCTACAGCAGTCAGTCATATTCTCAGCAATAGTTATAGTCAGTCGGAAGACCTGGGTTCAAGTTCTAATGTAACAAATATAATCATATATAACACATTTCACTGTACTTTCACTTCCTCAACTGGCAAATGAAGAAATAACAAAAATACCTGTACCATGTAACTCACAGGGCTATTTTAACAATCAAATGCAAACGATGTAGCACACAGATTCTTTTAAGTGAAAAGATAGTAACAGTAGCAGAATTGTAGCAAAAATAAAAGTACTTCTTATTAACATAATAATAGTAGTTCCAATGCTAGTAGTGTTTTTCCTTCTGATTAGAGAAATACAATAATGGGTTGTAGAGTGATTTTTAAAACATTTTTCATTTCACTCAGCTTCATATAAGTAATTTCGAAGCATGAGGAAAGGTATTTTGCTATTCTGTTCAGGTCAGGAAGTGAGGCTCAAGATTACGAAAGAAAGGAAAGAAATTGTTTTAAGAACCTATCACTTGCTAGGCACTATGTTGTGTATTTTACATTTATCATATCATTTAATCCTTGTGACAACTTTTTAAGATAGTCAGTATCCCCATTTTGCAGAGGAGAAAAGTAAGACTCAGAGAGGCTGTGGAATTGTCTAAGGCCACCCACCTGGAAACAGCCTTTCCGCACTCACAGCGGAGGCTTTGCCATCACCAGGGACGACCCCGCTGCTCTGATCCCAACTCAATCATCTGTTCTCTGACCAGTGCCTCCTGCTTCCCCTCACTCCCTTTAGGGTTTTGACTCTAACAATTCCTCAATCCCGCCAGAACCCACAGTCCATTTGGTCCTACCCCCTCCCCACAGTCTCGCTAAGCTGCCATGATCTCCTCTCTCAGCCCCTCATGCTGCCTGGCTTCACGGTCCAGCATTACAGTCGCTCCCTCACATTCCATGTGCTCTTGTGGCCCTGGCTCCCTTCTCTTTTCATCATTAGAATCTACAAGTTCCCACATTGGTTAAGTCCCAAGTTCTGTTTATATCACACAGATGTTCGTGCAGCAGAACACTGCTGAGAAAACCATAATCATGCTGCTTGGTCTCCCTCTCAGGCGATGTCAGTAAGTTCTGGTAGGGCCTCAGTGCCACCAGCCAGCACAGCCCTGCCGTTGCCCCTCAGCCCACTTATTCTCCCACTCTTCTACACAACTAGTTTCTACCTCTCCTGTCGTGTCAAACCTAGGCCCAGAAATGCAGCCCTGCACATCAGGACTCTAGAAATGTGATAAATTCATCTAAGATTAATTTAGACAGCAACTGATAACAAGGGAAAAGCATGGGGTTTGATAAATAAGTGTTCATGTATTGTTCTTGATAGGAAGGGACAGCATCCTGAGCCCATGTAACAGAGATAAGGGCAGGCAGCGTGACTGACTGCAGTGCAGTTAAGGTGTGATGGGAACTGCAATACAAAGGCAGCTTGAGGTACCCGAGGATGAAAGGAGAAATGGCCAGAGATGAGGAGAGAAAGGAAGCCTGGAGCAGGGTTTTTCATGGCTTTGACTATCATAATTTTTTTTTATTTCATCCTATTGGTAAGGAGAAACAATAGATTTTCAAGCAGGGGAATAACAGTCAGCCTATTTTACAAAGATATATACAGAGTTGGTGGTATTGTAGCAAATGAAAGTGGGAAAGGGAGAGATTATAAGCAGAGAAGCAGCAACATGACATTTTTTAAAAACACACAATGTGATCTAGAAAGAAGTGCAAGTTGGAGGCAGCTGACGTTTTGGTTTCCAAGATGAAGAGTCAATAACACATATCACGATTACTATTTTATAGGCAATATTTAAAGATGGGGATCTAGATAAGAGTCCTTGAAAGTCTCTAGAGAACCGAGAGGACTTTGAGAAACACTTAAATAGAGAGAACCTGCTGTGGTTTGAATGGCTGCATCTCCCAAAGCTCATATGCAGAAATCCTAATCCCCAAGGGTGATGGTATCAGGAGGCAAGGCTTTTGGGAGGCGATCAGGTCATAAAGTGGATTGGCGCCCTCATGAAGAGGGTCCACAGAGCTCCCGAACCCTTTCCCCCACCTGAGGACACGACCAGGAGCTGAGGAGCTGCAGCTCAGCAGAGGGACTTCCCTAGAATCCCACCACAGCTGGCACCCTGGGCTCGGACTTCCTGCCCACAGAATTGTAAGAAACAAATTTCCGTATTTATAAGCACCCCCCCCCCCCCCCGCCCCAGTCTGGAAGTTTGTTACGGCAGCCTGAACAGACGAAGACGGAAATGAAAACCTGTCCTCAAAGATTTTTTAAAAAGGTCCAAGAAAAAGCAGTGTTATAGAAGTTCAGTTTCCAGGCAAATAAAGGTGGTTTAATGGCATTAAATGATGCATGTATTGTCAGACTGGCAAAATTTTATTTTTAGTATTTTTTATGTTTATTGATTTTATTTTATTTTTTTAAATTACATTTTATTGATGATGCTATTACAGTTGTCCTGATTTATCCCCCTTTGCCCCCCTCCGCCCTGCACCACCCACTCCCTCAGGCAAACCCCCCACCATTGTTCATGTCCATGGGTCATGCATATAAGCTCTTTGGCTGCTCCATTTCCTGTACTGTACTTTACATCCCCATGGCTATTCTGTGACTACCTATTTGTCCTTCTTAATTCCCTCCCCTCTTCACCCATTTCCCCTAGACCCCTCCCATTTGGTAACCATCAAAATACTCTGATCCATGATTCTGTCTCTGTTCTTGTTCAGACTGGCAAGTTTTAAAAGACTGATCACATGTCCTGCTGGCAAAAAAATTAAAAGGAATGAGCAATTTCAAATCAAGTTATAAGAAATGTAAAATACAGGGTGGGGCAAAGTAGTTTTATGGTTGTTTATGTGGAAAATAATACAATAATGAACAAATAATAATACAAAATAAACTCCATATTTTGTGTACTCACAACTGTAAACCTACTTTTGCCCCAACCTGTATATTGACACAGAGTTGATGAAGGACAATTTATAATATCAACATTTTAAATATATAAACAGTTTGACCCAGCACTTCCCCCACTACAAATTCACCCTATAAATATACTTTCACAGTCCACAAAGACATAACCATGTGCATGCGCAAGGTATCCACTGCAGCACTATTTGTAAAAGTAATAAGCTAAATAACCGCCAACAGAGAAGCAGGCAACAAAACTACAGCTTGCTCACACTATGCCACAGACACAGCCATTAAAAAGCATGTTGGACCTGAACATACGGACATGAAAGGAGGCCTAGACTCCTTCAAGTGAGTGTGAGAACAGGGGGAGTCATGAAAACATATGTATGTAATGACTCCAGTCCTTTAAAAACAGCAAAACTGTGTATGCTCATGCAATCACACAGGAAAATATGGAAGAAAAACCATATGTTTTCACCAGCAGTCACTCTAAGGGAGCAGAAATGTGAGGGGCAGCCGCCTGGGAAAGAAGCGGGGACGGCACTTCACACTGTTGCACGTGCCACAAACGTGCATTTCTTGGTAAGGAACTTTAAACTACCAACATAAATGTAAATGCCAAAAAAGTTAAAAGGAAAATGTAAAATGACCAAAACGAAAACAAACTCCTAATAAACAAACAAAAAAACCTGGCAATTGCCATTCCCACCCTCAATCCTGATCTTTCTATATGGTCTTTTTTCACAACGGTACCACCACCTGCTCAGCTGCCTAAGTTAAAAAACCTAGGAGTCACTCTACAGTCCTTCCTCTTCCTCCCTCGACTTCATTCTTCCACTGGAGAATATTGATCAAGTGCTTCCTATGTTCCAAGAGAGATTTTTGATATCGAGAAGACTATTTCATAGTTTGGTTGTTACAGAAAATCATGGATAGTTTGTCTCAGAGCAAATATGACAAACACAAAAAACAAAACTGCCGAATCAATTGCAAGTCCTCTAGCTCCAGTTTTCTAAGTATCCCTGAAACCTCTCCCACAACCTAGTTTCTATTGTAATTTTCACGGTTCAGATGAGAGATGATGAGGGATCAAACTTCTGCAGTTCCATTTTTTCCAAAGTCTTCCTTATGTCCATCCTTCTAATCCACCTTTTCACTATCCCTAAGTGAAGATGAGCATGGTATTCCTCTTGTGGAAATCCTTCAATGGCTCTATTACCCTCTGAGTAAAAGAAGAAACTCTGTGATGTGCAAAGTCCTTCACAATGACACAGCTCCTCTCAAGTTCCAACCCAGGGGCCCCAAAACCCCCGGAATTATCTTCTGGAGCTGGAGCCCCTTGTAGTACAGGCTTCCCCTGCTAAGTGAGTGTTCTAGGGACCCATCTGTATCAGTGTACCAGCTTGCCTTGTTGTGAGAGGCTGCATTCGGCTTCAGTGAATTTTTTTTGAAGACTCTTTCAACACCCATTTCATGGTGGACGATTTACAAGCACACCTGCCCACACCACGCTGAGTGCCCAGCAGTTTTTGACCAAACCCCTGTGCCCCATCCTCCCTATTCACCCAGTCTCACTGGGAGCAACTTTTTTTTTGTTTCCCAGGATGAAAAAAGTCCTCAAAGCGGAACGTTTTGCCGATGTGGATGAGGTGAAACAAAAGCCGGCAGAAGCACTAAAAGGCATCAAAATCGACAAGTTCAACAACTGTTTTGAGCAGTAGAAAAAAGTCTCAATAGGTGTTATTGCATCAAATGGAGAGCACCTTATAGGTGACTGAAGTTTAAACATGTAAGAATAAATACACAATTTTTTATAAATAAACTCCAGGGTTGTTTGGGTCCCCCTCACACTTCACAGCAGCAACACCGAACTGCTCATTGTTACCTAACAATTATATTTTTTCATGCCTCTATACCTTTAAGAAATTATTCCTGCTTCGACGTACTTTTGCAAGCCCTGGCAAACTCCTGCACATCCTTGAAGACTCAGCTCTAGAAGCTTAGTTTTCCTCTGTGCTGCCAATGCACCTGCACTACTACCGCACACTGCGACCGTTTGCAGGGGACGTCTCCTGTAAGCTCCTCGGGACAGGCACCGTACCCTCCAGTCTCTAACCCTGAAGTCCGCTTCCACAGCTAGCATGCAGTAGATATTCCACATCTGCCTCATGGATGAAGAATGAATGAATGAACGACTGCGTGTTTAAATAGCTGTGTGATCTTGAATGAGGCATATAACCTGAGATTTAATTTCCCAGTATAGAAGAAGAGTATCATTTACATAATTTATATGAGTATGTACCTCCTGGAGTCGTTTTGTAGATACTGGCAAGTCTGCAAGAAAATCTCTATTTTCATATTCCTGTTTTCCTTTAGTATTCTATATGGCAACTATGGATACTACTATTTATAGTATCACATGACCTTCCAAGTTAGCAGTTATTCCTGCAATTGTGTCAGTTTTCTAGCCTCATTAAGGAATTATCTGAGGATCAGATCATGAGCTGATGATTTCATACACAGACCTCTAACCACACACTGCAGCATGAGTTTTTAATTACCCTGGGTTCTCTGCTGTTGTCTTGTTGGACATTAGTCTTAATGCCAATGAGAGGGCAAACCCCAAAATATGGCTTTGATTTTGGTTCCCTCAATGCTAAGGACGGTCTTCAGCACAAAAGCCAGTAAGTACTTCCAAATTAACCTCAAAAAGATATTAACGTTAGACAAGATTGCAAATACTTTAAAGATATCCATAGGTTACTGAGGAGAGAATTTATATTCTGTTGTCATTTATTTTCTTTAAGGTGTGTATGGGGAATGGAGACTAGCTAATTTCTGGATACCTGATTTTTAAATCAATCAGTCAATCTGGATACCCTGTTTATAAGCAAACAAACAAGCTTAGAAACTGTTCCCCGAGGCTCGCAAAATCTCATCTTTCCAAATTTAGCTATTTTGGAATAAAGAATCAGCGATCACGGCTTCATTATTTCCATCTTGCTTCATTATCGCTGTGACGTGTTTCTTCTGTAGGCTGCTGAGGAAATCGTCTGTTTCATTGTCACCAACTCTTTAAATTCCATATGTGGGTATTAATTAAACAAGTGTAATCTTGGCCTAAGACATAAAATGATCTATTTTATATAAATTATCTACTAACGTTGTGAAATGTTAACATTTGTTATAATTTTGAAATCGTCTAAAAACATAGCAGAAAAAAGAAGCAATCAGAAAGACTGGCGTCTGCACTGTCTGCACGCGACCCCTCGGTGGGGCTGCACTTTAGAGGAAGCAGGCGAGAACGGCTTCATCACGTTACCTGTGATCGCTCCGATCCTCAGCTTTTATTCCAGGCCAATCTCTCTTCAGATATTGACTAGCCAGCTTCTGGATACCCTGTTTAAAAAAAATACATTTTTTTAAATAAAATAAGTATTGTGCTGTAAAGGAGACTCTTTTCTTAAAATACAGTGCTTAGCAAATCCCATCTTTCCAAATATAAATTTAGTTCTGAAATAAAGAATCAGTGTTGAAGGGTGGAACATCATTATCTTATTTCATTATTGTCACAGTCTTCTCTTGTCTCCATTTCTAGGAAAAGGGTGAGTATAAGGATGAGAAAATTGAAAGCTGATAGGCATTTTTTCTTCACCAAACTGTCTGACCAGCCATAGAGACACACCGCCTCTGGTATATCACAGGGAACAGCACTGTGCCCTGCGCAAGGCTCTGGTTACACAGCCCGACACCTCAGTGCCCCACTGTTCCTCTGCTGCGGCGGGCGCTGCCTTTCGGAATCCCAGCAGCCGAGTTTTCCCATACCACGAATGGTAATAACATTTGGATCAGACAGACAGACACATTTGCTTGTAAAATAAATCAGTGAATAAACCTTGGTGTTGCCAATACTTCGGAAAAGTATGCCAATACTTTTCAAGACAGATTTTAAGGGCTTTTGGCTTTTTAAATAACACCATGGTACAAGTCACTTCAAATGAAAAAATAGTTTTACAACGAAATATACCCACCAATTTACTGTTATCCAAACAACATGAAACTGGACAAAACAGAATATTTATCTATAATAGAAATGGACAGAGAAGACTATTTTGTTGGCAAGTGAGGTTAAACTACTCATTCTAAATACAGACTATATTGCTTTTATTTTTTTAATTTTTTAATTGTTCAAGTACAGTTTTCTGTCTTTTATTTTTTAATTTTTAAAGAAGATTATTTATTTATTTATTTTTAGAGAAAGAGGGAAGGAGAGAGAAAGAGAGGGAAAGAAATATTAACTTGTGGTTGCCTCTAGCACGCCCTCCACTGGGGACCGGGCCCACAGACCAGGCATGTGCCCTGACTGGGAATCGGACCAGCAACCCTTTGGTTCGCAGGCCAGCACTCAGTCCACTGAGCTACATCTGCCAGGGCTGTAGTGCCTTTAGATGGGAACATATGCAGTCCTCTAATACTGTATCAGGGCCCAATGCAATGGATTACAAATGACTTTGAGATGCTCATCTCTATATGTACAACTTTAAAAGAATAAATAAAATGCTGAGATAAAGAGCAAGCACATTAATAGACTGCATACTTTAAGCAGAGATTGCCTAGGTAAATTTAATGCTGTGTTCTCTACACGATATCTTTCTACTAAGGTTTGCTGCCAGATCAATTTGGCTTCATTGAAATCCATTGTCAAGGCTTCTGTCTACCACTTCAATGAGCCAAAGAGTAGTGGGAACTGTAGAGAAGCTCCTTTGAATCTCAGGTTCCTTCTGAACTTGGCAATAGTTTAGTTTCACTATTTCCAGGGACTGTGAATTCTAAGAACTCATATATAACTGCACATCCAAAATACTGCCACTTATGTACCTTGTACTTTGGGGAACCCAATTACCAAGTCTTCCCTGAATATATACAGTATTTTTTCACTTCTACACCTTGTTTACACTGCTCCTATTTGCGGGAAACATTTTTCCCACCACTCCCATTCCTTCCTACTGAATTGTCACTACTCTTCTTTTAAACTAATTTTAAACTTTTCTAACACAAAATATTCAAAAGTTTATATGAAAATGCGAGAAATTTCATTACCTAGGTATTTCATTTCACTGAGGTAGAAGAGTTTATAATTCCTTCTTCGTTCATTAGCTAAAATTCTTTTTAAAGAACGATCTCTTTTTGAACAATTTGGAAAGGCAGAGGAAAGGCAAGATAAGTATTTCATTGCCCCTTTTGGTCCTAAGGTGGACAACGACTTTTTAAAGTTGCATTATGAACTCATATATTTTGAATAAAAGGTATGTTTGAATTTACTGCCATCACCATTCTTTTCATGTGTTAGTTGTAACACCTGTGGTCAGTGGGCATCCCTCCAAGTTGGCTCGCATATCATGTGACCACAACAGGTTTTGATAGTTTCTTGTTTTCTTTTGCAGTTCCTATTCCAGACCTTCAGTAAGCTGGTTTTCCAAGGAATTCAGAGTCCTTTCAGAGATAAACCATACTTAGAGACCACAATGTAGACACATCCTTATCCCTTGGGTGTTACTTTGTGTCTTTCTCTACAAGGCCTTTTCTAATCGCTGTATACAAAGTACCTCACCTTCTAGCCAGTTATTCTCTCTCATTATCACCTGAATCATTCGTAATCCTTATTATACACTGTTACTGTCTGGTTTAAATATTATTATTTTTAAAGATTGTATTTATTTATTTTTAGAGAGAGGGGAAGGGAGAAAGAGAGGGAGAGAAACATCAATGTGTGGTTGCCTCTAGCACACCCCCTACTGGGGACCTGGCCCACAACCCAGACATGTGCCCTGACTAGGAATTGAACCAGCAACTCTTTGGTTCATAGGCCAGTGTTCAATCCACACCAGCCAGGGCTAAATACTACATTGTCTGTTTACTAACTATAAACTCCATTAGATAGAAATCTCATCTTTTTTTTTTTTAATCACTGTGTCTCCATGCTATAGCAGCAAAGAGCCTCGCACTTAGTTGATGCCAATAATATTCACTTACTGCATAAATAAATGTCACCTACATTATTTTATTTCTGATGTACAATACCCACTCTCCTTTGTGTTTTTAGCATTCTCAGTTAGAAATTTTTGAGTCAGAATTTCCTTGGATCTTAATTTTCATATGCTCAAAGGTGGGGGACACTGGGGGAACTAGTCCAGATTTCTAAGATTATGATCAGGTAGTTTTAATATAAGGAATAATTTCCTTCGAAAATTATAGTCAAATTTGGCATTCTTCACTATTGAAAGAGAACATGTGTGTATACTATAAAGCAATGAAAAAAAATAACAGAAGTTTATTCCAAAGTTAGCACTACACATTAATTTTTTTGCAAAGGTTCAAATGAGTCATATTCCCTGATTCAAAGAACTCATGATGCGTGGACAGGAATAAGAGTATGCAACATAAAATGGGAGGCAGCACACAGGTTACTGTCAAATAAATGACAAAATGTGATATAAGCACAGAGATGAGGGGAAGATCATCTGATATTTACTTAAGTTACATCTTAATGAGCTCTGGCGGCTGAGGCACATGGATGTCACCCGTCTGACTCCGCCCAGGGGGTACATGTCTGGGTGGTGGCCAGGTCCTCAGATGGGGGCATACCAGAGGCAACTCATAGATGTTTCTCTCCCTCTCTTTTTCCCTTCCTTCCCCTCTCTAAAAATAAATAACTAAATAAGTCAACAAAATCTTTTAAAAAATGAAATGGATCCTCCTTATTATACAAAAAACATTACATCTAAATGATATGTGACTTTTTTCAGTTTAATCACTGCTAAAGTGGTTGAAGAACACTTCATACAGAACAGGAGCTATGATATGAGCCTAAGATCATGAGCAGGGCTGAATTATATAAAACAAATGAACTTAACAGGCATTTCAAAACATTTACTACTCTGAACTCTGTTATGGCTTTGCTATAACCACAGAAAAATCAGACACTAAGAGGATACAGAATTTACTTAAGATCACATAACTAGTTACATTTCAATTCAGAACTGAGTTATTCTAACTCCTTGCAAAAAAACAAAAACAAAAACAAAAAAACCAACCCACCATTTTAGTGTGGATTTTATCTAAATCTTTAAAAAATTCTTAAATTACTTTATCTTTTTTGTGCATTATAAGCCACAACAGCGATGTCTAGAGCTCTGCACCACAAAGTTGAACTGTATTAAACTGAATGGGCCCTTCAGAGATGAGATGAGGGATTCATGAAATAGACAAACAGTGAGACCTTTAGATGAAAGACTTGATTCAAGTTAGTTCACAGAGGCAGGAATCATGGCTTCTGTGTGCTCTGTGCAGCTGTTCGAGATCTCATCTGCATGGACGCTCAAGAAATGCTCTGTAGCCATTATAGGAAAAGTCCTAAATAGCATTTCATGCCTCCAAAAGCATTCTATACTTAATTGGTTTCCCTTTCATGTTATGCTTAAAGCTACATCTTATAAATGAAAGGCTTATTTATGTAGCTATAAAATCTACCCAAATTAAGTGGCTAAGGAAAATAAACATATGGCTATTTCAAAAAGTATTTTTGTTTTTAAAATCACTCCCCCAGCCCACAACAATACTCTCTAAAACTGGCACACTAGACTTATAAATGTATTTACGTTTACCTGAGCATCACTCAGGTATAATGTTGACTTGATTTTCCAAACACAGTTTACTCTGGAACAGTGGTTTCCATAAAAAGGTACCATCAATACACTTTAGAGCATCCAAAAACATCCCATTCCAACTTTTTAAAAAGCCATCAGTGTCTTCTGTAAGACCTGCTTTGTTTTATCTCTCAATATTGCTCTAACAAGTGAGGCAACACACAGAAAGCCACTGTTCAGCAGACACTGGCAAACGGACTGATGGCTTAACCTTCTGACTATTTACAGCAGCAGGCTGAGCAGCAGTGTGCTCCGTGGCTCCCACACAGGTTATTCAGCATCCATTTCTTCCCCTCAACGTACAGATGGCTGTACAAAATTATAGGAAATGATATCTCTATACTATAACTTTCTGTCATGAAATTCTCAACATTATGCAAATAACATTTAAAAATCAACAAGTCTGCTGCATAAGTTGGACACTTCTCAAGCTGATGTAAATTATACGACTGTCTTAGTAGTAAGTAAAGTAACTTACTACTAAGTTACTTTAATAGCAATAGAGAACATCACCTCCATGCTTAAGGAAAGTTCTGAAATATTTTTCATTGCCCTATGTATCTCTTCCACCTGCCTGCTGCTGAGTTACAGCTCCAACTAGAAAACCGCTGCATGAGGAGATCCTGGGAAGTTGGCGAAATAGGAAGCACCGGGAATCTATCTCCTAACTCAGACAACCAACTCAAAGGCAGAATCTGTTTCATAACGGACCTCTGAAGTCCCTTTTGGCCTATCTCTTTACTTAGCTCAACAGTAATCAACCCCCTGCTGCCAGCCCAGTGGCAGGTAGCACTTGTTCCTGGAGCAGACTGCATGCAGGGTGAGCAGTAAGGGGTTTGTCCTCCAAATATCAGAGATCTGTGCTCTGACCACCAATCACTGCTTCTGATCAAGGAGGTGGAGGCAGAGAGGTGGGCAGCCATTGTTGCACCCCTATTCTGCACTGAAAAAAAATAAACAGAGCCTATGGAACCCTTGGGACACCATCAAATGGACCAACAGATGCACCACAGGAGTACTAGAAGGAGGAGAGAAAGAAAGCGACAGAGAGATTATAGAAAGAAATAGTGGTCAAATTTGACAAATGTCTTCTCGTCTAGAATATAAACAGCCAAGAAGCTCAATGAATTCCAAGTAGGATGAACTTAGAGACCCACAGTGAGACACATTGTAATCAAACTGTCAAAAGCTAAAGACCAAGAGAAAATCTTGAAAGCAGCAACAGAGAAGCAAATTGCCACATACAAGGGCTCACCAGTAAGATTATCAGCAGATTTCGCAACAGAAATTTGGGAGGGCAGAAGACAGCGGATCCAAACATTCAAAGTGCTAAAAGAAAGAAATGGTCAATTAAGAATACTATATCCAGCAAAAGCGTCCTTCACAAGTGAGAGGGAAATTAAGGCATTTTCAGATAAACAAAATCTGAGGGAGTTTGTAACCACTAGGCCTGTTTTGTGAGAAATGCAGGGGGAGGGGAAGGGACACTAGACATAACCTGAAGTTGTATCAAGGAACAAAGGTAAATAGAGGGGCACTTACAAAAGCTAGTGTTATGGTAAAAGTGGTCTGTAAGTGCACTTTTTGTTTTCTACGTGATTTAAGAGAGTAACACTATTTAAAAACTGTTAGTCTAAAAGCTAGCATTACTGTTAACTTTAGTCTATAAATCCACATTTGGCTGCATTTACTAATACACTAAGAACCAATTTTTTGTTTGTTTTTGCACACACAATGTACAAAGATGTAATTTTTGACATCAATAAATAACAAGGGTGGGGATGAAACTGTAAAGGAGTAGAGTTTTTGTATGCTCTGAAGTATAAATTCAAATTAGAGTGTCACAACTTTAGAATGTTAAATGTAACCACAAAGAAAAAAGCTATACAATATACACAAAAGGAAATAAGAAGAAAATTAAAATATTTCATTGCAAAAAACTCAACACAAAAGAGACACTAATTCAACATGACAGAAATACCTCATCAATAATTACTTTAAATGTAAATTAAATAGATTAAACCCTCCATTCAAAAGACAGATGGGCAGAATAGATATTTAAAAAAACATTATCCCACTAAAAGCTATCTACACTCTTCTGGTCTCTTGTAGAAGAGACTCATCCAAAGAAGAGCAGTATTCGGGTAGAAATAGTAACATCTTCAACTGTGGTGAGGCAATAAGATAGAACCAGACTGAGTACGAAAACATGTCACAGAGAAAATGGACCTGATTGGTAATGGTCTACCTAGCTATGGAAAAGGTAACAAAGATGGAGACAACAAAAATGACCCTTTGGATTTTGATGTTATACAACTGGATAATGGTATATCCCGCAGGGAGGGGGAGGCTATTTAATTACAGAAAAAGTTGTTGGACTATAATATAAATAATACTAGGCTTAGCAGAAGTATAAGAAAAGAGGAAAAGCCACTATCTCTCCTAAAGTGATATGTCAGGAAAATCTATGTGAACTTGAGTATATTAGAATTAGAATTGAAAGAACAAACAGGAATTTGACCAACTGAGAAAGGAAAAAGGGCTTGGCATAACTCAGGTGAAAAACTGGTGATGTAGAAAATAGCAGGGGAATGTGGTGATGGGGCGGTGGAGTAAATTTTAACTCGTATGCATCCAGCTTGTTCTTTGGAGCTGATGCTTATACATATAGCGAATTTTTGTTAATGCCCGGGAAATATCTACTCTCAAAGCAATTTTATACAGTTATTCTCTTTAAGAAACACTCTCCAATATCATTCTTTTAGTCATTTCAGAATAAAAGCACCATTACTACCACAGTACTGATAATAGAACCATTACAATATATTTAAGAAGATATTTCCTTGGAACTGTGGTGTATCATCTTAAGTTAACTCACTACATTTACACAAAACACGCAGTCTTGGCTTTCATATACATAAAAGACATAAAAGCATCTGCCTGAACTCTGCTTACTTCTCCCGTGAATATTATGACAATTTCATAAGAGCAAGTATGTGTATAAATCTTGTTGGACTTAAACAGAGAGGAAGTGTTAAATGTCCAGTTTATACGATGCTGTTGCCAATATGAGTATATAACTTGGAAGTCTGTTGGATAAAAGGCATATTCCCTTTAGGAGGCACAAGGCCAAATCCAACCCATGTTAGATATTAAATGTCAGCTATTCCATCATGTTCAAGTTTACATCAATGATTTCCACCCCTCCAGTCTTGTTTTCTCCTACAGAGTCCCTCCGTTTATTCCCAAAGAAATTTATAAGCAAGCTTTAGTTTAAATGCAAATTTTAAAAGAAAACCCTACTAAGTAAAAGGCACTGACTCGGCTTACTTCTACTATTTCAACAGCTCTTACTTCAGTTTCCATTTTGCAGATCTAGAACTGTTTAACCAAGAAATGGTGGCTATACTTTTATGAATGTTTTTCCTTCCCCCACATTTTGTGAAATTTTATTTCCAACTTACTGGAAGTTATTAGTAAGAAAAGCAGCATTTTTCCACTGTGTGTTAAGTCATCTTCTAATAAAGATTAATATTATTTGTTGATAAAAACTGAATTTGGGGGAGTTGATAATATTGAAACATCAATTGAAAAATATAAATTATGGCTTATCAATTTTTAGAGCAAAATCTATGTAATTTTGGCTTATTAAGAACATTAAAAGTCACTAAACATTGTAAAATTTGTAATTTGTTTCAATATTTTGTTAAAGTTATGTTTCAAGACCTAGACTAATTGAAAACTATTTGTATGACATGTATACCTCTCTGACAGGAAGGTTTTAGTTTGGGCGGGTGGGGGGAACAAGCCAGTTGCTGTTGTTTTTCAACAATAAGAAAAGTGTTAGACGGGTCAGCGTGGCTGAACTGCCCACTTGACCTCAAGAGAGCTGTAAAAGCAGAAACAGGAAGGTATCAAATCAAGAAGCAGATAATAATTTCAAGTGCCTGAGCCTTAGTTACTCCAAAACAGTTTACTTTTCATCAGAGAACGTCATCTGTAAATCAGGTTAATCAGACGAAAACCGCTGTGTGGTGCAACACAAAGCAAGCAGACAGGGCACTGTTAGAAAGCCCTCCATGCGGACACACGGCCTCGCACACCCCGGCGGTGCGGGCCGTCCACTCTGGGGCCCATGGGCTACATCCCGGGCTGTGGTCTCAGCCCTGACATGGACTATATATGACATGGACTATATGTGAGCGCGGGCAGGTCACCTGATCTCCCCTCTGTCTCATCATCTGTAAAATAAGGACAATACTTCAGTAGGTGAACAGATAAACTGGCACGTATCCAGACAATGGAATATTATTCAGCACTAAAAAGAAGTGAGCTACCAAGTCATGAAAAGACACAGAGGAACTTTACATGCCTTTTACTGTGTGAAAAAAGCTAATCTGAAAGGTACATACTGTGTGATTCCAACTACATGACATTCTGGAGAAGGCAAAACTATGGAGATGGAAAAAGGTCAGTAGTTTCCAGAGGTTAGGTGGGGAGGAAGAAACAAAGGGAGGGGCTCAGAAAATTTTTAGCACAGTGAAACTATTCTGTGTGATATGATAATGCTAGATACATGTCATTATCATTTGCCAAACACCACAAAATGTGCAGCACCAGGAGTCAGCCCTAATGTGGACTTCAGGTGGTAACAATGTGTCCATGCAGCTTCCATGGTGTGACAAATGTAATGACCCTCTGGTGCAGGCATCGGCAGTGGGGGGCCATGTATGTGTGCGGCCTGAGGACATGTGGGAGCTCTGTACTTTCTGCTCCAAATTACTATAAACCTACAGCTGCTAAAAGTTAAAGTGGATTTTAATAAGCATAATACCATCTATCTCAAAAGATAGTTATAATAATCAAAGGAAAAGACGAATACAAAGTATCTGATGTGTATACTACAGGTACTCAACACATCTCCTAGCAGCACTCAGTCCCTCACTCAGTCACATGTGTTCAATGAGATCTAAGAGAAGTGGTCACTGCCGTAACCACGTAAACTTTGCCCCACAATAACTGGCAAGTGATTTAAAGAAATGTTTACTAATTCATCGACCACTTATTTGATATAGTGATTTTTCTTACATAATATGAGTATAGGGTCTATCAATTACAAGTTAATTCTCACATGGACATTCAATTCAGTTGGTCATTATGTACAAGAAACATTCACACTGTCATGTGTAAGTTTTTGAAAAACTGAGAAATTTCCTATTACAGACTAAATGTAAATGACTGACAAAATTACTTAACATAGCAATGTACACATTATTAGGACAAGAACTTCCTGAGTAAAGAGATTAATTATCAAGGATAATGAATAAAGTAGGACTGGTTGGTATGTATTTCAAGACCACAGATATTTCTTCTTCCTTTGCTGACTTTAAATATTTCATTAATTAGTCCACATAAGTGAAATGGACTCCTAGAAAACAGACATTTAATTTAAACTTTATAGAAGGATGACTACAAATCATTTTGAAGTTTCTTTTTAAATTCTCACATTCCTAATTAATATTCATGAGGACAATTTCACAAAAGCAGATACAAAACTATGCCAGAAGGGGTGTGGAAGTATGTTGTTGTGCCAGTTGAATATGCAGGAAATTTCTCTCTCCCCAAGATGCAAGATTTAAGTTCAATACAAACATTTCCTAAATAATAGTTTCATAATATTTAATCAAATTGTTCATGACTCAGAAACAACGCTGTGGAGAAACAGATAATAGTGCTGCACAAAGGACGAGCCCATTTGTTCTGGACAGGTGGCCAGTCTGTGGCCCCGTGTCTGCAGCCCAAACCCGCCCACAATAGCCCTAAAGACGATTATGCAAATACCAGCCAACCCGGCTATTTTCCCAGGAACAGGAGAAGGGCTCCTAGAAGCTATAATTGTTCCGCAGTCATGTGGAAAAGGAAGCAGGTTTTTTTTTTTCCCTGGAAGCAGAGTGTTTTCATTAAGGGCACAACTACAATATGTGTGAGATACACAAACAAACACACACATGAACACACACCATTAAAAGACCTGGAAGAACCCTCACACATATCACTGAGTGAGAGAAGGCTACACCCTGGCTGGGGTGGGAGGTGTGGCCGCCTGCACGTGTATGTGTACTCGTGTTTGAGGTGTACTTCTCAAACGCCGTGCACAGCTTATTACATGCTCTTCCCCCCAAGCTCTCCTTGCAAGGCAGCTCTGCCTTCTTAACAATTCCAAGTGTCCTCTGTTGCTTCCGCCTTCCCTTTCCAACGAGATATGTACAGTAATGTGTTAACTTTGACCACTGCATCTTGTTAGTATGAAATAAATGTTCTCTGGCAAAGCTGGGGTAAGAAACATTCTTATTCCATATATGTAAAGCATTTTTCATTTTCATCTAGGGGCATAAAGACACAGGCTGAAGGCGGAAACCCAGCAGGTTTGAAGTACAGCACTGACGAGGGAATGCTGTTACCTAGCATTTATTAATTAATTAACACCACCTCAGCATAGTTTTGGGGGTTTTGGTTTTGATTTTAAAAAGTCATCAGATTCCTTAGTTTCTAACTAGCAGTTTTTAAGTTACCTGCTCTAACACCAGATTTTCAATTCTCTCTGGAATTAAAGTTACTGCAAATATTATTGCTGTTGGATTTTTGATTCTACAGGATTCAAAAACAGTAGTTTTTCCCTGTTTCTTACCTCTCTTTATATATTTACCCCTTAAATGCATTCTCTGTAAGATGAATGGACCTTACCTGCTTTATTTATTGAGACTAAGATGCTACTACTTGGTCTACCTATACGGCACTCAACAGTGCCCAGAAATCATGTCATGATATTTAAGAGAGGATTTTTCTCAAAAGCTTAAAAACAGAGATTATGATATTCTTTATAGATGTCAAATACATATTTTAAAAAGAAGACATTACCAATTTTTAAATGTTTAATTAAGAATACATGTACTGGCTTCCGGCCAAGATGGAGGCGTAGGCGGACACACTGTGCCTCCTCTTACAACCAAAATTAAGGACAACAAATATTTAGAAACAAGAAAACAACCAGAACTTATAGAAAATTGAACTGTACGGAAGTCCAACAACCATTCATCCAGACCGGTAAGAGGGGCGGAGTCGAGGCAGGAGAAAGTGGAGGTGCAGATCCGGGAACGCAAGCAGCAGCGGCTGGCAGTTCCCAGGTGCACAGGCGGCAGCTGGCGGACCCCGGGCACAGGGGGGCAACTGTGCAGACCCAGTGAGGCCGCACAAGGCGGCTGGCTGACCAGGTGGTCCCATATTCGTGCGCGCAGACAGTCCAGGCAGAGGGGAAGTGGCGGAAGGGACTGAATCCAGGAGAAAGCGGAGCAGGCGCCATTGTTCCCTCTCAGACCCCGCCCCCACATACAGTGTCACAACCCAGGGACTAGTCTGTCCCGCGCCGGGGAGCGCCAGAGGCTCTACTCCTCACTACGTAACAGCACTCAAGCGTGCGAAGATAATCCAGGTGAAGGGGAAGTAGCAGAAAGAACCCGAGTCCAGGAGAGAGTGGAACAGGCACCATTGTTCCCTCTTCGACCCCGCCCCCACCTATAGCGTCACAACCCAGCGACTGGGCTGCCCCGCCCTGAGGAACACCTAAGGCTCCACCCCTCATTCGCAATAGCCGTGACCAGACTAAAACCAAAAAAAAAAACCCCCCGCCAAAAATGGCTCAAACCGGAGAGCAAATGAAAGCCCCAGAGCCAATTCCTCTAAGCAGTGAAGAGATAGCCAACCTATCAGATGCACAGTTCAAAGCACTGGTCATCAAAATGCTCACAGAATTGGTTGATTTTGCTCACAAATTAGATGAAAAAATGCAGGCTACAATACGTGAAATGAAGGAAGATGCATGGGGAACTGATAGAGATGGAAGGAAAACTGGGACTCAAATCAATGGAGTGGACCAGAAGGAAGAAACAAGCAAACAAACAAACAAACAAACAGAAAAGAAGAAAGAAACAAGAATTCAAAAAAATGAGGAGAGGCTTAGGAACTTCCAGGACATCTTTAAATGTTCCAACATCCAAATTATAGGGGTACCAGAAGGGGAAGAAGAAGAGCAACAAGTGGAAAACTTATTGGAATAAATAATAAAGGAGAACTTCCCCAATCTGGCAAAGGAAATAGACTACCAGGAAGTCCAGGAAGCTCAGAGAGTCCCAAAGAAGTTGGACCCAAGGAGGAACATACCAAGGCACATCATAATTACACTAGCCAAGATTCAAATGAAGGAGAGAATTCTAGAAGCGGCAAGAGATAAGGAGACAGTTACCTACAAAGGAGTTCCCATCAGACTGTCAGCTGATTTCTCAAAAGAGACCTTCCAGGCAAGAAGGGGCTAGAAAGAAGTATTCCAAGTCATGAAAGGCAAGGACCTACATCCAAGATTGCTCTATCCAGCAAAGCTTTCATTTAGAATGGATGGACAGATAAAGGGCTTCTCAGATAAGGTCAAGTTCAAGGAGTTCATCATCACCAAGCCCTTATTATATGAAATGTTAAAGGGACTTATCTAAGAAAAAGAAGATAAAAAATATGAATGGTAAAAAGACAACAAACTCACAGTTATTAACAACCACACCTAAAACAAAAGCAAACTAAGGAAACAGCTAGAACAGGAACAGAAACACAGAAATGGAGAGCACATGGAGGATTAGCAACAGGAGAGTGGGAGGAGGAGAGGGGGGAAAAGGTACAGAGAATGAGTAGCATAGATAGTGGGTAGAAAATAGACAGAGGGAGGGCAAGAATAGTATGGGAAATGCAGAAGCTAAAGAACTTATGACACATGGACATGAACTAAAGGGGGGAATGTGGGTGGGAGAGGGTGTGCAGGGTGGAGGGGAATGATGGGGGAGAAATGGGACAACTGTAATAGCATAATCAATAAAATATATTTTAAAAAATCAGAAAAAAGAGAAAAGACATGGAGAAACCTTAAACACATATCAGTAAGTGAAAAAGCCAATGTGAAAAGGCTACCTACTGTATGAATGCAATTACATGACATTGGGAAAAGGCAAAACTACGGAGACAGCAAAAAGATCAGTGGTTGCTGGGGTTGGGGGCACAGAGCAGTCAGAGCGCAGAGGATTTTTAGTGCAGTGAAACTACTCTGCATATTATAATGATGGATATACATAATTATACATTTGTCCTAACTCACTGGGTATACAACACCAAAAGTGAACTCTAATGTAAATCACAGAGTTCAGGTGGTTTTGATGGGTGGGGGGTAGGCTCCCTAATTATAAGGAAGGTGCCACTCTACCGGGGGATGTTGATAATGCGAGAGGTTGTAATTGAGGGGAGTAGGTGGTATAAGGGAAATCACTCTACTTCCACCCTAATATAGCTCATAAAAAATGTCTTTAAAGAAAAAACAAGCATTGCTCAAACTTTTTTTGTTTTTACTGATTTAGTATTTGTGTATGTTGTGAAATAATCACAGTAAGTCTAATTAATGTGTCACCAAAGTTACAGAATTTCTTCTTATGGTGAGAAGTTTTAACATTTACTCTCTTGGCAACTTCATTAACCGTGGCTGCCGTGCTGGGCATCACAGCCCCGTGACGCACTCTACACGTGTGGGCTTGACTCCCTTCGCCTAACCCGACCCCCGCCTCTGGCACCCCATCTGCTGAGACTATTCTTACTGAGTATTTTACAAAGCAATACAACATTTAATTCTTATAGTTCCCAATGTTTTAAATTACGTATACATACTAAATAAACACCAATTTTACTATTTTTCATTTCCTTTTACCTTTATAAATAACAGTAAAAATCTGACAAAAATTGTTTTTAAGTCACAGAACAATCCTAGTTTTTCCTTTAAGATCGCTTTGCATAGTTATATTTTGCATGGTCGTCTTTGCACAGCCCTGCACCAGCATGCAGAATGAGGACTGTTGCGTACGAAGTGGAGAAACACAACTGCCGTCATTCTCAGACAGCATGATTATGCACAGAAAGAATTTCAAAGTCAAGTACTAGAATTTAAAATGTCCAGCAGACTACTAAATCTAAAATCAAAATTCAAAATTCTACATATGATCAAAAGTTAAAATGTGAATTTCTTAAAAGATGTCAATTTTAATAAAGGCCCACAATCCCCAAACAGGAAATGACACGAGGACAAATTTTACCTGTAATTCACTTGGCGGCAACCCCTGTCCTGAACTGAGATGAAGCTATTTACAACTTTTGTGCCCCAAACACTGCAGGAAGCATACACATGGCACACGCACTGCACAATTTGCTAAAATCCAAGTTTTGAATTCTGAAATACATCTGCCCTGAAGGGTTTCAGATAAGAGACTGTGTTCTTATAGCATCAAAAAACACATCAAGTACCTAGGATTAAATTTAACAAAAATGTTCGGACCCTCTATTGAGAAAAATTATAAAATTTTTACTTAAAGACATTAAAGAACATCATTAAAAATGCAGAGGCATGCCTAGTTGATTGCACATCTCATTTTATGGATGGTTAGTGTCTTCCAAGCATCCTACAGATACATGTAATCTTAGCCCAAATCCCAACTAGTCTTTCGGCAAAACTTGACAAGTGATGTTAAAATCTGCATGAGGCCAAGGGCCAAGAATTGCCAAAAGAGAGAACAATATGAAAATACTTGGTATACCAGATATTAAAATTTATTGGAAAACTGTACGAATTAAGACAGTATAGTATCTGTATAAAAATGAAAGACAAATACAATAAAACAGAAACAAAGATCCTAATGAGATGCACAGGTACATGGACAATACAAGACCAAAGTGACTCTGCTTCAAACAAATTTGTGTGAAAGGGTAAGGGTAACTTCACAACTGAGAATCCATATGTGAAAAAAAAACAAACTGGAATTCTACTGCATACTATACACTAATCAATTCCAGATAAATTATGAATTTAAAATACTATACAGATCTAAATATATTATAAAGCTTTTGGAACAGGATATTGGAGAATATCTTTTCTATAATGGAAAATAACCATAAGGCAAAATATTAATAAATTCAACTATACTAAAATGAAGAACTTCTACTTATTAAAAGGTGCCTCTCTTTATTAAAAGGGTCTGCAGACATCTTATAATACATTTCTGTGTATCTTGTAAGCAGAGGTGATGGCTGCCTTTATTACAAACTGTCTCTTCAAAGACGTCTGTGTAGCAAACAGCATTGAAGGACAGAAATAGTGTTTCCTTTTGGCAAGTTTGGTCACTGTCCAGCACAATAAACATAATGGTTCTCACCCAGACAACAGTCAGATTTGTTTACTGCCCATTTAAAAGCCTGAGGTTCCCTAAACAATCCGCTATGGCATTCAGTCTTCTTTGCCCTGTGCAAACCGGGCTTAGGGACAGCAACCAAGTGTTGTCACTCTGACCAGTGCTATCACCATGAGTAATAAACTCTCTCGGGTCTGAATAGGAGTCTGGTGTCTTTTTCACACACCCAGAAAATATCTTAGCTTGCAAATAGGGTAGAAATCTCAGACCCTTGATGGTTCTTGACAACTATTCCAAGAGTGAATTAAAAAGAAAAAAACCCCACACAATCCAGACAATAGGAGAAGATATTTTAACTGTGTTACCAAGTCTTTTATTTCAAATATGTACACAATTCCTATAAATAAGAAGCAGAAATAAAAATTAATGGGATAAGGGTTAAATACTTGAAGGTCTTCCCAAAAGAGGATATAACCAGAGTCAAAAAACATTTAAAAGGGATTTCAATCTCATTAATGAAGGAAATGCAAATAAAAAAAAATAAGATCATTTCATACCCACAAGATTGGCAAATATTTATCCTGACAAGATTAAGTGTGCTGACAATGTATGATATGGGAACTCTGATACACTCTTGGCATAGTGTGCAAACACTTTAGGAAATTATCTAGTAAAATATAAGGCAATTTTAACCATATGATACAGCAGTTCTACTCCTAACACATGACACAGAAAAAGTCATGCATGTACAACAGGAGACATGTACTAAATGATCATAGCAACATTTTTCATAAAAACCAGTAAATGAAAATGACTCAAATGTCTATCAACAGAATGAATAAAATTTGATTTATATACACAATAGAAAACTACAGACTTCCAGTCAAGATGGCAGCATAGGAAAACACAGCTTACCTCCTTGCACAACCACATCAAAAGTACACCTAAATTATAGAACAATCATTACTCAGAACCATCAGAAATCGAGTTGAATGGATGTCTGACATCTACGGAATTAAAGAAACCACATCCATCCAGACTGGTAGGCGGGTGGAGATGTGGAACAGGCTGGTCCCACATCCACATGTGGGAGATGAAAATTCAGGAGGGACATCTCAGGAGTGAGGAGTCCCAGCCCCACAACAGGTCCCTCAGCCTAGAGGTCCAGTGAAGGGAAGAGAAGTCCCCATAACTTCTGGCTGCAAAAACCAGTAGAGATAGAATTGGTGGAAGAAACTTCTGGAATCCCAAGCAGTTTCTCTTAAAGAACCAACATACGGACTTCATCATACTCAATCCCTCTGAGCTCCAGCATAGGGAAGCAGCTTGAAAGGTACCAGTGGCATATGGGGAAGAAGTGACAGGTCCAGCATCAACGTGAGAGCTGGAGGACAGCTTCCTCCCAGATAGAAAGGCCACTGTCCCTTTCCGAACCCTCACCTACAGAGCCAGCAGGCAGATGCCATATCTGAGACTCCATCAACCTGACTAACATGTTTGCCCTACCCTGGAGATCCTTGAGACTCCATACTACCCAATTTACAGGCCCATCCAAGGTATTAACAGAGACATTTCCATATGAATGGCTGATCTTGGCTCAGCTTCACAACTTCCTAAATCCTATCAAACAAGCAACAGCCAATCTCAGTGAGCCCCCAGCCTCCATACCTCTTGCCTAAGAGACCCCAGGCACAGCACTAGCAACAGCCAGCCTAGATTCACAGCTTGGCTTAGCCTGGGAATCTCCAAGCCCAGAACAAGTAGCAGCCATTTCACATTGCTTTAGAGCCCAGGCAGGGTGGCCCCAGGCAAAACACAGATGGGGGCTGACCTTGGCTTGCACCACCTGGGAAACCTGAGAGCCTGTGCAACCCAGTGGACAGCTACAGACCACACTGGGGCACCACCACCCTGCCCCTGCAGAGCTGATCCTCCACAAGGTACAGGTTGGTGGTCAGTGGTCATAGCCAGTCCTTGCAGCTGACTGGCCTGGGTAAATCCCTCCCATTGATCTGCCAACAGCAACCAAGGTTCACATATAAGAGGAAGGTGTACTCAGCCAACACAAAGGGTACACCTCAAGTAACCACCCAGCTTGGGTAATAGAGGAGGCTGTGCCATTGGGCCCTACAGGACACCTACTACATTAGGCCACATTACCAAGACAAGGAGTCACAGCAGCTCTACCAAATACATAGAAACACAAACGGGGAGGCTGCCAAGATGAGGAGACAAAGAAACATGGCCCAAATGAAAGAACATACCAAAACTCCAGGAAAAAAAATAAACAAAATGGAGATAAGCAATCTATCGGATGCAGAGTTCAAAACACTGGTTATAAGGATGATCAAGGACCTTAATGAGGACCTCAACAGCATTAAAAAAGATTCAGTCAGAAACAAAGGATACACTAATTGAAATAAAGAACAATTTACAGGGAAACAACAGTAAAGTGGATGAAGCTGAAAATCAAATCAATGATTTGGAACATAAGGAAATTAAAAAACAACCAATCAGAACAAGAAGAAAAAAGAATCCAAAAAATGAGGATATTGTAAGCAGCCTCTGGGACAACTTCAAGCTTTCCAACATTCGCATCTTGGGGTATCAGAAGGAGAAGAAAAAGAGCAAGAAATTGGAAATCAATTTGACAAAATAATGGAAGAAAACTTTCCTAATTTGATGAAGGAAAACTTCCTGGGAAGCACACAGAGTCCCAAACAAGAGGGACACAAACTGGCCCACACCAAGACACTTCGTAATTAAAATGCCAAAGATTAAAGATAAAGAGAGAATCTTAAAAGCAGCAAGGGTTACCTACAGGGGAATTCCCATAAGACTGTCAGCTGATTTCTCAAAAGAAACTTTGCAGGCTAGAAGGGATTGGCAAGAAATATTCGAAAGCATGAAAAGCTGGGACCTACAGCCAAGATTGTTCTACCCAGCAAAGCTATCATTTAGAATCAAAGGAGAGATAAAAGGCTTCCCAGACGATAAAAAACTAAAGGAGTTCATCATCACCAAACCATTATTATATGAAATGTTAAAGGGACTTATTTAAGAAAAAGAAGATCAAAACTATGAACAATAAAATGGTAACAAATACATATCTATCAACAATTAAATCTAAAAAACAAACTAAGCAAACAAGAAGAACAGACACAGAATCACGGATACAGAGAGCATTTTGATGGTTGCCAGATGGGAGGAGGTGTGGGGGAATGGGTGAAGAGGTAAGAAGATTAAGAAATACAAAGAGGTAGTTACAGAATAGCCATGGGGATGTAAAGTACAGCATAGGACATGGAGTAGCTAAAGAATGTACACATGACCCATGGACATGAACAATAGTGTGGGGACTGCCTGAAGGAACAGAGGGTCCTAGATGGAGGGGGCAAAGGGGGAAAATTGGGACAACTGTAATGGCATAATCAATAAGATATAATTGTTGTGAACAAATTATATTTTAATGAACATGAACAAATATAGCAACATAAAAAAGTAGCTTGAATCTTATAAACATAGTGACATGAGACTCAACAAATACATTCAGGGTGACCCATTTTCATAAAGTTTGAAAATGGAGTTAACTACACTGTGCTCTTCCAGGGTGCACACACAGCTATGAAGGAAAGCATGATCACCACAGGTCAGAGCAGTGCTCACCTCCAGAGGCAAGCGGAGAGTGTAGGATAAAAAAGGACACACAGGGAGCCAGCTCCCAGGGTGCTGGAAGTCTTCACTTTGATGGCGATTACAGGGGGATTTGCTTCATAGTTACATATTTAGTGTACACTTCTGTTGCTGGCATTTTAAGATTACTTCTATTATGTTTCATAATTTCAATGCCTTTTGCAAATGACTGAACCATCAAATCATTATATCTTAGATGGACTATATAAATAAATGTATGCATATACATTTATACTCATATGCTAAATGGGAAGAATACTATTTCCTAATTATGGTATTTTCCCACTTCCTTTCTTAATTAACTCAGAAGATAACACAATAGTACCAAATCACAAGATCACATGAATCACTTAAAAGGATCACCTTATAATAACATTAGAGAGGTTATTATAGGCTAGTATATAAATATAGGCTAGTATATAAACCTGTAAAAAGGTGCAGCAGATTAACATTTAACATTTATATCAAATATCACTTCTCTGCATCATGGATTAAATCACTAAAAGGCTCTATTCAGTAGTGAACACAAATATTATTCGTTTTCATAAGCAAGTATTCACCACTCTATCCAGTTTTCTGGGCAATCTGCCAAGTAATATATAATTTAATTTTTTATTTAATTGCTCCTTCCTATCTTGGTTACCCAATCCACCAACCGTTTATATAATGAAAGGAATTAATCAGCTAAATTACATACAACTTTCATTGTTCTCTCTGACCCAATGTATACACTATAGATAAAATAATATTTTCAGATTAAAAAACTATTTCTGTATTTTTTCAATCAAAAACATGTCATACACATGGACAAAACCAAAGTGGGGTGGGATCAAGGGTGGGGAGTGGGGATGGTTGGAGTGGGGACTGCGTGTGGGGGGAATGGAGACTACTGTACTTGAACAACAATTATAAAAAGTTAAAAAAAAAAAAAAACCGTGTCAGAGATTGCCAGCTTAGTAGTATCCATATTCTCTTTTTCAATGCATACACCTTGGTGAGTTTTTCCAGCTTCCTCTTAAATAACATGTGACCATTTGACTGAAGTGTGGTCAATAGGGTGTGAGCAGTAATGCACGTACATGCAGGTCTGGTCTATCAAGACCACTCCTGTGCAACCCTTTTCCTCTTCCCTCTCTGCTAACTGGATGCAGAGCACGTGAGCCCTAGTGGGTCTTGTACCTCAATATTAAAAGCACCTGGGTCACTAACTCATCACATGCAGGTCATTCAACAGATTTATGTAATAAAGTGTTAAGTGAATGAGAAATAAATTTCTATTTGCAAAGCCCCAGAGATTTTCTGGTTGTTGGTTAAAGCAATTAGCCTATCCTGATGAAAATAGATATTTACCAGTGAAAGTTACCAGTAACTTTTTCTGTTTTCAAATTTGTTACTATTGATACATTCAGGGCCTGCCACTCTCTGTAGGTTACCTCTGTGTGATTTAGAGACCATTTTAGTAGATACATTAGGAAAAGGCGCCCCCTCTGGGAGCATATAACTCCACAGGAAATAGCTTGGCAAGGCAGTCTTACCTCTGTGAAGGAAAGAGGTCCCTTTCTCAAAGGGCCTGTGATAAGGCATTCAGCTTGCAGAGATAAATGTGAACTGGATTTCAATTTCCTACTGAACCCTACTTGGCAAGGGCACAAACTGTGGAACTGTTCTAGAAGGCCCTGGACAAACTTCTCTACTATTCCTTTTCCAACACCAGGAACATGGTGCTCCTAAAGTTTCTATGACATTTTCTACATCAACTATAATTCAGTAAGCAGACACATAATTTTTCTGCATATATGCAAAGCAACTTTTAGGTTAAAAAACCCATAATTCTTAAAATTAAGATATAAAATTAAACATTTAAATTTAGGTGATCAATTTATTCTTTTATTCTAATACATTTCAAGAAGAACCCCAGTTTGTTTTTCAAAAATATATAAAGTAAATATTAAGTTTCTCACCATTAAGTAAAATCTATTGCAAGCAAATTACAGACATATTTTTACTGTTATTAATTTAATATTACCCCAGGTTCCAGTTTTCCTGACACTGTAAAATTAAGGCTAGGATAACTACTGTGGAGGATGGTAGAAGGAATCCAGCTGGCCAAGACATTTGAGCTATAGCACTACTTACTCAAGAAAATCAACTTCTTAGGAGCTGAGGTTGCTTATCTGAATAAGAGTTACAATGGCTATCTCCAATTACAAACAGGGTATCTCCTGTTACAAATTTCCTCAAGTCCAACCCATGGAGATTCAACCAAAGGTATCCTATTATTGTGAATGTTAAACTGAGCCTATGAAATGCCTAGCACCGTGACTGGAACACAGATGCTGAATAAGCATCACTTCATTTTTAAGCTTCACCATAAAATTCTATGACTACTGACCTTATTACAACTGTTAAATTCATTAACTAACAAAACAAAACACCCTGAAAACTTCCCAAAAAATATTTACAAAGTCACTTCCAAATATTAATGACAAGATTCTACTGATCTACAATAACAGAATACAAACTGTGTTTTTAGAGGTTAAGCACGTATGTTAGAGATACAAATTAAAATTACGCAAGCCCTGATCGATGTGCCTTAGTTGGTTGGGCATTGTTCCCCAAAGTGAAAGGTCACTGGTTCAATTCCCAGTCAGGGCACATGCCTGGGTTGCAGGTTGGGTCCCTGGTCAGGGCATGTGGGAGAGGCAACCAATCAATGTTTCTCTCTCACATAGATGCATGCTTCTCTCTCTCTCTTTATCCCTCCCTTTCTCTCTCTCTAAAAATAAATAAATAAATAAAATCTTTAAAAATTAGGCAAATGGTGGGTAAATACTGTACACAAAACAATGCACAGATTATATGCAAAATAATCAATTAATTTTCCAGTATGTTGTAAAAAATATTCTAAAACAAAAGATGGTAAGGAAAGTAAAAAAGGTCCCTTGCCTGAATTTCTGCAAGAACTTTCAGAAAGCCCCTGTGAATTGATTTTAAAAAAGAAAAACAACCAATAATAAAAATATGTGAATAGCAAATACAGCAAAATACATTGCAAATAGCTGCAAACATGAGACTGTGCAGAGAGACACCAGTATTCAGAGATATGAAACTTAAAATGAGATACCATTTCTCACTGAGCCTGGCAAAAAATAGTAGCGACTGGCAACATCTGCTCCCCGTGAGGGCGAGATGCACCCCGTCCTCCGCCCGCCCCGCCCCGTGCAGCAGTCCCGGTCCGGGTCCGCCGTTTCGCCCTCAGCAGGTACCTCCCCTCTCCGATCCACCAGGCACTCCTGGCCGTCCTGGTCACAGGTCCACTTTCAAGATACCGCTGTGCCTGTGTTAAAGTAACCTTTATTTTACTTACTAATGGCCCTCACACTCAAGACTAGCGATTTGGGCAACTCAGATAAGCCAAAGAGAAGCCAAAAAGTACTTCCTTTAAGAGAAAAGATAAAAGGTCTCGCCTTGATAAGAAAAGAAAAAAAAAATCATATTCTCAGGTTGCTAAAATCTACAGTAAGAATGAATTTTCTATCTGTGAAATGGTGGAGGGAAAAGAAATCTGTACTAGTTTTGACAAGAGATACCGCATTCACATAACTCCTATTGCAGTATAGTTATTTGGTTTTATTATTAGTTATTGTTGTTAACCTCTTACTGTGCCTAACTTACAAGTTAAACTCTGTCGCGGGTATGTATGCACAGCAGCTCCCCCTTATCTACGGGGGACATGGCCCAAGACCCCCACGGGATGTAGGAAACATATACTGTGGTTCTTTCCTACACATACACACCTTTTCACTCAAAGGAGGCACTTCTCGGCTTCTCTCTGGCATACACTAACGGTCGCATCGCTACTCTCACATTTGGGGCCGTTATGAAGTAAAATGCGGGTCCCTTGAACACAAGCACCACGGCGGTCAATCCGAGGAGCAGATGGCCACCGAGTGACCACCACACGGGAGCGCACTCAGCAGGGACGCACGGACGAAGGCACCGTGCCCGTCCTGGAGGGGATGGGGAGGGGCTGCGCGAGGCTCATCACGCCGCTCAGCATGGGGCGCAATGTAAAAACTAAGAATTGTTTACTTCCGCAATTTTCCACTTCATATTTTCAGACTGAACTTGACCACAGGTAACTGAAACCACGGAAAGTGAAACTGCAGACAGGGGGGCCACCGTACCGGAAAATGATGCAGTGTACACGGGGTCTGGCCTCTGCAGTCTGAGGGGTCCCCTGGGGGTCTGGGGGCGTATGCCCTGCACATAAAGGGGAACTACTACAAAATCATCAGTGAAAGTATAAATTGCTGAAGCATTTAAAAATGTTCGCTTATTAGAAAAAAGGTTTTTAATTGTTTTACCTGTTAGTATCTATTAAAAATGCATTTTAATGCAGATATGCTTTGCTGCAGGGATGCCATTTTCAGAATGAAAATAAAAGCATAAGTATAATGAGATAAACAAAGTGTTTATTGCAGTATTGTTTTTAACAATTTAAATCAATGTGGATGTTAGGTAACTTATACCCATAGTATGAACTGTGATGCTACCAATAAAGTTGAAATCTTTATTCGCTTGAGAAAAATATCAATTATAAAAATACAATTAAATATGAAAGACATAGATTAAGTATAATCCTATTTTTTTATGAAGGATTAAAAACTACATATTAAATGAGCACACGTAAAAGATTCATACCAAACATAGGAGGGTGAATTTGAAAAGAAATAAAAAAATTAATTTTACCTTATGTATATCTGTATTATTTGAATTGTTAAAATGACAGTTTTTTAATTAAAAAGAGTCTTATGAAACAGTCAAGATGTCTGACACATGCCCAAATAATGGGACAGAAAAGTTGTTAGCTTCATCGTTATTTTTACTGTTATTTTAACCAAGGTTATAAGAAAAAAAAGTCACCCATAATATTAAATAACATAATATACATACTTGAATTTATATTGTGAATAAATGTAACTAGACAAGGAAACAGAATATAAGCAATCTTATACTTTGCCTTGGATTCTTATCTTCAGATACAACAAAAAATACCGGCCATTGGGAGTACCTGTCCACTGCCAAAGATAATGCAAAAAGTCCTGAAATGAAGTACTAGGCCATGATGTAACATGAAACTCATCTATGAAACTGTTCCATGATTTCTAGTGGCAAATATTTATGTACCTTCTTCTGCAAACAGAAATGGAGCTCTCTTTTCACTTGGCTCAATGTGATGCCAGCGAGTGCTTTGTAGGGCTATGCTTTTGAAAACGCCATAAAATGTATTGTTTTTTATACTGTGCAAACACTGTATCTCTCAGAATTCACTCAGTATTTGCTAAATGACTGTATATACAACACAAATGACTCTGGTGATGTTGTCATTGCTTTTCAGCTTAGCAACAACTGTTAGTTACTTATTAACCTCAATACGTAGAGGAGGAAATTGTTTAAGTAATTTATTTAGGGCAATTGTGTTAACAAATGGTGGTAGACCCAGAATTAGGACTCTAATGGTCTTATTCTGTTATTTCTTTTTTAATTTTTAGGAGATTTTATTTATTTATTTTTAGACAGAGAGGAACGGAGGAAGGGAGAGAAACATCGATCCATTGCCTCTCGTTCATGCCCGAACCTGAGACCAAACCCGCAACCCAGGCATGTGCCTTGACCAGGAATGGAACTGGCAACCTTTTGTTTTGTGGGACGATGCCTAACCAACTGAGCCACACAAGTCAGGCTTTTAAAATTTTTTTTAAATTGATTTTGAGAAAGAGGAAGAGAGGAAGAAATGCAGGGAGTGCAGGGGAGGCTCGGAGGGAGGGAGAGAGAAACATTGATTTGTTGTTCCACTTATTTATGCATTCACTGGTTGATTCTTGCATTTGCCCTGACCAGGGATGGAACCTGCGACCTTTGTGTGTGGGGATTATGCTCTAATCAACAGAGGGACACAGCCAGGGCCTGTTATTTCTTTATATAGTACATGTAGCTTGTGAAAATGTGAGCTATTTCCAAAAGGGTAAAAAGTGAACCAAAAAAAATCCCAGGGCATAAGGAGGAACAGAAAAATATAATAGAAAGAAGTAAGAAACCTGGCAATGACAGCAAGTCGAAGTGTAAAAAGTGAAGAATCGACCCACTGCATCTGAGGCATAGCCAGGGCAGCAGAACATATCTGTGCTCTCTGGTTAGTGATGGCAGTTGCTTTCACCAAAGACGATCTCTCACCTCCTTCCATGCCATGCACCTCAGCATGCACAAGGCCCAAAATTCACCTCTGATCTCCCTTTACCCAGGGTCCATGACAGCCTATTAATTGACATATTTTGTTATTAATACAGGTAGTAGGCATTTCAGAGACAATTCCCCACAAATAGAATGGTTTAACTATGTATTCATTGCTACTGCTGAATCAAAGCTGTGTAACAAACAACTCCAAAAATGCTAATGGCTGACACTGAATGCTGATTTCTTTTTTATTTATTTATTTATTTATTTTAGATTATTTATTTATCTTTAGAGGGGAAGGGTAGGAGAGAGGGAGAGAGAAATATCAATGTACGGTTGCCTCTCGTGTGTCCCCTGCTGGGAACTGGCCTGCAACCCAGGCATGTGCCCTGACTGGGAATCGAACCTCGATCCTCTGGTTCACAGGCCTGCACTCAATCCACTGAGCTACACCAGCCAGGGCTGAATGCTGATTTCTTACTCTGCTTCAGGTTGTGGGTCAAATTCAGTTCACTTTCACTTATATTTCATTCTGGGACCCAGTCTGAAAAGGCAGTAGTTACCTGGGACAAGCTATTCTTGTGGTAAACGGAAGTGCAAGGGAGTTAGAAGAAACTTGCCAGGCCTATTAAAGCCTCTTCTCAGAAACGGCCTGCTGTCACTTCCACCCCCATTCTATTATTGGTCCAAGTATACCACATGACCAAGTTCAAAGTCAGTGAGTCAGGGATGTGTACTTCAGCTCAAGGGAAAAGGTGAGGAATGATTAGTTGATGAGCAATAATTCAATGTACCATAAACTCCAAGAGCAGCTTGCAGAAAAATTTCATTTGAGTTCAATAACGAATATGTAAACATAGCAAGGTGTTGATCAAGTAACTCACTGCTATCAAATTCTCACATGACCAAGAGCTAAGAGGAACAGTAAATATGTGAATGACAAAATCAACATGCAAAACCTTCTCAATATACGAACACAATGGGCTAAACTCAGTAGAACAAAACCGTATAGCAATAAAAGTCCTGCTGTGGGTTCAGTGCAGGACAGAGAAGATGCGATTTAATGGCAATATAACTAAAAGATTTAGTGGTTTCAAGTTTAAGCTACCTAAAAGGATAATACAACTTACCCTACATTAATTATAACATCACTGAGTAGCCAGTACATAGGAAATACATTAGTAAAATTTAAAAAAAAAACACACACACAGGAGGAACAGTCTGCTCTTCTCTGAGCCAATCACACCTGCAGGATTATTAAATTGAGTTCTGATACGAGTATCAATACCTGAGGAATAATGACCGGAAACAAGACAGGCATTGTGAAAGGTTTAAAACTGAGTCGCATGGGTCATTCAAGTATAAATGGAATAAACTACAGAATTTTAGGACTGGAAAGACTTAGTGAGACGTAAACTTGCAGAAAGACATAAGAACAAGCATAAAAGTTGTCTTCAAATTCCTAAAAGACTATCATGTACCCATAAAGGTTCCTTGGTAGGGAAGACCTTTGCTCAATATAAATAGGAACTTTGTAACTGGAAGACGAATGCCTTGAGAGACAGTGAAGTTGCTATCACTGAACTCAGAAAGACGCTGCAAGGCCTGTAGTGGTTGGCAAATTTTTACTGCAAAGTGCCAGAGAGTAAATATTTTGGGCTTTGGAGACCACATGATCCCTGTGTCACCTCTGACAATGTAGCAAGAAAGCAACCATTGATAACACGTAAACAAATGGGTGTGACTATGGTTCAAGAAAACTTTACTTACAGAAACAGGCGTCAGGCCACAGGGCTACAGTTTGTCAACCACTCCTCTATTAAGAAGAAAGAGTGACTGTAAAGAGGGATGAACACACATAATTTTTACACAACTTCCAGCTCCAAAGCCCCATTAAAAGTCATTAAAGCAATTCAATGATATACAGAAATAGGTGGAACCAAAGGGACCTTTTAATATATATGGAGACATCACATACACATGTATGCATATATTTATAAATCACATACAGAAACAAGATTGCTAAAAACATATATAGAACAGGCCACTCTCATTAAAATAGACATGAGAGGCAGCTGCAGAACATACAAGGCTCTTGAACAGGACGTTGAAATAATCATAAAGTGGACACAGGAACGCAGGCACCACCAAAGGACTTCTCAGTATCAAGTGAACAGATAAGACATGAACGATGACCACATCCTTCAGCAAGCTTTCGTGTCCACACAGGGAGACATCAGGACATACTGAATCGCCTGCTGAGAGCCCCTTCATGTTTCTTGGATATTATTTTCCATATGCAGGCACAGGAGGAAATTTATTCTAATGCATCTCAAACAAGGCAAAAGAAAGTTATACCTGGGTTTCAGCAAAGCCCAGAATTTCTACCCTAGGAAAAGTAATGACTCAGAACATCTCCCAACGGCCCTCCAGTAATCCCTAGATCAAAGGTTCTATTACTGTTTGTTACTGGTCCACAACAACCTAAGTACAGAAATTAAATGTAGGCACTTAGATGCATTCATAGCAATTTGACATTGGTTAGTTTGTCAATCGTAAGGCAAGAGATAAAACAATCTGAGAAAATGTAGACATTTTTCCATAACTTGCCATTTTATAGTCATTTAAAATTTCAATCAAGCCTGTAATTTATAAGTTAGTATTACTTGTTAAATTAAGTAAATAGGTATTTTCACCTCTAATTTACAAATTGCGAATAGTTTAACTGGCCTTTTTTTGGCAAGAAAAGATACACCTTCTCTGAATAAGGCAGAAGTAGCAAATCAAATGATAATGGAAGTTATCTGAAACCCAGGAAGACCAAAGAGTTCATTCTAATTTTATTTTTAAGTATAATTGGCAGTGAGGTGCTGAAGCCGCAGTGTGTTATTTGCAAAGATATACTTGCTATAAAATAATAACCACCAAAATTGAAGTGGCATTTTTATAGAAAACATAAAGATATTAAGTTTAAAACAAAATACAATTAATTTGAAAAACAGGAATATTGAATTAGATAGCCAAGAAAAGCAGATCTTCCTTTTTTAACACTAGTGCTTTCAAAGCTTCTTATACAGTTGCTCTTAAGGATACTAAAACTAAAAACAAAAACATGTATCTTGACAGGAAAACACTCCATCAAAGATTCTTGCTTGGAAATATTCTGTGATCTGCAACAAAGTACCAATTTTTAATGATACCATAGTTTGATGCATTCAGGATCTGGCTAATAACATGAAAAATAATTCTTATAACACGAAAACCTAGCAAAATGTTTTTTACTGAACTATCATAAATGCAAAAAAATACAGCAATTCTTTTAGTATTTGAATATGATGGCATTGTGAAGGAAGACTTTTTTTCAGCTTCATTGCCAAACATAACTAACTCTGAATTGTATGAACCTATGAAGGATTATGTAGCCAACAAATGTGATGTGGAGTTTTAGATTCTGTGTAATGGCATATTCTGATGGTGCAAATGTAATGACAGAAACATATTCTGGACAGTTGCTCAGATTAAGGATTTTACTACAGAGTGTAAATCAAAGCACTGCTTCCTTCATCAAGAAACTACTGCTATGATTTTTTAAAAATGCCACCTGTCTAAACAGTATGCTTAGTGACATAAATAATACTGGATTACTTAAAGGTTAATGCAATATGTTAGTGAGGATTCTCCTCATTGACTGATACTATGGAAACTGATCATACACTCCTATTACCATATGCTGAGGTGCCAGGATTATCCAGGAGAAATGTCCTGCAGAAACCCAACAATGAAATGAACTCCTAGTATTTCTGCAAGATAAAAAATAAATTTGGGCCCTGGCTGGCGTAGCTCAGTGGATTGAGCGTGGGCTGCGAACCAAAGGGTCGCAAGTTCGATTCCCAGTCAGGGCACATGCCTGGGTTGCAGGCCAGGCCCCTAGTGGGGGCCACGTGAGAGGCAACCACACATTGATGTTTCTCTCCTTCTCTTTCTCCCTCTCTTCCCCTCTCTAAAAATAAATAAATAAAATCTTTAAAAAAAAAATAAATTTGGTACCAATGTTTTAAAGATGTGAATTGGACAGCCAGACTTTTTTGTCTTACATATTTGGTATTTTTAATGGTCTTTATACTTCCGTGTAAGGTAGGCATACAGATGTTTCTCAATGGCCCATAAGATCACAGCAAAAAAGGAAGTTAACATAGCATGAGAGATCACTGTTCTTACAGATACTTATGACATGTTCCATACTTTAGCAATAATTTCCAATGAAGCTGGTATAATTAGATAGTGTACATTTGTGAAAAATTATCACTATATGCCTTACAAATTTTATAGAATATTTTCTATCTTTTTCCCATCAAAAGAAGATCCACATATTGGAAACTTATGAATCCAGAGTCCATTTCTTTAATTGAAAGGTAATTTAAATTTCAGTATAGCTTGATAGGATAAATTGTTAGAACTCACTACTAATAAAAGAGTGAAAATAAACAATCACTTGCTTCAGCTTGGGAAAAGTTAAAAATGAATACCTGAGTTTGCTGAAATTCCTCTGAAATCTCTTCTCCAATTCTTATCAACATACCCCTGTGAGTCTGGTTTCTCTACTCTGAATGTTGTTCAAATGTAGGAATAATTTAGATATACATTATCTATTGTTGGTAGCACTGTTGTTAATCCAACCTAGATCAGATAAATTAACAGTAAGAAGCAACTTCATTTGTCACATTATATTTTTTGCTAATACATACAGTGTTTGCTTAGAGTGAGCATACAGGCATTTACTGAGTGGGAATTGCAATTTCACTCAATTTTGTGTGTAGCTAGTACTGTGGAATGACAAAAAATTATGAATGTAATAGCAACTCTCTACATTAACAGACTAGAAAAGAACTTCAAATCAAAACACTTAATTGTTCTAATTCTTTTCTTTTTCCTTATGTATGATTGTTCTAACTGTATTAAAATGTAACTCGTTTTCCAATCTAAAATTTTAACCTTTATTTTGTTTTTTAAATTTCCCTTTTCCAGTAATTCATTTTTATTATATTTTACAAAAGTATAATAAACTTATTAGGGAAAAAAAGTCCTTGCAGCAGGTATTTCAACAGGCACAACTCCAGTGCACAGGCTGGCAAGTTACATCACACTGTTTGTTCCTCCGAACAAAGTCCAGTTGGGACACAGTCACATCAAGTCGTTCACCAGCTGTCTGTGGCTCCTTCCACTCTGCAACAGCAAAGCTGGACAACTGTGGCAGAGACCACATGGTCTTCTGTGCCAAAAATATTTATTTGGTCCTTTGCAAAAAATGATGGTCAACCTTTGCTCTAAATGGCTGAACATTATGTTAGGAAGGCCTCTCTACATTCCTCGCCCAATCATTCAAAAAACAGACACCACTGGAGGTCAGTCCTCTTAAGATAATGAAACATTTCTACCTGCAGACAGAGGGCTAGAACCAAATTTAGACATATTCAGGCATTATCACCGACAAGGAAGGAAGGCATGCAAATGTCTTCACATGGTCTCTGTCTCTTGGTATCCGGAATTCTAATTTGCATGCCTATTTCTTATTTAAAATAATTAAAATCTGATCCAGATAGGGGAAGAAGTACTAAATCTGGAAGACCCGAAAGAACCTTCAAGCCAGACAGGTAACAAGAGTTCCGACTACGGGGATGTGTGTGTGCGTGCACACGCACGCGATGGAGCAGAGAGAAGAAGGATCAGTCTCCTCCAACTACTGTTCTCATCTGACTGCACTGTCAACACTTTCAAAAACCATTATCCTACATAGATTTTACATAGAAGAAACCATGAAAACAGTAGAAAAGACCATTTTACTGTGATGGGTTTTAGGTTTTATTTGCTACTTGGAATCCAATCTTAAAATAATGTGTTAAATCTATAATGGTTATCTAATTCAGTGTCCATGGTTCAGTTATTTTAAAATAATAGAATTACTTTTGTAAAAAGTCATGTGCAGAACAGGTCATCATATTCTTTCATGAGCTGGCAATGCAAAACCTATAAAATGGAAGGATATCCTGTAATTCTAAAAACAATGCCTCACTATCACATGCCTCTCACATAATTTCCTATTATGATTTTTTGAACACCATTATAATATACATTATATATAATATAATATTAATATATTTATATTCATTATGTAATGAATATAAATTCTTGAAATCTGCTGAAAAATATAAGTTGGGATTTTTTTAAGCTTCCAACTTTGTAACAATAAACAGTGCCCAAAATATTTGAGCATTGGTATCAAAAAATCTGTATATCAACAAGTATTTGAGTTCTTCAAGAATTTATGAGCCACAAGGAATTATGAGCTATATAATTCCTGGTTACAAACAGTTCAAACCTAGTTGAAGCCTTCTACATAGTTTAAAAGTAAGCAATACTTCAAATGACTAATGGTATAGAATTTGTCTTCAAAACTCACATCAGCAGTGATATTCTAAAGTAATGAAAACTGTAGGGGGAAATGCTGTAACTACATAAGCCATAAAATACTTTTAAAAATTGGCTGAAAGGACTATTAAGTACCTTTTAAAAAAACATACAAACACAAAGAAATGCAGATCTAATTAACAATGAGAAGGCTTAGTACCAGAATTAACCGTGGTGGGTTCAGTCCAAAATTAAAATAAAGCACATAAATGGAGAGAAAAAAACTTTTCAAAAACAAAGTATACTTGAGGTATTTAGAGGAAAGCATCCTGGTATCTGCAATTTATTTTGAAATGCACCCAAAATAAAACAGATTAATGAATGGCAGACAATCACTAGAAGAGGAGATATGCCATAAAGTACATGAAATGGTAAAAGTAGAAAGCAGGTGGACATCTGGGTGTTAACTGTCATGTTGTTTTGACTTTGATATATGTTTGGATATCTATAAAAGGGGACATATATAACATTTTTAGCATATAAAAATGATATGAACATTTTCAAAATTTTTAACATTAAAAAATGATATTAACATTTTAACATCCTTTCGGTATGACATCAGTTGAAGAATTTACTGAGTACAATATAATTGGATACAAAAAAAGAATTTGAAATGTGCCCAGTTTTCTCCACAATGGATTAAATGATTTGAATTACTAACACAGAAATACAGAGAACTAGTTAGAAGCACACAAAGAATAATGAGACATTAAATAGAAGGGGGCAGGGGTCCCATTAATTTTGCCCTAATCGCCTTTAAAGAGTCAGAGAAAATGTTTTTAAAAGCAGAGAAGATACTTAGATAACTGGCATTCAGGCTTTTAGAATCCTCAGAATTCCAGAACTGCTTCAAACCTAAAAGTCAATGTTCTCTAAAAAAATCTTCAGTAGCAAAGAAGCATTTGCTCTCTTCCTAAAATCTGGGACATAATATAAAATTCCCAGATTAAAACCTCCTCTAAAATATGTTTCCCCTACTCTTGTTTTCAGTGTAGTTCTGATCTCACCATGCTACAACTGGATTTTTAGTACACACACGTTCATATTCTCTCCCTCTCATACACATACACGATGTCTTGTTCATCTTAGAATTTCCATCCATTTATTCTGCTATGAAGTGTCTATCCACGATAAAGCATACTCTGATAAGAAATAAAGACAAATAACAACCCTACATGGCACTGTTATTATTCCATTTTACACACTGGTAAAGTAAACTGCCCAAGGTTATGCAGTTAAGTGGCAAAGCTAGGATTCAAACCATATTCTTAACCATCAGATTATACTGCCCACTTAAAAAATTCTTCTCCTCCAGATCCATTTTCAGCAAATATACAAGATTTTGAAATCACAAAATTTAAAAATCCACCTCAGTGTTTAAAAACTGAGCGGACCAGGACAAAGGAAGCCTCGATGTTTAAGAACTGGCTCTCTCATTCCAACAGCAATTGATGTTGAATGCCTACCCAGAGCCTTCCCTCACTGTTCATTACTAGTACAGATTAGTTCTCTCTGTTATAATCTTGCTGCATGCAACTGTGATTTGAAAGCTACTTTATTTTGCTTATACTATACTTATTTACACATTTATTTGTCCTACTTGATTATAAACACTTTGAGGATAAGAATCAAGTTTTATTTATCTTTCCATCTATCCTGAAATACTGATTTAAAAAACCACTTGCTCACATTCAACAATTCATCAAGTTCCAATGTTTAAGTAACTTAAAAAAAGTTTTGAATACCCATTCACTAAAATAACAGTTAATAACATTAATAACAGTTCATTAAAAATATATGTTCCTTGAATCAATGAAGGTTGGTTTACATTTATTAGTGTATGAGAACTAAGGATTAATTCTGCTAAGTGACACATATGTGTATACATAAAATGCTTTAAAATTGAAGAAAGTAATGTCATTAAATGGATATAAGGGTTTAACCATGTATCAGAAATATATAAAGTTTTTATAAACTGTTCATATGTAAACTTCATAATGATTAATTTCTGAGAATATAAAGGAACTACCTGTAGCTCTCAATTACGGGTGAAAAAACACACTTTGATTTCCTTTTAGCAGTACAACTTCCTCAGCTTAAGAATAACATTTTATTGATTCCCATTCTGAACCGTAATTTCCAACACAGCAGACATAAAAAGAACATTCTTCATTTCATGCATCAAATGTTATTTAAGCACTTATGATGTGTCAGACATTCTAAGAGCGAGACATAAATCACAAGGGCAATCTAATCCTGCATTCAAGAACTTTATTGGTGGGGAAGCCAGACGTGGGTGTTATCATGGAATGTTTCCTGGGCAGTTGTTAATGGTCCCCTCTTTTCAAGTAAAAGCATTAGATCACCTCCTCCTTTCTCAGAAAAGTCATGAAGCAAGCCAACTTACAGAATTAGAAAGGAAAACAGCTTAGGCTAGAGTAATGTTGGCTTATAAAATAAAATTTCTGCTCATTACTTTTTCCAACACATCACAGTAAAGGGTTGGATTGCATTTTCTCCAACTGGAAGTTATGGTTGAGACCAGCTGATTTAAAATACTGTCTATGAGGCTTGCCCACAATTCACTGTGGCAGGTTGCCAGGAGTGCATCGAAGGGACAACTGATTCTCAGGTACAACAAACAAGAGACCTATGTGATGGTTAATTGTAAATGACAACATACCTATTAACAGAAAGAAGTGATTGCAGATGTGAATCCCAAAATCAAACTCACCTGAACTATTTAAAGTGCAGAAGTTTCTCTCACATGGGCAATACTGTGAAACAGTGTTCTAATGCGAAGTATTAAATGCCCATTTATTTAATAATGGATAATTCTACTAGGCATAACCAGATAAGCTAGCTTTATTTGTTTATTGGTCCATTTCTCCATTAGACTAAGGCTTAATCTGAGATAGTAATCATGTTCTTTTAATTTTCTAAATTAATCAATTTATTATTGAATTTATTGGGGTGACATTGGTTAATAAAATTATATAGGTCTCAGGTGTACAATTCTATAACACATCTTCTATTGTATTGTGTGTTCACCACCACAAGTCAAGTCTCCTTCCGTCATTTATCCCCTCTTTACCCTCTTCTGCCTCCCCCACCCTCTTCCCCTCTTGTAATCATCATACTGTTGTCTGTGTCTATGAGGGTTTTTTTCTTCCTTAATCGCTTCACCTTTTTCACCCAGCCTTTGCAACCCCCCACCCCTCTGACAGACATCAGTCTATTTCATCTAGGAGTCTGCTTCTACTTTGTTAGTTTATTTTGTTCACTGGATTCAACATATGAGTGAAATCATATGGTACTTGTCTTTCTCTGACTGGTTTATTTCATTTAGCATAAGGTTCTCTAGGTCTCTCTATGCTGTAGGAAAGGGTAAGATTTCCTTCTTTTTATGGTGAAGTATTAGATTGTGTAAATGTACCACTGCTTTTTATCCACTTATCTACTGATAGATGCTTGGGCTGCTTCCAAATCTTGGCTATTATAAATAATGCTGCAATGACAACGGAGGTACATATATTCTTTCAAATTAGTGTTTAGGGTTTCTTCAGAATATTCCCCAAAGTGAAATCATTGGGTCATAAGGCAGTTCCATTTTTATTTTTTTGAGGAAACTCCATACTGCTTTCCACAGTGGCTGCACCAGTCTGCATTCCCACCTACAGTACATGAGGGTTCCCTTTTCTCTACATCATCACCACCTCTTGTATAGCCATTCTGACAGGGGTAAGGTGATATTTCATTGTGGTTTTAATTTTCATTTCTCTGATGATGAGTGATGTTGAGCATCTTTTGGCCTACTGGCCATCTGTATGTCCTCTCTGGAGAAGTGTCTATTCAGGTCCTCTGCCCATTTTTCAATTGGATTTTTTGGGGCATACTAGTTTGTATGAGTTCTTCATAAATTTTGGATACTAACCCCTTATCATATGTATCATTGTCAAATATGTTCTCCCATTCAGTGGGTCTTTTCATTTTATTGATGGTTTCTTTGGCTGAACAAACATTTTTTAGTTTGATGTAGTTCCATTTATTTTTTTTTTTCTTGTTTCGCTTTTCGAGGCAATGTATCAGAAAAAAATATTGCTTTGAGAAATGTCTGAGATTTTACTGCCTATGTTTTCTTCTAGGAATTTTATGGTTTTGAGTCTAACATTTATGTCTTTAGTCAATTTTGAGTTTATTCTTGAGTGTAAGGTGGTCTAGTTTCATTTTTTTGCACATATCTTATCAATTTTCCCAACACCATTTATTGAATAGACCATCTTCACCCAATTGTATGCTTTTGCCTCCTTCGTCAAATATTAATTGACCGTATAGATGTGGGTTTATTTCTGAGCTCTCTATTCTGATCCATTGATCTTTGTTTTTATACCAGTGCCATGCTTTTTTTTATTACAATGGCCTTAAAGTATAGTTTGATATCACATAGCTTGATTCCTCCAACTATTTTCTTCTTTCTCAAGATTGCTGTTGCTATTCGGCATCTTTTGTGTTTCCATATAAATTTTTGGAATATTTATCCTAGTTCTGTGAAATATACCATTGGTATCTTGATAGGAATTGTGTTGAATCTATAGCTTGCCTTGGGTAATATGACATTTTAATGATGTTAATTGTTCCTATCCCTAAACATGGTATATGTATCTTCTTCCATTTCTTTCTTCAGTGTCTTATAATTTTCCAAGTATAGGTCTTTTACATCCTTGGCTAAATTTATTCCTATGTTTTTTTTTTGTTTGTTTGTTTTTTGATGAATTGTAAATGGGATTTTTTCTTAGTTTCCCTTTCTGATAGTTCATTATTTGTGTATAAAAATGCAACTGATTTCTGGATATCTGCTTTGTATCCTGCTGAATTGATTTATCATTTCTAGTAGTTTTTTTTGTAAAAATTTTAGGATTCTTTATATACAATATCATGTCATATGTGAATAGTGACAATTTTACTTCTTCCTTTCCTATTGATGCCTTTTATTTCTTCTTGTCCAATTGCTGTGGCTAGGACTTCCAGTACTGTGTTGAATAAAAGACGTCCCTGTCTTGTTCCTGATCTTAAGGAAAACACTTTTAGTTTTTGCCCATTGAGTATGATGTTGGCTGTGGGTTTGTCAAATATGCCTCTTTATTATGTTGATGTATGTTCCCTCTATTACCACTTTTTTGAGAGGTTTTTTATCATGAACGGGTACTGGATTTTATCAAATGTTTTTCTGTGTCTACTGATATGATCATAGGGTTTTTTTCTTTTATCTTGTTATGTGGTGTATTGGGTTTATTGATCTGCAGATATTGCACTAATCTTGCGTCCCTGGAATAAATCCCACTTGATCACGGTGTACTGTCCTTTTTACTTTTAAGAAGAACATAATTTAATATAGCAATTAAATTCTATCACAAAGTATCCAATGCTATACTTATCCTTTTAATAAATACAAATGCATAAAAATACTTCCTTTTGCACAGACTGCTTTTTTCTTTCAGATTATATAAATCCTAAAATAGATTCCCTCCTTTATCATTCTAAAGCTTCAACTATGCATATTACCCAATAAATTATCTACCCAGATACACTATAATTTTATCTACATTTAAAAAATCTCTTTTATAATATATTCATAGTTTTATCTTTTCCCAACCCAATTAAAATGTTACTTTTATTATGAATATAAAAATATTTATATCTACAAAGGAAATAATCTACTTTTTATTAATAATAACCTTATCATCTAATAATACCTGCCATATCTGATGTCAACAGTGTTAGCTAAACTACATTATTAACAAATACTCAGTAGATAAGGGGTTGGATGGAGAAGCTGCACACTTATGCTTTTGATCCATGCAGTGTTTCAATATTTATTCTGAAGTGTAGTAAATCTCCCAAACTATATAATCAAACAAGCACAAAACCCTCTTGCTCAGGGCTATGTCATCTCTTTCCATGAAGATGTCTAAGAGATTTGATTTTACGTATGACCAGCTTTCATAAATGGGATAGATGATGCCCCATCAATCACAACAGTCTTCACTGGCAGTCACTCTGTTTTCCTGGGCTCTCAAATAAAATGTATCCACTGACCATTTCTGAATGATTTATTTAAAGCTATTAATTAAGAATGCATTTTGTAATCACTCTGATTCTCCAGACATAATTCTAAAGTTCCTGAAACTTCCATGAGAAATTTCTTGTACTTCCTGGTTTCAGCTATTCAATGATCCCAGAGAAAAGAGAATGGCACAAGTTGGTCCTAGATTCTGGCCTCTGGTTGAAAATAAGAAATGCAAACCAATACTAAAATTATATAAAACACAGCTTTTGAAAAAGATTGGTACATTTAAGGAGGCATCATTTTTTATTTGCCAAGATTATACAAAAGTAAATTGTGAGCTAAGGAAGAAAATCTATCAATAATGGAAACTAACCTCTGTAAGTGCACAGAGAGAAAATGATAATAGAAAGAAAATACAGGTTATAAAACGTTGATGAAAGCAACTGAAGATATAAATTAACAGAAAGATATCCTACTTTCATAGATTGAAAAAAATATTATTAAAATGTCCATACTACCCAAAGTAATCTACAGATTAAATGAAATCCCTATCAAAATTTTAATAGCATTTTCACAGAAAAAAAAATATTCTAAAATTCACATGGAACCATGAAAGATCCCAAATAACCAAAGCAATCTTGAGAAACAAGAACAAAGCTGGAGGCATGGCACTCCCAGATTTCAATATGTATTACAAAGCTACAGGAAACAAAACAGTGTGGTACTGGCCTAAAAAAGAGACATAGGGCAATGGAACAGAACAGAGAGCTCAGAAATAAACCTATATATAGTTAAGTAATTTTTGACAAAAGTACCAAAACACACAATGGGGAAAGGATAGTCTTCAATAAATGATACTAGAGAAACTGGACATCCACATGCAGGGTGAAACTAGACTCTTATTTTGCACCGTACACAAAAATCAACTCAAAAATTAAATATTTAAGTGTAAGACCTGAAATTTTAAAATTCCTAGAAGAAAACACACAGGAAAAAGTCCTTAACATTGGTCTTGACAATGATTTTTTTTCATATGACTCCAAAAGCTCAGGCAACAAAAGCAAAAATTAATTAGTAGGATCACATCAAACTAAAAAGCTTCTGCACAGTAAAGGAAATGATCAACAAATCAAAAGGCAACCTACAAACTGGCAGAAAGTATTCGCAATGACATATCTGATAAGGAGTTAATATCCAAAATATATAAGGAACTCAAATAACTCAGTAAAAACCCCACAAAACCTGAATAAAAAAATGGGCAAAGAACCTGAATAGACACTTTTCCATACAAATGGCCAACACATATATCAAAAGGTGTTCAACTTTACTAATTATCAGGGAAATGCAAATCAAACCACAATGAAATATCACCTCACACCTCTTAGAATAGCTATTATCAAAAAGATAAAAGAAAACAAGTGTTGACAAGGATGTGCAGAAAAGGCAACACTTCTAAACTCTTGGTGGCATTGTAAACTGGCACAGTCATACAGAAAACAGTATGCAGGTTCTTCAAAAACTTAAAACTAAACTACCATGTGATCCAGCAATCCCTTTTTTATGTATCCCAAAGGAAATGAAATCAGTACCCTGAGAGATATCTGCAGACCTACGTTCGAGTCAAGATACAGCACAGCATAAGGGCCCACTGACGGACGAATGGGTAAAGAGACGGGGGTGGGTGGGTGTGTATAAATAAAATACGCCAGACACAGAAGGAAAAATAATGCATAATCTCACATGTGGAATCTCAAAAAGTGGAATCACAGAAGCAGAGGACAAAACCTTAGTTACACATGAGACTTCCAGCCAAGATGGAGGCGTAGGCGGACACACTGTGCCTCCTCTTACAACCAAAATTAAGGACAACAAATATTTAGAAACAAGAAAACAACCAGAACTTATAGAAAACTGAACTGTATGGAAGTCCAACAACCATTCATCCAGATCGGTAAGAGGGGCGGAGTCGCGGCAGGAGAAAGTGGAGGTGCAGATCCGGGAACGCAAGCAGCAGCGGCTAGCAGTTCCCAGGTGCACAGGCGGCGGCTGGTGGTCCCCGGGCCCACAGGCAGCAGCTGTCGGACCCCGGGCACAGGGGGGCAACTGTGCAGACCCAGTGAGGCCGCACAAGGCGGCTGGCTGACCGGGTGGTCCCACATTCACGCACACAGACGGTCCAGGCAGAGGGGAAGTGGCGGAAGGACCGGAGTCCAGGAGAGAGCGGAACAGGCGCCATTGTTCCCTCTCAGACCCCGCCCCCACATACAGCATCACAACCCAGCGACTGGGCTGCCCCACCCTGAGGAACACCTAAGGCTCCACCCCTCACTACGTAATAGCCGCGACCAGACTAAAACCAAAACAAAACAAGAAAAAAACCCACCAAGAATGGCTCAAACCGGAGACCAAATGAAAGCCCCAGAGCCAATTCCTCTAAGCCATGAAAAGATAGCCAACCTATCAGATGCACAGTTCAAAGCACTGGTCATCAAAATGCTCACAGAATTGGTTGATTTTGCTCACAAATTAGATGAAAAAATGCAAGCTACAATACGTGAAATGAAGGAAGATGCATGGGGAACTGATAGAGATGGAAGGAAAACTGGGACTCAAATCAATGGAGTGGACCAGAAGGAAGAAATTAACAACCAAACAGAAAATGAGGAAGAAATAAGAATTCAAAAAAATGAGGAGAGGCTTAGAAACCTCCGGGACATCATTAAACGTCCCAACATCCGAATTATAGGGGTCCCAGAAGGGGAGGAAGAAGAGCAACAAGTGGAAAACTTATTGGAACAAATAATAAAGGAGAACTTCCCCAATCTGGCAAAGGAAATAGACTACCAGGAAGTCCAGGAAGCTCAGAGAGTCCCAAAGAAGTTGGACCCAAGGAGGAACACACCAAGGCACATCGTAATTACATTAGCCAAGATTCAAATGAAGGAGAGAATTCTAGAAGCAGCAAGGGATAAGGGCACAGTCACCTACAAAGGAGTTCCCATCAGACTGTCAGCTGATTTCTCAAAAGAGACCTTACAGGCAAGAAGGGGCTGGAAAGAAATATTTGAAATCTTGAAAAGCAGGGACCTACATCCAAAATTGCTCTATCCAGTGAAGCTGTCATTTAGAATGGAAGGACAGATAAAGCGCTTCTCAGATAAGGTCAAGTTCGAGGAGTTCATCATCACCAAGCCCTTATTATATGAACTGTTAAACGGACTTATCTAAGAAAAAGATAAAAAATATGACAGTGAAAAGACAGCAAACTCACAGATATTAACAACCACACCTAAAACAAAAGCAAACTAAGCAAACATCTAGAACAGGAACAGAACCACAGAAATGGAGATCATATGGAGGGTTAGCAACAGGGGAGTGGGAGGAGGAGAAAGGGGGAAAAGGTACAGAGAATAAGTAGCATAGATGGTGGGTAGAAAATAGACAGGGGGAGGGCAAGAATAGTGTGGGAAATGTAGAAGCTAAAGAACTTATGACACATGGACATGAACTAAAGGGGGGAATGTGGGTGGGAGAGGGTGTGCAGGGTGGAGGGAATGATGAGGGAGCAATGGGACAACTGTAATAGCATAGTCAATAAAATATATTTAAAAAAAGAAAAGAAAAAAACCTTAGTTACCAGAGGAAAGGAGATAAGGGAAATGGAAAGATGCCGGTCAAAGGGTACAGTTTAAAAGACCCAATAATGTAGACCATGATGACTTTAGTTAATAACATTGTGTTGTATACTGGGAGGGTGCTAAGAGCGAAGATTTTAGGTGCTCCCAGCACACTAAACAAAAGTAACTATTTGAGGAAATAGATATGATAATTAGCTTGATTGTAGTAATCATTTCACTAAGTATATCAAAACATCATGGTGTATACCTTCAATATATATAATTTTATTGTAAAAATATGTAAACCTATTAATAGAAAAGGATATTCTAAATTATAAAGTTATTTTCTTCTTTTTTAAAGTTAATTCCCAGGATCTTGTAAGATTAAAATGTTACAGGGGAGGTTACAGAAAACATTGTCTGGGAACAGCTAGCCATCCATACTGCACTTCAATGGGTACATAAAGTAGGTACACAAACGCCAGCTATGACCACCCCTAACAGTGAGGCATGCTCCCCACTCCCCATTCCGGTTTTACCTTCTACTAGGCTTATTTTGCTAAACATCAACCAGTACTTCTCCTCCTATTTCCATGGTAAGAAGGGAAACAAAACTAGCTTCTAATCTACAAAAACTCAAGTTTTAAAATATTTCATTTTAAATATTTCATTTTAAAATGAAGTCCTGAGTAACTAATTAATGATGAGTTTTCTTAAAATTTTTCCATTTTTTAAAACTGTCAACACTTTCAAAATTCTGAAGACCTAACAGCATTATTTTTCCAAGACAATAAAAATACACAGTTACAGAACAGACAACAGGTATACCATATTCTCAAACAATCTTCAACTAACATGAGAAATCTTAACAAATTATTGGTGCCACAGGTATCAAAACTTTGTTTATATCCACAGATGGCCTACCATTAAGTCATCAGTACCTTATGTACATAATCATCTATACATCCTCAGGAATCCCTATTTAAACAAGCAAGTTATATTTTACCTGGTACTCCAACTATCTTTACTAAAAGTTTCCTTTTACTTTTTTTGTTGTTCAATTACTGTTGTCCCCATTTCCCCCCATTACTCTGCCCCACCCTACCCACACCTACCTCCCATATTCTATTCTCACCCTCACTCCCTGTTGTCTTTGCCCATGGATCCTTTATACACATTCCTTGAAGACCTTTCCCCTTAAAAACTATGTGGAATATACCCAAAGATAATCTAACACCACTACTACTACAGAAGCCTTAACTTCTGCCTGTGTTACTGAAAAAGGAGTTAATTCTTTTGTGATAAATTCATTAAATGAATGCAAATGTAACCACTAGTTTAAAGTTAAACCTCAAGGAAAAATAACACCTGTTCAAGAAAGAATTTTAAACAAATATCTAATTGTACCAGACTTAATCATTCAGAAATAGAGACATTTAGGCATGTCTTTGTACCTGCACATTTTTTACTATTATGTGTCATGAGCAAATTCAAATGTAATATCCTAAGAAGTCATGATTTATTTTAAGATACACTGTATCATTTCATTTTAATTCTCCTAATGCCAGGAATGTGGAAAAATACCAAGGATAGAAAAGTTTTGTTTTTACTGTGCTCCTGCACAGAGGCAATGAAGGAGTACGATTCAACCAGCATTTCCCAGGACAGATGATCAACAATACACCATAAAGCCAAAGGGAGCCATAAAGACTCTCTAAGAAAGACTTTGAGTGAAAAAATCAAACAATAAATTTATATTTTGATACACTGTCCACCTACCCTACTCAAAACATTTATGAATGGGAGGTAAATTAAAAGAGAAACCCAGTAAGACAAAGATGGACATCAAAACAAGCCAACTGTCTTCCTCCCCAGAAAAGCAGAGCTGTGGCCAGGGCTGAAGTCGGAAACACACGGGCCAGCAAATTCCAAACCTTTTCACATCATGGCACACATACACTGATTACCAAAATTCTATGGCACACCAAAAATACCTTTTTTGCCAATCTGACAAAAAATAGGTTTAACTTTGATTCATTCACATAGGATGGCTATTAGTTATGTTGGTTGCTGTCATTTTTTTATTTGACAAGCTAAGCAAAAAGAAGTCCATGCCCCTGACTAAACAGTCAGGTATTGCATGTTTTAAAAATTGCTGCAGCACACCAGTGTGCTGTGGCACACCAGTTGAAAATCACTGCACTCAACTATAGGTTGAAAAGAAGGCACTGGGAACAGGCTTCTGGTAACACTGTGAAACAGGAAGCACCAGGAAACCTCTCTCCCAACCCAGACAATAACTGCTCTGACAGAATTGGGTGCTGCACCTATTTTGGAACTGTGGAGACTGACGAAGGTGTGTAATTTCCAGAGGGAAACCCAGATGGGTAAATTGTAGTTAATTTCAGTCCATTTCCGCTCTTAGCACAGTAACAGCTATCCAGCCTCCACTCGCAGCCACTTGGCAGGTAGCTGCCTACATGTTCCTGGAGCAGCTTGCACACAGCTTGTGGGAACCAGGGTGGGCAAAAATGCCCCTGTCCTCCCAACACCAGGGATCGCTGTCCTGACTACTGCGTCTGGTCACAGAAGTGCACGCAAAGAGACAGGCAGCCATTGTTGCTGCCCCTCCCCCTACTGTGGCAAGCCCCTACTCATTCAGCTGAAATGATTTCCAAGGAATTTAAAGGACTTTTCCTCCCTTTCATTTTTTGCTTTTTTTTTTCTTTCAGAAACCAGCCATTAAAGTCTAGAATGTTTTAAAAACAACTGTAGACACAGGGAAAATTAGGAAGTGGCCATGCACGCACAGGGTGAGGATGAGAAAAAAACCTGAGAAGACCTTTACACTTCAGGCTGACTCTAGGCACAGCGAGAGTGTGCAAAAATAGGAAATGAAACAAAAACAATACCTCCCACACCCCAGCAAACTCTGGGAATGGGGGAGAATCTGGTTTCCAGAATTACCACATTATTATATTCAAATATCTAGTGTTCAATAAAAAATCACAGGGTACACAAAGAAACCAAAATATATGGCTCATTCAAAGGAAAGTAAATCAACAAAAACTGTCCCTTGAAAACTCCCTATATAAGACAAACTGTCTTACAGATTCATAAAGTCAAGAAAACAATGTGTGAACAAAATGAAAATATCAATAATGAGATAGAAAATCTAAAAAGAAACAAAAATTCTAAAGCTGAAAAGTGGAACAACTGAAATAAATGTTTTACTAGAGAAATTTGATGACAAAATGAGCAGGCAGATGAAATAATTAGTGAACCTGAAGATAGGGCAATGAAAATGATCAAGTCTGAGAAAGAGAAAGAAAAATACTGAAGAAAAGAAAACAGGACCTAAGGAACCTGTGCGATACTAACGAGTGTACCAACATATGCACTGTGGGAGCCCCAGAAGAAAAACGGGGAGAGTCAAAGAGATTATTTGAAGAAATAATGTCTAAAAACCTCCCAAATTTGATGAATGACACAAGTATAAATATCCAAGAAGCTCAATGAATTCCAAATTGGATAAACTCAAAGAGACCCACAGTAAGATAATGTTACAATCAAATTGTCAAAACCGAAAATAAGGAGTGTCTTGAAAGCAACAGAAGAGAAAGGAATTGTCATGTACAAAATCCAAACTTTGGAAACTAATCCAAAATACTGAATCTAAACTATAATTAAAAAATAAATGAAGAAATTTAAAAAGCTACATTCACTTCTAAAAGAATAAGAAATTATGGAAACATTGAGAACTGAAACAAAAAATGGTGTACACACATGTGCATATATACATATATGTACATAACATGTTTATATCTAAAAAGAACTAATCAAAAATCCTGTAAATAAAGAATATGGTCACTAAAAAGTAACAGGTCAGATAAAACCCTCGAATAGACACAGCTGAACAGAGAACTGGTGAACTGGAAGTTCAAATTGGACAATTTGTCTGAATGCAGCACACAAAACAAAGAAGAAAAAGTGTAAAACAGTGCCCTGATGAGTGTGGCTCAGTGGACTGAGCATCGTCCTGCAAACCAAGAGGTCGCCAGTTTGACTCCCTGCCGGGGCACACACCTGGGTTGCGGGCCAGGCGGAGTGTGGGAGGCAACTGATGGACATTTCTTTCACATATCAATGTTTCTTTCTCTCTTTCTTCCTCCTTTGCCCTCTCTCTAAAAACAAACAAACAAATAAATAAATAAATAAAATCTTTTTAAAAAATGTAATAGAGCAACTAATAGACATGGAAAACATATTGAGAAGATCCAATTTATGACAGTAAGTTTTAGAATAATGAAGAAGCAATGTTTACAGAAAGAACTGAAATTTTTCCAGAACTAAGGAAAAATTTCTCAGTTCTGGAAAAATGATTCTGACAAATGACTCTGTGTGGCAGACCCTTCTGCATGGCGTGGGCCCAGCTCCCACTTGGAGATGCACAGGACCCATGCCCACAGATAGGTTCTCTCGTGGGAAATCAGGTTTGCAATATACCTAAGCCGCACTGAGTCTTGCTTTTTGCTAAAACTCCCTCACCCTGATTTGAGGCAGCGAGTGCTTGTTGTAACTTCCTAAAATCCATGCTAAACCTCCCCAGTATGGAGTGTAATGGGCTCAACCACTTTTCCCTTTTCATTTGCAAATATCCTTCTTCTGTGATGTAATTAGCGGCATTGGCCCCTTTGTTGTCTGTAAAAGGTAACCACCTATAGCGAACCTGTGCATAGTTAACGAGGACCTTCATGTAATGTGACCAGAAATAAAATAAAGGCCTGTCATGGCGGAGGCCGAGGCTTTTTTTCTCCCCTTGAGAGAAAAGCCATGCTGTCCATTTTCCTCCACCAGACTCAGCAGTCTGTGTGAATGTTTTATTTCATTCATAATGACGCGGACACTGCTGGCCAGTGTCTGCATCAAATCTGGATTCCCAACAGGTAAATTAAATATCTAGATTCATAAATGGTAAATTGCCCATACTTAGGAAGGAGGTCAGATACTCCAAAGCAAAAGCAAAAAAAAAAAAAGATCATTCTACATTACAGGAAAACTTGCTCTACCTTTTAATTCAAGCATGATACTCTTCATAATTGTATGGTGCAGTATCCAACAAAGAGTAAAGTTTATTGTTTTAGTTTGTGAATTGAAACTGCCAAGACAGTCATTTATGTCAAGAGAATGAAAATGGAGCCAGGAGGTCATGAAGAAGTTCACCTCATACTCCTTCCACCTATGAACTTTTGAACCAGGAAGACCACATCCTGAACTTTACTTCCTCCTCACTGTGGCAACCAAATCCTCTGCACTCTTCATCTTGAAAGGAACCAATCTGTTTCATTAGCCAGGATCCTTCATTTGCATAGAGGATCTAAACAAGGTTTTATCTACTGAACTTCCGTGCTTGCATACAAGCACATGATGGAACATGGTTACCCCAGAGTCTCGCCACCCAGACCCGAACAATCCTTTTGAACTCATCATCATACCATGTTCAACAGCCAATCAGAGAAGTTTCTTTTGTTACGACTTGTGGTTTTTGCTTTTTAAGACCTGGCTTTGTCTTCCCCAGAGCACGTTTCAGGTTTTCCCCTGACTCTGTCTCCCAGATTCAAATCCTTTAAGGACCCCAGACAAACTTCTGACTTGTTTTACAGCCTCAAATCTTTATTGGTTGACAATTTCATTTAGCAAAGAATCTAAAATGGCTCATCAGATGATGTATAATATAATAGCACATACAAATATGTATAAAAAATAGAATCAGCCCTGGCTGGTGTGGCTCAGTGGATAGAGCACCAGCCTGCAAACCAAAGGGTCGCCGGTTCCATTTCCAGTCAGGGCACATGCCTGGGTTGCAGGCCAGGTCCCCAGTTGGGGGTGCATGAGTGGCAACCACACATCGATATTTCCCTCCCTCTCTCTCTCCCTTCCCCTCTCTCTAAAAATAAATAAATAAAATCTTTAAAAAAACAGAATCAGAGAAAATTAAACATAATAATAAAGACCAGGTAAAAATTTAGAATGTGGATATAAAGACTAAAGCTTCTCAGACTAATTTCCAGATGGTCAAAGCAAAAAAGGGAAAGTTATCAGTAATAAGAATTGCACTGTCCAAAGGAGGAAGCATAGGGTAAACAAAGATGCTCCTAACTTTCATACAATAAATGGTCTTTAATGATCTGATAGGCAATGTCCACAGTGATACACCTACAATAAATGTAGTCTACTTCATCAGGCTATTTCTTAGAAGGCTCTTACATGACACAGCTGCTATCTGTTCCTCAGCTTCACCTCACACCACTCCCTGTATTACCTGGTAATATCCCAGCACTAACCAGTTTATATCCCAACCTCCTGAACACACACACACACACCATTCAGCCTCTTCACATCCCCAGCACCTAGCATCATGCCAGTGATGAAGTAGGTGCTTGATAAAGGATTAAGATTTTTTAAAAGATTAAGACTGAACAAATTACTAAGTGAATAGTGACTCTCTGAGGTGTCAGCATTACCTCAATAAAAGCAGTTCTAAGACTTCTGGCCAAGATGGAGGTTTAGGTGGACACACTGTGCCTCCTCGCACAACCAATTTTAAAGACAACAAAAATTTAGAAACAAAAAAGCAACTAGATCTGACAGAAAATTGAACTGTAAAGAAGTTTGACAACCATTCATCCAGACCGGTAAGAGGGCAGAGCCGGTGGCCTGCAGAGAGGGGTCGCAGCAGGAAAAAGTGGTGGTTGGCAGTCCCAGGTGCACAGGCTGTGGCTAGCAGACCCCAGGTGTGCAGGGCAGCTGACCGTGGACATATTTGCGCACAGGTAAACCAGGCGAAAACGGGGAGACAGACCACGCAACCCAGGGACCCCAGCACTGGGAAATAAAGCCTAAAAGCACCAATTGAAAACACTTGTGGGTGTTGAGGTGTGGGAGAGACTCCCAGTCTCACAGAAGAGTACTCTGGAGAGACCCACAGGGTCCTGGAACATGCACAGGCCCGCCTACCCAGGAGGCAGCACCAGAAGGGCCCAGTTTGCTTGTGGAAAGCTGCGGAGGGGACTGGGATATGAGAGAGAGCGGAGCAAGTGCCATTGTTCCCTCTCTCACCCCTCCCCCACATACGACATCACAACCCAGTGACTGGGTTGCCCCGCCTTGGTGAACACCTAAGGCTCTGCCCCTAATACATAACAGGCGTGACCAGGCCAAAAATATATATATGGCTCAAGCGGAAGAACAGATCAAAGCTCCAGAAACAATACATCTGAGAGATCAAGAGATAGCCAACCTATCAGATGCACAGTTCAAAACACTGGTGATCAGGATGCTCACAGAATTGTTTGGTTTTGGTCGCAAATTAGACGAACAAATGAAGGCTATGCTAAGTGAAATAAAGGAAAATGCATAGGGAACCAATAGTGATAGGAAGAAAACTGGGACTCAAATCAATGGAGTGGACCAGAAGGAAGAAACAAACAAACGAACAGAAAACAAGGAAGAAATAAGAATTCAAAAAAATGAGGAGAGGCTTAGGAACCTCCAGGACATCTTTAAACGTCCCAACATCCAAATTATAGGCGTACCGGAAGGGGAGGAAGAAGAGCAACAAGTGGAAAACTTATTGGAACAAATAATAAAGGAGACTCCCCCAATCTGGCAAAGGAAATAGACTTCCAGGAAGTCCAGGAAGCTCAGAGAGTCCCAAAGAAGTTGGACCCAAGGAGGAACACACCAAGGCACATCGTAATTACATTAGCCAAGATTCAAATGAAGGAGAGAATTCTAGAAGCAGCAAGAGATAAGGGGACAGTCACTTACAAAGGAGTTCCCATCAGACTGTCAGCTGATTTCTCCAAAGAGACCTTCCAGGCAAGAAGGGGCTAGAAAGAAGTATTCCAAGGCATGAAAGGCAAGGACCTACATCCAAGATTGCTCTATCCAGCAAAGCTTTCATTTAGAATGGAAGGGAAGATAAAGTGCTTCTGAGATAAGGTCAAGTTTAAGGAGTTCATCATCACCAAGCCCTTATTATATGAAATGTTAAAGGAACTTATCTGAGAAAAGAAGATAAAAAATATGACAGTAAAAAGACAGCAAACTCACAGCTATTAACAACCACACCTAAAACAAAAGCAAACTAAGCAAACAGCTAGAACAGGAACAGAAACACAGAAATGGAGATCACATGGAAGGTTAGCAACAGGGGGAGTGGGAGGAGGAGAGAGGGGGAAAAGGTACAGAGAGTAAGTAGCATAGATGGTGGGTAGAAAATAGACAGGGGGAGGGGAAGAATAGTGTGGGACATGTAGAAGCTAAAGAACTTATGACACATGGACATGAACTAAAGGGGGGAATATGGGTGGGAGGGGGTGTGCAGGGTGGAGGGAATGAAGGGGGGGGAATGGGACAATTGTAATAGCATAATCAATAAAATAAAATTAAATTTAAAAATGTGGGGGAAAAAAAGCAGTTCTGCTGAGTGAAAATAATGTGGCCCCAAAATTCAGAATTCGGTTTGATTCAAAAATAAAACATACAACAATTAAATCAGAGGTTGCCAATTGGTATCTTTCAGACAGGAAAAGCCTCTCCACATGTTTTATTTGTCATACAACACTATCAGCAATGAAGAGTATTAAATGAAAGCTTTTAAGGAGGATTTATTACACCAAGATCTACCAATTATTTTACTTCAGCAGTTCCGGAAGACATGGCTCCTTCCATTCTGGATCTGCTCTCAATAGAAAACATCTTTTGTCATCTTTGGCCTTTTTACTCCTTGTTCCTAGTTCTACACTTTGGAGTTACAACGAATTAGTCATATTCAATTCACGAAACCCATAATGCTGGCTGTTTAAAATCTGCAGTCCCTTCGACCATCCTCACAAATAGCTCGATTTCCAGACTCACCACCACCCTTGGTCATCTTCTTCTGGGTGCCCATCTGCCACCCCCCAGCGAGGCATTTCATTTCAGAGTTTTGCATAGTAAGAATCTGGTCAAGATGGCCACTCACGTCTCTTTCAAAACGTGCCTAGGAATAGATTACCGGAAGGGAAGCGGTGGAACACGCAGAGGACAGAAGACTCTGAGCAGTTACTTGCAGTTAGCACCCTGAAGGGTTATTGGCAAAACGCAAATGGGTTCATGCATGTAAAATGCTAAGAAGACTGCCTAACACAAAACGTCCCATGTATGTTGTTTAACCTACAATACAAAGGAAGAGTCCATAAGATAAAAACTGAAACTTACATAGAGGGATTGAGGCAGGGGAAGCATATTTTAAAATCATGGTTTTTGGTCAATGGTTGGAGCAGGAGACCAAACTCAGCCAGGGAGTGAAGACACGTGCAGACCAGCGTGCCCCATGTAAAAGAAGGGGGGAGGGAAGGAACGTTAACATGCAAAAAACCAGCTCTAGTTTAAATTCTCCCCTCTATGTACTCTCTGTTTCACCCTCGCCTGGCAGGAAATTCATTAATACAAATGATATTTGGGGAGGAAAAGAATGGGAGCAGCACAAGCAATAATTTCCTCTCACTCGTTTAAGATGTGGGATACAGAACAGCCATGAAAAGACAAGGCTAACTAGCAAATTTATGTGCCCAAGAATATGAACATTTACTCATATTCAGCATTTCTTCTCTTAACAGTTTTTAAATTTTAAAAAACCAAACTACATCAAGTATTTTGGGGAAAAACAGTCTATTTTCCCTCCAAATGTATTTCTAACCATTACTGTAAGCTGAGGCACACAAAAATAAAATAATTTAAAAAAATAGGTATCAAAATACCCTGGCCAGGTAGCTCAGTTGGTTGGAGTGTCATCCTGTACACCAAAAGGTTGTGAGTTCGAAACCTGGTCAGGGCACATGCCCAGGCTGCGAGTTCGATCCCTGGTTGAAGTGCATATTGGAGGCAACTGATCAATGTTTCTCTCTCACATTAATGTTTCTCTCTCTCTTTATGTCTCTTCCCCTCCCTCCCTCTCTTCCTTCCTTCCTCTCTCTCTCCTCCTCTCTCCCCACCCCCTGCCAATCAACAAACAAATTCTCAGGTAATGATTTAAAAAAACATATCAATAGGAACACAGAAAACGGCCCTCAATTTTCTCTCAAGATAGTTATCCTTATAGTTCTACACGATGAGACTGGAAGAACAGAAAGCCCCAAGTACACGGCCCACCACTCCTAGTCGCTTTACCAGTGCTTCTTTAATAGCCATGGCCAGAGAGCTAACTGCACAAAGCTAAATTAGGTTACATTTTAAACTTCTATGCTGATGGGATTTACCAAAAAAGAACCCCACCATACACATATAACACTAACTTTACGAGTGGTATACTCAACTTTTTATAAATTTATCTTAAAATAATATAAAAAGCAAAAACTTTGAGTGCACCAGTGTGGTACTACAGCCTATTTAACAGGCGTCCGGGTTTGCTCTGTGTTTGTCCACAGGCAAGGAGCCGCCCTTAAAGTCCACAATCTTTTCCTGCTCTTTCTCTCCAGCCACAGTAACCTTTTGTATCCTTCCTTCACTAGCAGCATTCTGCCAAAGACTACAGGAAGTATATTAATACACAGAACTTGCCTTTAGCAATTCCAGCTTGAGTACTGCAAATGATTTTACCAACACCTCAGTGGTTAGGTAATTGCAGTCAAAAGCCAGAGCTGATTTTACCCTAGTATTTAATGTTGTTTAGTGATTTATATGGCTTCTGTACTTTCAGAGATTCATTTGTACTGTTTGTATAGATAGATATGCAACACATCTGTTATTTCTGGAGAATTACAAAGTGAATTTCACAAACTATGCTTAAAAATAAACATTAAAACTCTTGTAGGAAATTGAAAGTACCAAGCAACTTGAAAAAGTTCAGGGCTCAATCCCTTCAAGTGTAAATATTAGGTTACGCAATATTATTTTCTTTACTCTATCATCCCCCTAAATATGCATTACAAGTTTACTCTGCATGGGCTCGAGGTACTATTTCTCAAATTGCTGTCATGTGATCAATCCCACTTGAATTCTTTTCCTTTATACTATTTTTCTATTGGGATGGCTCATCCATATGACCTCTAAATTTCACAATAACACTCAACCATTTTGACCAATCAATCCTTTGTATAGGGAATGACAACATACACCACTAGTAATAATTCTATAAGGGTCACTTTTCCCAACTGACTATAATGCCATCAGTGGCCTTGAGAAGAAAGAAGTTAATGTATTTAATTGAAAGACAACACACAGCCACAGAATATAAACTTTATGAGTGTTAGGGCTTTTTTTTTCCTTTTTCAGGCACTGCTATACGCATAGTACCTAGAAGAGTGCTCAATAAGTATTCTCAACACATGGAAACTGGTCTATCTTAAAATAAAGTTCTAATTTTAAAATAGTGTTTTCTTAAAAAATTAAATATAGTAAGTCTTTCCAGAGCACAGATTCCCATTCATCTTATGGTCTAAGTAAGGAAACACCAATATTCGCAGGACTGAGCTCGGACAAGAGATGAACCACCAGACAAAAATATTAAAAAGGAACCAAACCACAACCACCATTATTTTTAAAGACCATTTTAAAGTTGATAAAATTGACACAGGAAATAAAAAAGTTCAAAGCAGTTGCTCATATAAATTGCAACTGCACTTCTTTTGAGGTATTTAAATAGTCTTGACTATTCAGATGATATGCCAATGATAAATACAGTAACAGGCAAACCTATGGAACTTTCTGAAAAGAGAGCTTTTAATATTGTCATTACCAAGCATTATTATTAGACAGTTGGTAACAAAGATGTTTCACATACTTTCAGTTTAACAACTAGCAGACTCTCTAAAGGAAATTCCCATAATAATGACAAATGCTCCCATTTTCAGTTGATTTTAATGTGTTTCGGAAGCCCAAGCCAGTGTGGCTCAGTTGAGTAGAGTGTCATCCTATACACTAAAATGTATATAAAAATAACAGTTAAGAACATATAGGCTTTTAAATTTTAAAAAAATAACATTACTTATATAAAAAAGTAAAACTAGAAACAACTCAAATACCCAACAAAATATTAAATAAATGATTTATACCAAAGGTAAATATAATTACCCCAAATTGTAATATGCAGTTATTTCAATGATAATATAAAAGGAAAGTTGATCATAAAATATCGGTAACTAAAGAGAAGATACAGTGAACAAAACAATATGTTTACAAATTTTAAATAAATTCCTCAATATATTTAAACTGCACATATGTTCATTAAAAAGCATAAGGTTATGATAGAACATTAATTAATTAATAAAGGCGATAGCTACAAGATGGGTGATAGCTGATTTTCTTCTTCTACTTGATTTCCGGAATCTTCTACAACAAATACCTTTCATTTTTGTTACATCCATATGAAGGAAAGTGTGCAGCTCTCTAAAATCGTAACAGGGACTCAAAGTATTCTGTACACTCAAAGGCTGTTCTTCACAAAACTTTATTATAGTGAAATAATAAACATAAATATACAAATATAAAACCTTCTTAGGAAATCACTGCATGAAATATATGCAAAACAAAACAAATCAAAAAAGGTCAGGTATCATCCTCATATGACAAGGTTGTAGGCTCAATCCTGGGTCAGGGCACATACAAGAATCTATCAGTGACTTCTGGCCAAGATGGAGGTGTAGGTAGACACACTGTTCCTCCTCGTACAACCAAAAGAAGGACAACAACAAATTCAAAAACAAAAAATATCCAGAATTAACAGAAAATTGAACTGTAAGTCCGACAACCAAGGAGTTAAAGAAGAAATATTCACACAGACCAGTAGGAGGGGCAGAGATGGGCAGCTGGGTGGAGAGGACTCCAGCAAGGCAGTGGCTGGAGGACCGGGGTGGGTGGTCCCACATTTCCATGCAGATAAACTGGGAGTAACAATTGGGGAACGAGACAGACCATGCAACCCACGGTTCCAGTGCTGGGAAATAAAGACTCAAAACCTCTGGCTGAAAAAATCTGTGGGGATTGAGAAGTCAGGAGAAACTCCCAGCCTCACAGGAGAGTTTGTTGGAGAGACCCACAGGGTTCTAGAATGTACACAAAACCACCCACCTAGAAATCAGCACCAGAAGGGCCCAGTTTGCTTTCGGGTAGCGGGGAAAGTGATCAAAAGCCAGCACAGAGCTGAGCGAGTGGCACTGTTCCCTCTTGGACTCCTCTCTCCTCCCCTGACAGCATCACAACACAACAACTTGCATAGCCCAGCCCTGGTGAATACCTAGGTTCTGCCCCTTACTATGTAACAGGTGTGCTGAGACAAAAAATAAATGGCCCAAATGAAAGAACAGATCAAAACTCCAAACAAAATACAACTAAGCAATGAGGAGATAACCAACCTATCAGATGTAGAGTTGAAAACACTGGTAATCAGGATGCTCACAGAAATGGTTGAGTATGGTCCCAAAATAGAGGGAAAAAATGAAGGCTATGAAAAGTAAAATAAAGGAAATGTACAGAAAAACCAGGACTCAAATCAACAATGTGGAGAAGGAAAAAATAAACATTCAACCAGAACAGACTGAAGAAACAAAAAAATGAGGAGAGGCTTAGGAACCTCTGGGACATCTTTAAATGTCCCAACATCCAAATTATATGGGTACCAGAAGGGGAAGAGGAAGAGCAACAAGTGGAAAACTTATTTGAACAAGTAATAAAGGAGAACTTCCCCAATCTGGCAAAGGAAATACACTTCCAGGAAGTCCAGGAAGCTCAAAGAGTCCCAAAGAAGTTGGACCCAAGGAAGCACACACCAAGGCACATCATCATTAGATTACCCAAGATTAAAATGAAGGAGAGAATCTTAAAAGCAGCAGGAGAAAAGGAGTTACTGTAAAGGAGTTTCCATAGGACTATCAGCTGATTTCTAAAACAAACAAACAAACAAACAACCTTGCAGGCAAGAAGTATTCAAAGTCATGAAAAGCAAGGACCTACATCCACAATTATTCTATCCAGCAAAACTATCATTTAGAATGGAAGGGCAGATAAAGTGCTTCTCAGATAAGGTCAAGTTAAAGGAGTTCATCATCATCAAGCCGTTATTATATGAAATGTTAAAGGGATTTATCTAAGAAAAAGAAGATGATCAGTAAAAAAGGGGACTAAGTAGTAATGGAAAAAATAAAAATTATATATTTAAAAAATAAAAAGTGGAAAGAAAAAACGAAATGACTGAGCAAGGAGAGCAACAAATATGCATCAAATTTTGGATTAAGCTTGGAACATTCTGCCACGGAAACTACTCACATGATCCAGAAGGCCACAGCTCCATAGGCCAATTGGTGATTGGCAGCTTCATCACAACAATGCGCCTGCTCACGCATCACATCTCATGCAGTTTTTTGGCAAAACATCAAATCATCAGGTAACTCAGCACCCTCTATTTCCCAGATTTAGAACCCTGTAACTTCTGGCTTTTCCCAAAACTAAAATCACCTTTGAAAAGGAAGAGATTTCAGAACATCAGTGAGATTCAGGAAAATATAATGGGGCAGCTGATGGTGACTGGGAGAACTGTGTGAGGTCCCAAAGTGCCTACTTTGAGGTGAGTGCCTGACTGAGGTGTCATTGTCCTATGCACAATGTTTCTTGTATCTTCTTCAATAAATGTCTCTATTTTTCATATCACACGGCTGCATACCTTCTGGACAGACCTTGTGTGCCCAGTAGATGACATTCACAGTCACCAAAAGAGACATAAAAGAATGTTCACAGTGGCACTATTCATCCCGATTTCTATCACAATAATGACTACAATCAGAAACACAGACAATGGTAAGTACCTGCAAGGCTGTAGAAGAAATGGAACCTTCATACGCTGCCAGCGACGATGCAAAATTGTATAGCCAATTTGCAAAAAAAGTTAAGCTATTTCTTAAAAAGTTAAACATAAACTTCCCAATGACCTGATAATTCTAATCCTAGGTATACACTCAAGAATATAAAAACACATATTCAAATAAAGACTAATATGTGCATGTCTACAGCAGCATTATACATAATAGCTAAAACTGGAAACAATTCAAGTATCCATTAATTAGTGAATGAGTAAACAAAATGGAATATGTATCCATACTATGAAATACTCCTCACCAATAAAAAGGAATAAACTGCTAATATATGATAACACATGCATGAACTTCAAAAATATTTGCTAAGTGAAAGACCCAGTCAAGACTATATACCATAACAGTGCATTTTTATGGCATGTCCAGAAAATTTACGGAGATATCCTGCTGATGGTTGCCTCAGGCAACCAAGACTGGCTGCAAACAGGTAAAAGAAACTCATTGGGTTGATGGCCATGTTCTATGACTGAACTGTGCTGATGGCTGCATAACTCTATAATTCATTAAAACTCATTTAATTATACATTAAAGTGTATAAATCTTTAATGACATATATATTATGCCTCACAAAAAAATTTTTTAAGTAGCTAGCAAGGAAGAGCCAGTAAAGAGCTATCAATGAAACAAATTTCATAACATATTGGTAACAGTTGAAGTTGAGTAATAGCCAATAAGAATTCATTGTTCTAATTCCTTTTACTTTCAAAGAGGTTTGAAATGTTTTCACAATAAAAAGTTTTAAAAAAAGAAAACAAACCGCTTCACGAAAGAATATGGATGGATAGTAAATAAGCACATGAAAATGATGTTAACATCATTAGTTTTTGTATAAACTCATACCAAAACCACAATGAACACCACCATGGACCTATTAGAATATCTAAAATGGAAAAGAATAACTATATGCAGCCTGGGGAGGACACAAAGCAACTGGTACTGTCAGACATATGCTGCTGGTACAGTACAAAGCGGTACAACCGCCCTGGAAAAAAGTTGGGAAGTTACTTAAGAAGTTAAAAATGAAGCATCCAGTCTACTCTTACATATTTACTGAAGACAGACGAAACCATTGTCCACACACAGCTGTTCACAGCAACTTTATTTATAATAACCAAAAAATAGGAACAACTCAAATGTCCATCCACAGGTGAATAGATAAACTGTGCCATATCCACACAATGGAACACTACTTGGCAATAAAAAGAAATGAACTATTCATATACACAGCAACATAGATAAGTTGGGAAAGAATTACACCGCATGGAAGAAGCCAGAGAAGACAGAACATATACTGTATGATTTCATTTATATACATTGAGTTAAAATTCTAAAAATGCAAACAAATCTACGAGGATGGAAGCAGATAAGCAGTTGTCCAGGGATCACGGGGAAAGAGGCATCGAGGGGGGTGAACAGAAGGGAGGGATCATAGACAGCTCATGAGGAGACTTTCAGAGGCTACAGACATGTTCATTACCTTGATTGTGATGGAAGTTTCACGGGTATACACATGTCAAAACTTATGAAATTGTACATTGTTCAGTTTACCATATATCAAATATATAGCAATAAGGCTGTTTGCAAAAGGTCGTATGGTGGACACTTGTGTGGGAGCAGGGCACGAGTGACGGGGGACAGGAGGGACTGCTGGGGCCGTGCTAATGTTCAGTCTCTTGGCCTGGGTACTAGTTATACGGGTGTGTTCACTTTGAACACTCACAGAGCTGCACACTGAAGATCTGCACACTTTTCTGTATGCATGCTATAGGTCAATTTTTTAAAGTTTATTTAAAAGAAAATGAGATACGACTACACACTCATCAAAAGGTCACTCTTTTTCATTCTAGCGAGTAGCAAGTGTTAACAGAGACACGGAGGAACTGGGACGTACATACGCTGCTGCTGAGAGTGAGAGCTGTGCCGCCACTTTGGAAGACGGGCTGTATCAACCAAAGTGGCACAGAGACTCGTGTCCCCAGTGTCCCAGCAGTTTCTCTACGTGCGCACCCAACAGAAATACATCCGTATGTCCATCAAGAGGCATGTATGAAACTTTTGCTTAGAAGCATTAGTCAAAATCATCCACAACTGGTAACAACTCAAATTTTAACCATCAGTAAACTAGAAAAACGAACTGTGATGTATTCATTTAGTGGATAATATAGAGTAATAAAAAAGAATGAACTCCTACATGCAACACATGTGATGCTCAAAAACATAATGCTGGATTAAAGAAATCAGACACAGAAGAACACATACTACATCATACCATTCAATTCAAATTCAGAAACAGTCAGAAATCTGAAGGTAACAACTATTCTGATAAAAGTCAGCGTCCTGGTTGCCACCGGAAGGCATGAATAACAGCTGTTTCCGGGGCCCAGGGTACAGTTCTGTATCTTAATCCGGGTAGCAGCTGCTTGACTCTACTTCGTAAAAATTCAAACAGTATACTTAAGATTTGCTCATCTTACTATATATGTTATTATTTCAATTTTACATTTTTCACCTCTACACTGAGTCAGAGAAGAAAAAGAATTTATTGAAAAGGAGCACCTGTCCTCTCTGAGCACACCTGAGCACCTGAGGGGGTGCGTCTTCACGTGGGGAATGCAGATAACAGGCCTGACACAATCAGCACTTCTAGGCAAAACCCACAGAAAGAATGTGCCCGTTATCTTAGGGGTTTCCCTACAATCGACAACAAGTAAAAACCACTGTTTTGTCAACCAAAAAAGAGGGCAGAGGTAGGTGTTTGTATATCCTCACAAAATAAACTGAAAATTTATTTGTAAAAACATTGAAGAGTAAGAAGAACTAAGAAAAGTTATCTAAAAGGCAAAAATGACAACAAGAATAACCAGCAAACTGGCTCTCCATAAATGTGTTCTACCGCCCTAAGCAGAGACACACCAGAACACTTTAGTTTCTGGATATGATTATTTCATGAAATTTTGAAATATATATTATTAGGTACCTTGCACAGTTTATTATTATATAAAATTGAATAAACAAAACCAGGCATAATCTACCTGATGGACAAAATTAAAGAAATGTTTTAAGAGTAAATCTGACTGTTCTGTGAAATGTAATTCCATTTTATTGTGCACATACAACACATAAATATATATATCCATACACATATAAATACATACATGCATTTAACAGAAGATTAGACAGAAGTCTAAATTTAGCATTTAGAGTTAGAAAAGTAACAAAGGCACTAAAATAGTAGCAAATTATATTGGAAAGAAGAGAATGAAAAGAAATGGCTTAGGAAGCTAACTTTTCATATACTATGAGGTAATCAATCAATGTTTAGAGCTAACAAATCAAGAATCAGTTATAAGCACATTATCTGAAGACACAGAAATGATCGCCAGGAGAAGTTACGCATCACTTTTAACCCTTTCTTTGAGGAAGACCAGAAGTGGGGCAGATGAATTGCTACTTTTCATACAATTCAATGTACTAATGTTCTATAATTTTAGTCATTAACTTGTCCTACTTACTTAATTGTTAAAACTTTAAGTCATGTTACAAAGAATATATCATACAAATATTTTCAACTTCAAAAGGAGATTATACACTTTGATCGCTACGGAAATGTATTTGTAAAGGTCATAATAACTATTCCTGATTTCACAGGTTTAAACAAGATAACATCTGTAAAATAACCAGCAAAGCACCGGGTATAATGTAAGGATTCAATAAATGTTAGCTATCATTACTAGTATTTATTGTATATGCATGGAGTAAAGGTTCAACACTAATATATTAGAACTGACACTGTTCATTATATAAAGCCCTTGATATATAATAAGCACTCAAAAACTAATGACTAAATTAATTAGTCTATCTAGCTTTCAAGAAACAGATAATTCTCTTCCAAGACTATCAAATAAAATACAGATAGACAACTACTTGGTTAACTACAATGAAATCAGAATAAAACTAAAATCAAAACTTGACAAGGTACAAAAAAATCATGTCCCAATTTTATTATTTATAGTAAAAATATCAATAGCAGCAGTAGCAATACTGGTTACCATGTACGGCATTTCCTGGGTGCTAATTTTTCCTTCTAACATTCCCCTGTGTTTTTAAATTGTGTTATAAACACTACTTTTATAATTTTTTTGAGGAAGAGTTAATTTTTTTTGGAGAGGTGATCAATTTTAGAATACTACTCCACATAGAAAGTAATTGCTTACAAGGGCCAAAAATTCCAAATTGTATTAAACTATTTTTGTACAAGGAAGGTTAAGTTATTAATTCTTACATACCCATAAAATGATATATAAACATAATTTTTTCTTGGCACATTTAGCTACCAGGGAGCAATTAAGAATCTAATTAAAATAAAAGAAGGACCCCTGGCTGGGGTGGCTTAGTGGATTGAGCGCTGGACTGTGAAGCAAGGATCGCTAGTTTGATTCCCAGTCAGGGCACATGTCTGGGTTGCAGGCCAGGTCCCCAGTAGTGGGTGCGCAAGAAGCAACCACACATTAAAGTTTCTCTCCCTCTCTTTCTCACTCTCTTCCATGCTCTCTAAAAATAAATAAATAAATCTTTTAAAAAATTTTAAAAATAAAAGAAGGATATGCTTAAATTCTCTGTGCCATACTGAAAGCACATCATTCCCTATAAACAGGGGCCTAATGAGAAATAAATGCCTGGTTGAACAAAAATAACAATTAATCTTTCATAAAACAGCAGAGAATGGGACATATAAGGGAGAATAAATAAACATACTCATTATTATTATGTATACTTGTAATTACTCTATAAATATTATAAATACTATCTTCTCCCAAAAGGTTCACAACATTCTTTGTAGTAAGGAACAATGTGTATATCCTTATCTGAAGATTCAGATGGAGTAAAACAGGAACCAAAGTGACACAACCAGAAACAAGAAGAAAAGGAGAACGCAGGGGTACCAAGGCTTCGCTCCAACAAACACGTGCCCTCGTGCTTTATAAAGGGCAGGTATACCTAGGGTGGGGGCCTCCATTCCCAAGCTTACCTGCGCATACTCTCTCTCAATAGCAGCCTTCTTCTGACTGAATGTCCTAAAAACACAAATAAAAACAATTCATTACCAAAAGTATAACAACAATTTCATGTAAATTTATCAACCCACCCTCAAATATTGCCTGATAAGCTGTGTTAAGTGAAGAGATGATTTTCTTTCATACTATGTGCCTGGGAATACTGCTTACATCACAGACCTTGGAGTCAGACAATCTACATCCAAATCCTCACTCCACCACTTACTGACTGCATGACCTTGGTCAAGTCACTTGACTTCTCTGTGCCTCAGTTTCCTCTTTGGTAAAATGGGGCTAGTAACAACACCCACCTTGCAGGGATAATGCAAGATTTAGTTAATTAAAATACATAAAGCACTCAAAACAGTGTCTAGCACACAACAAAAGCTACATACGAGTTAGCTACTGTTATTAGAATGGCTAATGCATAGTAGGCACTAAAAATATTTATTAACCAATGTAGAGGGAACTACAGAAAACAAGGTTCAAATAAAATTTCCGTCAGCTTCTCAATGTGAAAAAAGAGCCGAACCATTTCCTTCACCGCAGCTGCTACGAGAGCCACAGGACAACGCACGTGCCGTGGTGACAGGGGCACCCTTTCCACACACACACACGTCACAGATTCTGCGGCCAACACTCCCCACATTGTAACATTTATTATATTGGGATTCATCTTTTATTAGTGATTGGTGTTATTTTCCTCTATCCTAACAGTGATGAAGTAACAGTATACCTTACAAACCACAAGCAAGGCAGAATCAATGAAATATGATAATACTGACAATTTACCTGGAATAGTCTGAGTTTAAAGACTTTTCTATAGGTGCCAGATACATGAGCTCTTAAAAGCACTTCATTAAGGCAGAGATATCAGAGAAAAAGTGAAAAACATAAAGAAAAGAGCTGGAATGGGGGGGAAGGCAATAAGCCAAAATTCCCACTTTAACAAGTATTTAATGGCTATTCATCTTATATAAAAAATACAGCCACTTAAGATTTCACTACATTTGTTTTGGGCAAATAGCTACTATATAGCCTTAAAAAGGAAGGAAACCCTTACTTGTGTGCTATTATATGAATGAACCTTGAGGATAATATGCTAAGTGAAATAATTTAGTACCAAAATTTACATACTATATGATTCCATTTATATGAAATACTTGGAGTGGTCAAATTCAGATAGACAGAAAGGAGAATGCTGGTGCCCAGGGCTGGGAGGAGGGGATCAGAGAAGTTATTTAACAGGCACAGAGTTTAAGTTCCACAAGATAAAAAGGGTTCTGGAGATGGAAGGTAGTGAAGGGTTCAGAACAATATGAGTGGACATGACACCACTAACTGTACACTTAAAAATGGTTAAGACAATAAATCTTATATCATGTGTATTTTACCACAATAAAAAAATGAAAAAAATTGAGCAACAACATTTTCCTTATGGCGTACTGCACATTATAAAGCATTTAACAGTCCTCTAAAGTACAATTAGTCTACTGTCCTGAAGAGAAAACACATAAACTATATATTACATATGTGTATATACATTTATACATTGTATCTTACATATATAGACACACACACGCACCTGTGTGTGTGTGTGTATGTGTTGGGGTTATAGAACTTTCTCTATACATATATATAGATATACCAAAATAGTAAGTTTTCTCTGGGTAGTGGGATTACAGGCTTTCACTTTCTTCTTTTGCATTCTATATTTTCTGATGTTTGAGTAAGAATTTATCTTGTGTTTAAAAAATATATAGTCCTTATTTTTCAATAAATAAATGAACACTCACAAGCATATGCACACGCCTTTTTACACTCATGTTGTTTTATTAAAATTGGATTTAGGTAATATGGCCATTTTAATGTTGTGTATTCTAATCCATGAACACAAAATATCTTTCCATTTCTTTGTGTCTTCAATTTCTTTCAACAAGGTCTTGTAGTTTTTGATGTATAGGTCCTTCACTTTCTTTAAGTTCATTCCTAGGTATTTTATCATTTTTGTTGCAATTACAAATGGAACTGTTTACTTCATTTCTTTTTCTGATATTTCATTGTTGGTATATAAGAACACAGCATATTTTTGCATACTGATTTTGTATCCTGCAACTTTACTGTATTTCTATTGTTTCTAATAGTCATTTGGCAGCATCTTAAAGGTTTTCTCTACGGAGAATCATGTCATGGGCAAACAGTGTGGGTTTTACTTCTTCATCCCCAATTTGGATGCTTTCTATTTCAGGCCCGCCTGGCCACTCTGGCTACGACTGCCAGTACTACGCTGAATAAGAGTGGTGAGCGTGGGCAGCCCTGTCTTGTCCTGATCGAACAGTAAAAGCTTTCAGTTCTTCACTGTTAAGTATATTAGCTGAGACTCTATCATATGTGACCTTTATTATGTTGAGATACTTTCCTTCTATACCCATTTTATTGAACACTTTAATCATAAATGGATGTCGTTCTTGTCCAATGCTTTTCCTGCTATATTTATATAATCACGTGATTTTTATCTGTTATTTTGTTAAAGTGCTGCATTGACACTGACTGACTGGCGTACACCAAACCGTCCTTGCATCCCCAGAACACATGCCATTGGTCACGATGTGCTCTCTTTTTAATGCACTGCTGCATTTGATTTGCCAACATTTTGTTCAGGGTTTTTACATCTATGTTATTTAGAGATATTAGCCTGTAATTTTCTTTGTGCGCGCGTGTGTCCTTGCCTGGTTTTGGTATCAAGGTTATGCTGGCCTCATAACACTAAGTTAGGAAATATTTCCTCTTCTTCAATTTTTTGGAAGAGTTTAAGAAGAACAGATACTAAATCTCCTTTGAATGTTTGGTAGAATTCACTGGAGAAGCCACCTGGGCCTGGACTTTTGTTTGATTGCTGTTTCATGTTCCTTAACATTTCATTGGTTTATTTAGGTTGTCCAATTCTTCATGGTTCAGTCTATAAAGGTTATATATTCCTAAGAATTTGTTCATTTCTTGTACATTATTGAATTTGGTGGTGTACTGCTTTTCATAGTATGAATGCAATCCCCATCAAAATCTGGCATTTTTCACAGAAACAGAACAGAAAATACTCAAATTTATATGGAACCACAAAAGACTCCAAATAGCCACAGCAATCTTTAGAAAAAATAGCAAAGCCGAAGGCATCACACTCCCTGACTTCAAACTATAGTTCAACACAACAATCATCAACACCACACAGTACTGGGGGAGAAACAGACACACAGACCAATGCAATAGAATCAAGAGCCCAGAAATAAACCGAAACATATATGGGTAACTGTTTTCAACAAAGGAGCCAAAAACATGCAACAGAGCAAGAAAAGCATCTTCAGTAAATAATGTTAGGAAATTTGGAAAGCCACATGCAAAAGAATGAAACTGACCGCTGTCTGATACCATACAGAAAAACTAACTCAAAATAGATTAGACATGAACATAAAACCTGAAATAAAGTAAAGAAAAGAAAACATAGGTACTAAACTTACAGACCTTGGTCTCAGAGGAGTGGGTTTTTGTGAACTTGACCCCAAAGGCAAGGGAAGTAAAAGCAATAATAAATGAGACTCCTTCAAACTAAAAAGCTTCCGCACAGCAAAAGAAACCATCAACAAAACAAAAGGTAAACAACTAAAGGGAAGAAGATATTTGCAAAGCATACCTCCAGTAAGGGGCTAATCTCCAAAATATATAAAGAACTCAAAAATAAAAAACAATCTAATTAAAACATAGGCAGAGGACCTGAACAGATATGGTTCCCAAGAAGACATACAGATGGCCAGCAGATAGATGAGAAGATGCTCAACTCCACTAGTTAAAGGGAAATGCAAATCAAAACCACAAAGAGACATGTCACACCTGTTAGAATGGCTATTATCAATAAGACAGGAAATGACAAGTGACAGAGAGGAAGTGGAGAAAAGGGAACTCATGTACACCGCTAGTGGAAATGTAAATTGGTATAGCCTCTAAGGAAAACAGTATGGCTACTCCTCAAAAAATTAAGAATAGAGCTACTGTATGAACCAGAAATGGCTCTTCTGGGTATCTACCTGAAAACTTTGAAAACATTTATTCATAAAGATATGTGTACCCCTATGTGCACTGTTGCATTATTCACAAGAGCCAAGATGTGGAAACAGGCAACCTAAGTGTCCTCCAACCGATGACAAGGTAAGGAAGATGTGGCACCTATCTAAAATGGAATACTACTCAGCCATAAAAAGATGGAATCTTGCCATTTGTGACAACATGAATGGATCTTGAGAGTATAGTGCTAAGTGACATAAGTCAGATAGAAAAGGACAAGAGCCATATGATTTCACTCGTACATGGGCTATAAAATATAAAACAAAAAGCAGCAAATGAACAAACAAGACAAACTCACAGACACAGCACAGTGATCGCCGGAAGGGAGGACAGTGCGGGAGGGAGAACAGGGTAAAGGGAGTCGAGTACACAGTGACAGAAGCAAACGAGGACGCTGACTGTGAGCACATGATGAAATATGCAGATGGCGTAGCATGGAGCTGCGTACCTTAAACATCTGTAGTGTTGTAAACCAATGTTGGCCCAATAAATTTAATTTAAAAAATTAAAATTAAAACTGGACTTGGAAATTATCATGACTAGTGCTACCAAATACGTAATCTCCCTACCCAAGGTCAATACTTACGCAAAAGAAACTATGCTAAATGAACTAGCTTACACTTTCACCATTAAAAAAAAATCTGAAAATTTAGCTATATTTTAAAGGAGATGGTATTTTTAATATTGTATAAAAAAAGTAAATGCTTAAGCTATTTACTTATTACCCTTTTAAGCTTATGTAACTCATCTGGAAATAAGAATGTAACAAGTATAGTCTGCAAGAAAATGGGAACTAACTCTTTTACTCTGAACATGCATAACCACTAATTTCAAAATTCGTAATGGAATTTTTAATTATTAAACAATTACATGTCTACTAAGTAATTTCCTTTTCTAAAGAAAGAAAACAAATCCAAGATGACAATTACTCAAAATCAACATCATCAATATCAGGAAATAAATTATAATTCACCATATGAAGAGAGCAAAGCAAGAAAAAAAATCTTCTGATAATCTTCATACAAGATGTAAAGGTATTTGTTAAATAAAATGCACCATCAGTTATCATAAAACCTCTTCCCAAATATTGATGGATGTCATAAGTAAATGGATGGACAAGAACAAGTGTTGGCAATGATGTGAAGAAATCAGAACCCTCTCCCCCCACGGTGTGAGAGGGGATGCAAAATGGTGCAGTTACTTTGGAAAAAGGTCTGGGAATTCCTCAAAAGGTTAGACATAAAGTTACTATACTACCCAGCAATTCTAATGACAGGTATACAGTCATCCCTCCTTGTCTGCAGATAACACATTTCAAGACCCCCCCCCCACAGTGTATGCCTAAAACTGTCCATAGCATCAAGCCCTATATACACTATGTTTTTTCCTATAAATACTCACCTTTTCACTTAAAGAAGCACTTTGTGGCTTCTCTCTGGCATATACAAATTACCAGAATCATGACTCTTGCTCTTTGAGGTTATTATTAAGTAAAATAGGGGTTTTTTGAAACACAAGCACTGTGACACCATGCCCATCCACCTCGTAACTAAGAGGGCTACTAAGTGACAAATGGGCAGGTAGTGTTTACAGCGTGAATGTGCTGGACAGAGGGGTGATTCACGGCTCCGACGGGGCAGAGCAGGAATGTACAAGATTTCAACATCCTGCTCAGTGGCATGCAAGTCCAAACTTATAAATTTCTTTTCATTTCTCAAATTTTCCATTTAATATTTTTAGACCACAGTTGACTCTGAGTAACTAAAACCGTGGAAAGCAAAACAATGGGTAAAGGGCAACTACTGTACGCCCCAAACCACTTAAGACACATGTCTACATAAAACGTGGAAAGGGGTGTTCATAGCAACATTACTCACAAACGCCAGAAAAGTGGCAGCAACCCAATGTCCACCAACAGATGAACAACTGGTAAACCAGGCGTGGCACATTCGTAGAGCACTGATACGCACGACAACACAGGTGAACCAGACATTAAAAAAACACATGTTGTATGACTCCATTTATCCGAGATGTCCAGAATAGGCAGGTCCAGAAAGACAGGAAGTAGGTGAGTGATTGTCAAGGGCTAGGGAGTTGAGGTAAGTTTGGCATAATTCCAAAAGTATTTTTCTTTTAACTAGGCAAGTAGGGTATAAAATTCACATGAAAAAAATGAACACTTAAGAAGAGTCACAGACATTCTGAAAAAAAAATTAAAAGGACCCACCCTCACCATACAGTAAAAATAATTTAAAAAGCAACAGAAATTAAAACAGTTTGGTAATAGAACACGAGTAAGACAGAGATCATCAAAAACATAGGTCACAAACACTCCCAAAGACACATAAAAATTTATTAACTGAAAAAGATGACATTTCAATTCAAAGGGGAAAAGCTGGATTATTTAGTAAATGGTACTGGGACAAATTTATAGGAAGATGCAACGTTAAGTAAACAGAAAAGTTACAGAATAATGTATATAGCATACCATCTTTTCATATTAAAATGTTTTACATGAATGCGCTGGATTATGATAATTACTGCGCTAGCTTCAGCAGCGCATACACTAAAACTGGAACAATAATTACAATACTTCTCCATCACAACAGTCCCCCAAATGAAAAGCTGTTCCGTGCAGAAATGCCTCCTGTGATTTCCTCAGGAATCACTGCGAGAGAGTTTCCTGAAACACTTACCACGAAGCAGGGCTCACTGGCTCCACATAAAGAAAGGAACTGGTAGTAGTTGTGAAAGAAAGACCTTTACTGCATCCTTATTTTCATTATATAAATTAACACCACGTGTAAAGGAATATATGTTTTTATTAAGGTGAAATGTACATGGCGTACAGTCAGTCACTCTGATGTGCACCGCTCGGTAGCAGTCATTGCGTTCATGGTGTGTGCGACCACCTCTCTCGGCACACAGAGTTCGGAACTTGTCTGTCACTCCAGAACACTCCATACCCACCAAGTAACACTCTCCATGCCTCTCGCCCCTTGCCTCTGGCAACGGTGAGATTATTTTCTGTTTCTACACATTTGCCTGTTCTGGGCATTTCATATGAATGAAATCATATAACATGTGATGTTCTGCCTGGCTTCTTTCACTCAATGTTTTTTAAGGTTCATCCAAGTAGCAGAATGTATCAAAATTTCATTCCTTTTCATAGCTGAATAATATTCCATTGCATGGAAATACCACATCCATTGAGGGACATTTGAGTTATTTCCAAACCCTGACTGTTATGAATAATACTGCTATAAACATTTGTTTATAAGTTTCTATGTAGAGATATGTTTTAAGTTCTCTTGGGTATATCCCTAGGAGTGGAAGTGTGGGGTTGTACTGCAATTCCATGTTTAATTTTTTGAAGAACAGTCAAACTATTTTCCATAATGGCTATTGTAAATAGTTAAACAAACTGATCTTTGAAAATAAGTTATACTACATTCATTCAGAAGAACTCTATAAGGCCACTAAAAAGAACATGGTAGACCTATATGCATTGGTATCAAAGACGTCCTCAATTAATTCATGCAGTTACTGACACACTGGCTGACTGGCTGCGGTGGGCCAGGCACTGTCTAGGTGCTGATGGTGTTGCAGGGAACAGGTGGACATCTGGCAGGACTAACAGAGAGTAAAAAAAATCATTATACAAAGAATTATTTAATGATAAATAGGATATTTATAAGTACTATGAAGGAAGCTAAAATATATTATCTAGTATTTTTTAAAAGCTTCAGAAAAGTATATAAAGCAAAATCTCATTTTACTTAAAAAACATATTAATATATCTCTGCGTAACACAGATAACTGTATATGCTCACAAGCACCTGGAAAATGCATGTGGGGGGAAGGCCCGGAAAGGATGTTTGCCAAGTTTTTATTGTGCAGAGAAGAGGACATGACACTTACTTTTCTACTCTATGTTTTGTCCAATAATCTATTATTTCTATAATTATACATAAAGATAAAAAAGCACTAATTTTCAATCAACTCATTTATTTATATGAAAAAATATAAATTCCGTATCATATAGAAAGGAACAAGAATAAATCCCTGAGATAATTAATTCTTTAATAAAATCCAATGTTTCAAATAATTTTCCTAAGACAAATCTGAGCAAACCACTCTCTTGCTAACACTTCTGAAATGGCTCCCAGAAATCAATCCCAGAGTAAAAAGCCATCTGCCTTTACCTTAAGAGGCTGCTGTCAGGACTTAATATGGCTTCACCTCTGGAAACCACCCTCCCTCCCCCACTCACAATCCAGGCACAGCTGTTTCTTAAAAGGACCCGTATGCTCATGCTTTCACACTCTAGCAAATGTGGTCCTTTTTACTAGAAACTCCCTTTACCCATTATTTACCCTAAATCTTCCTCAGCCATCAAAACTTGGTTTGAGCATGCTCTCCCTGAGCAGTCTTCCTGAACTCCACTTGCGATGAAACATCCTGGCTGAGGCCCTCCAGCATCTGTAACACAGCACCTGCTTCAAGTGCTGCAACAGTGAATCGACCGTGGAGTTCCCTGTCTTTACACGTGCAGCACAATGCCTGAACACTGCAGATACTCAACAGATGTTTGCTGAGTCCGTGAGTGAATGAATGAATGAATGAATGAACAAATGAACAAACCAACAGAAACTACATCAGGTTTCACACTCTACAGGTTTGAATTAAATAGCTCAATGGGTTAGCTCCTGGCACAGGCAGAACCAACATGGCAATTTAGAACAAGATTGCACTTTAAGTTTCCTGACCTTGGTAACAGATTATATCAGTTAACACAACCATTTTGTGTTTTATGAGCTTTAAAAACCAAGGGGGGTATGTTAAGTATACAGTAAAGTATTAACCTTGCCCAAACCTTTGGAATGTCACGCCTCATAAAAGCATTTTTGTTTACCTATGGACATTAGGCCATGCCAGACGGTCTACGCTAACAAGGAGATTTATTTGGGGATAGGCAGGTGGGGAGCATGGGGGTTGGGCCACCTCTGAAGGACCTGGAAGCTAAGGTCAGCCACTGTGCACTCAATCTTAACCTAAGTGATACGACTCTTCCCCTGGCTGATTTTAAAATGTATCTTTTCATTATAATAAACCATAACCTTTAGTAAACTTTCAGTGAGTTCTGTGAGTCCTGAAAAATTATCAAATCCAAGGGTGGTTTTGGGGACACCCAATTTTACAAGTCATATCAGAAATGAGGGTGGTCTTGGAGACCTCCAAACTTGAAGTTAGTGTCAGAAGTAAGCTGTCTTCATAGATTAGTGGAACAGAACAGAAAGCCCAGAAATAAACCCAAATCTCTATGGTCAATTAACATTCGACAAAGGGGGCAGAAGCATAACGTGGAGTAAAAACAGCCTCTTCAACAAATTGGTGTTGGGACATCTAGACAGCTACATGCAAAAACATGAAACTTGACCACCAACTTACACCATACACAGAAAAAAACTCAAGATGGATAAAAGACTTAAATATAAGTTCCAATACCATAAAAGTCCTAAAGGAGAACATAGGTGGGAACATCTCAGATATTCCACACAGCAATATTTTCACTGCTAGGTGCCCTAGAACAAGGGGTATAAAGGAAAGAATAAACAAATAGGATCTCATCAAAATAAAAAGCTTCTGCACAGCTAAAGAAAACATCAGCAAAATGAAAAGGGAACCAATCATATGGGAAAATATATTTGCCAATGATACCTCAGACAAGGATTTAACCCCCAAATATATAAAGAACTCACACAACTCCACTCCAAGAAGACAAACAACCCAATTACAAAATGGGCAAAGGACCTGATCAGACACTTTTCCAAGGAGGACATACAGAGGGCCCAGAGACGTATATATGAAAGGATGCTCAGCATCACTAGCCATCAGAGAGATGTAAATTAAAACCACAGTAAGATACCACTTCACACCAGTGAGAATGGCCATTATAAACAAATCAACAAACAAGTGTTAGAGAGATGTGGAGAAAAGAGAACCCTAGTGCACTGCTGGTGGGAATGCAGACTGGTGCAGCCACTGTGAAAAACAGTATGGAACTTCCTTAGAAACCTAAAAATAGAACTGCCTTTTGACCCAGCAATTCCACTTCTGGGACTATACCCTAAGAATCCTGAAACACCAATTCAAAAGAACCTATGCACCCCAATGTTCATAGCACTGTTACTTACAATAGCCAAGTGCTGGAAACAGCCTAAGTGCCCATCAGTAAATGAGTGGATCAAAAAACTGTGGTACATTTACACAGTGGAATTCTACGCAGCAGAAGGAAAGAAGGAGCTCCTACCCTTTGCAACAGCATGGATGGAACTGGAGAGCATTATGCTAAGTGAAATAAGCCAGACAGTGAAACACAAATACCACATGATCTCACCTATAAGTGGAACCTAATCAACAAAACAAACAAGTGAGGAAAATATAATCAGAAACATTGAAATTAAGAACGAACTGACAGTAACCAGAGGAGAGATGGGGAGGATAATGGGGGACGGGAATGGGGGGAAGGGGAAGGGTTGTCAAGGAACATGTACAAAAGACTCATGGACAAAGCCAAAGGCAGTAGGATTGGGAGTGGGAGGTGGGGGATGGGTGGTGTACAAGGGAGTGATGGGAGGACATGGAGACAACTGTACTTGAACAATAAAAAAAAAAAGAAAGGTGAGTTGTCTTGGGGACTCCTGAGCTCTGTAATTCATTACTAGGATAAGCAGAACACCTAAGTTCAAATGGTGGTAGTCCAGATGGGATATCAATAACCATAATGATGAGTGTTAAAAATTAAAATAAACAGCCCTGGCCAGAGTGGCTCAGTTGGTTGGGAGTCATCCTGCAAACTGAAAGGTCGCAGGTTTGATTCCCTGTCAGGGCAAATGTCTGGGTTGCAGGTTCGGTCCCTGGTTGGGGAACGTACAAAGGGCAACCAATTGATATTTCTCTCCCTTTCTTTCTCCTTCCCTTCCCCTCTCTCTCTCGCTAAAAACAAATAAATAATAATAATGATAATTTTTAAAAATTAAAATAAACACACCCACCAGAATGGTAACAAGAGTGATACATAGAACTTTGGGGGGAGGGGGGAAATTAGGGGAAAAAACTGGTTATTTCTCATAAAACTCATGGGTTTAAAAAAAAAAAAAAAGGCCTCTGTGAGAAATCTAACCAAAAGTAACCTCACAGGTTGACCTGATCATAAATTCCTAACTGGGCAGATCATGCATAGTAGGTAGCCACACCCCAGGCCTATAAAAGGTTTATCTTCAATTGAAGCCAGCCCTGTCCCTCGTTCCTGCGTATCTAGGTTAACACACCCTCACATGCCTCTTTCACAGGCCCCTCGGAGGAGCAATCACCCTGGAGGGAGCAGCCAGTCCTGCTGACTGGTCTATAACCCAGCCCCAGAGTTCCCTGCCTCGCTTTCTCCCACTTTCATGCAATCTTCCTTAGTTTCCTCCTCAATTCCAAATGTGTAGCACAAACTGCAAAACTGTCCTCCAAAGCATCTGAGATCTTGCTTCCCAGCATGTTGTCAGTTTGGCTCAAATAAACTCTTATAAAATAACAACAAACAACAAGCCAAGAAAAAAAATTCTCTACGGATTTGAATGTTTCTTATGTCAACAAACTAAACAAAAATCTATCCTGACATAGCAATTCTAATGCTAGACATTTACGAAGGGATGTGAAAGCATATGCAGTAAAAACGTTTGACAAAAATATCTGTAGCACCTTTATTCAAAAATAGGCAAAACCAGGAAACAGTCCAGGTGTCCACCAGTGGGAGAACAGATCAACAAATGGTGACACGAGTATATTCTCACAATAAAATAAACCTCAGCAATAAAAACAAATGAACTACCGCATTCTCACCACCTTGAGTTAGCTGACTTCTGTTACTTTACACACAGCACTGTTTAAATAGAACTAATATTAAATATAAAAAGTAACTTTTAGCATAGATAGTATACTAGGGTACAGGATCTAGTGCATATCCTATCATCGAGTTGAAAGTCTTTTATAAAGAAACTTTTATAATTTTGTTCGGGAATACAATGGCTATTTTTAGAGGTTTTATTACAGCAAATATGGCGATAGCATTAAAATGATGACACAAGAAAACAAGTATTTTTTTTTCTTAAACAAGGCAAGTAGAATGAACAACTGAAGCTACAGAAGTCTAGCCGAGAGGCAATTATTTGGCTCCTAACAGAGAATATTAATTCACCAACAGCATCCTCTGAGTAACTTCTAAATTACAGGTATTCTGCTAAATATGCACTGGGACTGTACAGATGAAAGAGACACGGATGGATTCTGCTCTCAAGGGATTCATTAGCATAAGGTATAAATAGATGATGCCAAGAACCACAAATGCTAGAGTGCCTGAATGAAAAGCAGAACGTGTTCTTCTTACTTCTCAGTAATTAGGTAACCTTGGGCAAGTTAATTTTCCTGACTGTGCTTCAGCTTCCTATCAATCAAATGGGTATAAAAGGAACACCTACCTCAAAGGATTACTGTAAAGACTAAATGAATGAGCACATATTTGTGAAGCACTCAGACAGACTTGGCACATGAAGTACTAGAAAGACTATTTGGTAAGTAAGTGAAAACATCACATCCTACAGTTGATAATTATGAAAGTTAATCTAGTTTAAATATTTTGACTAACTGAATATGCAAAGCACTATCAAAAAATTCATTTTAAGTTCTTCTGGTCTTAGATAACAGAGCAAAGTCAGAATCTCCTATCTCCTCTCAGAAATGGCCCAAAAGCAGCAAAAAGAAAAAAAAGCAAACATGATCTCCAATAAAACTAGACGCATATAAAAATAAGTGGAATACAGGCTGAAAAAAGAGAAAATGAACAGAAGAATGAGGGTAAATATAAGGCATAAGGCTCCAAAAAAAGCAAAGGGGATGGGAATGGTATATTTCTTCAAGTGCACTTCCCGAGACATAAAATTTAAACCCCATCTTCAACAAGAAAAACAGGGGACACGGGCTGGTGGAGAGAGCTTTGCTGTTCATGGTTTGAAGGAGCGGAGGAGGCAGGGCTAAAGAATCACACAGATAAGCTCTGCTGGCAGAAATGAGGCTTCTAGTGTGGCAACGAGACAGTCAGCCGCGCTGTGAGGGGCCTGCTGCGGCCAACCTCCTCTGGCCAAGGAGAAACAAGTTCACACGCACAATCCTAGTCATAAAGAAAACTACTGTAAACTTGGAAGACAACAGCTACCCCAAGATACCTACCTCTGATATCCCAAAAAGTAGTACAGAAAAAACCCTCTTCATTCAAAAAGAAATAACTGAAAACGAAGCAGAAACAGAATCTCTACAAGTATGAAATTTTAAAAAGAAAAAAAGCAACAGGAAAAGGATAGCAGCCAAAGGACACTCCTGAGAAGAATGCTGCCACGAAGCAGATGAAATATACAACCAAATATTTCAAATGGATTTTCAACATTTAAATAATAATTAAAAAAAAAAAACGGCCCTGGCTGGTGTAGCTCAGTGGATTGAGCGCGGGCCTGCGAACCAGAGCATCGCGGTTCGATTCCCAGTCAGGGCACATGCCTGGGTTCCAGGCCGGTTCCCAGCAGGGGACGCATGAGAGGCAACCGTACATTGATATTTCTCTCCCTCTCCCTCTCTCCTACCCTTCCCCTCTAAAGATAAATAAATAAATAAATAAATCTTAAGGGGAAAAAAACAAACAAACGAATGAAGCAAATGCCACTTCCAAATAGAATTATAATGTCAAACTAAATTGCAAAGCTATAATAATCAAAATAATATGATACTGGCATAAAAGACATCATATAAACCAACAGAGCAAAATAAGGAGCCCAGAAATACACCCATGCATGTAGCGTGAACTCATATTTGACAGGGGAAGCAAGAACACTCAGAAGGGAAAGAATAGTCTCTTTAATAAATGGTGTTGGGAAAACTAAATATTCACATACAAAAAATGAAATTGGACCCCTATCTTATACCACGCACAAAAATTAACTTGAAATTAATTAAAGACTTACACATAAGACCTTAAATTGTAAAAGTCCTAGAAGAAAACATAGGGCAAAACTTCCTTGACACTGATCTTGGCAACAATTTTTTGGATATGATACAAAAGCCCAAGCAATGATAGCAAAAACAACTGAGTGGGACCACATCAAACTAAAAAATTCTGCACAGCAAGTGAAAAGACAACCTATGGATTGGGAGAAAATGTATGCAAACTATGTATCTGGTAAGGGATTAATATCCAAAATATATAAGGAAGTCCTATAACTCAATAGCAAAAAAATTTAAAGATCCTATTAAACATGGGCAGAGAACCTAAAAAGACCATTTTCCAAGAAGATATACAAATGGCCAACATGAAAAGGTGCTCAACATCACTAATCATCCAGAAAACACAAATCAAAAGCACGATGAGATACTGCGTCACACCTATTAAAATGGGCGTTGCCAAAAAGACAAGAAGTAAATGCTGGTCCGTGTGCACTGTTGGTGGGGATGGAAACTGGTGCAGCCATTGTGGAATACAGTGTGTGGGTTCCTCAAAAATCAAAACAGAACTACAATAGAATATGATTCAGTAATCCCACCCCGGGGTATACACCTGGAGGAAGTGAAATCACCATCTTTAAGAGATGCCTGCACGCCCATGTTCACTGCAGCATCACTCACAATGGCCAAGACTCGGACTATGTGTCCAAGCCTCTCCCCAAATCTACAAACCCAGAGCCTTAAAAGTAGAGCCTAAGCATCTGTAATATTGTAAAGGTCACAGGTGACTCTCTTACTAATACAGTGTGATGCTGGCACCTACATATGAACAAGCTACGTTTAATTCTGGGAATTCAAAATATTCCAAAGAAGACAACGTCATCACACTGTGATGGCAATATTCAGGAACTTGAAAGGCTCTTTGATCTTCCTCATCACACAACCATCTTTCCCCAGCTCCCTCCCCGACTCCACACTTCCCAGCATCACCTCTCAGGCTCCGCAAATACAGTCTAAAGAGAGCTTCTCATTTTCTAGTTACATGTGTTCACCAGCTGACTTATTTTAATCAAACATCTTTAATCTCCTTTTCCTTTCAGCCCTAATGTACCATAAATTAAAAAAAATAATGTCATCAAACTGAGTTACCTGAAAAGAGACAATTTTATCACAAAGAAATGGAAAGTCCAAGTTTGCCATGAATAAGACCTAAGATGAAGAGAGTCACAAGAAATTTTTTAAAAAAATGCATCCTTTAAGTAGTCAGTCAGGTAATTTTAGTAAAAATCGCATGATGATAGAAGACTACTATATCTTATTTTTCAGCAATGCTGATATCATGGCACACAGACACACACAAAGACCTGAGGAAGAAGGGTTGATCACCCCCAACTAAAACTGCATTTTTAGGTAGTCATGCACCCCTCAACAACAGGAACACTTTCTGAGGAATGTGCCATTAGTCGGTCTTGTCACTGCGTGAACTCTGAGTGTTCCTGCACACCCCTAGATGGTACAGCCTACTACACTCCCAGACTCTACGGAGCAGCCCACTGCTCTAGGGCTACCGGCCTGGACAGCGCATCACTGAACAGAACAACACAAGATTAAATCAAGTGCAAGAGAAAATGATGCAATCAAGAGACGTAGTAAACACGCAATGTATGAGGCAGCTGTGTGTAATTCAGCACGCTGTTTCACAACAAATTTTTTATAAGTAGAAAGATTACACTCTAAAATAACAACAAAAAGTACAGTATAGTAAATACATAAACCAGTAACACAGTTGTTTATTCCCACTGTCAAGTACCACATACTATTCCTAATTGCACATGCTATACCTTCACACGACTGGCAGTGCAGGAGGTCTGTTTACACCAGCGCCTTCACAAACACGTACGGAATGTGCTGTGCGACATCACCTGGCAATAGGAACTTTTCAGCTCCCTCTTCATACCTGCAGTCTGGCATTGACCCAAATGTCATTATGTGGTACCTGACTAAAAAAAAATTAATTTCCATGAAGATATATCAATATTAATCAAGTTGCCAAAATCATCTTGCCAGGAGATCCATAACCAGATTCACCTTTAAAAACCATGACTTTAAATAGTTTCACCTATAATGTATCATTTAAGACTCGATTTAAGATGCCAAGTTTTCTTTACCAGGAAAAGACTGGGAGACATTCATTCGTCAGATAATCTGTCATTACAGTGGAACGCACATGCCTTTGAGATCACGGCAGACAATGCATATCAAACATTTCAATCAAATGAAAACTTCTGCTGTTTCTATAGGACACAAATAAAAGTTAACACAATTTTTTACTACATGATTTGTCTTTGAATATATTTACTACAAGATACATTTTACTCCTTATCCATGAATTACATTGTCCATTTAAAAGATACATCATAAATCTTTCACAACCTTCTGCCTGGAAGAGTTACATAAAATTAAACACTGAGGTCTTTTTCCTTGCTTTCTCTTCCTTAAAATGATACAGATGTATAACAGATAGGTGGTTTGGAGACAATTTCAACACATGTACTAACATATAAAGCCTAGACCTAAATCAATGACAAAAGGGGCATTAACAAAATAGGCCACTGTCAAAACCAGTTTAAAATTTGTAACGAAGTTTTACAATTGGTTACTATTATTTTTATTTTTTAAATAAACTAGTGGAGTTTGAAAATCTGGTTATTTTCCTGAAAGTAAATTTAGGATCATCATGTCTCCTCAGGAGAATCTTTGTTTTCATACATGTAGCTGCACAAAATGAAACAATGTAACAGACTAACAGCAATTTATATTCTAGGTAAGAAACATTTCAATAACTTTTGTAACCTATTGGTTTCAAACATGTAAAGAATTGTTTCTATTGAGTTTACTAATATAAATGATCATGAAGTTATATACCTTTCTACCGCACAATATGAGCTGATTCTAAGCTATTTGCAGAGTATATTTTATTTTATGTACACTGTCAAAAAGTTGAAAATAAATATAATTAGGTGGCCATAAAAAAAAAAAAAACCTTGCTATTCAGAAACTTTGTATACTTCACTCAATCACCACAAAACTGCCTGTTCTTAACTTACAACAAAAAAGACAGATGAGCATTTTCAACTAGGAAATATCCCAAAATAAAACCTAAACCCCAAGTATAATTATCAGAAGAGCCCAAAGATCCCTAAAAGTTCAGTGTTTCACACAATCTTTGAACAATCCTGGATCTGAAAAAACATGCAACTCCAGAGAGTGGATCTCCTTCCACCCCTGCACTAATCAGCCAAAGAGAAAGGTCTGCAAGGCACCGAATCTTACACCTCTTCTTTGGTATCTATTCTAAGTAGTAGTTCTTGAAACAAGATACTATGCTCCATCCACAATGTCTGGACATGATGGGCATTAAAAATGCTGTGTCTCCAATTATTTAAAATAATCCTGAGTGAAAAAAACAGCTGTCTTCCACTTTCAAGAAAACTGAGTACAGCTATCGAAGCCAGGAAAAAAAGATGTTCTTTATGTTCAATGGACCCCTGCCAAGACCTAATAAAGGCCAAGAAAATATCTATCTGCTTAGGCTCTCTCACTGCTTGGAATGCTGTGAAAATTTCATTTGATTTCAACTGCTCTATCTGTAAAGATAGTTTTCAATGAGGAAAAAAATTAAATTTTAAAGTCAGGCATAAACCCAGGTTCAAACCCAGTTCCTCCATTTCTTAGCTCTATGATCCAGGGCAAGTAAGGCCTTAACCACCCTGGGCCTCAGTCTCCTCACGTACAAAATAGGAACATAATAATATAATACATAGTTGCTGGCTTTGATGTATAATTAATGTTCAAAAGCAAGTGTTTACAAGGATGTGAAGAAATCAGAACCCTGATACATGGCTGGTGGGAATGTAAAATGATATAGTTCCTTTGAACAACAGTCTGGCAATTGCTAGAATAGTTAAGCACAGAGTTAACAGACTACTAAGCAATTCTACTCTTAGGAATAACCCAAGAGAAATGAAAACATATGTACATTAAAAAAAAAAAACGTGTACATGAATGTTCACAGACATGTTAGGCATGACAGACTAAAGCAAAACAACACAAACATCAACTGATAAATGGATTAATAAAATGTGATTTATCCAAACAATGGAATATTATTTAGCAATAAAAAGAATGGAGTGCTAATAGATGCTGCAACACTGATGAACCTTGCGAACATGATGCTCAGTGAAAGAACCCAGTCACAGCTGACTACATGCTGGACCATTCCATTTACAGGAAACGTCCAGAACAAATAAATCTACAGAAAGCAGATGAGTGGCTGCCTAAGGCTGGGCAAACGGAAGGAGCAGGGAAGGATGATGGCTAAGAGGTGTGGGTTTCTTTTTGTGGTAATGCAAATGTTCTAAAATTAATGTGTTAATGGATGCACAACTCTATGAATATACCAAGAACCACTGAATTATGCACTTTAAATGAGTGAATTACACAGTGTGTAAATTATATCTTAATAAAGCTGTTAAAAAAATTCCTGTGCCACAGTATACATACATTTAAATGTGGAATATCCAAACTCTTATATCCAAAAACAGAGGATTAAGATTATGTAATTATTCAATATGCATAAAAACATAATCTTATTTATGTATTTAAAGATAGTGAAAACCCTGGCTGGTGTGGCTCAGTGGATTGAGTGCCAGCTTGCTGCAAACCAAAAGGTCACCAGTTCAAGTCCCCGTCAGGGCACATGCCTGATCGCAGGCCAGATCCCCAGTAGGAGGCGTGTGAGAGGCAACTGATTTGATGTTTTCTCTCACACATCAATGTTTCTCTTCCTCTCTTTCTCCCTCCCTTCCCTTCTCTCTAAAAATAAATAAATAAAATCTTGTTTTAACATAAATTAAATGTTTTCCTCCACTACATCCAAGAAGTAGACTTCCATTTCTAGCCACGATAAAGTAACTGGTACCAGACTAGCCTCTTCAAGTAATATCTACAAAACTGGATGAAATACATAACTCTACTCTTTTCAGGTATGGAACAGCTGGCAGCACAGGGGTGAACCGCATTCACTCCAGCTTCCTGCCCGGGACACTTTCCCAACTCTATCACAGGGAACTGGAGCCTAAGCCAAGCATGACGGTCTCCCTGAGTTGAGATGCAGACATCTGGGTTCTGGGCTACTGGAGTACTAGTAAGGAAGCAGTAAGGCAAAGGGGCTGGCCTCAGAAGTGTGCATGGGGTTTCTTAACACTCCTGTCTTAGTACAGAGCTACGCACAAGCCAGGATGAGACTCCATGGGGTGTAACAGAGTCCCTGGTGCAGCCCTGAGAGCTGAGCAAATGCCAGACGCTGCACATGGCCGCAGATATCAGAGCTCCAGTTCGGCCAGGGCGGAGGCCTAGCTGCACACCCTGGGCACTCGGGCTTTCCGCTGAAACCCCAAAATTCAATACTCTTCAAAGACAGACAACACAACCGAGACTTCCTATTATGTGTCATCCGCAATGTCCCATTAACCGAAATTTACTAGATATGAAAATAAGCAGGAAAACATGACCCACTGTCACAGAAGCGTCCCACAGAAACAGGCCATGGCAGGACTGCGATGTTGGAAACAGCAGGCAAGAGCTTGGAAACGGCTACCATAAATATTATAAACCTTCTAGCACTTACAGGTACAAGATCAGAAATGCAAACTTGACTGGATGGGCTTAAAAGTAGATTGAAAACCACAGAAGAAAGGACCAAAGAGCTGGAAAAGAGATCAACAGAAATTATCCAAACTGAAGAACACAGACTATTATTATCAGTTTAACACACACATGTAATTGGAGTCCAAAAAGCAAAGAACAAAGAATGGGTCAGAAAAAAACATTTGAAAAAATAATGACATTTGAAAATTCCCAATTTTTGTTGAAAAACATCACTTACGGATCAAACAAAACTCGTTAAACCCAACACAAGATAGTTACAAAGACACCACATTGGTCACGTCACATCACGTCGCATTACATTCAAAGTGCAGAAAACCAAAGATCATGAGGAAAAAGCTATCAGCGGGGGTGGGGAGGGGGAAGGCACATTACACAGAAGAGAACAAGCAAATAAAGAATAGTTCACTTCCATCAGAAACAATGAGGGCCGGAAGACAATGCAGTGGCCAACCGTCAACCCAGAATTTTACATCCAACAAAAACTATCTTCCAAAAATAAGGGGAAGCAAAGCCACTTTCAGGTAAACGAAAGCTAAAAGAATTGTCACCGGCAGAACTGCACCAGAAACACTGAAGGAAGCTCTTCAGTTCAAAAGGAAACGATACCAGACTGAAACTCAAAACTGTGTTGGTCTCGGGAAGGAAAGGAGAGAGCTAAAATTGGTAAACATACAAGACCTGTTTCATTCTCTTAATCTCCCTAAAAGATAACTGTTCAAGGCACAACCAACACTGTATTTTAAGGTCTATAAAGTATGCAGCACGAAGTCCGGGATGGAGTAACGAACTACTGTGAGCATCTTATGTGGAGCGGCATGATACGAACTCCAAGCACACAGCGATTGATTAAAGATGCATGGTGTAACAACGAGAACAGCCGCTTGAAAAACAGAAAGAGGTAGAGCTAAAAACAGAATACTAAAAAATATCCAATTAGCTCAATATAGCTGAGAAAACTATTATATATAAAATACCTCTGTAGTAAAACAGACAAAACAGTTTCCCCACAGAGTAAGCTGGCTAATAATGCCAAAAAAAATTTTTTTACCACAAAAACGGTATTTTAAATGACCATGATATAAAACTTTTGGATAAAGTTACATAAAATAAAGTTAGACTGGACAGGAATTCATTCACCTTAAAAGTCTGCCTGTCTGGGGACAAAACGATTCCAAAATACGGACAAAAGGAACAGGCACTGCGCACAGCCTGCTTCCCCAGCTCTAAGCTACAACCAGCTGAGGGCCAGTCATTTTATGAAGAGAAGTTTGTAAAGCCGGTATCCTTTTTTCTTACGATTGCATTTATTTATTTTCAGAGAGAGGGGAAGGGAGGGAGAGAAGGAGAGAAACATCAATCAACTGCCTCTCACAGGCCCCCAATCAGGGACCTGGCCTGCAACCCAGGCATGTGCCCTGACGGGACTCGAACCAGCGACCCTTCAGTTTGCAGGACGACACCCAATCCACTAAGCCACACCAGTCAGGGAAATAAATCAAATATTCTTACTACTGGTACATTTTAGAAATAGTAACGTCTATTAATAATAAAAATAACTTCCCTAACAACTAATTAAAAACCTAAAATGGCATTTTAGCATCGTGAACTTTTACAATGTATTATATGTTAACAGACATGCAATAAAATGTTACCAATAGAATCATTTAATTTTAGTTTTGAGAGTAGGTAACATTCACATAGTTCAAAAATTCAAAACATACCAAAAAAGGTATATAATAAAAAGTCTCTGTCTCTCACCCCCACCCTCCAGCCACCAACGGGGGTAACACAAGCACCACTCAAGTATAATGGAGGGACATATACTCCCAATTGTTTCCTGTGGGACCACAGACATGGTAACACTGCTCATAACACCAGAAATAACATTTTCTTTTTGAACTGGGATTATTGCAAAGTTCGCAAAACAGAAAACATCTGGATGACAAGACACTCAAACATGAATGCCAAAAAGGAGATCGAATGGAATGTTAAAATAAAGCATGACCAAGGGATACTGCAAGGACACCATGAAATGAAATAAAAATATCAGCAAAGTCCTGACCAGCACATGACAGGAAATCTGCAGCAATGGAACAACGGATAGGACTGCAAGTTTCTGTGCCTCGTTCCCAAATTAGTCACTGAAGAGCCCGCAGCGCAAACCAGACTCACAAACCAACTCCTGCTTATGCAGCAGATCACCCCTGCAGATGGACACCAGCAAAACAGAGCAGCATCCATGGGACTCAAATGAACATTCGAAGAGTCTACGAAGGAACATCAACTTCCCACGACAGGCCTCCTCAGGCAGAAGAAGGCTTTGTACTTTACACTTTCAAGACTGATTTGCCAATCCTCAATTAAGGGGCAAATTATTCAGCTAGGCATATTTTTTTTTTTTAGCTCTTATTTGTCCTCCCTTGCTTTCAGATTAGGCACTTCACTACCTATTAATGCTTCCACCTGAGATGTAAAAGAAATTCAGCAAAAATACAATACAACGGCCTGGTGGCCCTTAGACCACCATTTCTCTAAATTATCTGAAGACCAAAAGTGGCAAGATGTTTACCCACTCCCATATTCCTAAGGAGAGAATCCTAAGAGAGCCCTAGACTACTGGCCCATTACCTGTGCCAATACAAACACTTACTCCTGACCTAAGACATTTAATTCAAAAGTAGTTGGGAGGAGGGGTTACAATGGCTTCTTAAGGAGTTCCTTACTCCCAGTTTGTCTGGAGCAATCAGAATTCCAGCTATATCTTCCACAATCTAACCCAACACCATTGTTTGTACTTTTATGGACAACACTAGGAGTGCATCAGAAATGGGTCGCTGTGGCAAACAGGGCAAAACAGTAATGTGGCAAAAGCCATAGTACTGGTAACCACTATCCTATTTTTTTTTTTGCTGGCAAAGACCACCCCTACAAGAAGATTATCACTTTCCCAGATTCCTTTGCAGCTAGGTATGCATAAGCATGTAAAGCAAACTCAGCCAATGAGATATAAGGGATACCTGGGATAATTTCTGGCAGAAATTGTCTTCCCTAATAGAAGGAAAGAAGAATGGAAATGATCATGCTTGGAGTTGCTGAACCCATTTAGCAATCATGAGGAGAATCATTACCAACACACACAAAGATGAAATGTAACACCCTGGCTGGTGTGGCTCAGTGGGTTTGGTGTCCCGCAAACCAAAAGGTTGCAGGTTGGATTCCTGGTCAGGGCATGTGCCTGGGTTGCAGGACAGTTCCCAGGTTGGAGGTGCGCAAGAGGCAACTAATCAATCAATGTTTCTTTCCTTCTCTTTCTCCCTCCTTTCCCCCTCTCTAAAAACATAAATAAATAAAATATTTAAAAAATAAGATGGAAGTTACCTAGGGCTGCTGAACTTGGTGAAGAAAATTCTTCTTTTTAAAGATCTTTTTTTAAAAAAAGATTTTATTCATTTATTTTTGAGAGAGGGGAAGGGAAGGAGAAAGAGAAGGAGGGAAACATTAATGTGTGGTTGCCTTTCATGTACTCCCAACGGGAGACCTGGCCCACAACCCAGGCATGTGCCCTGACCGGGAATCAAACCAGTGACCCTGCGGTTCATAGGCCTGCGCTCAATCCACTGAGCTACACGAGCCAGGGCAAGAAAATTCTTTAGAATTATTTGAACAGTTTATCTTTGAGGTCCCTTACATTTTTTAATCCACAAGTTAACTCTTTAACTTGTGGTTAACTTTAAGGTGATAAATAAGTCACAGACCATAATTTCTGAACTGATGTTCTCAATTACTTAACAATATCACTGTCCACATGCCATTACTGAGCATCTATTATGTTCCACACACTATGCAAAACAGTTTTCATATGCATTTACTGTGTTTAATTATCAAAACAATCCCATAAGGTATTATAATTATTACCACTTTACAGATGAGAAACATCTGTGCAGATGAGGCTCGGAGAAGTTTAGGTGACTTGTGGTGACTTGTGGCCAAAGTCACACAGTTAACAGGAGACTGAGAACCAGCTAGTGTTCGTTTCAGTGCATCGCAGCCACCCGGCCACACGGACCGCCCTCACCGTCTCTTGCACTTGTGCACCTGGGTGTGGAGACGTGCACACAAAATCCTTCAACAGCTCTATTCTCAACCCGAGTAGTGGGTAACTTCCATTACTACTCCCTAGTTTAATTCCATCCAGCTCATGAAAATATCCTCCATTCGAGTCTGTAAGTCATAAAATGACTTCTCCCCATGGTGGACTGCAATGGCTATCCCGTTCAGAAACAAATCCTCAAATTTTAGGACTACATGAAGATCTACAAACAATGGTTTATGAGCTCCTAAATCATTAAATAGCAACAGAAAGAGGTATTATTAAAACCCTGACTCTTTCAATTCAAGTAAGCAACAGTCTGAGACACAAAGTTCTATTAAATAGACCCTCTCACACTAGATTTCCCTGTTTCTTCCTCTGCCTGGTTTCTAGCTCCTGTGCTCAGTCTCCTCCATAACTGACCATAATGGGAAAATGTGTATTTAAGTTTGAAATTCGTTCAGTTCGTTGAAGTTCCATGTTATCTTTCAATTTTAAAATTAGGCAATTTTTTTCCCTCTCTCTCAAAGAAACATTTATAGTACTACTTGATCTTTTTTTGTAACTCTGTTTTTAAAAAATTCTCCATCTCATGGTTTATATCACTTTTAAGTTCTAATTTGAAAGAACACTAGACTGAGAAGCAATAATGATTGCTGAACAAATGAGAAAAGACCGGAGTCCAGTACCTCCTCTGCTTGCTTCCAGTCTTCACCATCTCTAAAACACCACTGACTGCAAGGCACGCGATGCTCCAGCACGGGAAACTCTGCCAAGGTTATGGGTTCGATTCCCAGCTGGGGCGCATATAGGAGGCAACCAACTGATGTCTCTCTCTGCCTCTGTCTCTCTCTCTCTTTTCCTCTCTCTCTCATCAACAAAGACATCCTCAGGTGAGGATTAAAAATAAAGAATATGCTGCCAATTAAATTGATAGAATGCCCTAGCACTAACAATTTGTATTTATGCTCATTAAAAGATCTCTTTTAAACTTAGACTTTTGGCTTGTATTACTCTTGTGCATAATTTTAAAAAGAGAAACAAAATAAATCGGTGTATGAACAGGTCACATCAGAGCTGAACACTTCTGAATCAAAATCTGAGTCACTGGCACCCATGTTTTTCCACACAATATCATGCTTTGGGCCACCAAATGCCCAGGTGACCCAAGATATGTATTCCAATGATTATCTCTGGGATTTTATTCCAAGCTTGCTAACACCTATTCCACAAGTTCTGCGCATGAAGAGACAATGGCAACTGTACTATGGCCGAAAGCAACTGTAAAAAGTTTCTGGATTTCAGAAATGTAAGAATGTAAAAACAGTGCTTCTCTTAGAATTAATGAAACAGGAGCTTCCTTTGTTACCTTGAATAAGACAACATCCTTCTTGGCCTTAAACTTTCACTAACAATAGTAGCTACCAATGCTGAATACCTACCATACTGGGCATCTCACGTATCTCATTTAACTCTGGAGAAAAGCAAAAAGGTAGGTACAAACTTTGTTTTATATGCACAAACTATGAGGCTCAGAGAACTTCAGTAACTTGTCAAAAATTACCCAGCTAATAAATGGCAGAGCTGAGTTTCAACCTCTGGTCTACTTTCAAAGTCCTTATTTTTCCCACCGCTTCAGTGGTTCTCAAAATTTAGTACATGTAAAAATCACCACAGGTAATTCCTCCACAGAGCAGAAGAAATACTGCAAATACTGCATACATTTGCAAATCATAAAGCTGATTATGTATGTGTGTGTATAGTATATGTGTATTTACATATATATACCTTACAACTCAATAAGAACAAATAACTCAATTAAAAAATGGTTAAAGGATGTGAATAGACATTTCTCCTAAAAAGATCTACAAATGGCCAATAAGCACATGAAAAAAATGCTAAAAATCCTAAGCTCTCAGGGAAATACAAATCAAAGCCACAATATGATACCATTTCACACATACTAGAACAGCTATAATCAAAAGACAGGCAACAAGCATTGGCAAAGATGGGGAGAAACTGGACTTAATACATTATTGCTAGTGGGAATATGAAACGGTACAGCCACTTTGGGAAACAGTTTGAAAGTTCCTCACAAAGTTAAACATAGTTACCACCTGACCCAGCAATCCCACTACTAGATATAAACCCAAGATAAATGAAAACAGGCCACACAAAAGTATGTACATGACTATTCAAAACAGCATTATTAATAACAGCCAAACAGTCCATCGATTAATGAATAGATTAATCAACTGTGGTATAGTCCTACAATGGAATATTATTTAGCAACAGAAATGAATGAAGTACTGAGGGTTATAACATGGATGAACCTTGAAAACAATATCCTAAGTGCAAGCCAGTCACAAAAGACCACACACTGTATGATTCCATTTATATAGACTCCATTTCTGTAGAGAGAGAAAGTAATTGCTTAAGTCTGGAGAAGGTGATGAGAAGTGACAGCTATTATGTACTGAGTTTCTTTTAGGCAGGACAAAAATGTTCTAAGGTTAAAGTGTGGTGATGGTTGTACAAACCCATGAATATATTATTAAAAACTTTAAATGGGTTAATTGTATGGTATGTGAATTTATCTCAATAAACCTATTTTTAAAAATTCCTCTATACCAGCCTGGCTGGTGTGGCTCAGTAGATTGAGTTTGGTTTGCCGGAGTGAAAACCAACGGATTGCCAGTTTGATTCCCAGTCAGGACGCATGCTTGGGTTATGGGCTGGGACCCCAGTTGGGGGCATGTGAGAGGCAACCATACATCCATGCTTCTCTCTCTCTCTCTTTCTCTCTCTCCCTTCCCCTCTCTCTGAGAATAAATAAATAAATCTTTTTAAAAAATTCCTCTCTACCAGACTACCTCTAAGGTTCCTTTCTAGACATAAAAGTCTCAGAGCACCCATAAACAGACTTCAGGACCCAATTTCCAGTTGACTCCCATGAACTTACAGGTTAGAGAAAGCATCATATAGAATAGGAATTCCTCACTTGAGGTCGCCAGACCTCCAGGTGTCAACAAAGGAAGGACAGGTGCTTCTTGAGCCAGTTTCAGCTTTTCAGAACATCTGAGGGAAACCACACACTTGGCCTTCCCTGAGGTAAAGTTTTAAGCGTCTTTGCCTTTGGCTGGTTTCATGTTAGTAGTTTTAAAATACTGATTCAAAATACTGATTCAAAGCTGATTCACAGTTCAATGTATGAGAAGTTAAAACAAACTATTAGCTAAAACGTACTTTTTGATAGGCAAAAATGTTTCCAAAAAAATGGGATCCATAATGAGTTCCTTGGTTAAAAGGTTGGGAAATACAGATAAGTGCACTTGCCTAGAAATTCCGGGAAGTATCTTAGGGTCTTCCTTAATACGATTCACTTCATCTCACTGTGCCTCAGTTTCCATTTTCTTCTATAGAAATCAACAAATGTGACAGTATCCACCTAACTCTAAAACTCCATGATTTTTCTATATTATGTAGTTACACCCTAAAAATGTCTGCTAAAAAGATAGCTGTTCACAAGGTGGGTGCTGGCAAAGAACTTTCTTTCCTGCCTACTTAGCACATCATAGTAATACACAGTAATACATTAAATACATAGTAATACATTAAATACATAATACTAATAAACAATAATAGGCTATGGTATTTAGAAACTTACTTATGAGTGGCCTTAGAAAGCAAAGAGAGGAACAAATAATAAACTAAAAAGAGTGAAGTGTGCTTGCCTACTGCTGACAGCAAAAGTCAACAGGAAATGCTCTCAAATGCAATCTCACCAAAGCATGGAATGTCCCTGACTAACAACCAATGAGTTATCTCTCCTTCCATTACTTTACTCCCAACACACCAGCTTCTAAATGCATCCCTGAAACAAACGAGCTGAAGGAGGGGAAGAGAGCAAAGGAAAAAAACTGCATCATAATTGGTTTCCTCCCTTCGAAATTCCAGAAGATGACCAGAGGGGGCAGGGGTGGGAACTACCAAGCATAAAATTCTCCTATTTACAGTTTAATATGCTGTGGCCTTTTTAAAAACCTTTGTTAAAGTCATAAAAACTTTTCTACTACTAATTTATTTATATTAAGAATAAAAAAGCTATTTGCACCTTTTGCGTGAATTCATACTAACTTAAATTGGGTATAACACTGTTTGGGGAGGCCAGGGTTAGCAGTGCCATCCACAGGGTTTGAGGGAGAAGGGTGGTAGAAGCCTCAAAAAAGGAAAAGCAGGCAAGATCCTTTACAATGTAACACATATAAAAACCCCAGTTCAGAGATTTCTAATGAATTTGTAAAAGGTCATTCCACTAGCTGGAACAGACCAGAAAAGCCAGACCATCTCCCTCCTCAAGCAACTAATATCATGACTACCAAGAGTAGCAATTTTCAACTTCCAATTCAGTATTATCATTGAAAAAGAGGAGGCAAATCAGAAACCTAAACTCATTTTAGTAAGTGGTATAGTGTTCTGCTCACAACTATATAGAAGTGAAGGAATTCATTCTGTTAATTTAATACAGAAAAAACGCATTGACTCTTTCAAAAGAATAAAGAACCCATTAATCCGTGGAGCATCAACAATCTCTGTATTTACACATTATGTATGAGTACAGATACACTCCACATCTAATAGCACAGTGCATTTTAAAGTACCCACATGACTCAAAGCCTAACACAAGCTCAACAGACACCACTATAGCCCCTACAAATAAGGCTTAAAAGTATCTCACCTAAAAACAAATAGGGTGCAGTTAAATATAACAATTTAACAATTCTGCCAGCCTAAACAAAGGGTACAAAGATACAAAAACAAGTAACTTTGACCCTGACTTCAAGGAATTCACATGAGGAGGAAAGTCAGAAACACATGCAAAACCAAAATTCTCTGAGATCAGAGAACAACGAACTCGCTAACTTAACGGGAACCAGAATTTGTCAGGTGAGAAAGTGGGAGGAAGAGTTTCAACAGGCAACGAGAACAACACAGCAAAGGCGTGAACGCAGAGAACACTACTGGACAGCCAGAAGTCCTGAGGGGCCAGGGCAGGGGGACGAAGGAGGAAGAAGGCATGGCATGAAATGGCAGTAATTAAGTCAGGAAAGGAAGCTTGCAGCTGGGTTGTAGAGGTGTTTGGTCTTTATCCAGAAAGTCAGAGAGAACCTGATATATAATAAGCAGTGTTTTTCGAAAGCTAACTGGTGACAATGCAGAAGACAGGCTCAAAAGGCGGGGTGGGAGGTTGGAAGATACAAGAACACAACGGCAACATTTAGGGTATAACTGCCATAATGCAAGTAAAATGTGATGGGGTCTGCAATAACACCAACAAATAAAACCAGCAGCGGGAGCAACAATCTACACAAATTTAACAGTGATTGTGTGTCCATACATTTGACCATAAGGTCCCTTACCAGGGTACAGGTAATGAAAGAATGCAAGCAAGAAGTCACCATTAAGATAATCAACAGAACTTAATAATCATTGACCATACAAAACCCAAAGAGTATCTTCATTTCCACACTAATTTTGCCTTCCTAAACTGCTTCTGAAAACCTTTTAGCTTCTTCATCTGGAGATTTCTACTAAAATAGATGTTAAAATCTTAGTTCACTTACTAGATGTTAAAAACTTTAAATTTTAACCATATTAACAGTTTCAGTTATCCTACAGGGATTATTTAAGACTAAAAATTTCCCTGTGGCCACAAGAAAAAGAAAAGAAACAAATACGGGTTTAAAAAGAGAAAAAGAAAAAACGATGATCTAGGTACATCCAGAACTGGATGAGACTAAATTTGTATGCCTTAGTTAGAAACTCTGAGCTCTGGCTGGTGTGGCTCAGTGGGTTTAGCGCCAACCTGTGAACCAAAAGATTGCCAGTTCGATTCCCAGTCAGGGCATATGCCTAGGTTTCCAGGCAGGTCCTCAGGTGTGGGGCATGCAAGAGGCAATCAATCCACGTTTCTCTCCCTCTCTTCCTCCCTTCCTCCCCCTCTCTCTAAAAAAATAAATAATTAAAACCTCAAAAGGGAAAAAAGAAAGAAACCCTGTAATTACAAGTATACGGTAGAAATACTCATAAATAAATTGGGTATTGGGGGAGAGGAACTCTTTAAATTAAAATCCTTGGGCTACAAACAATTCAGCGATCCAAATACATATAATTTTATTATAACAACATATAGTTAATATCGAGACTTCCGGCCAAGATGGAGGCGTAGGCGGACACACTGTGCCTCCTCTCACAACCAAAATTAAGAACAACAAATATTTAGAAACAAGAAAACAAGCAGAACTTATAGAAAATTGAACTGTACGGAAGTCCAACAACCATTCATCCAGACCGGTAAGAGGGGCGGAGTCGCGGTAGGAAAAAGTGGAGGTGCGGACCCAGGAAAGCAAGTAGCAGTGGCTCGCAGTTCCCAGGTGCACGGGCGGTGGCTGGCAGTCCTCGGGCGCCCAGGTGGCAGCTGGTGGACCCCGGGCACAGGGGGGCAACTGTGAAGACCCAGTGAGGACGCACAAGGCGGCTGGCTGTCCAGGGGATCCCGCATTCGCGCACGCAGACGGTCCAGGCAGAGGGGAAGTGGCGGAAGGGACTGAATTCAGGAGAGAGTGATAGAGCAGGCGCCATTGTTCCCTCTCAGACCCCGCCCCCACATACAGCGTCACAACCCGGCAACTGGGCTGCCCCATACTGGGGAGCGCCTGAGGCTCCACCCCTCACTACGTAACAGCACGCGCGCGTGCGCAGATAATCCAGGCGAAGGGGAAGCAAAGAAGGGACCGGAGTCCAGAAAAGAGTGGAACAGGCGCCATTCTTCCCTCTCGGACCCCGCCCCCACATACAGCGTCACAACCCGGCAACTGGGCTGCCCCGTACTGGGGAGCGCCTGAGGCTCCACCCCTCACTACGTAACAGCACGCGCGCGTGCGCAGATAATCCAGGCGAAGGGGAAGCAAAGAAGGGACCGGAGTGCAGAAAAGAGTGGAACAGGCGCCATTCTTCCCTCTCGGACCCCGCCCCCACCTATAGCGTCACAACCCAGCGACTGGGCTGCCCCGCCCTGAGGAAAACCTAAGGCTCCACCCCTCTACGTAATAGCTGCGACCAGACTAAAACCAAAACAAAACAAAAAAACCCACCAAAAATGGCTCAAACCGGACAAAAAATGAAAACCCCAGAGTCAATTCCTCTAAGCAACGAAGAGATAGCCAACCTATCAGATGCACAGTTCAAAGCACTGGTCATCAAAATGCTCACAGAATTGGTTGATTTTGCTCACAAATTAGATGAAAAAATGCAGGCTACAATACGTGAAATGAAGGAAGACGCACGGGGAACCGATAGAGATGGAAGGAAAACTGGGACTCAGATCAATGGAGTGGACCAGAAGGAAGAAACTAACAACCAAACAGAAAACGAGGAAGAAACAAGAATTCAAAAAAATGAGGAGAGGCTTAGGAACTTCCAGGACATCGTTAAACGTCCCAACATCCGAATTATAGGGGTCCCAGAAGGGGAAGAAGAGCAACAAGTAGAAAACTTATTTGAACAAATAATAAAGGAGAACTTCCCCAATATGGCAAAGGAAATAGACTACCAGGACGTTCAGGAAGCTCAGAGAGTCCCAAAGAAGTTGGGTCCAAGGAGGAACACATCAAAGCACATTGTAATTACATTAGCCAAGATTAAAATGAAGCAGAGAATTCTAGAAGCAGCAAGGGATAAGGGGACAGTCACCTACAAGGGAGTTCCCATCAGACTGTCAGCTGATTTCTCAAAAGAGACCTTACAGGCAAGAAGGGGCTGGAAAGAAATATTTGAAATCTTGAAAAGCAGGGACCTACATCCAAAATTGCTCTTTCCAGCAAAGCTGTCATTTAGAATGGAAGGACAGATAAAGCGCTTCTCAGATAAGGTCAAGTTCAAGGAGTTCATCATCACCAAGCTCTTATTATATGAAATGTTAAAGGGACTTATCTAAGAAAAAGAAGATCAAAAATATGACAATGAAAAGACAGCAAACTCACAGCTATTAAGAACCACACCTAAAACAAAAGCAAACTAAGCAAACAGCTAGAACAGGAACAGAACCACAGAAATGGAGATCATATGGAGGGTTAACAACAGGGGCATGGGAGGAGGAGGGGGGGGAAGGTACAGAGAATGAATAGCATAGATAGTGGGTAGAAGATAGACAGGGGCAGGGTAAGAATAGTATGGGAAATGTAGAAGCTAAAGAACTTATGACACAAGGACATGAACTAAAAGGGGGAATGTGGGTGGGAGAGGGTGTGCAGGGTAGGGGGAATGATGGGGGAGAAACGGGACAACTGTAATAACAATCAATAAAATATATTTAAAAAAAACATATAGTTAATATCTTTCATAAAGCCAGCATGAAGTTGTACACCACAGGAAAAAAAGGGAACTGAGAAGCTTACAGACCCAATTCCAAATTGATAAACATATTACTAAAGAAAATAAGAATTTCAGCCACTCGGCTTCAAGATGCAAATCATCTTCTCTCCTTTACCAAAGTATGTTTGTGAAACTGTCAATTTGTGTATAGGACTGTGAAATAAAATAGTCATGTTTCTTTCAATAAAATGAGTTATGCTTCCCTCTATAAAGAAATAAATACACTGATCTTCACCATGCTGGCACAATGTTGTATCTATTAAATTCAAAGTTACCTTGATTATAAATACAGGTAACTTTAATGATAAAATATGACAAACGCATTTCCCACTAAATTTAATGTTCAAAGGCAAAGTAATATTCGTTATGTTCTAACAAATAACGCTGGTATCTAATCATCTGAGGTTGACTGGCGCACCCCCAGATATTAACCATTAACCAGAGGTGCTGGTTTAAGAATCCGAGTAAAATCGTTAAATGTTACAATTCAGTAGAAAGATTATTTAAATAAGAATTTCTGCTTCAATGATTATATTTTGACAGATAAACTTACAAGACCCTTGTTTTTTCATAATAGTACGTGTATGTTAGAGGTTCCCCCATTAAAAGAAACAAGTTTGTATTGTGTTAGTTCCAGTTATAATTCCTAACTAAGTCAAAGCTCTGACAGCCTTAAAGCAGGAAATCCAAAAGGAAATTCCATCATCAGTTCCTGGGGCTTGGTAACTAAAAGGTTCTTTGAAACAGATATAGAAGTTCTCAAACAATTCACTATAACCTTACCTCATATCTTCAAGCAAATCACATTCTGCTTGATGTTTGGCTTGAAGTTTTGTCATCTGCTCAACTTGAATGTTTTTCAGTTCTTGTGTAACTTTCACCTAAAACATACCATATATTTATGAAGGCCTTAATGCAACTTTAACAGGAAAAAAAACACTACTTAATGGAAATACTAAATACTTATCAGAATATGGACCTCTTGCTCACCTCCCCAAGACCAGAAATTCATTATTAGCCACCTAATTTTGTTTGAAGATACTGTATTTAACAAAAAAACTAGCCAAATAACCTGAGAGGCTAAATATAAGTATACAAACATAAAAATTACAGATTAAAGAGGTGCAAAATAAACTGCCAATCATCCCATTTCATGCACAAGCTCAGTACATATCTAGGTCTCCCAAAAGTTTTGAAAGAGTCTGTCTTCTATTTTTTCCAAAAAGGATTCAAAGACATTAATCACTAGGAGAGGTGAACAGAGTGGAGCCAGGAGAAGGGAGCATAAGAATGCCTAATCTCTAATAACTGAAATATACACAATAATGAAATTATATGCTTAACCGACTACATAAATTATTCCATAATGGCTGCGAGAAAGCACACTATCTCGGGATGATGCTCTCTACTCGCTGACAGCGCATCAAATCACAAATCTTTCTCATGTAGGAGAAAGCAGATGTGACCTTCTAGCATATGCAGTGCTTTTAAGCCACCCTAGCAAGCCGGTTCCTGTGGCGGCTCCACTTCAAACAGCCAGAACAGCAAATGCAAGCTGGCCAGTGCCTGGCCCGCCAGGCCAGGCCAGCACCCCAGGGTTCCAGGTCCAGTGGGCCTGGAATCCCCTCCGCCGCAGCGTGGCTACCCAGAGGGATGGGGATACGTGTGTCAAAGAAAAAAGACTCATAATTGGAGAAACCCAGATTAAAAAAGAAAAGGAAGCAGACACGAGTGAGGCTTTCAGCAAATGTTTGCCCACGAGGACAGAAACTGCCTCCTCCACTCAGCGCCCAGAGGAGACACTCAGTAACCATCTGCAGGATTAAAAAGACAAGGACACAGCCTCAGCCCCTGGAAAAGCTGGAGAAGAGAGCAGTGAAGCAGTTCTCGAAAGAGGCGCAGCGGGGAAGCTGCTGACAAGCCCGCAGCACCCGTCACTCCCACCCCAAGCCCAGATCGCGATGCACACGCCACGCACTGCCGGGTTCTCACTCCCCCTGGGGCAGTACCACCGCCTCCTCGCCCTCTACCCGGAGGAACTGGACAAGGAAGGGGGGTGAAAAAAGGCAATGCTTAATTTCTTGTTTTCCCCTAGGATGGGGCGGGGAGGGGGGTGACTATTCCAACTTCTTTTCGGCCCGCCCCGTGGGAAAAGCAGGCCAAATCTTAAGGCTAAGCTGGAAACAAATTCCCTGCAAATGTGCAAGCGGGCGAGGGTGGCGACAAGCGGCTGGAGGGCTGAAACCTGGTGCAGACTAAACAATCACACAAGCACAAGGCTCCGCAAAGCTGCAGGGGCTCCCCCGCCTCCCCTCGATGCAGCCCCGAGAATGCACTTTGCAGCTAGCAGCACTGCCATGCGCGCGCGCACACACACGAGCACCCGAAACTCTTGTGAAATGTCGAGGGTCTCCCGCGCGGTTTGGGGGACGAACCCCGGCCGCCCCTCCGTCGAAAAGGCACCTCACCCGCCTGGAACCGGCAGCAACTCGGTGACAAGCCAGAGGCTACAGCGGTCCCGGCCCGTTGCAGAAAGGGGGAGGGGGCGCAGCGGTCGCCCAAGCCGCGTTCCTTGGACGCATCCCCCCCAAAGCCCCAAAGCCTCCCTCTGCACCCTCACCTTCCTCGGTGGCGGCTGCATGATGCTGAAGGGACATCAATCCTCCCCCGACGGCGGCGTTAGGTAGGACAAGAGAAAGGAGAAGGGCCGAGAGGAGGGACTGGCCCAGCAAGTGTGTGTGTGTGTGTGTGTGTGTGTGTGTGTGTGTGAGAGAGAGAGAGAGAGAGAGAGAGAGAGAGAGAGCGCGAGAGAGAGAGAGAGAGAGGAGAGCTTGAGAACGAGGACCTGCTCCAGAGTGAGCAAGGCCAGCGGGCTGCAGGGGAACCCGGGTCGCGGGCGAGAGTGAAGAGAAGGAGGAGCGCGGAGAAGGCCTGGGGCTCTAGCGGCCCGGGAGGTGTGTGAGCGAAGGAGGCGGAGACCGCGAGGGGGCGGGGGCCCAGGAGCTGGGGCGCAGGGTCTCCCAGCTCGCCGAACAGCTCTTGAGGAGCAGCCGCGTCGCCCGGCTCCCCGCCCTCCGCCGGCTCCGGGGCTCCTCGCAGAGGAGGTCCCCCTCCGCCCCAACTCCTGCAGCCCGGCCCTCGCTGGGCCCGACGCCCCCGCCCAGCGCGAGGAGGTGGAAGGCGGTGCCGCGCTCTCGGCTAGGGCTCCTCCACTCAGGCCGCGGGAATTTCCGGCCCCACCGCGCGGCGCAGCGCCCCACTCCGGCGACAGAAGGGACAGCTCGGGCCAGAGCTGGGCTCCCGGGGCCCGGCAAGGCTGCAAGGAGGGAGTGTGGACGCAGCTCGGGGCTCCGTATCGTGGCGGAGACAGGGGAAACTAACGGATCGGTGGGCGAATAAGAGGGGCAGAAACGACAGTATCGCACGAAAATTCCCCCATCCTTTCCCACAGTGGCACGTTCCAAACGCCTCCAGTCCACCCTCCCCCATACTGGGAGCCAGCCGGGGGCTTCCCGCGCGCTTTCCCGCCCGCCCGCCGCCGCGGCGCGCGCCTCCGAACGGGGGCGCGCTAGTGGGCGGGAGAGGGCTCTGCGCCGACGCAAGCGCACTAGGCTCCCCTGGCTTTTGCAGCTGCAGTGTTTGTTTGGGATGGGGCGACGTGGACGCCTGCAGTGAAGTTTTTACAATGAGGAGGGGGCAATATTCCTGTAGCAGTAGGAGAGTTCAGTGTTTTGTCGCTTCTCGGTCCTCCAACACCCCTCTCTTCAGAGCGGATGGCCCGGGTAGGTAGGCACGAAGGTAGCGAGCATGAACAAGTCCTTCCGCAGCCGGCCGCAGGTGCCTGTTACAGCGGTGGGGAGTCTAGTTGCCGTGTAAAAAGAAAAACGGCTCTGTGCTACAGGGCACTCAAATCAGAGAGCGTGGACTCTGTGCTGGAAGGGAACAGTGATGTTGAGGTCAGGGCCCCTATTTCACAAATGGGGAGACTATGGCCCGTAGAGGACTGAAGACTTTCTGAAGGTCAAACAGTAGGGCTAGAATCTCTGGTTCACAAAGGGTTCTTTGGGTTATAAAGAAACCCATACGGATGATAACCATGAGGAAAAGTAGAGGAGGCTGCAGGGACAAAGAAAACCCTTGTCTGGGAGTCAAGACCTCTGGTGCTAGACTACCTGCCTGCCTCTAACTGGCTAGGTGAGGTCAGGCTTCCTCATCTGTCAATAAGGATGCTCATCCAGGCACTCTGCTCCCCTCCCTCCGCTCCCCCCCACCCCGCACCCCGCACCCCGCAGCCCGAACACAGACAACCTTCCTGCTCTGTCCAGACCATCTGAGGGTAGGGAATATCAGCTTTCCTTGCGGTCTTTAGAAGAATGAAAATACCGTTTCTGCAGCCACAGTCTGTGTGGAGGGAGAACTGGATTGCCCCATAGTTTTATCAGAAGTTGGCATCCCAGATACCTCTTCTCAGAATTGTGTAGTCAGGCAAAACAGGGAAGTGAGTGAGGCCTGGCGAGACCCAAGTAATTTGCTGAAAGCTACAGAGACAGGAATTGGGAAGATGGAACCTGAGCCTCGGTTGTTTACATTGAGTTAGCCTAGATTCTTGTGCTGGAAGGTGATACAATCAGTTATGCTTGAGTCAGATTTAATCTAGAGTTGTGTACAGACTAGGAGTCCAGGCTTGACATTTCTAGTTTTTGTGAAGCTATTTAAAAGTCAGCACTCACCAGAGTCCTCAGTTACTATCAGGGAAGGCCTTGGGGCAAGGGAAGGGAATAAATATGTGGGTGGAGACCAGCTTCCTGCAGCTGTGGGTCAACAGCTAGAGCCAGGGACCAGGAAGAAAGTAGCCAGGCTGGGGTCCAGTCTCAGCTCCACCACTAATTCATTGTGAAGCCTTGAGCTAGTCAGTTCCCCTCTTCTAGTCTTTATTTTCTCATTCATAAAGTAGGGATATAATAATACCAGCCTTGCCGGCTTGTCAATTAAACAGAATTTCTCCTACCATAGAACCTGGCACATAGTGCTCAAGTGCTCACTGATTCATCATTCATTCAAAAAATATTTGCTAAGGTCCTGCTTTGTGCCAAGCCTTGTACTAGACCCTGGGGATACAGGAGTAAGACAGACAGTATCAGCCTAGGCCTTAAGCCAAAGCTGAGTTCCAGACCAACCATTTCATGAATGACATTGAGCTAGTTGGAGGGGGCTTGGGGGGAGGGACATAAACAGTGCTTGCCCAGTGTAGTGTCCCACACAGAGAAGGCGCTTAGCAAAGATTTCCTGAATCCTGGTCCAGGGTGTATCTGGTCTTGTCCAGAGACTATCCTCCCTTCACCCCCCTCCTCTGGGAATAAGCACTGGGTATAAAGGTGCTGAATGTTGGGAGACTTGGGATCCGGCCTCTACCACTAATCTACTGGGCCTTCTCTGGAACTTGGTCCCAACTGCAGAATAAGGTAAGTGAATGGGCCTGGGACTTAGTAAGCTATTCACAGATAAAGTCAAACCCTGGGGCTTCACTCTATGAATTTAGGAGAGCCACCCAATTTGCCGTTATTCTGAGACCAGGACTGGCATTGACTTTCTGGAATGATTTCCTTTGGAGATGTTATAAGAAGGTAAGGGATAACACCAGATGGGCTTACGTACTAACTGCTTTTTCAAAAATGAGAGTTAAAAAAATATGTTTGATATTTACCAAGTACCTTTTCCAAACTCCAAACTTTCATGTTACTTTTGCAACCTAATCTTCACTATAATCCTATAAAATAGTATTATTTCTTTGCTTTACGCATGGGGAACTGCAGACCATGAAAATAAGTGACTTTCCCTGAATCGATGGATTTAGGACCAGAACTCAGTTCTCCCCTTTGCCTCTGTGGGAAATGTTCAAAGGAATTAGCAGAGTTCACCCAGGAAAAAGCAGACTTGCTTGGGAGGATAAGATCCGTATGTTCTAAACTCACAGGGATGAAGAAAGGGGTTTCTGTGACTTGTGCAAGCCTGATTTAAAGTATACCCCCTGGAACCAGGCAAGCTACTTCCAGAGCCTTGCTCCTGCAACTGGGCAAGCACCGTGTTACCAGTGAGGTCTCTTAAAATTCTCTGGGGTAGGTGTCACAGAACAGCAATGCACTGCGGCCCCACAGACAGAACTGGGACAGCTCTCAGCTGCATCTAGAGAAGGAGGTTTTCCAGGCAGAGCCTCCCCTAGAGGGGATAAGCTCCCCAATCCCTTGGGCTGTGCAAGCAGGTGCTGCCTCCCTTCCTTAAGGAGGCCACAGATGGGATTCTCACCCTGGGAAGAAATTAATAACACCTACCATTTATGTTGCCTCTTCCATGTTCTGGGCATTGAACCAGGCATGTCATTTATATTGTTTCTTATCCTGACAACAACGCCTTATAATATATATAGGATCCCATTTCACAGACTGAGGCTCAAAAATGAAATGACCTGCCTAAGGCTACATAATGGATGGAAGAGCCAGGGCTGGCCCTTGGCTCCCTCTGGCTCTGAAGCTGTGCTCTCCGTCCAGCATGTACACTGCCATGCATTCTCCCAGAAGGAATATGATTCTAAGTTTGTCATAGACAGGATTGAAAGCTGGCCTGGAGCAGGTATATGAGTGGGCATTGGAAGATAAGCTACTCCAGTATTCCACAGGGCTCCCACGAAAAACCAGTGTGCAGCAGCCCCTGCACATGGCTAGCGCATGAACAGCAGCCAACCCCAGTCCACAGTGGGCACCCAGGACAGGCACTTCATCCAAAACTCCTTCCAGAGAAGGTGGCCATCACCCCATCTGCCCATATTGCACCAAAGTACCTACCCCACCCTTCCTGCAACTAGGGTTCATAGCCTATTTCCTTTCCTGCTCTGTCACTATCCCCTGTTCACATTGGCACAGAAGCTAGCTATCCCCTACCTGTGCCCATGGAGCCTAGCTGGGGATGCTGCTGCAGGCAGTGTAGTCTGTGGACCCCATTTCTGTTCACTTCCTGTCTACCCTAGTACCTTTCCCCCTCCACTTGCAGCCCACACACACATATTACGGGCCTTTGCTCCTGCCTGAGCTCATTCCCCTCAACATGGTCAGTCTGGTGTGGGAGTGTGCCTGTGTCCTCCACTAGTCAGCTCTCCAACAGAGAATCACAGCCCACTGGAATGAGGCTTCAAGATCAGATGAGGGCAGGGCTCTCCCTAGAACAGAAAGTGAGTCTGTAGCAGAACTAGACCTTGGATTCTATCCAACATCATTCAACAAGCCCCTTATTCTGGGCTCAGTCATAAGCTAGAGCTCCCAATCTCAACACATGGACCAAAGGTCACAGCAGTGAGTCAAGGGCATGTAGGGCCAGGAGAACCATTGGAACCCCAATTCCACCAGGTTGGTAGCAGGAGCCTAGGCCAGAGGTAAGTCCTTGAGAGGCTGGCACTAGGGCAGGGAATTATCTGGTCAGCTGGCACCCCTGTTGGGGAGTGTTACAACTTGGGGTGGGAATGAAAGAACAGCCAGTCCAAGGAGGTGGCAGTCACATGGTTTTGATATCAGGAGGCAGGAAACCAAGGTCGTAGTCCTATCTTTCTGCCAGGCACTTGCTGAGTGTGACCTTTGGCACATCACAAATTCTGTCCTTCCTCCTGGGCAGGAGAGGGGTGTGTGTGCAGGATCAATGAAATAACAGGTACGTGACCTATAAAGTGCAAAGGAGCTGTGTGAGCAAGTGACAGCCCGTGTATCAGACAAGGCTGAGTGGCTGGCCACTTGTGTGGGAGGCCGATGAGGGCCTTCCCACTGGAAGCCGCACTGATTACAACGCTGTGAAACCAGGACTGATAGGTAAAACAGTCAGGTTTGGGTGGAAGGGAGACATCGTTGGGACTGGGGGTCAGACCATGCTAAGTCGGATGTCCTGTTCCTCCCCTGCCTAGCTTGGAGTTCTTGACTGAGTCCTGAAACTTCTTTTCAGCTGAGTCCCCTCATCTATGAAAGGAGAGTAATGATTTTTTTTTTTTCAGGGTTGTGGTGGGAATTAGATGGGAAAGTTTATATTAAATGCTTGCAACTGTGCTGGCCCACACATGCGAGTTTCCTTTGTGCGTGCATATGTTTTTCTTCAGTTTCTCTTCATTTGTTCTGGTTTTGTTTGTTAAATTAAAAAAAAAATAAAACACAAAGAGAGGAATTCCCGTGGGAGGAGGTTGAGCCCAACTACAGTCCTGGGTTTTGTCCCTGACTCACTGTGAGGCCCCGGGAGATCCCAGACCTCCATCAGCCTTCGGTTCCTCATCTGTAACTAACTCCAGGGAGTTTCTCCAAAGCCCAGCCTGCAAGGTGGGGAGGGGGATACCACACTTCTGTGAGCCCTTCCATTGAGAGGACCCTCCAGGCTGAGCTGAGGGATAGGGGTCAGCCAGGAACCAGGGGAGGGAGATGGAGTTGTGGGGGAGGGGCCTCAGGCCAGGGAGGTGGCAGCTCTGTAACCGTTATGCTCAGGCCTGTGAAGGGAGCAGGCCTGCTCAGCTTAGGGAGCCTGCTGCCTATTTTCCCACAGCCTGCCCAGTTAATGCCAAAACAAAACACACTTGCCTGCTCCCTGCTGCGGGAGGGCAGCGGGCCAAAATGAGCGTCCCGAAGGGCTGGCAGATGCCCTGGCATCCTGCCTTCTCTTCCTGGGCACCCACCCTTCCCTGTCTGCAGCACATCCACACACTCATGTCCTGTAGCCTGGGCGAGCTGAGCCCCACCCGCAGCCAAAGCCGGCCCAGAGTATGTGGGGAGGAGCTCCCCGGGACCTGCACTCCCCATCTCTTTTTCTGCCCCCCTACATGGACACCTCCAACACCAAAACTTGCGTGTCTTCTCCATCCAGCCTCGATACTAAGATGTGGTCTCATTCTCACTATGCTGCTGTGGGCAGAGCACGTGGCATCCAGAATGCTGGGCACTGCTATCAGTCACCACGGGAGGGAATTCCCTGGCTTGGGAAAGCTCTTCCCACAGAAGGGAGCAGGTGGCAAATCTCCCTGAAGAGACAGACGCCGCCAACGCTGTAGGCAGAGCCAGTCCTGGGGTAAAAAGCAGCAAATCCACCACCCCCGCCCTCTCTCTGATGCTTGTCTACACTGGGCACAGTAATGGTAATAGCTCATACTTTACAATATAATAGTTATTATGTGTCAGCACTTCACATAAATAATTAGTCTAGTTCTTACAACAGTGTTGCTGTAGGTATTATTAGCCCCATTTTACCCTAGGGTTATGTGGCCAGTAAGTAGCAAACTGAGATTTGTACCCAATTAATCAGGCTCCAGTATCTGTGCCACTAACTGCTAGGCTAATCTGACACCAAAGACGGCATCCCCTGTAAAACTCAGGTCCCAACTTGGAATATGGCAAGATGCTTGCCCTAGCACTGTAGAGTCCAAACGTCTTTTCAGACTTGCCTGAGCTGAGAGGACCACCTACAGATGCTTGTTTAAAATACAGGGCTCTCGGCCCCTCCTCTGAGGATTCAGGGAGTTCAGTGTGGAAAGAGAGGAAGTACCTGCCATGTGGAAACTGTCCCCAAAATATTAAGCAAATGAATACCCTTGCCCCCACTGAGCCTCCACTCAACTCTAAAATAGGGTTACAGGTCCCCACCCTGCCCCATCTCCAAGTGTGGCTGTGTATTGAGCCAGTGCGTGTCTCCACCAGCATTGCTTGGGTGTGGGGAGCCGTTTACCAGTGCACCAGGCTGGCTTCTAATAATAGCTGCAATAATAATAGCTAACATTTCTTGCATGCTTATGGATGACCAGGCACAGCTCTGAGGGCTTTCATTGTGTTAACCAGTTGATTCTCACAACACCCAGTTATCCTGACTTTAAGGATGTGGAAACTGAGGCTCAGAGCAGTTAAGTAACTTACTCATGATCCTATAGTTAGTAAAAAGCAGGATTTGAACCCTGGTGGTTCTATCCCAGTGTCCAGAGGTTAACCACTCTAGAATAATTTCTGGACACACCCAGCCCCTCCTCTCAGGAGCTGGGCTGCCACGTTTTAATCCAGCACATGGATATTGCAGCACTGGAAGTGGGCCTTGATCGATGGGATTTAGACAATCCCAGGAGAGGAAGAGAGCAGGAATCACAGGCCAGCGCACCTAAGCTGTGTTTGGGAACAGCGTGAATGGTGAATCCTGGAGAATGAGCCTACAGAGGCAGCCTGCGCCTTGGGTGTCCCACTTGGGTGTTTGCTCTAAAATGTAAAAGCGACCCTCCTTTATGGTGCTGATCATGCTCTGTAATAGGCATGTGTATTGCCTGTTTCACCCACCCTGTCAGTGCTTCTCACCCCCGTAGATCTCTGAGAGAATATCTTGTTTGTCACTGTATCCCTAGCACCTAGGATGAGGCATGCTAGATGGATGGGTTTGAAAACCTGGAGACCCAGCGGTTTACCAGCTGTGGCAGCCAGGTCCCAGAACAGAAGGCCCAGTACAGCATCTGAAGGGAGGGTGTGCCTAAGGGCCACACAGGCCTGTGTCCACTCACCTTCAGCCCTTTGTCTGCACACCCTGCCCTGGGCCTTTGACCTCACTGCTGCTCCTTCCAGGGGGAGGCTTGTGAATTCACGGGCCATATAGGGGATGATGGACAGGTCTGAAGGATAAGGACCTTGATCTGGGTCACGCTAACTCCAGTGTCTTCCCTCACTGCACACTGGGCACTCAGCTTAGGGCCTTGGTGAAGAGCATGGTTCAAGTTCAAAAGTGAGACTGACCAGTTTGAATCTTGGCTCTGCGGCTTTGTAGTTCTGTGGCCATAAATGCAGTCTAGATGCTGAATACCTCTCAAGGTCACCTCACATTGCCCTGTGACCCTGGGCTCAGCTCTCACTCTCTGGGCCTCAGTTACTGAGTATATGGGATGGTTACCCTTGAGGCCCACGTGGCTCTGTCATTCTCTAGTTCTGTAACTGTCAAGACTAGACAATGCTTTCTAGGTGGTAGCAAAAAATATGTAAAGGTGAAGGTTGGTCTTTTCTCTCTGGGGCAGCCAGGAAAACCTCCAGCCCAGCACTGATCACAAAGAAATGACTCAGTCAAGGCCACAGGCATCATGCAGAGTCCATCTGGGTGACAGTGTTCCAGGCATATCTGGAGATGGTTCATCTCTCTGCACCCCTACCCTGACTCTCGGCCCTGCACCCTGCCTTGGAGGCTGGCCCCTGCAGGCTGCTCTCCACTCGGGTTTGGACAATGAGGAACAACAGGAGACCGAGGCGGAGAGAAGAGGTTGGGCTGTTTCCCACTTGGTGCCTTCCCCAGTCCTTCCTGATCCCACTCCTGCCAGGCAGCCCTACCTCTCCCTGAGCTCCAGGAACATGAATCCTGCCCCTCCTTCAGCTCCAGTCTCCAGGTGCTGGGTGGATGCCTCACCAACCCTTTGTTGTTCCCTTAACCTACGTACCACTCGAAACAGCAGTCTCATCATGAAGTCTCCTCACTTGAACTGTTTGAGAGGAATGGCTTCCTTCCAGCCTCCTAACTCATAGAGGGCCCTCAACCTGGATCTTGCCTGTTCGGCTCAGTCAGGTCAATACTTTCCCCAGAACAAAGAACCAACCAGCCTGGTCCATGAACATCCTTCCCATGCCTCTGCTCTTGGGCAGTGATGCGCAATGTGGCTTCTTTGGGGGCCCCAAGGTCTGACCATGACTTGCTGTCACTCCTAAAGAACTCTCGTGGGTAGAGTCATATGAGAAAAGGGCGCCTACAGCAAGGTGACAGTGACTAGTGTGGTGAACCAAGACCACAGAACAAGACATGCCTCAAGGCAGAGCATGGTCGTGGGTACTCAGGCAGGGTAGGGGGCAGAGCCAGGGAAGGCCAGGAATAGTCACCGCTCAGGGCAGGCTCCCTGGAGGACCAGACAGGGCCTGAACAGGAACCATGGGTGCTGGATAGGTGGCGAGGAAAGGGGAGAAAGCTTATCTCAGGAGAGAGTTCAGTAAAGGGTTGGCAGAAAGAAGTGGGATCCCAGAGGGCACAAGCCAAGGGCAGGGACTTGGCGGGGCACACAACGGTCAGTGGCTGGCTGCCCCTTGGCCTCCCTCAGGACATGACCCCTTGCCGTGCCCTAGCCTGGAGCAGGGCTTCTACCTGAGGGCTGCCAGTCACCCCAACCCTTTCACTTCCCTAGCTAACCGCACCTGCCCACACCACTGCTGTAGCAGGGTCTAGGTTTCAATTCTCATTTCCTCTACACCTCTGTAGGTTCCAAAAGTTTCCATTTCTTGACAGGGGTTGGGCCTGACTCTAACCTAGGTACCCTCAGTCCTCTGTCACTGCCTCTTTTCCATCATTCCTGCCTCTCCCCACCCCCAGCTTGGCTCTCTCCTAGCCTCTGCCCTCCTAGCAGTTAGGGCAGGCCCGCTAATATGCTCTTTGACCATGCACTCCTCTGCTCAAGACCCTTCTATGGCTCCCCTTGCCCTGCAAATTAAGTCCTAGCTTCTTAAAGCGACATCCTGGGCCCTTCGCAGCATGAGTCCTGCTGGCCTACCCGACTTCATCTCTCAGTCTCACCATGTCAGGTACCCTTTGTCCCAAATGTAGCATGTATATGCACTTTTCCAGAACTCATCAGGTTCTTTTAGCACCTTCACACTTCTGAATATGCTGTTTCCTCTGCCCTCAGCCTTTCCCTGTTCTCTCCGCCAGATAAATTCATATTCATCTTTCACACCCCCGCTCAGAGCTCCTGCTTCTGGAAAGCCTTCCTCTTTCCCCGGGTCAGAATGAGCCCACCTGCCCCTGAGCCGCTACAGCCTCGTTCAGATCCTGATGGCAGCACTAAGCACAAGCTGATTAGACTTCCATTAGTTGTCTTTTTTTTGCACTCCTCTTCCTTCCAAGTCTCTGGCCCAGCTGGACTGCTTTTTGGCTCTGTGACCTTGGGCAAGCCACTTGACCTTCTCCAGAGCTCTCTCTGAGCCCCCAGGTGGGACTAGGTGCTCTCTGTGGAGAATTTTCAGTGCCTATACATCCACTGATAATCATACTTATCCCATAATTTTATATCTCTCTCCCACCAGGCTGTGAGTCCCTTGTCAGCAAGGTAACCGGCCAGGTTCCTTGTTAACCAAATTGTCTCTCCATCACTAGGGCCCACCATTCCAGAAAGCCTTATGCACAGGCAAATTTAACCCAAACTCCATTTTTGCAAGTGGGGAAACTGGGCCCAAAGAGGCACAGAGATTTGTGCAAGGTCATGAACCAGCTTCAGGGCTTCCCCCACCCTTCCCCAAGTCCCTGTGCTAGCCTACTCTCCAGGGACCTCCCTTCGCCAGGGCCGGGGCTCTGGAGCAGAGGGCAGTCCTGCCCAGGCCTCACCTGTTGCTGCCCCATGGGCTTGCAGGGTGGTAGTTGCCAGGTGCCCAGACAGTTTCACTTCCCTCCTGGCTGCGGAGTGCTGAGAGCAACTGTCAGCCCTCAGGCACTTCCGTTTCACTCAAAGCCTGGCTTCCTTTTCACCCCTTCTGTAGGCAGCAAGCAGAACAAGGACCACCTCTGTGCCTGCTCCTGGGGAGTTTTGTTTCTCCTTGGGGCACCAGCCCAGACAGACCAGGACAGTCTTCACCCTTGGGGGTTTGTGGCGGGAAAGCCTAATTACTTAAAACCCCAGGAGACAGAAGTCTTGACCTTAACGAAATTTCAGCTGACCTGTATAGTTGGGGAGTGAGAGGCCTCACATGAGGAAGCTTCTGCAGAATCATAAATCCTCAGGGCCCTTGAGGCAAGCTGTTCATTTTGTAGTTAGGGAGACTGAGGTCAAAACAGTATGTTCCCAGAGCAGAAATGCAGTGAGGTACTCAGGGGCATTGATTTGTAGGAATACCCAACCCTGAACTAAATGGTCTCCATCGGTGTGGCTCTGAAGTGCTTTTGCCTGTATAATGTGTCTTTGTTTTTTCATCTCCCTTCTACCTGCCCACCAGGCGCTTCGCTCTGCTGCCTTGGTGGGTACCTGCCTGCAACAGCAACTCTCATCCCCAACCTGGCTGCCTATTAACCCTTAAAACTGTTTACAACCAGATCACCAAGGGTATAAAACTGATGTGCAAAATATGAGTAAGTGGGCTCAGATCAAGGGCTTGATGAACATCTTCAGGACATCCAGGGACCTTTGATGCCTAAAGTCATCTCTGCGGCCCTCTCTCAATAGAGAAAAAAATTGCAGGCACTCTCTATCAATCATCAGCTCACACATAACCCACACATGCTGGGAGGGGTCTCTGGAAGGAGGAGGACAACAGCTTGCCCCTCTGCTTCTCTCGCTTTGGTAACTTAATATCATCCCCAAGGTCGAGAAAGGCATTAAAGATCAGGCAGTTCACATCCCAGTTACAGTTGCACTAAAAAATAAAATAAGATACCTAAGAATAAATATAAGCAAGGAGGTAAAAAACCCATACTCAGAAAATTAGAAGACACTGAAGAAGATACAAATAAATAAATGCATATACCCTGCTCATGAATAGGAAGAATTAACATCATTAAAATGTCATACTACCCAAAGCAAATAGATTCAATGCAACTCCTATCAAAATACCAATGGCATTTTTCACAGAAACAGAAAAAAATATTCCAAAAATTTGTATGGAGCCACAAAAAAAAAAAAAAAATCCTGAATAACCACAGCATTACTGAGAAAGAAGAACAAAGTTAGAAGTATCACACTGCATGACATCAAACTATACTCCAAGTCTATAGTAATCAAAACAGCATGGTACTGGTATAAATACAGACACATAGATCAATGGAACAGAAGAGAGTCCAGAAATAAACCCACACCTTTATGGTCAATTAATAATATATGACAAAGGAGGCAAGAACATACAATGGGGTGAAGACAGTCTACTCAATAATGTTGTTGGGAAAATTGAACAGATACATGCAAAAAAAAATGAAACTAGACCACTGCCTTATACCATATACAAGATTAAACGCAAAATGGACTAAATACTTAAACATAAGACTTGAAACCATAAAACTCCTAGAAGAAAACATAGGCATAAAATCTCTGACATTTCTCTTAGCAATATTTTTTCTGGTATATCTCCTTAGGCAAAAGAAACTGAAGAAAAATAAACAAGTGGAACTACATCAAACTAAAAAGATTTTGCACAGCAAAGGAAACCAACAACAACAAAAAAGACAGTCTGATGAATGGAAGAAGACGTTTGTCAATGATACATGTGATAATATATTAATATCCCAAATTTATAAAGAACTCACACAACTCAACACCCAAAGAAACAAACAACCCAATTAAAAAATGGGCAGAGGACCTGAACAGACACTTCTCCAAAGAGGACATACAGATGGCCAACAGACATTAAAAATGAAAAGATGCTCAACATCACTAATCATCAGGAAAATACAAATTAAAACCACAGTGGAAAATAATCTCACCCCTGTCAGAATGGCTATCATCAATAGATCCACAAACAAATATTGCTGAGGATGTGGAGAAAAGGGAATCCTCACACATTATAGGTGGGAATGTAGATTGGAGTGGCTGCTATGGAAAACAGTATGGAAAACAGTAAGTCCCCCCAAAATTAGACATAGAACAGTATGGACAGACATAGAACAGTATGGAAAACACTATGGAAAACAGTAAGTCCCCCCAAAATTAGACATAGAACTACCTAATGACCCAGAAATTCCACTGCTGTGTAGAAGAAACCCAAAACACTAATTCAAAAAAGATATATGCACCCCTATGTTCATCACAGCACTATTTACAATCGCCAAGATATGGAAGCAACTCAAGTGCCCATCAATAGATGAGTGGATGAAAAAGTGGCGGTACAGCTCTGGCGGGTGCAGTTGGTTGGAATGTCATCCCGAACGCCAAAGTGTTGCAGGCTTGTCTGCTGGTCAGGATGCATGCCTAGGTGGGGGTTTGATCCCTGGTCAGGGCTCGTGTGGGAGGCCACTGCGCTGAGCAAGACTTCTCGCTCACATCAAAGTCTGTCTCTCTCTCCACCCCCCCCCCACCTTCCTCTATCTCTAAAATCAATTTAAAAAAATATCCTTGGAGGAGGGCTTAAAAAAAAACTGGTGGTACATATATACAATGGAATATTACTCAGCTATAAAAATGAATGAAACCTTACCATTTGGACAGCATGAATGGACTTAGAGGATATTATGCTAAGTGAAATAAGTCAGAGAGAAAAAGACAAATACTGTATGATTTCACTTGACAAATACCGTATGTGGAATCTAAAGATCAAAACAAACAAAATAGAAACCGACTCATAGATGCAGAGATCAGAGTGATGGTTGCTAGAAGAGGGGGCTGGATAAAAAAGGCGAAGGGATTAGGAAGTACAAATTGGTAGTTTCAAACTAGTCACAGGAATGTAAAGTACAGCACAGGGAATAGTCCATAATATTGCAATAACTATGTACAGTGCCAGGTGGGTACTTGCTACATTGGGGAAACCACTTGGTAAAGTATATGACTGCCTAACCAATATGTTGTACATCTGAAACTAATGCAAAATAACATTGAATGTAAACCACAGTTGAAAAATAAAATTGTTTAAAAGATCAGGCAGTTCAACCCCAAGTCAGATTCAGAAATCATTTTCTCCATCTAGTTTTTCTCTCCCACATTTTTATTGGACTCATGCAAATCCACCTATAAGATCCAACCAAGTTTTGTCTTCAGGGAACGCGCTGCCCGAGGAGGGAGGCAGACATGAGAAGAACTCCTGCAGTGGAGTGTGCCGTGGGCCCAGGGGAGAGAGTGATCAGGACTGTCGGAGAAGAAGGCACTTCCCGGGATCCTGGAGGATAAACTCACCGAACAGAGGAGAGAAGGGCTCCAAGGAGCTCTCTATATTCCTAGTTGCAGAGCCCACTGTCAAGCAGACCCCTCCTAGATCACACTCCCTAACTCCTGCACCACCCTTGCTTTCCCTCAGGCTTTATTCAATCACTTTGTTGGTCAACAACCTTCCCATGCATTTCACCTGTGAAGCCTGTGCCGGGCCCTGGGGACTCCTGGCCTTTCGGAACGACTGCCCCTGTGTACAGATGCACGTAGATGCAGACGGAGACAATGACCATGCAGTGCTAACATGGCGTGGGGGAGGAAAGGACACAACTGGAGAGGCAGCAAAGGTACCAGAGCCATTGTGGGAGGTCAGGGGAGACTTCCTGTGGGAGGACTTTGTAATCCAAGAGGTGGAGTCTCCTTTGCTTCTGCTAACATTTCCCTAAGGTGGTCTCATTATCTCCATTGTAGAGGTGATAAAACTGAGGCCCAGAGAAGGTCAATGCTTCACCCAAGATCACATGGTTAGTAAGGGAAGGTGGGGGGCGGGGTGTTCACTCCTGGGCACCCAGCAGTGGAGTCGGAGGGTGGCACCACTGGAAGAGCTGGGCGGAGGATGCTAGTAGGTCCAGCGGTGGGATGTTCAGGGAGCAGCAGAAGCCAAGAGTCTGGAGCTGGGTGGAATCAGCAGGACATGCCATTTCCCCCCGACACAGTGGAGCAGACAAGAGGGTGGGAATGCCCTACCAGCTACCAGCTCATGGCTTCATGACAGCAAGCTGGCTGGGTCCCTGGATACCATCTCATCCAGCCCCATTAAACTGAGGCTCAGCCAGAGCAGTGGATGAGGCAAATGGTGTCGCAGTGGCTGGCCCTGGGCTGGAACCCAGAGGCTCTCTTCCCCAGCGCAGGGCTCCATGCACAGCCCTGACTGCCACTACACCGCTTATTCAGATCTGCATTTACTGACACGTGCTCTGGATCGGACACTCTTCCAGGCCCCATGGAGATCACAGGGAGCCTCCCCATCCTGCTGTCAGGAGCTCACAGCTGGCGCGGGGCAGTCGGATCTGGCTCACAGACACTGGCTCACAGACATGGACTGCAGGCAGCATGTGGGAAGCGGAGCAGCGTCAGGCCTGAGCAGAGTCCTGGGGAGTGACGTGGGGGAGGGCCTTAGTGCGCCCTGGACAAGTCCTTGGACCTCAGTTCTTCCGTCTGGTCCAAGAAGGGACTGGAGTCAACAATCTCTGTGGCCTCTCAGTTCAGGCAGTCAGGTCTCCATCCCCGTGAGCCATGCAGGGGTTGGGAGGTGGGGCTGGGCCAAGCTTCTGGGAGGCTGGCCCAGCGGGGGAGGCAGAGGAAGTGGCTGGAGCTGCTTGAGCCACCCACCCCTGGTTGCCCATGTCGGGGCTGACCCATTACCAGCAGGGAAATCACGGACTCAGCGCTCAGACATCTGGGAGGCGCTGGACAGCCAGAGTATTTTTAGAAGGCCAGAGGCAGACATGCCAGGAATCTTGGGCGTCACTGAGCCAAAGAAGCTGTGAGGCCAGTGGAGGGTGAACCAAAAAAGGTGGCCCTAATTCTGGTTCTTACTTCACTAAGGTCAGCTGGTCTCCCTTTTCCCCCAGAGGCCCAGGCTCAGGACTCCTGTGTACAAGCTCTGGTTTCCCTGGCTTGCCACTGGATAGGCTTCCTTCTGGGCTTTCAGGTGCAGAACTGTTACGGAGCCTCAGTGGGGGGATGGGCCCTCGGTCTCCATAGATTCCCTCCACCAGCTACTTGGGTGCTTTCAGTGGTCCAGGCAAACTGCTGCGCCCAAAGGATGTAGAGTGGGAAGGAAGGAACCCTGGGCGGGGAGGGGAAGATACGGGAACACAGACAGTGACAACTCCCCGAGATTTCTTTGGCAAAGGAACACATGTGGGCCTGAGGGAGCTGGGGTGGGGGGCGCCTGCTGGTTTCCCAGGGCTGCTACAAGGACTAGATGATTATCTGTGAATGAAAATGAAAGCTGCCAGAGCAGGGGAGCCGGGGTGGGGGGGCAAACTCTGGGTTATAACTGAAGGGTGATTATCAGTGTTTGCTAGAGCCATGTCTATTCTTCTTGAGTTATTTCTGAAAGATGACATCTCAGAATTGGAGGAAAGGTAAGAAGATCTGTTCAGCTCTGGGTCTATCAACTGTCAGAAAAACGGCCCAGTTTGCAGGGATACCTCTAACGAATGGACACTCCCGTGCCCACCTCATCCCCGCCAATCCCTTCAGACAGGTGCACTCTGTCCTGTTACAAATGAACACCCAGACCCAGACAGGGACCCAGGATCCCTCAGTGAGGCCTACGGAAGGACTCTGACCTTTGTCTGAAACTTACAGATTTCCACGTGGTCAAAGCCACAGGGGGTACACTCCCAGGCCTGCCCATCCCGGAGAGAGGACTAGGGCCGGGCAGAGGGCAGGGGTCCATCCCCACCCTGTGCTCCTGCACCACTGACTGCAGCTGGGACTGCACCTGCGCCCACCTCCTCCCAAGGATTGCCATCCTTCCCGAGCAGTGTTCCTCAACCAGGCTCCTCAGTTTCCTGACGGTTTCTAGCCTTACTCACGAGTGTCCTCCAATTCTCTCCCTCAGTGTTTAAATGTCATACCTTCACTTTAATAATAATCTAAACAAATTAATATGAGAATATTCTGGCTTGGCCAGAATGCAAAACATCTTACAAAAGAGGAAGCTCCAAGTGCCAGGGCGCATGTCTGCCTTCATCAGCAAACTGGTTCCAAAGCATCTACTACAGAGACCACATTTAACTTCAGTGCAGTGTCTCAAGCTGACTTATCAGTTTTGAAACTCACTGCTTTAACTAAAATGCTTATTTCCTTCCTGACAGATCCTAGGCAGAGAAATAGGGCTCTCAGCTGGGGTCGGAAAGCCTGGGTTCTAATTTTACTTCTGCTCCCAGCTCACTGAATAGCCTCAGACAACTCCCTTCCTGAGTCTGGATGTGGGTCCAGGCTTCTTCATCTGTAGAATGGAGTTTCTACATTCTTCATCAGTTTGTGTCAGACTATGCCCATGACCCCATCTGACGCTCACACCACAGGATTCCCAGCTGTGATGAGCTACCCTCTCATTCCCCCAGCCCCAAAGCCCACCCCCCTGCACACCATTCCCACCCCATCCCTGAGGCCTGTGCTACACTGGGCTGGTAGGTCGGGGCACAGGCAGGGAAGCCTCCAGGAGTGTGGGTGGCAGGCAGAGATAAAGTCGAAGTGGGTAGGAGGTCATCGGAAAGCAAGTCACCAGCCCAAAAAGAACTCTTACAACCAGCCAGGCTGGCTGTTGCTGAGATTCACCCTGGAAGCCCATATCCAAGGCTCCCTCTCACCAGACCAGTGGAGCCTAGGTCAGGGAACCTAGCCCTCACTGTGTGGGGAAATCCCTCTGAGACTCCCCCATCCACCCAGCCACCACTCCCTCCAGGGACTTAGTTAGAGCCACCCTCTCCTCTACCCTCCCCATCCCAGCTCACACTGGGGCCTCAGAGCACAGGATTCCGGCCCCTGCCCCGTAATGCCAGAGCTACCCCACTCTGACTGGACCACCTTCCCCCAACTCCTACCCCTTGGTGCCTGCCCAGCTCCCATAGATGGCCTAGACTTCCAATTAGGAGTAGCCTCTGTCAGGAAGTGCTCCCAGATCCCCCACCCCAGGCAGCCTCATCCCACCCCACGGTCTGCATTGATCTCTGACTCTGCTCTGATCCACGGTAAATGTTTTCTGTCCCTCCCTCCCTCCAGACTCCCTGCTGCCTGTATGAGTTTAGACGCTGTGGAGATGACATTCTAAGAGCTTTCTGATTAACAAAGTTTCTCTGAAATCAGCTCTGTGCTGGGCCCCGCTTTCCATCGGAATTGCGGTCCTGCCAACTTGCTGTTTGTCCTCTGGGGCTGGGAGTGGCATTCTGGTAAATCTCTCTGCTTTGCTGGGGGAAGGTTTGAAGCTCTGTCGCTTAGCCAGGGAATTTGAGGCCTGAAAGGGCAGCTGGAGTAGGAGGAAGTGTCTGTCCTACAGGCCCCACGACCTCTGGCCCCAGGCATACCCACCCTCGCGGACAGTCTGTGGACTGGACATACTAATCTGGGCGTCCTACTCTCCTGACCCACCTGTTTGTCTTGTCATTTGTCATCCTGTACCCGAAGGGGTCTCCTGGGGATACCAACTAGAGAAGTGAGTGGGGGTGCTGCTGGATGGGAGGAGGGGACACTGAGGGAGGGAGTATGGGTCAGGAAATGCTCGGGGTGGGTGTGGCATCCCCACCACACCCTGGTGGAGGTGGCTGCCTCTTCACCAGGTGAGGGACCTTTGGAGCTTCCAGTGACTTGGTCCCCACCCTGGCCCAGCAGAGGAGCCTTCAGAGCCCCGAGGTCACAGATCATCCCCTCCTAGCCCCAAGGTTGTCTGTTCTCAGCCCCTCAGCCCAGGGAGAGAGCACCAGGCTGCGAGGCAGGAAAGTGTGTGGCTCTGGTCAGGTCCTGCCCCCTCCCCCGGCCAGAGTCTCCTATCTGCACAATGAAGAAGGGGGCTCTGTACAACTGAAGGCCACCTCCTGTCAGGACAGAGGAGAGAATTGCCGCCGTGTGCAGGGTTCTGGCTGGCTGCTCCCGCATCTCTCATTCCATCTAATCTCACAGCCACGGAGCAGGAAAGAAATGCCGCTGCCCAAGGGAGGCTGCTGGAGCTGAGGGCGCAGGCTGCTGTGGTGCCTTCAGGAATCCACCTTCGGACTGGGAGGGCCTTTGACCCGAGGAGGGGCTACCAAAGTTTTGTTCTAAGAAAAGAAGGGTGGTCAGGATATGTTCTGTTTTGTAGTAAAAGAAAAAATACCATTTCGACCATGTTCAGGAGTGTAATTCAGGGGCATGAAGTGCATCCACAATGCTGGGCAACACCACTGTTAGCTCCCTCCAGGACTTTTTCCCTAACCCCAAACAGAAACTCTCCCCATCAGACGGTCACTCCTCATTCCCTCTCCCCCAGTCCCCTCTTGTTCTACTTTCTGTCTGTCTGAATTTGCCTATTCCTGCACCTCATGTGAGTAGAATCATCCAATGTTTGCCCTTCTTTGTCTGGCTTTTTTCACTTAGCATAATGTTTTTAAGGCTCAACTACACTGTAGGGTGGGAAAGAACTTCATTTCTTTTAAAGGCTGAGCAGTATCCCATTGTGCGGAAGTGCCGCATTTTGTTTATCCACACATCTGTCTAGGGACATTTCAGTTTCACCTTTTGGCTACTGTGAATAGCGCTGAGATAAACATGGGTATCCAAGTATCTGTTTGAGTCTCTGCTTTCAATTCTTTTGGGTACTTACCCAGAAGTGAAATCACTGGATCATATGGTAACTCTACATTTGACTTTTTGAGGAACCACCAAACTGTTTTTGTGACAGCTGCACCATTTTACACTCCCACCAGCAATACACACGTGTCCCAATTTCTCCTGTGACAGTGGGAATGAAAACAGTGGGGAATCGTAACCCACTCCACTATTCTTTTGACATGGCTCCTGTAAATGCTGACTCTGACTGATACGTAGCTTGTAGAGAAGCAGCCTGTTTGTATAAGGATCCTAGGAACTCACTTCCGAAGATACAGACTCCGGCCTTCAGGCCTCCCAGCTCCGGGAGGTTTGCTGACCCTCAACCGTGGAGCCAGGGTGATGGGAAAACCAGGATGATGTGGAGCCAGGATGACTAAACCGGGATGCTGCGCACTGACCATCCCTTGCCTTATCGGAATGGACTGTGCTCGTCTGCACGTAGAGAACTTCTCAGTCCCCACCTTTGAGCTCTCTGTTCTGGCCCCTCTCCCTCCTTGTAAAAACTTCTGCCTCCACTCAGAGGTGGAGAGGGGCTTTGAGACATAAGTTCCCCAACTTCCAGATGGCTGGCACCTGAATAAACCACTTTCCTTTATATCTGCACCTGCCTCTCAAGAATTGGCTTTCGAAGCAGCGGGCAGCGGGCAGCCGGACCTGCATTCGGTTACACTCCTAGGGACACAGGCTGGAGACACTTATCCTTTCCTTTTTATTATTTTATGATAATAGCCATCCTAATGAGTATGAAGTGGTATCTTACTATGGTTGGCCTGGAATTTTAAAAATATGTATTTCAGCTGCAGAGTTCTTTTATCAGAGGAAAATGTACCTGAAGGCTAATGAAGTCTGGGTGAGGAGTAGGCAGTGGTTGTGACTAGAGGAGAGAGGGGCTGGCAGGGGGCTGCTGGTGACGGAGCTGGTGGGTGAGGGTCCTTTCTCTTGGTCTCTCCTTCCTGGTCCTGCCCCACCCAGCAGGCCCTGAGGTCTTTCTGAGGAAACTGGCAGCACAGTGTAAATGTTCCTGACTCACGGTCTCTGAAGTCACTTCCCTCCTAGGGTACTAACCGGAGAAGGCCAAGCGGAACAGTGGCAGGAAGTTTCTCATTTTTTGTTCTTAGGAGAAGACTTAGATGACCACGTTGGGGGAGGCCCTCCCTGTTTTGGCAGTCACTGGAGGTTATCAGATTTAAATGGCCCCAGCAGGACGAAACAGGACCCTTTGTGGTCTGACAAAGGCTGCCTCTCCTGAGATTGATGGGGTGCAGAGCTGGGGAGGAAGGCAGCGCACTCGCAGGGTACAAACGCAGGAAGGCCTAGACCCTTCCTGTGGGAGATTCTAAATTATTTCACTGTCTCCTAAGATGGCCATTCCCAGTGAGCTCCACTGGGCAGTGGGAAAGGACTCCTGCACCCCAAAGGGAGCTCAGTGGTATGTGGAAAGGGCCTTGAACTAACCGGGCTTACATCTGCAGCTTAGGACCCAGAGCCTCTTTGGACTTTCCTCTTGGAGAAAACTGCCTGAGCTTGGGAGAGTGAAGGAGAGCTGAGACTTTGGAGTCACACGCTTGCTGCTGCTGGGGCCCGGAGCATTGAGGTGACAGAAGGCTGGTGTCCAGCAGTGACTTTGGTTGAAATGAGCTAGTCTGCAAGGATTTTGAGCAGTTATATGAGGTGGGAGAAAAGGCCTCCAAAGGAGCAGTTTGGACTTCATCTTGACAGGATCTTGTGGGAGCTCAATTAATGGGAGAGGGGACCAAAATGTGTTCCCTAAGCTGGTGGAGTGACCATACCAGTTCATGCAGTTCCCAAGTTCTTGGCTTCTTCGGGGCATGGAGAGGGGCAGACAAGAGTATTGTCCCTTGCTGCACCCAGACCAGCTCAAGACAACCTCGGGGAATGGAAAGGAAAGTCTCTAGGCCTCTTTCCTCACTTCAGTTCCCTGGGAGTCCTTTTCGGGTTCCCTTCAAGAGCTCCCCAGCTGCTCCTCATTTTCAGGATTACATCATGCCCCTCACATAGGTCTACAGCTCAGGTTATTTCCTATTCGCTCTCTTTATCAAAACTTATCCAGCCAGGGCCCAGATCCCTCAGAACCTCTTTAGAGACGCTGAGCTCAGCTAACAGACCAAACTGATGTAAGGAGTTAGTGCTAAGAGTTGGTTAATCCAGCCAATAGAGCTGCACAGATAACCCATCCCTGATGCCACCTACGTTTCAGTCCGAACACACCGATCTGCCCAACAGGTTGTAGGAATGTATCACCTCAACAGCCTTTCTGCTTTGCTGTGCAAAGAAGGTGTGATTCTATTGGTGGAGTTTTAGGCACCTTGAAAGGTAGTTTGGGAAAATATCTTCTTGCTGCATAGGCGCTGTCTGCTAAACCACAGGGAAGACAGCATTTCCTGCCTATACGTGAGGATGTTCAGAAGAGGCCCGGGGCTCAGGGCCAAACAGGCCCGGCCTCAGCTTTGACCTTCAGTCCTACTCCCTGGGCCAAGATGCTAAATTCAGATTCCCCATCAGCCCTGAAGCAGGTTAGACCAGTCACCATGGGCATGTGCCTAGGCAACCAAATTTGCCTGCGGTGAAATTCTGATTTATGCAAAAGGAATCTTTAGACTGCAATGTTTCCCACACCCAGCATACAAATGAAAACATTTCTTTTTGAATACATTTGGAAGGAAAAAGAGAGACAGGCAGGATAAAGGGCAAGATCAGAGAACAGCGCAGGGACTGAGGAACTGGATCCTATCACCCATCAAAAACCTTCATGCACCCTGTCTACTCATCTGTGCCCTGTATTTCTAAATTATTCTTGTAACTAATCAGTCTTCATTCGCCTAATCAATAAATGAACCACTCTTCATTCATTAAAATATTTTGTATTTTTTGGAGCAGCCTGTTAATTTCATTTGTTCATTCACTTTCTTTAACAATCAACCTTCATTCGACTAACAAAATACTAAGTAGTCATTCAATCTTCATTCATTCAGTTAACTATTTCAAATATCAACGCTCAAGACTGGAGGAGTCCTCAAAGGCCATCTGCTTCAGCCAATTCAATCTTGCAGAAATATTCTCCTTTGCAATTTTGCCAGATAGCCCCCCAGGCTTTACTGCACATCTGTAACAATCAGAACTCGCTGTTTTCAAACACCACCTGGATGTTGTGGGGCAGCTCCGGCTATGAGAAAATGTTTCTCAGCCCCCTTGTAACGTTCGTATCTGCTTCTAGTGTTGCCTTTCAGGCCACCAGGTCCAAGTCAGCCCTCCCTGTCTGAGTAGCTCAGTTTGTTAGGGCATCATCCTGATACACCAATGTTGTGGGTTTGATCCCCAGTCAGGGTGCATACAAAAATCAACGAATGAATGCATAAGTAAGTGGAACAACAAACTGATGTTTTCCTCTCTCTCTCAAAAAAAATTAATGATATAAAATTGTTCTTAAGTCTTGTTCAGGGTGATGGCCTTTCCTACAGCAGATGACAGCCTTACAGCATGAGTGAGCAAGAGAAGGCCAGAACTATTTGTACTGCAAAAAGAGAAGAGCAAGAAAACGGGGCAGGGGAGGCCCCGGGAAGGAGAGGGGCCCGGGCTCACTTCAGGGGAGAGGGAACTGCTGTGGGCAGTAAATTCCATCTACGATGGAATGTAAAACCCACTTCCACCTCTGGATAGAAGCACTCAGCGCAATGACCATTTGTCACTAAGGCCTCACGGTGAAGGTGAGGAGAAGTGCTCCTTGGCGCGGGGAGGGAGTGGAGGCTGAGGTGGGGTGGGGGGCACACCTGAACTGCAGCTTGGAAACACGCCCCGGCTGTGGATGGGAGGTCGATTCCCGGGGTTTCAGTCCTTACTCTAAATAAAGAACCGAACGTACAGCGCTGCGCCGGCAGTGCTGCGAGCTTGGAATTTTCTTAGGAGAGTAAATCTCATATTAAATGTTCTTCCCACCATTAAAACAAAAACAAAAACAAAACCCAACAAAACCAAAAACCCTTCCTTCCCATCACTGCTGAAGTGCCAGTGCGGGCCCATCGCACCCAGGTAGAGACGGCCTTGAGATGTCTCGTCACCAGAGGGAAGTTGTAGCTGTGAGGTTAGCATTCTGGCCTGAACAAAAATGGATTTTTTTTTAGATGTATTATTCAGGATTCTTTTGATAGCGAGTCATGGAAATTCATCTCTAATTTGTTAAGCAAATCAAACAAACAAAACCCAGTATTATGCTAAGTGAAATATGCCGGTTGGCGAAAGACAAATACCATATGATCTCACCTATAAAGGAGCTCTAATGAACAAAATAAACTAACAAACAAAATAGAACCACAGGCATGGAAACATGGAACAGACTGACGGCAGCCAGAGGGTAAGGAAAAGGGGGACAATGGTGGAAAGAAAGGGAAGGGTCTAGTTAAAGAGCATGTAGAATGACCTGTGGACATGGACAACAGTGTAGGAATTGACTGTGGGGACTGGGGGTGGGATGGGCCAAGGAGGGCAGAGGGGGAAAATCTGGGACAACTGTAATAGAATAAGAATTACAAAATCTTAAAAAAACCCAGCCCTGGCTGGTGTAGCTCAGTGGATTGAGCTCAGGCCTGCAAATCAAAGGGTCACTGGTTTGATTCCCAGTCAGGGCACACGCCTGGGTTGCATGCCAGGACCCCAGGAGGGGGTGCGTGATAGGCAATCACACATTAATGTTTCTCTCCCTCTTTCTCCCTCCCTTCCCGCCTCTCTAAAAAATAAATAAATAAAATGTTTTTAAAAATTAAAAATAAAACAAACCCAAACACATGAGAGGAGGTCAGAATTATTGGCTCAATAAATATGAAGCCCAGGAGTAGCTCTAGCTAGCTTCAGGAATGGCTAAGTCCAGGCAACCAAGTGAAGTCACCAGGAATTCGTCTCCATCTCGCCACCCTACTTTCCTCCCTGGGGGCGTCTCTCTCATGTGGTAGTAATGTGGCCCCCAAGAGCTCCATCCTGAGGCCATCAACCCTACTGGAAAGAGCTTTACCTTCCCAACAGTTCTGAGGAAATTTCCAGGACTAAGTCTCAAGGGACTGACTGGTTTTTTACACAACCCTGGAGTTGGGAGAGTAGGTCAGCCACACGGAAACTGTGTGCACTGAGAGCACAGGCAGGAAAAATTCCCAAAGGAAATCGAGGCTCTGATACCAGCAATGGGAATGGCAAAACAGCCGTCAGCGAAAAACGGAGACGCGCACCCTGTGAAGTGAGTTCAGAAGACTGATGTCAAAAAACAAAAACGAACAAAAAAACAGACTTCCACGTGTGACCCCAGGCTGGGAATTGCTGTTTAATTCAGCCTTGAAGGACGCGTGATTTATTAAGAAACTAGAGTGTCTCCAGGAAGGGGCGAGGTGGACTGGGGCAGATACCCTCGGCTGATTTGGGCCCCGCTCCTTCCCCTTTTAGCCTGAGCTTGGGAGACAGGATTTCCTGGAGCTGGAGCGGCTGCTGTGCAGTTGGCTACCACACAGCACTGAAACCTCTGGTCAAGGCCGAGTGCTACCAGAAAGCAGAGATGGTGGCAGGAAGTGTAGCCCCAGGGACAAGAGAGGTGGTTACAGAATTGTGATTAGAGCTTCCCACTGAAATATTACAGGATGGTGGTAGGAAACAGGGAGAGAAGTGGCACAAAATTAAGAAGCTTCAGGCTCTGGTAGTAGGAATCAAACATGATGAAGTCCCATTTGTTTATTCTTTCCTTTATGGCCCTTGCTGTAGGTGAAAATATTGCTGCATGGAATATCTGAAATTTTCCTCCCTATGTTCTCCTCTAAGACTTTTATGCTGTCGCCACTTAAATTTAAGGCTTTTATCCATCTTGAGTTTATTTTTGTATATGGTATAACTTGGTGGTCAAGTTTCTTTTCTTTTCTTTTTTCTTTCTTTCTTTCTTTCTTTTTTTTTTTTTTTTTTTTGCATGTAGCTGTCCAGATCTCCCAACAGCATTTGTTGAAAAGGCTATTTTTACTCCATTTTATATGAATTCAAAGCCACGAATCAATGCCTCCATCTCTGTGCAAGAATGACCAGTGCTACTTAACAGGGTATGCAGTGAAGAGGGGAGGTGCCAGGATTCATGGGACTGAGAGATGGCAGGAAGCAGGTAAGTGCTCCGAGTCCTGCGGTGTGAGCCCTGAGCCCTGGAACAAGATGCGCTTGACCGCAGCTGGGAGAATCTGTCCTGCTAGAACAGATAAACGTGGGTGCCGCTGATAAGTAAATCTTACTGTGAAAAAGCAGAATTCCAGAGACCGGATGGATCCCCTATGCTGGGTATCTTCCATTTTCTACCCGGTCCCAGGAAGCTGACTGTCGTAGACTTAATTAACAGGATTGGTTCCATGCTTCTGGCTTCATGCTGGGTTTGGCCAATGGAGAGTCCCAGCTGGAGACCTGAGGAAGGGAGGAGAGTGAGGTCAGGGTATTTGCTCCCTTGGCTCCCTCCTTGTGGTGGCTGGCTCTGTCCGTCACGCAAAGGTCACTGCACCACTCAAAGAGGCTGACTCCACCAGACTGTCATTCCAGGTTCCAGTAACTGCTCCCCCTGCCCCTTGACCATTTAGGCCTGGAGGTGGGGCAGCCCTGCTGCTGCTAGCTCCAGATTATTGCACTTGAGATTCCCCTACACTTTGTAAATAGTCCTTTGACAGATAAAACCACCTCTTTCCCTTTTCAGTTGAGTGGGCCGTCTGTTGCTGTTTGGTACCCTGAATGATCCTGTCCCTGAAATTCTCCCTGTTAACTAAGGGGAAGGAGGAAGAGGGGGAGGTGAGTGGGGCAGTGGTCGGAGAATAAGAGGGAGCAGCACAGCTCCAGTTGGAGGGGTCAGTACCCAGTGGGGAAGCAGAAGGGATGCAGATACACTCAGCTCCGTGAATCCGAGTCCCTCGCAGGAGACATGGGGCTGAGCCAGGCAGGAAGCCAGCAACTAATAGAAAGTGCTTCAGAGCCAGCCTGAAGCTTGGGCTAAAGTGCTGGGCATCCGCTCTTCCTCTGGGGAGAGTCTGGTACCCGGGAAAATTGGCACTTGCTGGTGAGACTGAAGGGCAAACTAACAAACGCCAAGGATTCTTGCATTTGAAACACTCCAGCACTGATTTTCACCGTGACCAGGAAGACCATCTTGTGGCTGGTGTGCCTCTGAGGAAGCCCATAAATGCAATGGTTTTCCTCCCTTACAGGAGGAGGTGGAGAGGTCAGAGCTGAGGCACAGAGGGACCTACCTAGTACTGGGGGCACTCAGAGATGTGGGACTGAGCTTGTCTCTGAGGGCAGAGGGAGGGAGAGAAAGGGTTCAAGCTGGAAAATTCCACCAGCTGTCCAGACCCCTTTTAATGCTAATACTTCCACATTTCAACCAATAGTGGCTTCAAATATCCCTGTTTCTCTTCCCATCAAAGTCAAATGTGTATGTAGGCAGGTGGGGAGAGGGGTGGAAGCATCCCAGAGGCTCCCTCGAAGAGAATGGGGTGCCTGCAGAACGAGGGGGCTTCTCCCACTGGACACTCACTGAGCAAGAACCTGCAGGCTCATCCTGGTGCTGCTGCTGGAATAAACTGCAGTGAGGGAGGACCTGTCAGACTGCACCAGGTTCCCATGAGACTGAGGGTAGGAGGCCCAAGGAAGGGCCAATGTCAGCAAGCTTGTCAGGACCAGGATATGGTGGGACTGGGAGGAAAATGGAACTACCCCTCCCAGCTCCTCATACTCCCCATGGCTCTGTGTGAAAGGATGTGAAGGTTGCAGGCAGGGCAGGAACCAGACAGCCAGCCAGCAGCCACTAGGCCAAGCTGGAGTGGGACCCTCAACTTGGAAAGGGGCTGGGGGCAGAGAGACAGTGGGGACAAAGGAAAGTCAGGTGGCTCCTATCTGCAGGAGTCCTTGGCAATGAGGGGCCCAGGCAGAGCTGAACAGCACCCAAACCCCTGCGTATCTGTGGAGACGGACAGAACCAGAGTGAGGCCAGGGACCCCTCTCCACTGCAGAGTGAGGTCAGGCTGGCGGGAGATCTCCCCACGTTTTCCTCCTCGTCCCCAGGCATCAGTGACCAGAAAAGAGAGCAGGGTGTGTCCAGGGTACCGTAGACGGTCCCCACACCCTCTAGTCCCATTCCAGCCTGGGTGGGTGGGAGGATTGTTATGGATTAGACAGGAAATTGAAGTTTTAAACTAGAATGGTCAAAGTTTTAACAACTGAACAAGACCAGAAAGTTATATCAACTGTACCCACAATGTTTAAAAAGAGGAAACACTGAAGGAGTGACTAAAGAGGAAAAACAGACCCAGAGTTGCTTCATAGGTCTACCTCCACATGTTGAAACGCCTCAACAATCAGCTGCTACAACACAATCAATGGCCACTGGCCTCTTCTCTCCCCTGAGGGCAAAGGGAGGTCGGTGAACCAGAATGCCTGCAAAAGTCCTGGGATTCACTCTGATTGGACCATCTTGGGTGACTTGGCCTCTTCTGAACCCAATCACTGTGGCCAGGGGATGCAGTGTGCTGATTGGTCAAGGTCATATCTCCGCCCCTGGAGTTCGTGTCCTCGGAACCACAGGATTCCCCAAAGGGATGTGGGAACTGCAACGGAAGGAGGAAGAGGGAATGAATTTGGGGGGATATTGCTTTGGGGATTTTCCCTATACACTGCTCTAAGACCATAAAGTTTCTGCCCAGGAGGGAAGTAGGTCTAAAACTAAAAGTTCAGGTGTTTTACACTTCCTAGAATGATAGGCATTGGCATACTTACAGACAAGGTTCAGTGGTGAGTAGGGGTGGCCAGACGAGAATGGAATATCCCCGCAGTAGGAAAAAGAGGGGAAGGAGAGACAGGAGAGGGGTGAGAGCCCCCGAGGGGAGTCCTGGGACCTGAAGGCTGGGAGGGGTGTCGCCATGCGGGGCCTGCTTCTGTGAACAAAGTCACGTCTGATGGGGATTTTCTGAAGAGACGTTGTGAAAGTGACACTGTAGGAAGGCATGAAAAAGCCCTTTCCTGTTTCCCATGTAAAAGCCATCAGTTCAAAAGTCAGTTTCTCCTGTTACAGACCAGAGCAGAGAGACGTGATGACTGACAGTGAAGTGGTGCCCTAGGATGGAGGGGGATATTACTGAGAAAAAAGCATGATGAAATCCAATTAAAGTCCAGAATGAAGTGGACAGCACTTCCCAACATCAGTATCTTACTTGTGTTAAATGTACCACAAGAATGGAGGATACTAACAAAGCGGGAAACTGGGTAAGATGGACATGGTATCTCTGTACTGTCTTTGCAACTTTTCTATAAATTTTAAGTTATGCCCAAATTAAGTTTATTTTTTAAAAAGTCAGTTTCTCATGGTGCAGGGTTGCTTTTACTGCATGGAGGACGCCACATGTGGGATTATAAATAAGCACCCATCTGCCTCTGGGTGTCATGGCATCACTGGTTCAGCGTGGGGGTCGTGGGAAGAGCCAAGTGCCGGCACAGCTCCTCCAGGATCCCATGACCTTGGTGTGCACGGATGACATGGCGCCCGTGACGTGCTGAGCAGTGGGCTGGGCACATAACTAGTGCCCAGTGGAGGTTAGCAATCTCCGCTCCGCCCGCAGCTGGTGCCCGCAGACGTTATCATGTGCCTGCCCTCTCCTCTTGGCCTCCTGTGTCCCTGGGCCACGCCTCCCTGTGTCCCGCAGGTGAGGCGAGTTGTTCAGCTGCTTAGTGGAGCTTTTCCGCAGAGCTGGGAACCCCAGCCCTGAGGCCCCCGCATCTTGGGTCCAGGTCGGCTCTGCCTTGCCTCCTGCCCCATGTGGACAGCTGCAGTGACTGCGTACTAGGTTCTGACCAGACTAATTTTATCTAATCCTTACTTTATCTTGGAGGGTAGGGATCACTGTCCCCATTTTACAGAGGGTGAAACTGAGGCACAGAGGCTGGTATTCGTTTTCTCTGAGAGCAGCCTCCGGAAACAGATGAGAACAACAAACAGCACCAATAACTCTGGGGCCAGGTGAGCTGATAAGCAGAAAAAACCGGGAGTGCTGGGACAGTTGGAGAGGAAAAGTTGTCTCTGTGCCCCACAATCAGTGGACTTGGGGCCAGGAGTATCTCCAGGGAGAAAGGGGTGGAGACAGCATCCCAGAGGAGCGAATGACCGGAGGCCTGGCACTGAGGTGGAATACTTAGAAATCTGGCAGTTCGCAGGCCGCCTCCCTGACGGGCTGGAGAGCAGGGTCCGTGCAGAGAGTGGGTTGGGACCATAAGCAGAGGTATTGGGGGGCACCCCACAGGGCTCTTTATATCCCCCTCCATGCACCCACTTTCCCTTCAGGATCTGCCCCAAAGCTAACGTTAGCATTTCTCCATTTGTAGCTAAGGACCACTCACTCCAAGGCCTCTTTGTTTCTGTTGGAAGGAGGTCCCTGCTAGGGCCTTTATGGGTCAATGCTGGGAAGACTCAACACCAGGCAGAGACGGGAGAAACGACTTAGCATCTATTTTGTGCCAAGCCCTAAAGTAGGCCATGAGGTTGAGGCTGAACCAATCCCCTTTCCCCAGGAGGACTCGGGCTGGAGACTGTGCGGGCTGTCATGCACAAGGTAGTCAGCTAGTCCATGAGAAATGGGCTTTAGGACTGCAGGTGGTCAGAGGAGGCCCCCAGCCTCAGGGCAGGGGAAGGGGGGACCCCCTAGCTAGACTTGGATGACCTGGTGGCCAGGCAGCTGACACGGACAGCCGTCCCAGCGGGAAAGGTGACCCTGCGTCCTACCTCTGGCTGCCTTCCCAGGAGAAGACTCAGACCCAGGAAGCAGCAGGGCCCTGCTGGGGGCCCCGCAGGATGAAAAAGGCCTCCCAACCTGGGCAGCTGTCTTCCTGCTGGAGGGCTGTATCTGGGCAGGGCTGCATGGTGGCCCCATGCTGACCCTGAGCAGGGGCTTGGCTCCCAGCAGATGTGAGGGCCTCTCACTACTCCAGGTGACCTACCTCCATAGCCCACAAAATGGGTGTGATGCTGTGAAGTTGCCATTTGCCAGCTGTCTGGAATCGGACCTGCCCAGCAGGCCTATTCTCACATCACATGCTAGGGCTTGTGACACCAAACTGCAGGACTCTCTCGAGTGCTCTGGCTCCTTCTCCAAGGACATGCAAAGTGCTAAAGTCCTCTGGGCTGTAGCCCTAGCTGAAACCTGAATTTCTGCGGAGCTTGAGGAGAAGGGACATCTTGGTGACAGTGGGAATGCAGGCAGTGTGCTTGTGGTCCCCAGTATGTAAGGGTCTGTTCTCAAGTGAGCATCCTCTTTATTCTTGTGAGATGAGTAGGGAGGGGTCAAGACAGTTCCCTGTTGCAGAAACCCCCTGATTTCAGGGAGGATGAGAGACCTGGAGGTGCATGAGACACTGAGCACTGAGACAAGAACGTGGGGCAGAGTCTCAGTAGCTTTCAGGGTCTTAGATGGCATGTGGCAGGAAAGACATTGAGGCTGGGTGCAGGTGGATTCTACCACAAAGAGAACAGGACCTAAGATTATTGCTACAGGTGGATGGATGAATGGGGTGCCTGTGGACAGAGGGCCTGCCGGGGCCTCGCCCTGACTCCGTGGGAATCCCAAGGCATCCAATCCATTCCACCGAAGAGAAGACTGAGGTCTGGAGAGAAGAGCGCATGTCAGGATGGGCTCCAGCCTTCACAGGGTCCCTCCCATGCTCAGGGATGTCAGACTCAGCAGGCAGTGCTCTCTCTGGTGCTGTGGAAAGGGAGGGGCCTCTAGGGAGACCACCTGATGCCCTTGCCTTATTTCTTAGGTAATGAAATGAGTTACCAGAGAGGGACAGGGACTTGACTGAGCTCAGCAGCCAGTAAGGAACAAAACCTACCCCCAGACCAGATGTCCTGATCCCCCAGCCCAGGACTTCTCACTGCACTAGTGCCTCCCAAGGAGAGGGAAGTGCAAGGAGAAAGGAGCTCAAGTTTACTGAGCAGCTGTTATGTGCCAAGTCCTTGACACACATTCGTCACAATCTCCACAACCTTGGAGGAAGATGTTCATGTATGTGTTTAACAAATCAGAGATTCAGAGAGGAAAAGCAACTTGCTCAAGGCTACACAGCTGGTAGGTGGCCATGCAGAAACTTAAGCCCCAGTCTGTCCACTTCCAAAGCCTGTGTTCTCTTTCTTCTCTAAGTTGGGTTTGAGACCCGGAGCTGACCATGCAAGGATGTGGGGGGAGGGGAAGCCAGGGGCAAACTCCAGGCACTGTCCAGGCTCCCAGCCGCCCAGTTGTACCAGTGACAAAGATCAACAGAAATGACCTTGGACAGCAGGACCTGGCCTCCTGCTGGCAGGATTTATTTTTTTTTAAGGTCTATTGATCCACGCCCTGCAGCAAAGCCACACAAAACAAACCGCTGATGTCATGGCTCCGGTGTTGCTGAGATACCCACCACCTAATGGCTTTGGGCCAAGGCACCACTGGCCTGGAAGCTCAGACACTTAGACTGATTTAGAGACTTAGACACCCCACAGCTCTAACATGGAGGGGCCGCCCCAGCGATGTGTCCGCCCCACTGAGAGAGGGATCTGCTCCAGACTTCCCAGACGGGCACATCCAACCCTGCCCTCACCCTCACAGCCTGTCTCTAGAAGCAGCCCCTCCTGCGGGAACTGCCTCTCTCACTCTGAGCTGAGACCAGCCTCCTGGGACATCCCCATGGTCTCCTTTAGGGCCCAAAGTCAGCTGTCCTACAGCCCCAGTGGCCATATTAAACTTTGAGGACAGCGACTCTGCATCTTCTCTGCTCTGGGTCTGAAACTACTTGGGGAGGGGTATCAGTGCCGAAGCCATTTCTGAGGAATGAGCACAGAGCGAAAGAGAAGAGCTGGTTGGCCACCTCCCACATTCTAGGCCTTAGGCCTCTGCTAATGCAGCCAGACATCAAGTCCACCTTTGTGCTGGCCACATCCTGTTGTGTTCCTATTATCTCAGACCCAAGCCTTTTAAAATTTGATCTGAATATGGGTTTTGCTTTAAAAAAATTCCATTTTGTACATATTAGCAATTCATAGTCATTACAATGTTTTACAGCATACATACAGCCTCTTCTTGAGCATTATCTCCTTTCACACTTAGGACAGTTTACTGGACCCCACAGACATGGCTGGGGTGACGTGTCCCCTGGGGAGCCCAGCCATGGCAGGGGTCCCAGCAATGGTCTCGGAGGTGAGCATTAGGCAGGCAGCATCCCCTGAAGCAAGGAGTGATGGATACAAGATCATAGACGCCCAGAGAAGGGAAAACAGAGTGCAACCCACAGGTATGCGAAGGGCGTCCTGAGGGCGCCTCAGACCCTGAGACAGGACTCCAGGAGTAAGCCTGACCAGGAACCTGCTGGAGGAAGGGAGAATGGGTGGAGCCTGTCTGGTTGGGGCGAGTCGTTCCTGAGGCAGAGGATGGGTCAGGTGTTTTGAAAGTCCCCTCACCAGCATCTGGGTCTCCTCAAATGAGTACTGCCAACCCTCCTGACTTTTCATTGGCAGAGGAGGACATAAAGGCTTAGCTAGGACGAGAGCTGAGGTCTCCCTGGTGCTCCCAAGCCAGGGATCTTCGTGTATAACCCAGGCTGTCCCACAGTCTGTCCTGAGCTCCCTTAGTGGGCTTGAGGAGGAGGAGGCCTGCTCCTGCCCCCCTGGGGCCCTTGTCTGGTTGGGGAGATGGGATTTCTCATTCTGTGTGAAGTCATTTAGGCAAGCGGGTTCCAGGAAGGCTGGTGGTGGAAATTCAGGCCCTGGCGACAAGCCTATGGGTGTCAGTCTGGAGCCGGACCAGGATCCCATCTCACACTTCTGTCTCTGGGTTGTTTGGGAGCTGGGTCTGGCTGCGGCTCAGAAAGCAGGGCCCACCCCAGCCCAGGAACCAGGCCTGTGGGCGGGTCCAAACTAAACCTCCACACAAGGGTCCACTGTGGCTGCTTGGCCTGGCCCTGGGCTCCGCCAGCCCTTTCGGTTCCCGGAAAATGCTTCCCGTCTGGTAGTTCCAGGAGAGGCCTGTCTTGGCTAAGGCGATGGCCCCACACCCTGGCCTCTCTTGCCTAGTGGGGATCCTGGACTCCTACAGCTCAGAGCTCTTGAGTCCAACCCCCATTTCACAGCCAGGGTCTCTGGGGCTCAGGGGCATGGACACAAGCCAGCGCTGCACACCAGGACTAGGACCAGGACCAGAACCCATCACTCTGGCCAGTGTTTCAGCTCTCCGTACCCGTAGGGGACAGCAGGGTTTGCACTCTGAGAGAGAAAGGGACGGTTCTATCAAGCGGTCAATTGCCGTAGAGTCTGGGTGAGTGACTGCCGCCAGGTGGTGGCTCACCGTCCCTAGACATCTTAGGAGGTCGGGGCCCCCTCGGTTCTGCTGTGTGTCCTTGCGAGGACCACCGTTCTCTGTATCTGCAGGGCACGGGGATCCCCACTGTCAATGTGGCCCTGACATCCTGCACTTTGAAGTCAAGCGTGGACGCACTGGTTGGGATGAGGAAGAACAGCTCTGGAATCTGGGGTCTGACAGTCCTCTCTTACCTGTGTGCCAGGCTGCACCGGCGAGGGGCTCCCCAGCCTTTGCCCGGGCCGACAGCGCCACCTGGTGTCCAGTCCGTGGGACAAGACTCCCACGGGGATTGCACTGCCAGCCTTCACTCACGGAAGGACCTGTGTGCCACCCAGCGGTAGGTGCTGGGATAAAGAAAGGATTCTGGCCTCAGACACCAGGGGGCTGCAACGGCAGAAAGTCCAGGGCAGAGGAGGGCCTCTGAGCACCCCAGAGCCCCAAGGAGAAGAATTACCAACACCACAACCCAAAAGCCAGGCAGGGGACCCTCAAGGAATGAATTACGATTTAATGGAGAGGGGTAAAGTGGAAGTGGGAGCCAGGGCCAGACACTTGGAACTGAGTCTTGGAGAATGCAAGTTCTTTGCCTTGTGAATGAAGGGCATTCCATGCCCAGGGAACATACCTGTGCAAAGGCATGGAGGAGTGAGTATATATGTGTAAGCTTGAGAGTGATGGTAGTGAGAGGGAAGAGGAAATGCCAAAACATAAGGTCAGAAAGGTCAGAGCCCCAAGTATGTGTGGCCAAAACAGCCCCTGCTCCCCAGTGCTGGTGGATACAGGGCCCCAGCCTCAAACAGGCTGTGCATTGGTCGTCCTGATTGCTGGAGCCTCCCTCTTTCCCCATGGCCAGGGGTAGGTCAGGCTGCCTACCAGCTGATCCCAGGGGACACGATCCTAGGCCTTCTCTGGCTACCAGGGAGCCCAGGCACAGTCCTTGGATCAGGAGAAGGACCTGGGCTCTGGTCTGTTACCAACTGTGGTCTCAGGTTCCTCAGTTGTAAAATGGGCATAATAATAGTGCCGACCTCAGGGGATGTGGTGAGGGTTCAATGAGAAAATGCATGCAAAGTCACTCACTACCACCTTGCTGGCAGGGGTTGACATCAGTTAAAGGGGCTTCTCCTTCCTTTGAATTTAATTTGCTCTCATTTCTCTAGTTTCCTAAGGTGAAACTTAGATAATTGATTTCAGATCTTTCTTCCTTGCTAATTATAGGCATTCAATGCTATACGTTTCCCTCCATGCACTGCTTTTATGACATCCCACAAACTTTGGTAGGTTGTGTTTTCATTTTTATTTAGTTCAAAATATTTGTAAGTTTCTCTGGGGATTTCTCATTTGACCCATGTGTTATTTAAAAGTGTGCTATTTATTTAGGCCCTTGACGGGCAGCTCGGTTGGTTAGAGCATCATCCCAGTACGCCAAGATTGCGGGTTCAATCCCTGGTCAGGCACATACAAAAAACAACCAATGAGCGCATGAACTGGTGGAGCAATAAATTGATGTCTCTCTCTATCTCTCTCCCTTCCCTTCCCTCTCTAAAATCAATCAATAAAAAAAATTGTATGCTATTTAATCTCCATGTATTTTGGGAGTTTTCCAATTATCTTTCTGTTATTGATTTGTAGCTTAGTTCCATTGTGGTCTGAGAGCAGACATGGTATGATTTCTATTCTTTCTTTCTTTTTTTTTTTAAGATTTTATTCATTTATTTTTAGAGAGGGGAAGGGCGGGAGAAAGAAAGGGAGAGAAACATCAACGTGTGGTTGCCTCTCACACGCCACATGCCCCCTACTGGGGACTGGCCCTCAACCCAGGCATGTGCCCTGACTGGGAACGAACTGGCCACCTTTTAGCTGGCAGGCCGGTGCTCAATCCACGGAGCCACACCACCCAGGGCTGATTCTATTCCTTTAAATTTGTTAAGGTGTGTTTTATAGCCCACAGCATGGTCTACCTCGGTGAATGCTCCATGTGAGTTTGCAGAGAATGTGTCTTCTGATGTTGCTGGATGAAGTAGTCTGTAGATGTCAATTCTGTCCAGTCGATTGTTGGTGCCGTTGAGTTCCACTGTGTCCTTATGATTTTCTACCCCCTGGATCTGTCCATTTCTGGTAGGGGGTATTGAAGTCTCCACGTACAATAGTGGATTCATCTATTTCTCTCTGTACTTCTACTGGTTTTTGCCTTTTGAGCATTTTTCCCTCTGTTTACCATCCGCATACCTTCTTGCCTTTTTTAAAACATTAGGTGTCTTGTTTTCTTATTATTGAATTTTGAAAGCTTTTAATATTTTTATAGTTTTCTTTTACAGTTGTACTGCATACAGCTTCTTTCTTGGATATGTAATTTGCAATAGTTTTTCCCATTTGAGGCTTTTGTTTTTATTCTCCCAACAGTATCTTTCAAAGAGCAGAAGTTCTTAATTTTGATGGAATCCAAGGTATCAGTATTGTTCATTTGCGGATCACATTTCTGTTACTCTATCAAGTCTTTGCTTAACTCAAGGTCACAAAGATTTTGTTTCTTTGTTGCTCCTTTCTTTCAATTTGGGGTTCACATTAACTTTTGGTTTTCTATATTGCCTTTGTTTCCAAGCATTTGAAATTTTCGAATTTTCAAATCTATGGTAGAGTTGAAAGAGTAGTAAGATGAACACCTGCATGCACACACCCTTCTCCTAGGGTGCCTCAATTGCTAACAGTTTGCCACATTTGCTTTACCTCCCTCGATACTTTTTTCCCCAAGAAACATTTGATAATAAGTTGCAGACTTTTGTAACATCGACTTGTTGTAAAGTCCAAGTAAGCTGTCCTGTAGATGTTCTTTTAAAAGCAACAACAGTGGCACGTGCCATTTACTGTGGTGACGAGGGCAGCATTTGCTCAGTGTGAAGGGCTTGGAAAAACAGAGGGGTAACAAACAAAGTAAAACTTCCATCTCCCTTTATTCCAACTGCACCATCACACGGGGCCGCTTGTCTGAGAGGAGGGAGGGAAGACGCACGGGGCTCAGATTCCCCCTGCAGCTCCCTTCCACCCCCACCTCCAGTCTGGGGACGGTTTTCTGCAGAATAGCCCTCAGCTGGGAGGCCTGGACCTCCCTACATGACCTTGAGCCAATTACCTCTATTATCAAAGGGCTTGGAACCTCTCCCTCCAACACCCTCCAACAAGAATTCAGAAAAATGAGAAGAGGCTTAGGAACCTCCAGGACATCTTTAAACATCCCAACATCCAAATTATAGGGGTACCAGAAGGAGAAGAGGAAGAGCGACAAGTGGAAAACTTATTGGAACAAAGAATAAAGGAGAACTTCCCCAATCTGGCAAAGCAAATAGGCTTCCAGGAAGTCCAGGAAACTCAGAGAGTCCCAAAGAAGTTGGACCCAAGGAGGAACATACCAAGGCACATCATAATTACATTAGCCAAGATTCAAATGAAGGAGAGAATCCTAGAAGTAACAAGGGGTAAGGACACAGTCACCTACAAAGAAGTTCCCATCAGCTGATTTCTCAAAAGAGACCTTACAAGCAAGAAGGGGCTGGAAAGAAGAATTCCAAGTCATGAAAGGCAAGGACTTACATCCAAGATTGCTTTATCCAGTGAAGCTTTCATTTAGAATGGAAGGGAAGATATAAAGTGCTTCTCAGATAAAGTCAAGTTAAAGGAGTTCATCATCACCAAGCCCTTATTATATGAAATGTTAAAGGGACTTACGTAAGAAAAAGAAGATAAAAAACATGTATAGTAAAATGACAGCAAGCTCACAATTATTAACAACCACACCTAAAACAAAAACAAACTAAGCAAACAGCTAGAACAGGAACAGAACCACAGAAATGGAGATCATATGGAGGGTTAGCAACAGGGGAGTGGGAGGAGGAGAGAGAGGGAAAAGGTACAGAGAATAAGTAGCATAGATAGTAGGTAGAAAATAGACAGGGGGAGGGCAAGAATAGTGTGGGAAATGTAGAAGCTAAAGAACTTATGACACATGGACATGAGCTCAAGGGGGGGATGTGGGTGGGAGGGGGTGTGCAGGGTGGAAGGGAGTGAAGGGGGGAAAATGGGACAACTGTAAGAGCATAATCAATAAAATATATTTAAAAATAAATAAATAAAAGACTTAAATACATGCAAAAAAATGCCGTACATGCATATAGTGGAATATTATTCATCCATAAAAACGAATGAATTGTAGTACTGATCCGTGCTACAATGCGCATGAACTTGAAAACGTTATGCTAAGTGAAAAAAGTCAGACACAAAGACAACATATTATATGATTCCGTTTTTGTTAAATGTCCAGAATAGGCAAATCTCTTAGATACAGGAAGTGGGTTCGTGGTCTGGGTTGCGGGGAGAGGGAGGCAGGGGGACAAATGAGAAGCCACTGTTAATGGGTTTCTTTGGAGGGCGATGAAAACATTCTAAAATTGATTACTATGATGGTTACAAAATTTTATGAACATGCAAAAAACCATTGAATTGTACACTTTAAGTGGGTAAATTATATATTATGTGATTTGTGTCAGTAAACTGTTATGATTAAGCACAAAAGAACTCCGTGAGAGTATTTTAACATCTCTAGACGTGATTCCTTTGCACAGCTGCACCATAATTTATTTAGATTTCTACTGTTGGGCCTTTATGTTTTCTATTAACTCCTTTGTTTCAAAACATTTCAAACACACTAAAAAATGAATTGAATAGTATAAAGAACACTTGTAACCATCGCCCACTTCAATAATTATCAACATGATTTTTGCTTTTCCAGGCATTGATTTGGTGAACATTCTCGTACATAAGAATGTGTGTCCACACTGTTTCCTTCCATTTATACCGAAGTGAATTCAATTCAAGCCACTTCCTCAAACCTTCACAATGCATTCCCAGAACACTCCAGGGATGTGACGGATCAGACCCTGTTCTGCTCTTTGGAGGCTCCCAGCCTGGTAGGGGAGGTATATATTGGACTGTGATCAGAAGGGGCAGGAGCAGCATAACCCCAGTGTGCCCTCCTAATAACCCAAGAACCTGTTTCCCAAACTTCTGTACAGCCCTTTCTTCCCTTCTGCCACATGGAGGCGCCAGAACCTGAGTCATTCACGACCTCCTCTGGAAGCTCTCTCACCAGCACCCTAGGTGAGTGGTTGGGTGGGTCCTGTTCCCTTTCTCCTAGTGACCCTGGCCCTCTCGTGGAAAAATGAAGAAGGTGGAGCCACCAGTGCTGTAGCATGGTCTCCCACCATTAGCCTGCTCTCATGAGCAGTGTGTCCTGGGCTCCACGCCCCAGCAACTGCTTCTAGGAATTCCAGGGATCCATTAGAGTGCCCCTCCACTTTGAGTCCCAGGAGAAATGAATGCCCATTAAGACAATTTTCCACTTTTTTAATGAATTTGAAGAGGCAAGGGAAAGAGAGGAACATCAATGTGTGACTGCCTCTCATGCGTCCCCTACAGGGGCATGGCCTGCAACTCAGAGGTGTGCCCTGACTGGGAATCGAACCGGCAATCCTTTACTTTAAAAGATCGGCGCTCAATCCACTGAGCCACACCAGGCAGGGCAATGTCCCACTTTTTTACAGAGGCCTAAAGGAGGCAGCTCATCACTGTAGGAGGGACTCAGGCCGAAAATCCGCCTGGTGGTTGAGGTCTGCCCCACAGCTGCCTGTGCTAGGAGCCACTACTGTGCGGGCAGCATCAGGGACACCCCAGCTGCTGTGGCAAGGTTAGGGTTGTGGATGGAGGAAGAGAAAATGAGTTACCAGGGACTTCCAAAGGCCCGGCCTAACTGATGTCCGGCCTAGCCCAGATTTGGGCCCCAGTGGGCACTGGCTGCAGAGAACCATAAGGACAGATGTGCCTAGCTTGAAGGCTGGGAGAAGGGACAGGGTGTTTGCTTTCCTGAGAGGGCCTCTCCTGAGCTGGGAGCATCTCTAGTCTTGTAACCTCTCCTGTCTGGGCAGCTCAAGGGGCAGTGACCAGGCTCTGGGCCTGCATGTCTCCCCCTGGGTTGCCCTTTCAGCTCTGACTCCAACACTGCCCTGCTGGCCTTGCCTCTGCTCAGCCCTGGTCCTCCCCACATGCCTCCTCTTAATCAGTGAACTGGCTGCAGCCAGCCAGGCCAGAAACCACTCCCTGGATGGCCACGCAGTTTGGGCAAGAAGGGAGGAAAGGACCAGCTCACATCCTGAGCATCTAGCAGGGGTGTCAAACTCGTCTTCATCAGGGGCCACATCGGCCTCGCGGTTGCCTTCAAAGGGCCAAAATAACTTTAGGACTGTATGAATGTAACTACTCCTTAACTGTTAAGGAGTTTAAATTGCATTTGGCCCTTCAAAGGCAACCTTGAGGCTGATGTGGCCCCCGGTGAAAATGGGTTTGACACCCCTGATCCAGTGTATGTCCGGCTGGCCATGGCAAGTCATGTTGTGTGCATTGCCACATTTCTCTCTCACAGCAGCAGCCTCTCGAAGTATCTGCTCTACACTCATTCCGCAGAGGAGGAAGTCAGAGCTCGGCCCGGCAGTGTGAGCGTTCAAGCCCAGGCTGGTCTGACTCCTGCCTGCGTCTCTTTCCTTCTCTCTGCCTGCTTTCTGCGCTGTCTCCGAGTCTGTGCACAGCGCCTCCCTCACCTCCTCGTCCTGCTGCTGCTTTGCTCGTGCACTCCCACGTGCCCACCCAGTTGCACACGTGCTCCCAAGCTCACGTGCAGCAAGGTGGGTGCACACGTGTAGCCCAGACCTGACGGGCAGCCCTGGTGGCCACTTATGAGGCATGTCATCTGGACATGTCCCTTCACTTCTGGGAGCCTCAATTTTCTCATCTCGTGGAGGTTATGAGAATTGAATTAGATATTATGTGAAACACTGTTAGTACCTTGCCTGGCCAGAGTGCTCAATAAAGGTTAGCTCTTTTAAAATTTTAACTACTTTCATTATTATTGTGTACATGCATTTTTGTACATTCTCTACACATGTAACAAGCCACGCGCAACGTACACAAGGCGACAAGGATTGCCGCGGATACCTGCATGCCCACACAGAGACCTGCAGTGAAATGTCAGTCACCTGCTATGTGACGTGCTGAGGTGCCTGCGCCAGCTCTCCTGGGGCGGGGTTGGGGAACACCTGCGGAACACAGGACAGGGAGCCCGGTCTGGGGTCCACCCAGGCAGACTGGGAAGGAAGGAGGATTCATAATCAGTGTGGGGTCTGCAGACCAATCTAGGACCTGGTGAGAACCTTGAAGACTCTCTCTCCCAACCCACCCCAGACATTGTGAATCAGAATCTGCATTGAATAAGATCTTCAGAGCCCTGGCCAAGCAGTTCAGTTGGTTAGAGTGTTGTCTTTATAGGGCACATACAAGAATCAACCAATGAATACGTAAATAAGTGGAACGACCAATCAATGTCTGTCTGCCTGTCTTTCTCTCAGATCAATCAATCAATAAAAAAACATAAGATCCTCAGAGCACCAAGACAGGTAGGAGGGAGTGGGCAGAGCAGCTGTCCTTGAGTGGGAGGAGGCTGGCCCTGGGCCTGTCCCCTTCTCTCCAACTCCTGCTCATAGTAGGCTGCCATACCTCCTGTGTCCTCCTCTGTGCCCGGGCGTGGTGCCAGGTGTAAGGGCATCCAGCTCAGCTCTGGAAGGACAGTCTGCCCCTCTCAGCCCTGTTCTAGAGGAATATAAATAGCAAGTTTCTCCCTGGTCCTTCCCAGGCCTCTGACAGGCTGGGGGCTGGGAACCACTCCAAGGCTCAAGCAACTGGTAGAGGGTGCCTTCCTTCAATCCCACTCCTGAAATTTGTCCATACTCATCTGCGATTCTCCCACCCAGCATCACAGCATCAGGCTCACTGCCAGAACTCTGGCTGACCTCACCTGCCTTGAGTGAGGTGTGGGCTTAATCCCTTAGGGCTTTGGGATCCTGAAGCCTGGGCTGCTGCCCCCTCCCTGTGCCTGTTGGGGCTAATTTTAGGGCTGCCTTGACAGCTGCCTCAGCTCAACCTGGGTCAGTGCCCAGCCACTCAGTGTTGGGGTCAGCTGGGGTCCTCTGGAAAGTAGCCCAGGCCAGCCCCAGCTTTGGCTGCAACAGATAAAACTAGAATCCGTAGGCCCTGGTCACCATCTCCACTGCCTGGAGAGCACCCCTTAGTGGTGACCAGCAGGATGGGATGGGATCTGGTCCTGCTCTCAGGTTCTGCAGACAGACAAACCAAATCCCATGGAAACCCAGAAGCCACAGAGATCAGGGAGCTCAGCCCCTTGGGAAAACGCAGAGGGGCCAAGGTCTTGGCCAGAGTCACAAGCAAGTGATGGCAAAGCTGGGACTGGAGTCCAGGTCTCGTGGTGTGCAGCTGGGCTCCAGGGCTGGGTAGCAACTCAGAGGGACCCAGCATCTAAAATAGTCCATGGAGATCAAGCCCAGCATTAGTGACTTTCTGTCTGGATGGTGCACAGAGATGGCCCTTCTCAGGGTCCCTCCCTGATGCCAACCCAATACATGCTTCTTGAGTCCCTGTGCTGTGTCCAGCTGTCAAGGATTCAAGAGCAGACGGCACCTGGGATAGTTGACCGAGGAAGGATTTTAGCCTCTGAGGACAAAGGAACGGAGTCTTTCCTCTGTCACCAACATTCTGCTCCCCGATGAAAGGGATGCGGTGATACGTACAGACTGGTTGGGAGCGACAGAGGAGACGCATGGAGGGCGGAAAGAGTGCCGGGAACGCCCGAGTGAGCTGTGCCCGTGGGGCTGCCAGCAGGCTGAGAGCCTGGGCTCCCTCTCGTGGGGAACCTGGGGCCTGAGGGGCGCCCGCAGGCTGCTTCCATCCCTGCTCTGTCCTCCACCCAGTGGTGTTGCAAGAGAACAGGTCTCGAAGACGACCTGGGCAAGGGAAAGGAAAATGCAAGCGGGGTCATGAGGGCAGCTGTGGTTCTCCTCCTCCCCCAGCCTTTGCTCCTTCTGTTGCCGCTGTTCCTGCCTCCTGTCGGGCCCTTCTCCCTGTTATTCCCCACCCCCCAGCCCCCCATCCATCCCTTCCTCCCAGCTCCTCTGAATTCCCTGACACTGGAGCCCTGTGTCCCGGCCCCTGTGGTTCCCTGGGCTTGTGTCCGCGAGTGGGAGTGTGGATATGTGCGTGTGCACACGGGGCTTTGCAACATGTGGCTGGTGCTCAATAGATATTGAACAGCCCGCTTCAAATCCTTTTGGAAACAGGGCTATGTATTCGTGAATGAATAGATAAATATTGACTGATTCTCAAAGCACACACATGTACCCTGAAAAAAGCCTTGTTTATCCATTCCGCCTGGGTAACAAATTGATTCCCACAATGGACTCTCCAGATGACTACAAGGTGGAGGAACCGCAGGATTAGGAAGGAGGGGGGCATTCCAGGTGGAGGGAATGGCTTGAGCCCAGGCTGGGATCTGGGGGGCGCTCAGCCGTCAGGGGAACAGCATGGCGATGTGAGGTGGTGAGGCTGGCAGGGTCCAGATCAAGAAGCACCTTGAATGCCAGGCCAAGGAATTGACTTTATCCTGAGGGCAGTGGGGAGCCATGAGTGAATTTTGAGCAGGAGAATGATGAGGCTAGATTTGCTGTCGGTAGGCTCTCTCTCTAGCTGCTTCGCAGAGCATGGATTGAAAGCAGAGAGTGGTATCAAGGAGCCCTCTGTGTTCAAGATTCAGGGGAGAGGAAATGAAGTATGAGGCTGAGAAGTAGACAATCCCCGGGATGTCACAGAGGGATGACAAGGACTGAATGAAAAAGGGGATAAGAGTAGGGTGGGGCCGAGGAGAGGCTGTGTGTTCTCCGGTGCCTGGCCCTGGCGACCAGCTGGCTGGCGGTGCTGTCGCTGAGGCTGAGAGAGGAGCAGGTCCGGGGAAGATGCAGAGTTCGGCTTCCGGCATACCAGGGGATGTCTGACTAGAGACGGAGATGGGTCAGAGGGCTGGGGCCTGGCAAGTCTGGACAGGTCCTGTCTGAGTAACATTCTCCAGATGCCTTTCAAGTGTCCCACGTACCCCAGAGCGGTCCCCTGGCCCAACCACTAAGAGTCTCCAAGACAGGACCTGGAATTGAGTCCCAGGGAAGAACAGGGGATAGAGACAGCAAAGGGTCTGACCAGGATGAGGGGGAGGGTCTGGAGCCAAGGATAAGGGACACCCCCCCCAGGCACAGAGGTCTGGTGAGGGGTGGAGTAGGATCCAGCCAAAGGCAGGAGTGGCTGGCAGAACTTAGAGATCAGTCAGCCCGAGGTGTCATTGCAGAGACAGGCAGGAGGAATCCTTGCGAGGGGCAGGGGCAGGCCAAGCAACAGAAGGAGGCAGACAGATCATCAGCTCCTGGCCTTAGGCTGTCTCCTGGGCCACGCTGGCTGGGAGTGGTCAGCTCGATGTGACTGATGTTGAGCTTCCTGGCCTTGCCCAGGTGTTGTGAGCTTGTCTGGTCCAGAGGGGTGCACTGGAGCAGACAGGTGAGAGCCCAACCTCTTACCAAGCAGCACCCTGAAACCCAATGTCAGCTCAGCTCAGCCCCTGCTATTACATTCTCAGTCCCAGGCCCCAGGCTGGGCTGCTACTGGAGGAGGAAGCCACAGACCCTGACCTGGGGGACTCACAGCTCAGCACTGAGCTTGCTCCTGACACAGGCTGCCATGCATGTCAGAGGGCAGGGTGGGTGGGTGGGGACGGGGGACCGTGGCATCACTCAGTGTGTTCCACACAGAGTGAGCTGCAATGGGGGCAATTTCCTCCAGCAAATGCCTCTTCAGCACCTGCTCAGTGCCAGGCTCTGTTCCAGGTCTCAAGACAGTGAACGGGTTTGTGTTTTCACTGGAGACTGACAGTAAACAAATACATAATACACAGTATAAGGTTGAGGGGGGACAAGTGGGATGAAGAAACACAGAACAGGATAGGGGTGCACATTTCAATAGGGAGTGTGGAATGGCTGTTTGATAGGAAAAAACCCTGCTTCTGGGCCTGGTGGTCTGGGTGATTTTGGCCAAGTCCCTGCCCCCAACTCCCTGCCTCAGTTTCCTATTGGGACTCACGCTGAGCCATTTCTGAGGGGCTCACCTGGCCTGGCTATTAGAATGGCCTGTGGGGAATGACCAGCCTCTCCCACAAGGTCCAGCCCCACCCACCTGCTCCTCACCACGAGACCCCCTCCACCCAGGACAGCTCAGCTCCTCCTGGCAGGGAGCCTGGCAGGAGCTCTGGAGCCCGGGCCCAGGCCCCGCCCTAGATCTAGCCTGGCAGGCAGAGGTGATTCACCTGCGGGTGTCAGGATCCAGGAAACTGCTGGAGGTGGGGGCGGTGTCAGAGCAGAAACAGGGAGACTCACTGGCCGGCCTCACCTGGGAGGGCCCTGGCTTTTCCTAAGGATCCTTCTGCTCTCCGGGAAGCCCAGATTGCAGCTGAGGAGTTGCCAGGGGCCCAAGACCTTGCCACCGCCTGTCTTCTCTGGGGCCCAGTCTCCTAGTCCACATGTAGGGGAGCGATGGGGCTAGATAATCTTTAATGCTTTTTCCAGTTCTGAAGTCCTGTTCCGTTGAGTACATTGCAGGAGGCCCAGGGTGTCTCTAATGGTTCCCTGGAGGCTCAAGGCAGAGGGGAGTGGCAGATTCTGGGATGGGGTGGGAGAGGGGTTGCCAGGTTTAGCAAGCAAAAATGTGAATTTCAGATAAGCAACAAATAACTTTTTAGCATAAGCATGTCCCCAATATTACTTATGCTAAAGAATTATTCATTATTTATCTGAAATTCAGATATAACTGGGTGACTTACATTTTATCTGGCAACTCTAGGTGGGGAAGGTGATTGGAGCTGGGACTTCAATGGAGGAAGGTCCTAGACTTTCAGATGACCACAGTTTGGGCCACCTACTTCACTGCTCTTTGGGTTGCTTATCCATGGACTTCTCGATGCCTTATTGGAAGGTAAGGGGATGAGGGAGGGAGAGCCAGGAGCTGGGGAAAACCAAGAGCTGTGTAGAGAGGCAGCAAGGCCCCGGGGCCCCAGGGGTAGCACCTGTCGCCCTGAATCCAGCTAACCTCACGTTGCTGCCCCCATTGGGCAGGCAGGTCTCCCCTCAGCCTACCTCCACAGCCTTGCTCTCTTCTCGCTCCCTTCCCTTCTATGCAAACTCTACCCACTGCAGGAACCCTCTTGGCTATTTTTTAGCATCAAGACTGCCTCTTCTGAGTTCCCAGAGCGCTGTCAGCTCATTGTCTGACATTGGCACAGAGTCATTCAATCAACGGAGCACCCTCTCTGTAGCGGGCTCAGGAATCCACGTGACTGGAGGCATCATATGGGGGGGCGGAGCATGTTCTGTTTAATGCAGTTTCTACCGCACAGCAGACTTCAATCAATCTTAGTGGAAGAAAACAGAGGAGGGAGGGCCTCCCAGGAGACCTTCCCCATTGGAGGAGGAAGGAGGATTTTTCAGATGGAGGGAAGAGCACAGGCATAGGCCTGGCATGTGCGGGAACGACGGGGAGAGGAAGATCAGTACAGGCTGGGCTGAGAGGTCACCAGGCAAAGAGCCAGAACTGGGCAGCTCGGTCATGTGCTATGGACCCACGACCTGGGAAGGCTCTGTATCACGGTGCGCCCCTGCTCAGAGAGTGGCCTGTTCTGTGAGGTTCTACGTTTCTGGAAGGCAGGGGCTGGGTCTTCCTCTCCTCTCTTGCCCTCTAGGACCAGGCTGAGAACACAACAGAGGAGATGGGTTGATTGGGAGCTTGGGGATGGATGGCTCCTTGAGGCTGGCTTGAGGCTGAGAGAACCATTGGGTATTGCTGGGCATCGGGTATTGCTGGGGCAATTTCAGTAGGTGATCATATTCACTCAGCAATATGGGGAAAGATGAGTGACTTTCTGCCCTACATAGAGGCCCCTGTGGCATATAGCGTGCTTGCCCAGACCCCTTCACAGACTTGGTCTGGGATGATGCAGTGACAGTGGCGGGCGATGTCTACCCACTCATCACTGAACCCCTGCTGAATGAGCCAGGCCCCAACGGACGTAACCTCCAGTGCCAGTTGTAGAAAGAGAAGCAGGCTGAGGGAGGTCAGGTGATTTACCCAGGGAGTTCAGGTACTAGATGTTCAGGCTAAGCCAGGATTTCCCAGTGCCGAGTTTCCAGCTCAGTTACACTTAGCTGTCCTTTTTTTTTTTTTTTTTAAGTAATTTCTGGAACATTGCTTATGTTTGGCACTCAGAAAGTCACTCCAGTTTTATGCCATTCATGCCATTTTGCTACTCACGTTGCAGATGCTGTCAAAGCTGTTGCTTGTCTGTGAACCTCTAGTGTGGTCTTTGCCCAGCAGCAGTACATTAAGGAAGGAAGGAAGGAAGGAAGAAAGGAAGGAAGGAAGGAAGGAAGGAAGGAAGGAAGGAAGGAAGGAAGGAAGAGACTGGCTCCTCTGGGGGTTCACTGGCATTTTCTCTGGGTGCCCTACCCTTCCTCCAGCCCACAGCCCTGCCCTGCCCTGCCCTGCCCTGAGTCATGTGGCAACCCCAGCACACCTGGGACAGCTAGTCCCTCCGCATGCAGCAGTGTTCCTGCTCTGCAACACAGGCTCACACCATCCTCCCACATGTCACCCATAAAGTAATTCACTCCCTCAAGGTATCCAATGGCCACCATCCAGGTCTACTGCTGGGCAAACTTCTTCCTGGTTATGCAGTGTGCCATGTCTCCCCTGCTAGACCATGAAGACCTTGAGGACAGTGTGAACCCCAAGAAAGAATATATCTGTCAAGAAAGACTCCCCATGGTAAACTGAGATGAAATTCATAACCAGAATCTAGCAGCCATTGCTGACACAGTCTTCTCACACACTTTGCTTTTCAGGGAAAAGCTACGGACTGAGCTTTCAAACTGCTGCACTGCAGGTCCGTTGAGTCAACCCTTATAAGAGAGTTCCTGGTATAATATTGACCAATGGACTCAGAGACCTGTCCCAATCAGAACTGTAAAGCTATATCCTCATTTACATTTATACTGACCAATCAAAACTGCTCCATAATAGCCAATCAGAATGCACAAGTCCGACCAATCACTACTGTATGATTTGGAACAATCAACTGAGCAAATTTGGATTCCTTATTTGCATAAAAATGTACCCATCAGGAATCAGGGTGGGAACTTTCTCTATAAAAGGCATTCACTGGTGTAGGTCAGTTGGTTGGGCATCATCCTGCAAAGCAAAAGGTTGCTGGTTCAATTCTGGTCAGGGTACATGTCTGGGCTGTATGTTCAGTCCTTGGCTGGGACACATACAGTTGATGTTTCTCTCTCACATTGATGATTCTCTCTCTCTCTCCCCACCTTCCCCTTCCTCTAAAAATAAATAAAATCTTTTTTTTTAAGGCAAATGTTTAGCATCCAACAGAGGCTGCACTTCCCCATTTGCAAATTATTCATCTGAATAAAGTTTCTCCTTTTTCCACACCTCACATTGGAAGTTTCTATTGATGATAGGGACCTTGCATTCTCTCATTTGTGTGCTCGATAAGCACCTACTGACAGTCTGCGGAGAGTTGCTATGGTTTCCTGCTTCAGCAGTGCTTGGTTGGAACCCACACTTGACCCCAGCCTGCTGCTCGGAGCCACCCCTATGCTACCTCTTCACAGCGCTCTTGGGCCACCCCAAGACTCCCATGGCTGTCACCTCTCCTCAGCTACCTGCCGTGATGACTGAGTCCCCCTTGCAGGTGCACCAGAACTACCACCAGAACCTGAGGCTGCCGTTACCTGCCACATCGACCTGGAGCTCTAGGCCTCCTATGTCTACCTGTCCCTGTCTTACTACTTTGACCACGATGATGTGGCTTTAAAGAACTTTGTCAAATATTTTCTTCACCAATCTCACAAGGAGAGGAAACATGCTGAGAAACTGATGAAGCTGCAGAACCAACCAGGTGGTCAAATCTTCCTTTAGAATATCAAGAAACCTGATCGTGGTGACTGGGAGTGTGGGTTGAATGCAATGGAGTGTGTGTTACACTTGGAAAAAGTGTGAATCAGTCACTACTGGAATCGTACAAGCTAGTCACTGTCAAAAACAACCTCCCTTTGTGTGACTTCATTGGGACTCATTACCTGAAAGAGATGAAATTCATCAAGAATTGGGTGACCACGTTACCCACTTATGCAAGATGGAGGCCCCCAAAATCTGGCGTGGAGGATTATCTCCTTGACAAGCACACCCTGGGAGACAGTGATAAGAGCTAAACATTATGCTGGCTTCCTGTACCCACTTGGTGACCAGGTAACTTCCCTAGTCACCAAGGCAGCACAAGCAAGTTGGGGTTAGCTTTACTTTTTCTGTAAGTTGTATCAAATTATCTACTTACGTTCTTTCGTTTGTATTGTTCCTTCAAATAAAGTAATTTGGTAACTGCCCACCTTCAAAAAAAAATAACCACCTACTCTGTGCCAGGAACACTGCTGGGCACTAGGGTACAGTCAGGGCTTACATACCCCGACCCTTAAGACTGTTTTGCCACCTGACTCTCCCTGGGTGTCCCTCCCAGGCCTCCTCATGGTCCATCAACTAAGGGGCTAACGTCTGGCAGATCACGGACACTCCAGGAGCTCAGGCCACATCAACCCACATCTTGGACCTCCTGGATGTCCCTGGCTTCTCTAGGTACGTGCCTGGTGCCGGGCTAGTCCTCACGGGGGTGGACATGGGCAGTTTTATGAGGTAAAACTGGTGAAAGTAAGGCAGATTGGGTGCGGACATGCACGAGACCTTGAGAACCACTCCGCAGCCGTCTCCTCACCGACAATCCTCAGAGTCAGGTTTGGCCGTGATAAATCCCCTTCCTTTTTTCTTCTACTCACTCCAGGATCCAGCCAGCCCTCTCTCTCTCTTCCGGTTTTGGCATCATGTTGGACTTGTGACCTTAGTGGCAGGTGCCACTTCCCTGGGGCCTGTGGATTTCTCATCAGCTTCATCCGAGAACCTTGACAGAAGCCTGAGCACTTACACTGGGTACTGCACTAAGCAACAACGTGAATCAGCTCATCTCACGTCATCTCATCCTCCAGCAACCCTATAAAATAACCATTATTATTATCATCCCTATCTTACAGTTGTGGAAACTGAGGGTTATAGGGTTTAAGTAAATTAACAAGGGGTGGAATCAGGATTTGAATCTAAGGTGGTCTATTCCAAACCATTCCTCTTAATTCCTACACCTCCCTGCCCTGCATTCGTGTTTGAGAAAGGTCCCGGCAGAGGTAACCACAATATCCTCCTGCACCAAATGGAGGAACATTTGCTCATCAGAGAAGGAAATGGCCCTGGTTAGTGCGTGAGAGCCTCTGTGGATGTGACATTGGATTAAGATATTCTACTGTTGACTTAGAACATGACCGCCAGGCCTCAAGACTCCACCCTGTGGGAAGACAGCGAGGTTCTTCCTGGTTCGAGTGCCCCAGGGAAGGTATGTGGTCTGGAGCCTGGAAAGCAGAACCACCCTAGGCTGTGGAAGAACTCTCTCAGTCCGGATTTTTAAAGGTTTCTGGTGCCCACAGGGGTGCTCCCAAGTCAGGAAGAGGCAGGTCAGGAACAGGGAGAGCCGGGTCGCCATCAGGCAAAGCCTTCATTTTCTCCCCCCGGAGGCCAAGTGTCACCGGATACGGCAGCAGGCCACACTCCACTCTGTTCATTTTCCATGTTATTTCTGTTTGAATGGCCTTGTGACATACAGCCTTTGTAATGAAAGATTTTTAAAGGCTGCATTTTTAGATAATATTTTAAAATGAACTTTCAAAATAAATAAACCTTTTAAAAGAAGTTTTGCATTTACAGAAAAGTTGCCAAGAGAATTCTTGTACACCCTCAGCCAGTTTTCTCTCTTGTAACAACTTATATTTGTCACAACTAATATTGATACATCATTATTAACTAAAGTCCATACTTTATTCGGATTTCTTTCACCTACACTTAATGTCCTCTTTCTGTCCCAGGACGTCACATCTCATTCATCATCATGCCTCCTACCCTCTTTCTGGTCTGGGGCAGTTGCTCAAACTTTCCTTGTTTTTGATGGCTTTGGCAGTTTTGAGGAGTATTGGTCAGATATTTGGTAGACCATCTCTCAATTTGTTTTTTTCTGATATGTTTCTTGTGATTAGAGGGGACAGGTTCTTGGGAGTAAGACCACAGAGGTAAAGCGCCATTTTTGTCACATCAGATCAAGGGCACGTAAGGTCAACATGACTTCCCGCTGTTCGTGTTAACCTTGATCGCATGGCTGCAGTCATGTTCGCCAGGTTTCTCCTCTGCGGAATTGCTAAGAGGATGCGTTCTGTGTGGCGCCAACCAAACCACTAAGATGGAGGGGCAGCAGCTCTGGAGGGCTGCATGGCGGTGACAATAGTAACCAGTGAAAGGGACCCATCATGTGCAAGGTGAATCTCAGGGGGTAACCCCCTCTCAGCTTCAAGGATTTGGGGCTCTACCAGCTTTAGCAGGCAGTAGATCTCATTCATCTCAGTGTCCCCAGTCCCCCACAAGGCTGTCTATTGAATGCATTGGATTTTTTCTTTTGCAGAAGCATTTTTTTAAATTGAGGTGAAATTCATTTACATAAAATTAACCATCTTTTTTTTTACCCTCACCCAAGTACATTTTTTTTACATTGCTTTTAAAGAAAGAGGAAGGGAGAGCGAGAAACATCAACGTGAGGGAGAAACATTGATTGGTTGCCTCCCGTGTGCACCCAGACTGGAGATTTTATGCCCCTGGACCAGGGCGCAAACCCACAACCTGGGTGTGCACCCTGATCGGGAATCTAACCTGCAAGCTTCTGGCCACAGGACAATGCTCCAACCAGCCGAGTCACACTGGCCAGGGCTAAACCAACCATTTCAAGTGCACAATTCGGTGGCATTCATGCGTTCACAGTGTTGTTCAGCCATCCAGTCGATCTAGCTCCAAAACGCTTTCAATGCCCCAAAAGAACACCCACCCCTGTAAAGCAGTGACTCCCTATTCCCCTCTCCCTCAGCCCCTGTACCTATTCCAGATATTTCACATAAATGGAATTATATAACATATGACCTTTTGTGTCTGGCTTCTTCCATATAGAATAATGTTTTTAAGGTTCAACTGTACTATGGCACGTGTCAGAGCTTTATTCCTTTCTATGGCTGAGGTTACACACACACACACACACACACACACACACACGTGTGTGTGTACATCAATCACTTTGGCCATGCATTCACTGATGCACATACATTTGGGTAGTCACTCCTTTGGGCTATTGTGAACAGTGCTGCTGCGAACATTCATATATGTGTATTTGTTTTAGTACTGTTTTCAGTTGTTTTGTGTGTGTGCCTATACATGACTGGATGGCTTAAGAAGATGATTTCTTCACAGGTTTTTAGGAAGCTGATCAAACTTACGCAGGTGTTCTGGATAAGGGGATTTCCGTCTTGGGGCCCGTCAGGTTATCACCTTATCAACAGGGTGTGGAAAGACGTGACACGCGCGTATCGAATTCACCCACACAAGAAGCCGAGAGGGAGAGCTAAAGGTCATAATACAAATATATAAAGAGGACGAAGTATGGAGTCTTGCATTAGATTTCTTATGATTGTTCAAGCACAGCATGTGGGAGAACTGGTTTACCAACAATTATGGAAAAAGAAGCTCAGAGTTTGAGCTGACCACAAGCTCTACAGAAGTCCAGGCAACGGCTACCAAACAGGCAAATGCAGACGTAGGCTGCATTAACAGAGGCACAGCATCTGGAACAGAGAAGGCGATTGCTCTACTCTGTTCCACACTCTGCCAGACCCACCTGGGACTCCCAGGACTCACTGACGTGCTGGGGTATACTCCGGATCAGGAGCCAGTGACAGCACTACGGTGGCCTGGAAACCAGCTCGTGGGACAAAGGGGCAGAGGACTCAAGTGCAGGCAGTGCGGCTGAAGCAGTTGTCTATGTTGGTTGGGGTTGGCAGGACTGGTCCCTGGGGAAGAAGGCTTTTTTTTTTTCAGGGTGTGCTCTGTTGCCTTGTAGGTTTGGGAGTATGGAATGAACAAGTGAAAGATTCAGGACATCAGGTGAGCCCAGGTGAGTCTGGGGGTCAAGTGACTACCCTGGGGTTTTCCAATATTGAGAAACATATTTAATCTGAAGGGCAGAGAGGAACAAAGACAATGAACATAGTGGTTTTGCTTTTGTTTCCCTCTTCCCCTTCTTCACCTCCTCTCCGATTCCTCTCCTCCTCCTTCCTCCCGACTGGCACCCAGCACCATTCTTCCCTGGGAAGAGGTAGCCAAGTCCCCACACAAGTTAAAGATTTTTGTTAGAATGATGGGCTGAAGTTAACAGGGTAGGATTTAACTGGCTAGGTTGTAAAAACCCAAGAAAATGCTTATGCTATTATGGTGAGTGAAAAAAAGCAGAGTGTGCAATTATTTATCTATATACAGTAAAATGCATAGAAAACTCTAGTATAAAATACACCAAAAGCTTAACCTCAGTTGTCTGTGTGGATCAGGACTGTTTTATATTTTTCTGCTATTTTCAAATTGTTTGTAACGAAGAGGCATTATTTCTACAGTTGGGAAAAAAAAACCCTACCTTTGCTGTGAATGACTTTAACTGGAATAGAAGTGGGATTCCGTGGAAGCAGTGATTGTACCTGGTCACTTCCTTCCCAGCTCTGGGCCGGCTTTGTGGCTCCTCCACTTCTTGTCCCCACTCGCAACGGTCCTTCTGGGCCCCCAGACCTCCCCACACCGGGCCCTGTTCCCAGCAGGCACTTGGAAAACTTGAGCAAACATGTGATGTTTTGCTTGAAGAGCCATACAAATAAGTGACTCTGGAGTAGAAAGGACAGCCCTAGCTCACTCTCAGATTGAAAAGACCTGAGGGGTGAGGAGAACACGAGGTGGGTGCAGCTGATGGGGTTGCACCCCTGCCAGGGTGGAGTGGGCCTCTCCTCTCATGATGTCGCTGCAGCTGGCTATCAGCCTGGATGCACCTGCACTGGCAGGAAACACAGGCTGCCTGTGTGGGGGTTCTGAGGAGCCAGGGGTGGAGTGTGCAGCTAATGTGGTCTCCAGACATCACCTTGTGAGAGCCTGGATTCACTGAGACCTCCCTAGTGCTGCCCTGGGCTGACCCTGTGCACACATTCACCTAATCCACATGCCACACCCACGAGGTTGGCATCGGTACCCATTTTAACTACAGGAAAACTGAGGCTCAGAAAGATTAAGCACCAGGTCACCTGGCTGGTATACAACAGAGGTGCTCTTAACCACCATGGCATGCCACCTCGTAATAGTCTTACAGCACTTCACCTTTCTGCTTGGTAAAATGGCCTATTTCTTGAACTTCTTGAATTTGATGTGGCCCCACTGATGGTTTGGTTATTGCATGTGGTAACGATTTAATTGTGGCCTTAGAGAAAAAAGTTCCTGCTCACTTCCTCATCTCCGAAGGATGGCAGAGTGCTGGAGGTGACTGTTGCAGAGACCCCTCCCTCCCACTCCCCAGCCCTGGCTCTAGTGGGTTGTCCTGGGCCCTGGGGGCAGGTGGTCCTTGCTGTGGCCTTGAAGATAGAGAGGAGAACCTCCGGAAGTTGCATAAGGCAGGTCTCAGTCCCCTGGTTGGGGTGGGTTCCTGTTGCCGAGGGCATTGTGATTAGAGCCTGGACAGGACAGCTGGGACTCCGCAAAAGGGCAGTTGAAGGACGTGACCATAGAGGGCTTTTCTATCCTTCAGACTCTAAGATTCTACAACTCCAAGCCTCTCTGATATTGACAGGGGTAGGGGTGGGGCAGTGGTGGGGCAGTGGGTTGGTGCCTTCTCTTACTTGCTCTGATCCTTTCAGAGCCTCAGCCCATGAACTCAGGGTTGTAACCATGAGCATCTTTGACAAATGCCAAGAATGGGACTCGTGTTTGTGTGATTCTTGGTGGATCATCTCCTGAGGGTGAGAGAGACTGGTCCCTGGGCATCAAGGCACAGGTCTCTCTGAACAAACTCTATAAACATTTACTATTATGTGCTGGGGAGAAGGGTTGCCTGGGCTGGGTGCTAGGGACAAGAGGACGGTCTTCCAGTCCCTGCCTTTCCATAGAGGCAGACAGACCCAGAGCCAGGGGCTTGCTGCAAGGCAGAGGGACATAAACAGGATGCAGGAGTCAGAGGAAGGACCTCTAATTCTGGGGACATGTACCCAGAAACTTTGCAGAGCTGGTTCTTTCCTCTCTCCAGTTCCAGGACGGCCTCCAACAACCTTTGGGGCCCAGGCTGCTGGCCTCAGAAGAGCCAGGGATGCGCTGACTCTGCCTGCTGCCCAAGCCCCAGATACACTGAGTTTGGCAGCCCCAATCTGGTCGCTGGACATTGGGAGAGAGTTGTGGCTGCCTCAGGGGGCCCATTGGGTAACGAGAAGAGGCTAGCAGTTGTGGTTATTGAGTAACCACTGGGCTTCCTGAAACTTCAAGTTTCTTTCTAGACCACCACCACCTTCCTCTTTCAGGATCAGGTTGGGGCTAGGGAGTATTCACTAGCTCACATTCATTTATTCATTCATTCAATAGTCACTTGTTTACCATCTCCCCTGCTCCTGCCTGTCCTGAGCTTGGGGGATTCAGAGAGACATCCGTGGGGTTCTGCCCTCCTGGGTTCCCTGGCTCAGATAATGGCACCACCATCCACTCCTGCAGCCAAGGCAGAACTCTGGGCACCAGCCCAGACTTCTCCCTCGCAACCCCTCACATTCCCCCTTCTGTTTTTCTATGCTGCTCTGTAGTTCCCCTGTCACATCATTTATCATCTTCTACAGTAAAAGCTCCAGTTGCCCGTCTTCCCCTTCTAAACTCAATGAAGGCAGGGGCTGTGTGTATTTTCTTGTTTCCAACTGTGTTCCTGGCCCCTGGCACAGTGCATGCCACTTGGTAGATGTTCATTAAACATTGTTAAACAAATCAGGACATCCCCTTAATTTCATTTTCTTAATATTCCTTGGAGCTGTACTCTCCTCCCCTCCCTGGGTCCCGGCCTTTGCTCACATCCCACCCTTCACCCGCACTATTGAGCAGGCTCCTGATGGAGCTGCCTGCCTCATCTCCCCCATCCCATTTACTTTTCACACTTTAGCCAGAGTGCCAACGCTAAAGGGCCCCTCTGCCCTACTCACAACCCTTTCAGACTCCGCATCACTCACAGGAACGAGGCTACATTTCTGGGATGAAAAAGAAATTGATAGAGATACGACTGAATAGCCCATTGTGAAGATGATCAGGAAAATATGCAAAACTGCGAACACTTGCCATGGTGCTCTATGAACTACAAATAAGAGGACACAAGGCCGCGTGCCAGGGGCAGCTGCGCTAACTAGGTGGAAGATGGGAAGAGATTGAGAAACACATTTTTGGATGACACACCACCTGCTCCTCCCTCTGCGAGAGAACAGCGTGTGTCCCGCTGTGACCGACTGACGGTGTGTCACTTCCCCTTTACTGCCAGCTCCTGGAGGACAAAGACCACATCCGATTTATCTTGGTGTCTCTGGCAGCTAGCGTAGAACTTGGCATACACAGGCACTCAATAAATACTTGTGGAATGAATGAATTAGAGGATTAAATGAATTAATGAATGAAGAACCAATGGTTCCAAAATAATTTAACAGATTAATCCCAACTGCCTACTCTTTGCTCAGGAACTAGGGTATTTCTGACAAGAAAGACCTTTGGCCATACCTCCAAAACACAGGATTGCCTTTCAAGCTAGGCTACTTGAGGACATGGGTTTGAGGGCCAGAAAGTCTAGATAGAGTCTGACTCCACCAATTATTAGCTGTGTGAGCTTGGGCAAGTAATCTCTCCTCTCTGTGCTTCACCTTTGTCATCTGTAAAATGGAAATAGCGATAGTACCAATCTTGGAAGGTTGTTATGAGAAGTAAATTTATATGTGTGTATGAAAATTTAGTGTATATATATATATTTAATATATATATATGCATTTGTAGATGCATATATAAAATGAATTTTTATATATACTATACGCTATATAATATGTAGTATAGTTCAGATAGACAGACAGATAGAACTATTTAAATGCCAGCTATTACTGATGATGATAGGGATAATTCCCTAATTCATCCCATCAACTTTCTTTTTTCTGTGTCCACACCATCTCTCTGAAGGTGGGATCTAGACTACTGCCTTTATTAAGCAAGGCAGCATAAAGTTGAGAGGATCAGGAGGCGGTGCCCACCTTCATTTCTGCCTGGTTGAGAGCATGAACGAAACAGCCAACAGGGTCCTTGTCGAAAGATCCTACACACAAGGAGGAAGAAGATTGTTTGGAAGATTCAGGTGAAGAGCTCATCTCTGAAATGATCTTCTACAGGAAACAGAGTACAACTCTAAAAAGCATCACTTTGGTGTTCTCAAAACCAACATGTACCCCAGGAAGCTTTAATATAGTGGTTATTTGCTAGGTGTCTTCTAAGTGGGCAAAAGATATGAATAGAAATGGGAATGCAAATGGCTCTCAAACATGAAAAAAGATGCTTGCCCTGGCCTGGCAGTTCAGTTGGTCAGAGCATCCTCCCGTACCCCAAAATGTTGTGGTTCGATCCCTGGTCAGAGCACATGCCTAGGTTGCAGGTATGGTTCCTGGTTGGGGCACGGATGAGAGGCAACCCATTGTTTTTCCTTCCCATTAACGTTCTTCTCTCCCCCTCCTTTCCTATCACTCTAAAAGAATCGATAAACGTATCCTCGGGTGAGGATTTGAAAAAAAAAAAGATGCTTCATCTCACTCAGAAATGCAAATTGAAACTACAGCAAGACATGATTTTTCAACTATCAGATTGGCAGAAGTCCAAGAGTTTGATATCACAGGGTTGTGAGGCCGTTGTGAAATCCACTGTGGGGATTTTACCTTGAAGAACTCACCTGCACCCCTCGCCCCCGCTTTCAGCGATGTTGTTTAAGCGAGATTTCCTCCACTCCAACTCCAGGGGCAGCCCTGACCGGCTGAAGCACTCTAAATTTCTCATCATCTAGAGGAAATCATAAAATTACTGGGCGACCTAGGGCAAGCTACTCAGCAGGCTGGGCGTTGTTTCCTCATCTGTAAAATGCCAACAGTAGTGGAGACTCGGAAAGCAGCCGTGTCGGTGTCTGGCACATCTTCAATAAGGGACACCTTTTATTGGCTTTGGTAACTGGATACTTGTCAATTAAAATATCTGTGTTGACCTAACCTAAAGGCTTATAGAACTGCAAACTAGAGCTCTACTTTCTTAATCATTACAGAAGGTAAAAACAAGAAAATCTAGACTATGTAGCAAAGAACAAAACAATGGCAGTAAGGAAGCCCAAAATGAAAGAAGTAAAATGAGACTACATCTGTTATTAAATAGGTACAAATAAATTAAGCTATGCTATTGTCAAATGAACTCAGAAAGAGTCTGGAGGCTTTGGCTAGAAATAATGATACAGATTTACTCAAGGGTTGTAGGGTTTGCAAACTGGAAATGCAACTAAGCAATACCCAGAAGTTTTCTGAAGAAGAAAGAAAAGCTGAGGGTTCTTGTAGCAGAACTAGTCCTACATTCTTAGCCTCTGGGTTGGGCTGAGGTGGCATTCCTCTAGACGAAGAGTGGGCTATGCAATAGATGGCAGATGGTTTGGAAAGTCAGCATTCTTTCCTCACCCCTTCAGGGAGTAATTAGAGGGTTATCTAGAGGCCTGACGGATGTATGTTCACGCAGTGACAGAGACTGGAAGGGTCAAAAGTTTGAGTTCTCAGGCTAGTTACAACAAGAATGGAGTCTTGCCTCACACCTCAGACAACTTCATTTTTGTGGCTCAGCAGCTTGACTACAGTGAGTCCATTTCATTTCTTCACTCTATGCCTCTCTATGGAAGGCAACAATTTACACATTTTCATGTTGAAAAACAAAATTCAACTAGCCCATATGCTGCTTACAGGAAATACTTAAAATAACACAGGATGTCCAAAGGTATTCAATATATACACGTACAAAATGAGATATAATAATATGAAAAGAAAACATGGGAAAGAGATCTCAGAGTAGGAAAGACCTATATGTATGTATGTATGTATGTATCTATCTATCTATCTATCTACCTATTTAATTATTTTTATTTTAATCTTCACTTGAGGATATGTTTCGTTTTAAATTGATTTTAGATAGAGACAAGGGGGGTGGAGAGAGAGAGAGAAACATCATTGTGAGAGAGGAGCATCAATTGGTTGCCTCCCGTAGGTAGCTCAATGGGGGGTTGAACCCACAACCTAGGCACATGACCTGAAGGAGAATCGAACCTGCAACCTTGTTGTACGGGTGATGCTCCAACCAAATGAGCCAACTGTCCAGGGCTAGACCTTTTTAATTATGGCTCAAAATCCAGAAGCCATAAGAGAAAAGATTGATAAATTCAGCCACTGAAGAATGAAAACTTCTACATCAAAAAAAGAAGAAAAGGAAAACCCTCACTGCTGTGCCTCAGTTGGTTGGGCGTTTTCTTGCAAACCCGAAGGTCCGGTCGGGCGGATGTCAGGGTCGCAAGCCAGGCCCCCAGCTGGGGGAGTGCAGGAGGCAGCCCATCCCTGTTTCTCTTGCACATCAATGTTTCTCTCCCTCTCTCTCCCTCCTTCCCCGCTCTACAAATAAATAAAATATTTTTTAAAAACCTAAGTAAAGGTAAAATGCAAATGATAAACTGGGAAAATCATTTTAAATTCAGGTAACAGACAGAGAGATAATCCAAAATATTAAAAGCTAATAGGAATCAGTAAGCCCAGGAACCTAATAGAAAAATGGCAAAAAAAAAAAAAAAAAAAAAGGAAATGCAATGGATCTCAAATGGCTCTTTAGTTATAAGATGCACTCAAAATAAGAGAAATACAAATTCAAACCACGCTGACATGTGATTTTTCATGTATCAGCTTGACAACATTTTAAGGATTTAGTATCACAGGGTTGGAGAGACTGTGGGGAAATAGGCTGTCTCGTACTGATGGGGAGTAAACTGGGACACCCCAGCAGTTTGGCAGTAGTCATCTGATTTGCAAACACGCAGTCCTTTTGCTCTAATGACAACACTTCTGTGACATTTCCTGCATGAACAAAAAGTATCTACATGGTTACTCACTGTAACATTGTTCATACTAGCAAAATTGGAGACAACCCAAATGCCCACCGACCGAGGGTGGGTTAGGTGCGTTGTGGTACATCTATCTCTACAATGGGATACTCTCCCGCCCCCAAGAAGAATGAGGAAGTTTTCAACACAGTAATCTAGAAAAAATCCCCAAGATACAATTAAGTGATAAAATACAAGGTCATGTGTATTGTATGCTACATTTGTGTTTAAAAAATGAATAGAAATATTTGTATTTGTACAAAGAAACTCAAGGATACACTAGAAATTAATAAAACCTTCCCTCCAGCTTAGGGTGTGAAGGGAGGAGTGGGAACTGGGCAGCAGCGGAATGGAGAGAATTTTCTCTGTATATCCCTTTTTACCATAGTTTTAATTTCTGAAACATGTAAGTATATTACCTGTTCAAATTTTAAATAAAAAGACTAAATGACATAGGGAATTTACATTACAAATGCAGACAAAGCTATGGTAGGTAAGTACAAAGTAGAAAACAGTAATAGTGATATAAGAAATAATTAAAATTGTGGCTAGGAGCTTTAAATGGAACAAAAGGAGGTACTTTTATTTATTAAAATATATAATACTCCATAGTGAGGAAGGGTTTTATATATTAAATAATAGAGCAACAAAATAGATGGAATACAAATAGAAGGAGAGGTTCATATAAGCAAAAAAGTAGCATCATTATCAGCTGGAAAGGTTATATATAAATATGCATTATTTCAATATGTACTTATTATTTAAAATATGTTATGTATGTATTATGTGTATGTATAATAGAACATATACAACAACAGACTAATTAAATATCAAAAGACAGATCCTAATAAGAGAACACACATCTTATTTTTAGAAATTTATAGAATTTCACCTATAAGTGGAACCTGATCAACAAAACAGACAAGCAAGCAAAATAGAACCAGAGACATTGAAATAAAGAACAAACTGACAGTAACCAGCGGGGAGGGGGAAGGGGGTAGTGGGGGAAAGAAAAGGAAAGGGGGAAGTCCAGGAGCATGTGTAAAGGACCGTGGACAGAAGCCAAAGTGGGGGATGGAGGGTGGGAGGTGGGGGCAGCTGGGGCGGGGAAAGTGGGGGCAAAAAAATGAAGGCAGCTGCACCTGAACAACAATGAAAAGTTGATAGACCACATATAAAGTAAATTCTAAAAATAACAAATACACAAACTATAGACTTTCATTAAACCGATGTCCCCTACTTTCCTGCAAAAAGAAAACGAGAAAAAGAAAAAACCCTCCAGGGTGAAAGCAAAGCCCCAGCAAACACAGGTGTGTGTGCGAAAGGCCCGAGCGGCAGTGAGAAGACTCGGACGGCCCACGTGACTGGGGTGTGGAAGGCTGATGGGAAGTGGGGACGGGGGAGTGTGGAAAGGCCATGGGGCAGGTCACAAAGGGCCTTGAATGCTTCCTCCTTCTGTGGGTGGTGGAGAGTAGCCAGAAGTTTCTGAGCTGGACCGTGGTCATGGTTGGGACTGCCAGAGGGTCAGCTGCCTGAGCCCCTCTCACTGAGGTGGGAAAGGGGGGTGGTTGGGGAGTAAGGGGGTTCCTTAAGCCGGTGGGCTCCTAGGAGGATCTGGAGAGAGGTGGTATGGGCAGCGGTGGCTTTGGGGGCCTGGGGCTGGGGTGAGGGGTGCAGCCCTGAGCCTGTTTCTCTTCCTTAACCCATTTCCTACTTCCTGCATGCCACCTCCTCACCCCCTTCAGGACCCGGGAGGGACTGGGAGGCAGCCCCTGGCACCTCCCCAGTCACCATGAGGCTTTTCTATCCAACCATCTGGCCCAGCCCCCGCAGGGACCTCTGTGTTCAGGTCTTTGTGTCTGCACAGTGGCCCTCTTTGTCCTGAGCAGCATTCCCCCTACCCCACCCCCACACACCTCCCCTCTGCCCTTCACACACTCTCTCTCCCCCTTTCTCTCCCTCTCTCCCCCTTTCTCTCCCTCCCTCCCTCTCTCTCCTGTGTTACAAAAACACCAGAGACCAGGGTCAGGGCTCTAATCCTGGTTTCCCCAGTGGAGTCTCTGAGCAAGTCATTTTGCTTCTCTGAGCCTTAGTTTTAGGTCTGTGAAAATGAGCTGCGCAAGAAATCAAACTCCTGCAAGAACTGATCTGCTACTCTGCTCCAGTAGTGAGACCTAAATAACAAATGACATCCGTGGGGACCCCTACCGAACCCTCAGCCTGTCCACTGGACCTCCTGCTTATTTCTCCAACCTCACCCTCACCACTGCCTGGCCAGCTGGTGGTCGTCTTTCTCCCATTTGACAGATGAGGAGACCAAGGCCTGAGGACGGATCTGGCTTCATGGGTGGGTTACCTGTCTAATTACACAGAGCCCCACACATTGAAAGCCCTGCACTTGATTTAATGCTCTGCTACCCCATCTTGAAATTCTTACTAGTTCTTGAGCAAGAGGCCCACATTTTCTTTCCACCTTGAGCCCCAGAAATCGTGTGGTGGGCCCTGCTTGTGGGGAGGTGGAGCAGAGGCTTGCCGAGGGCTGGACCAAGCTGCCTGCCTCCAGGGCTGCCTCCCCTGGGTATCTGCATTCTGGCATGCTGAGAGCCAGGGCTTCCAGGCTGCATTTGGCATCAGAGGTCCGGCCCCCACCTGGGAAACCTGAGGAGCGCAGTTCCCAGTTGCTGAGGGAGGCAGGATGGTCCAGGACTCCAGAGAGCAAGCAAGACGAGGCTGCTGGACCAGTCTGGCCCTGTGTGACTGGAGTCCCAGTATGGGTCCAACGCAGCGTCTCAGCCGTCACTCCAGGGACTCTGCAGGACCTTCCTTCCAGGCAGCTTGCAGTTCCAGGGCCAAGGGACCTACTGCAGACACACTATGTGACTTGGGACATTAACTTCCCCTTTCTAAACTCTAGTTTCCCCGTATGTAAAATAGTAATGACAGCACCTACCTGCTGTGGTTCTGGTGAAGATTAAATGAGATACTTTAATGTAATGACTGGCGCAAAGAAGGTGAGCACTAGAGTTCTTACCCGGTCATTCCTGGAGGCTCACCTGGTGCCATGGACAGCACTGGCTGCTGGGCATCTGACTGTGAACAGCACTGCCCTCGATGGCATCCCCCTTCGAGGGAGATAAACATAACAGTGACAACAGTGAGTGAGTGTTGTGACAAAGGGAGGTGCCTGATGGGGCACCTCACTGGGCCTTAGAGGACGATGTTGGGGAGCCATGAGAAGGGAATAAAAGCAGGAAGGGGCAATGCAGGTGGACTGAGGAGCAAGTGCCAGCAGGAAGCCAGCAGGGCAGCATGGCTGGATCAGAGGGTAGCGGGAGGGGAGGAGGAGGGCCTGGCCTTGTAGGCTGCAGAGCTGGGCTTTATCTTGAGGGCATTGGGGCTGCCAGAGGGTGTAAGGTGGGCAATGCTAAGGAGGGGTGACAGAGACGCCAGTGGCCTGTGAAGGAGGGCTTGGAGGTGCTGTGTCTCAGCTCAGTGAGGAGGCGGAGCCAGGGCCCAGGCTCCCCTCCAGCACAGACTCTCAGCAGGTTTCTCAGGGGAGCTGCCAGAAGGCGACAGAGGGAAGATGAGAAGGCTCAAGAGAACCAAATTCCTCCTCAGGGCTGGCGAGCGAGGGAAGCTTCCTAATGCGTGGGAGAAGCACTCCTGGGTTGCCCTTCTGTACCTGACCTGCTACCGTTAATGGAACCCTCTCCCTCCCCAGCCCCTCTCCCTCCCACATGGGGACCATTAGGCCTTCACCACTAGCCCGCTGCATTGCAGGGAGGCCCCCTGGGTGTTACCCCACCCTTCCAGGTGGGTTTGCTGTGGGGCCGCTTATTGGGCCTCCATTTCCTGGCTGAGTCAATGGGTTTAAATTCTTTTAGCTACGAAAAGCCCTATATTTTCTTAAACGTACTCTTACCAGAAAATGGAAATAAATTCAGATAAAAGCAAAGGTGCTCAGGCTGAAGTGTGATGGGGGCTCCTCAGGCAGCCCCAAGAAAGGGGGAACTCAGCTGAGAGATTTGGAGCCTGCTGGACTTGCTTCCTGAAGCCCCATGATGAGAGTGTCTGGGGAAGGCGTGGGGAGACTCAGACTTTCGGCCCCTCGTTAGAAGGGATACTTACCCTTGAACCTGAGCAGCTCAGGACCATGTGCAAAACCCCAAAAAAAGATGGGCCAGTGAGAAATGGATTGTTATTATCATTTTGCATAAGAGGAAACTGAGGTTCCAGGAGGAGTCTGAACCTGAAGCTAAGTCTTTGGGGTTCAAGGACAAGTCCTTTTCTTCTGCTCCTCAGGCCTCACTAAATCTCCTCCTGTGGGCTCAGACCCTGTGTGTCTCGGGGATGCAGTTTCTTTGGCTATAAAGTAACAGAGATGAGCCAGAGCAGGAGAGGGACCCTGGGCTCTCCACCCTCCAGTCAGCTGGAGGCTGAGGCAGAGCCCTGGCAGAGTCTTGGTATCCAAGGATTTTTTTCTCTTGGCCTAAGTAGCAGTTAGAGTAGAAATCTGAAGGGAGAAGAGAGAGGGGGGCTGGTTGGGCCTCCAGTGCCCAGGGGACTTCCCACACTGGGACCCTACGGCCCAGGCTCCATGAATAGGGGCCACAGGGCTTCCTAGTTCACCAGAAGCTGCAGGGACCAGCTTGGACAATAGGTGGAGGAGGCTGGACAAGAGGCCTTTGTGTCTTCCAGGCGGAGGTCTCCAGAGGACTGCAGAGGTGGCTCAGCTACACAGGGCCCTGTGTCCATTCTATTCCTGCTCTTGGCAAGGCTGCAGCCAGCATCCTTCCTGGGCCCCTCGTGGGGCCAGCAGCCAGGTGCCAGTCAGCTGATGAGGAGCCCAGCAGGACCCAAGGCCCTAGGGTCCTGAGCAAGCTCCTTGGCTCCAGAAAGAGGCCCACTGTGCACACATCCAGACACTGACTGTCCAAAGCCCAGATGGATGGACACTGGTCAGCAGGAGGGTGAGTGTGATTGCCTCTTCTTCACAGAAAAGGAGGACCCAAGAGGGACTGGAACTGGGTCAAGGTCGCCCAGAGTCAGTGCTAAAGCTGAACCACAACCTACCCTCCTGGCGCCTAGATCAGAATGAGAGGGGGGGGGGACATTCATTCATTCATTCATTTGTCCATTCATTCACACTTTCAACAATTCCTGGGACCTCTGGGACGCAGTAGGAAGGCAGAGGTCCCTGCTCTCCTGGAGCTCACATTGGGGAAAGGCGTCCTTGACCTCACAAAGCCATCAGAGTGGGATTGAAGTCAGAGAAGGGAGTGACACGTGAGTGGCTGGAGTACTCTGAGAACCGTGGCTCAAGGGAAGCAGCTCAAGATGAGGGGCCAAAAAGAGAGGGGTGTTCGGGAAATTTCTAGTTACTCTCTGAATGAGATTAAGCAAAGGCAGCATAGATGAGGCTCCCTCCACCCTCCTCTCGGAGCTGGAGAGAAGCAAGACCGATTTCCCACCTCCTCTCCCCTACCGGATCTCCAGTAAAGGAGGCGAGTTCTCAGGGTGGGGCTTTAGAGCCTAAAGGTGGGGCTTTAGGTCCCTGGGAGGGGTTCGTGGGCAGCGACACGAGCCACACAAGCACTAGACAAATTTTGCAAAATTTTAGCGTCTCTGAAGACCTCGGCCTGGCGATAGGACGGTCGCCGCCGGCTCCTCCCGGTGCAGCACTCGTACATGCGCTGACCCTGCCGCTTCATTGCCTGGCAGCGTCCCCAAGCGGGTGGCTGGGTGTCGGCACGGGGCGGAGCGGTTCCAGAGTCTGTTCAGAGTCTGTCCCGCCCTGCCTGACCCGGCCGGCCGGGGTAGGAGCTCCGCCGGGTGGCGGGCAGGCAAGCGGGTGGGGCCCCCTGGCACGTGGGTCCCCGCTGCGGCCGTGGAGGAACGCGGGTTCGAGCACTGGGAGCGTGGGCCGCTGCGCGGCGGGTGCAGGAACACCCGCGGAGGTGAGAGGCGGGCCACCTGGAGGGGCCGGAGGCTGGGAGAGGTCGGCGGGCGCGGCCCGGGACTACTGGACACTGGGAAGGCAGAGCCGTGCGCGTGTGGCGGCCCGAGTGGGGCGCGGCTGCGAGCGCGTGGGGGCGCACTGGGGGGCTGTGGTCTAACTCTGTCTCCACTGAAGTATCGACCTCAGGGAGTGTGGACGGGCACCCCGGTGAGTAATGTGTCCGCGTGTTTGAGAGAGTCTGTGTGTAAGTGGGGGAGCGCGTGTGCCCCTGCGGCGTCAGTAGCTGAACTTGCAGAACTCATATGTGTGTGCGCGCGCGCGCTGGGAAGTAGGCACCTGGGTGGCGGCAGGAGACCCGCGAAGCCTGGAGGCCAGCTAACCGGGGGCAGGGCGCCGGTGAGACCAGGGGGCGGTGGTGGGGGCAGTGACCTGGAGAACAGTTAAGCCTCTGTCAGGGGACTTCTAATCTGGCCGGTGGTGCTGTGCTGTGGGAAGTCAGTCTGGGGAAAGGCAGTTCCCTTCCTCCGTTCCCCAACTAGCGCTGCAGGTTTGGAGCCCCTGGAGCCAGGCCTGAGGGCCAGGCTGTGCTGTGGACTAGAACTGCCAGTTTGGGGTCTGTGGAGCTGGTGGCACCTGTTCCTGTCAGCCCAGTATCTTTGGTGGCCCTGGGCCCACAGCCTGAGGTGCCTGGCTTGTTTGGGATCTAGGCTGGAATAACAGGAGTTTCTGAAGGGCAGCATGAGGCACCAGTGGAGTCTCAGTTACCTGGTTGGGTGGAAGTGGTTGGGAAGTAGATTCTTTGAGCAGACAGGGCCCGGAAAAGCTGTCTGGAGAGGCAGAGATCTATATTCCAATCCTGCTTTGGCCAGTGAGACCCTGGCAAAGGCATGTCCCCTCTCTGAGCCTCATGGCCTCAACTGTGAAAGGAAAATAACAATGACGTGGAATTTGAGGGCTCTCGAGGAGCTGATGTGTGGATGCTATTCAGCACCAACGTCCTCTTGGACAGGCTCACAGCTTGGGGCTGGTTTTGGGGATGGGGTCTGTCTGTAGAGGGAACTTCCTAAAACCCGAGTCCCTGTTCTCCCTGACCTAAACTTTCACAGGACCCAGCCTGAACCCCTCAGCCTGGGACGCAAGGCCTCCAAGAACTGATCCTTGCCAACCCTTCCAGCCCCGTCTCCCGCCTGACTCTTCACCTGCCAGTAACTGCATGGAATCTGCCGCCCACACTGGGCAGTTTCTTGCCTCTGGATTATTTCGTATTCTACGCTCAGTGCTTGAAATGCCCTCCCACTCTCCTCTTCCTCAGTTGGAGAACTACCCAGCCTTGAGGCCCAGCTCAGATGTCTCCTCCTCTGGGAAGCCTTCCTTGGTTTCCCAGCTGGGTTGGGTTCTGAGATTTTGCAGTCCCAGTGCCAGCAGCCCTGCTTCCACTTGGATTGTCATGGCCTCTGTCTCCTTTCCAGTCCCCAGGTCTGAGGCCCCTGGAGGGCAGGAACTGGGGCTTACTTCTGTGTTATCAGCACCCTGCACAGGGCTAAGCTGCACTGAGAAAGCAACAGCAGCTCTTGTCCTCCACCCCTCTCCCCAGCTCCCCCAGTGAAGATTTGTCTACAGCGAAGCTCCATGTCATTACAAAGAAGAAGAAACCAGAATCAGGTCGTCAGAGTGGGTGGCACAGCTTGCCAGAACAGTGTGTCCTGGGGCATGACAGAACCCAGAGTGTGCAAGCTGAAAATTTGGATTTCATCCTGAAGGAAATAGGGAGCCATGGAAGCTTAGTGAGCGGGGGAGATTCCTGGTCAGAGCACCACTTCAGAAAGCCCCTCAGGCGCCAGGGTGGAGAGCGGATGGAGTAGTGCTAAGTGCACGGAGTAGGGACATTTGTGACATTAACACCAGAAGCGTCCAGGCATCGTTTTAACTCTGAGCCCTTGCCCCCTTGTTTGAACACTTCCCTGACCCCTCAAATGCTTCTGCTGAGGAATTCGGGGACACTTAAGACTCTCCCTCCCCCAGTAGGAGCCAGGGGACCAGCAAGTGATCTCATCCTAGCTCTGCCCCCAACATGCTGGGTGACCTTGGGGCGGTTTCTACCCTGCCAACCTCTGAAAAGAGGTTAGAGCCAGTAAGGTCCTGTGCTGAGAGTTTGTGCGTGGGGAGGCCCTGGCATGACGGCTCACCACTTTTCTCTTCTTCCTGCCTTCGGCTGTCCTGGGGGCTGGCCTAGTGGGTTGGAGGATCTCAGTGGGAGACCCTCACAAACAGCTGTCCAGCTTGGGCTGCAGAGTGAGGCTACGGCCCCTCCACACCTGTCCTCCTACCAGGATGCCCAAGGCTCTGAGGCTGCTGGATCTCCCAAGCACCAGCTAAAAGAGTGTGAAAACATCACCAAGACCTCGTGGGCCACCCTGTGGGGCTTTTGATTTTTCTTTCCTTGCTGTTGCTCTTGGAGAGGCCACTGTGCCTGTCCAGGTGTTGGTTTGCCAGCTGTAAATAGGACATCGTGATTCTTGCCTCTTCAAATGCAAGGTTACTATGAGCATTCTTTTCACTTAAAATTTTTTATTGTTGTTCAGTTACAGTTGTCCCCATTTCCCCCCATTACCCTCCCCTCCCCTACTCACCTCCCCCTTTCCACTTTCAATTCTCCCTCCACTGTTTTTGACCATGGGTCTTTTATACATGTTCCTTGATGCCCCTTCCCCTTCTTATCCCCCTTACCCCTCCCCTCTGGTCACTGTCAGTTTGTTCTTTATTTCCACGTGTTTGGTTCTATTTTGCTCGCTTATTTGTTTTGTTGATTAGGTTCCACTTATAGGTGAGATCATGTGGTATTTGTCTTTCACTGCCTGGCCTATTTCACTTAGCATAATGCTCTCCAGTTCCATCCATGCTGTCTCGAAGGGTAGGAGCTCCTTCTTTCTTTCTGCTGTGTAGTGTTCCATTGTGTAAATGTACCACAGTTTTTTGATCCATTCATTTACTGATGGGCGCTTAGGCTGTTTCCAGCACTTGGCTATTGTAAGTAACAGTGTTATGAACATTGGGGTGCATGGGTTCTTTTGAATTGGTGTTTCAGGATTCTTAGGGCATAATCCCAGCAGTGGAATTGCTGGGTTGAAAAGCAGTTCCATTTTTAGTTTTTTTCAGGAAATTCCGTACTGTTTTCCACAGTGGCTGCACCAGTCTGCATTCCCACAAAGAGTGTGTTAGAGTTCCCTTTTCTCACTATGAGGATTCTTAAGATAGTGGTCAGAAAAGGGCTTTGTAAGTTGTAAAATGCAATGCACAGGGGAGAAGTGTGATACTCATAGAATTAAATGCATCTTGAAGACAATAACAGAAAATGGATGCAATAGCAAGGGATCACAATGATTTGGAGAATTTTTTTAATCTTATTTATTTATTTACTTACTTACTTACTTATTTATTTATTTGAGAGAGGGAAAGGGAGGGAGAAAGAGAGGGAGAGAAACATCAGTTGGTTCCCTCTCATATTCACCGCAATGGGGGACTTAACCCAAAGCCTAGATATGTGCCCTGACCAGGAATCGAACTGGCGACCTTTTGCTTTGTGGGATGATGCCCAACCAGCCACTCCAGTCAGGGCTGGTTTGGGGAATTTTAACTGTTGACTGCCTACCTCTGCTCATGCCCCTCTGTTTATTAGTAGCGATTTATAAATGTCCCTCCACCAACCCTGTTAGGGAGGAATTATTATCCCCATTTTGCAGATGAGGAAAGAGGGGCTCAGACAATAAGATTACAAAGCCAAGGTAAAAGCTGGGGCTCCTGCCTACCTGCCTCAGCTTAAACCTACCCGTTCAAGACAGAAACCTTATCTGGATGCAGCCTGGCCTTCTGGCTTTCCAGGTGAAGGCAGTTTGAATTCTGCCCTGAAAACCTGTCTTTAGGTCTTGCTTGTGGCCTGATTCCCCAGTTGCTGATAATATCACGCCCACTCAGGCCTGCCCACAGAGCTAGGGAAGCTTTGCTGATCTGAGGAGGACAGGAGGTGCAGGTGCCCCTAATGAAACCTTCCCCATCCCTGAAGTGCCTTCTGTGGACCTGTCTGGTGTACCCTTCGGCCCACACCTTCTTCTTGGGCTGCCTTTGTGTCCTCAGGCCTGGTCTCCCGAGCCGTTCAGGCCCGACGGTGTGGAGACTGGCTGTGGGGCCTGTCTGACCTCTGTTCCCATCCTGGAGGTCAGTTGCAGGACTTGGCCGAGCCAGGCCTGCTTTCTCTCTGTGTCCACATCGCCCAGCACAGGTTGGGCTAACAGAGATGCCAGTGAGTGTTTGGGAAGTGAATGACGGGGTGAGAGTTGCACAGAGTGGAAGTGGAAGGCCTTGCTCCATGGAGAGCTACAATCGGTTCCTGAGCAGAGGAGCTCCTCCACTGCCCGGCCACGCCGTGTCTTAGCTCTGAGTCATTGCTGGTTCAGGATAAGTAACTAGAGTCCCCGCTGGGAGAGTAGGCAGCCTGGGCTCTCTTGGGCAGTTACTTCCTGCTTAGCCCTCAATCCTGGTGCCCTGTCACTGTTATCGTAGTGACAATGAAATGACACTGCCTGGGCACTGGAATATGGGAGGAGGGCCCCCCTCAGACTTCTTGGGGCCCACATGACCCTGCCCTCTCCCCCTGCCTTGGGGGAGGCTGCTCCATCCTATCCACCTCCCATGTGACACCATCTTTGTAAAAGTCAATTCCAACAATGTCCTTCCCGCTTAAGCCCTGCCACTGCTTTCCATTGTCCTCAGGATAGAGGCCAAATTCCTCAGCCTGGCATTCCATGTGAGTCCTGCAGCCCTCCCCCGCCTCCCCACACACATTCTGTGCCACCTAACCCTCCTCTCCAGCCTCACATGACCCCTGGCTGTAGGTAAACAGTCCACACTCTCAAACCACTGAGTCTTTGTACCTGCTCCCCCTTCTGCCTTCAACGCCCTCCTACCTCTGTGACCACCTAACAAACTCCCAATCATCTATCAAGTTCCAGCTCAAATGACCCCTCCTCTGGGAAGCTCTTCCTGACGACCTCCCCAGGCTGGTTAGGAGTTACTCTGGGCTCCGTGGCCCTTGGCTTTCTTTGGTCATGGCTTGATCGCCCAAGTGGACTTGGCCCATGTCTGTGGCTTTCTTCCCATTCGGACTGGAGCTCTCCGGGGACCTGACTGAGTCTGATCTGAGTCTAGGTTTGCAAGGTCCCTCTGAGGTCAGGCACATGGGGGCATTGGCAGGTGTTTGCTGAGATTTTGCGGCTAGAAAAGTGACTTATGATTATGTTATTCTGAGAGTCCAGACTCCTGCAGTTCTGTGAATCTCAAAGCCAAAGGCTATCAGGAACAATGAATAACATAACTAAAGAAACATATAACATTCACCTGCAGAATCAAAGACTCTTGGAATTGGACCAATGAACTCAGAATCCTGCAAACACTCAGAATGAGAGAGTCCAGAATTGCAGGCTCACTTGTATCCCGTTCTCCAGTTTTGTTTCTTTTTCTGCCTTGGGTTCTCTATTCTCCCTCTTTCCTTCCAAGCTGGACCCCTTCTGTTTCTCTTCAGACCTGATCACAGCCCCTTCCAGGAACCTGCCCTGACTGTGCTGACCATGGCCCCTCTGCTGGGTCACGCAGGAGGGCCCCCTGCTGAGAAGTGTCTCAGTGTCTCTCAACCACGATGGGTGGATGCAGCCTCCACATCAGGACAGCACATGCTTTGCTGGCCCCACGGAGCACACACCTGTCCCCTTATCTTACTCATTCCTCATGAGCTGTCTTGTGTAGCTGTGACTCTCCCCAGATGACCAGTGAAGAACCTGAGGCTCAGAGAGGGAAAACGTTTTGACTGAGATTGCACAGCACGAGCAGATCCAAATTAGAGCCTGAACCCAAGTTTTTTGCCTCTTTTTTTAAAAAAAGATTGTATTTGTTTATTTTTACTGAGAGGGGAAGAGAGGGAGAGAAACATCGACATGAGAGAGAAACATCAATCGGCTGCCCCTCTTTCTCGCCCCGACCAGGAACCAAGCCTGCAGCCCAGGCATGTGCCCTGACCAGGAATTGAACTGGTGATTTTTCGCTTTGCAGACCTCGCCCAACTGATGGAACCACACCGGTCAGGGTGGTTCTTGCCTCTTGAGTCTAGCTGTAGGCATCTGGATCGTGATAGGTTAATGCGGAGCACACAGCCCTGCGGTTCTGAACTGGTTCAGGTTAGCAGTGCATCTCCACAGCCCTGTGCTGGGAGGGGCTGGGCTGGACCGTGCTGGGTCAGGAGTAGGACCGGCGCTTTGGAGTCCTGCTCTGGGGTGAGGGTGGAGGTGCTCAACCCCACACTGAAAATACTGGAATTCGAACACCAAACCAGAGTAAGGCCTTTCCTCTTTAGGAGTCTCGGTCACCTGATCGGTAGGGTGGAGGAACCAGTCTGGTTGATCTAATACCTGCACACTCAGATGATCTGAGCTCAACCCCAGTATGTGGCTCCCACAGCCAGAGTCCTGGGGACCCCAAAAGGGAGAGTGCCTCCAAAAGGGGCTGCAGAGCACAAGGGTTCCTGGAAGAGGCTGCAGAGGTTTCACATTTCAACAGCACCTTCGATAACATCTGAGGTTACCTTCGCAGCTATTTCCCCAGAGAAGCCCCAGTGCCTGTGGTGCAGAAAGCACTCAAGGCAAGGCTGGGGGCCCACTAGCCTTCAACTCCGTGGGTGACATTTGGGAAGGGGCAGGGAATGACTCTCAAGATCCTTCCTGTCTTCTAGCCCAGCCTTGCCCTCTCTTCTCTTCTCAGTCCCCGGGGATGCCTGACAGTTTCCTAAATATACTGTGTGCTTAGTGCCCTGGTTTTGTTCATTCTGCTTTTCTTCTCTCTTCATTCACATGACCCCTTCCAAAATACAGGCCAGATGTCCTCTCCTCCAGGAAGTGTTCCTTGACTACTTCCCCATTCCCGTTATGGGTCCTCTTGTCTCCTTCTGCCCTGTTACCTCTGCTTCCTTCAGCTTCATCACCCTGAGTTGTCATTACCTATTCCTGGGCCTTCTTCCATGTGCTACCCCCTTCCCTGTCAGCCTTGACAATGACCCACCTGGGAATGCCCAAGTGCCCTGTACAGGAGCAGACACAGATGTGACAACTTCTGTAAAAGGGTGAGTGGGTGAAGAAAGGTGGTGGGGTCTGGTTCTTGCTGGGGACCCTGGACTTCCCTCCCTTCTGAGGATGGCCTTCAGTGTGGGAAACCTGATCTGTGGCCACTCTGGCTGTGACCTTGCTATTCTGCCCCCAAATTCCTGTGCGTTTCCTGCCCCTCTTGTCTCTCTAAGATAACCCCATCCTCCCTGCCTTCTTCAGCTGCTGAAATTGTATCTCTTCTAATTATTTCATAAAATGAATTCTAAATCATCACCTTTAACTATCAACAAACTTATGAGGCAGGGACTATTCTTAAATTGCAAGGTAATTGAGACTCAGGTTGTGGAGAAGAGACTGGTCCAGGTCCCACAGCTGGGGATGGCAGAGCTGGGGTTTTCCATCTGCCCGGGGCCCTTCCCTGCCCCTCGATAGTGTTTCAGGTCCAGGTCTTCTGTTTCCCTACACAGCAGAAGCAGGCAGCAGGGGCTTTTAGGATGGGAATGGGCCACGATCCCCTTCCAGGGGCCATGACAGACAGGGCCAGCTAGGTGGGCGGGTGCGCTGGTACATTCTAGAGTCACCCTAGTGGAGGAGCTGGAATGTCTTCTAACCACCCTGGAAACTCCTCAGCGGGCCTGGGAACTGCCCAGCCCTTTCTCCTAGCTTTGAGCTCACAAACCTGGGGCCCAGGGTGGGGAAGAGGCAGAGCCAAGTCAGTGGGGCAGGTAATCTGCATGTTTGGCTTGGCTCTGCCCTTGATTCACTGATGACCTTGGGCGAGACCTTGGGCTACCCCTTCTGTGAGATGGGTACAATAACCGTCATGGCTGCTTCATAGCTGGACAGTACCAGGAAGAGTAGATCCTGGGCCCTGCCTGTAGGGCATCCCTGTGGTAGAGAACTGACCAGAAAAGCAGAGCCATGAGGCTCAAAGACAGCTAAAGGGAGCTTCCTGGAGAGAGGACCTCGGCTTTGGGGGGAAGGAGGTGGTGGTCAGGGGCACAGCTCCTGAGGTCAGATAGTCCAGGGCTGCTCTGTCATTGGTTAGCTTCATGACCCTGAAGTGGTTATTTTGCTTCTCTAAGCTTCTCAGGATTAAATGAGAGGGGTCTGTGAAGCCACCAGACATGAAACTTGGCACAGGAAAAGCACCCAACTCTTACGATATTGCTGATAGAAGATGAAGGATGGTGTTTCTGAGCAAAGCTAGACCGTAGGACTGCCTTTGCCGTGCCTGACACAGGCAGATGAGATTGGAGGCCAAGAGGTGGGCTGTCTAGAGGGGTGGGTGGCAGAGACCAGCCAGGGCCTGGAGTGTCAGGCTCAGGAGCTTGGACACATATGGCCTGAGGACCATAGGGAGCCATGGCAGGGTTGTGAGCGCCACAGTATACGGTAAGATTCATGTTTCAAGAAGGCCTGTGACTGCCATACAAAAGACAGACAGGAGGGCAGGGGTAGAGGCAGGAGACCAGTGAGGGGACTGGCGCAATGTGGTGGGGACGGTGCCGCCTCTGAGCCGATCCACTGGCTGAACTGACGGGACTTGCTGAGAGATGGTTTTCACATGGGTGGGAAAGAGAAGGGTTGTCACAGACACATCAGAGGTTTGAAACCTAAAAAGACAGATGGTGAAGACCCTTCTCAGGAATCAGAGGGCAGCTCTGAGAAAGGCTGCGCTCCACCTTAGTCTGTTGGACCTTAGTCTGTTGCGTGAAGGGATCTCCTAAGGAGAAGACAGGGTGTGACCCTGGGTGGAGTGGGGTGAAAAGGTGAAGTTCTTTCACCTTGTCGCTAGACTCCAGAGCAGATTGGCACGCAGCTGCAGTCCGCTGGCCCAGGTCAACCTGAGGCTCCTGGGGCAAGGTACACTGGGGGAACAGTGGCCCGGGGTCATTTCCCAGGGCCTTTACTCCCTGTCCTATCCCTGCCACAGCCCCCCATCTCCTCTCGCCACTTTCCCCCATGCTCGCACTGCACTCCAGCCTGGGGGCCTCAGCTCTCTCGGACCCCACGTTTCCCCTGTGATGTGTCTGAGATTCTGGTGGATGCTGGGACCCGTCCACCAGGTAACCGTCTGCTGACTGAAGCGCTGCACCTGGTGTGTGGGAGGGGCTCCCAGGCAAGACGGAAACCAGGGCCAGAATCCAGAAGACCTGGCCTCTGATTTTGCCTGTGTCTCTGACTTCTGGTGAGGCCTTGGGCCTCAGTTCCTTCCTCCGTCAAGTGGGAGTTGGGCGCAGGTGATTTCTAAGGGCTGTCCTAGGCCCTGACTAGGAGTGTGTGTGAGAGTGTGTGCACTGTGTGTATGTCTCAGTGTGACTGTGTATGCCTCTGTGTAAATCTAGGTGTGTCCATGCCGGTGTGTGTTCATGTGTGTTTACGGCACCTGTGCAGAAATGATCTGGGGAGAAGAGGTGTTTCATGTGGAGACCCAGCTTGAGCAAAACTGTGTGGGCTGAAGTAGTGCCAAGTGTACGCTGGGTGAGGGGGGTACTCACTGTTTCCTGTCATGGGGCTGAAGCCCGGAACCAAAACCAAAGGAAGGGGAACTGGAGGCTCAGCTCAGCTCTGCAGGATCTGGGGAGACCTTCCCTGGCAGGACCATCTTCCTGTGAGAGGGGCCTCCTGGGGAAGGAGGCTGGGAACAACCACCCGGGCGTGTGAGCTGAGGGTGGACGGCTGGTGGGCAGAGGATGCCCCTCCCGGGACCAGCACACCAGGTCACCTCTCTGCCTCTTTCAGGCCAAAGTTGGAGCAGAGAAGGTGGCCCCGGGAGGGCTCGGCCTGGCTGGCTGCCTGTGATCCAGAGCCCACGTTTTCTCCACCTCCCTGCGTCTCAGGAGCCCACAGCACTGCCTCCCTGAGAATGCTGGAAGCTGGGTGTGGCCCCAGATGGGGGACCTGTTTTTCCTGTTTCCTGCAGAGTTCCCTGCAGCCCTGTCCAAACGTGTGCATTCATGAGTAAAGAACCCGAGCGGGCACGGAGCATCCTGCTGCAAGGACTGGGGCTGG